>OY764962.1:106505159-107105159 GCA_963668005.1 Melieria crassipennis | reverse complement strand
GTGATTCATAGCAATTTCTATTGAACTTTGTCCCTGTAAAAGCTACGTTCAGTAGCCATTAATTGTTGGGGCCACTACAAGACTGATCCCAGAGTCAAGAGAAGGAAAGAAAGCAGAGAGACAAAGTGCTTACATTAAATAAAGCAACAAATACATATATGTAAGACACAAAAAATAATACTGAAACTGATCAAGTCTCAACCTAATTAGAAATTATCAGATATCACATTTATTGTTTGGATTAATGAAACAAAACAACTTAAATATCAAATCCTTTCCGGCCCAAAAACCAAGTTTTTTATTTAAGCGCACCTAATTACATATATAAAGCAATATTGCATAGTGGTCGAAATTCGATCATTTTCGTACGCAAATTGCAACCATTGAATGCTTAACATTCAAATTTCTCGTAGAGTGATATCGCAAATTGGAATTCTTATTTCATCTGTTTTCGCTATACATAAAAATACATACATATACAGTGGTGTCTGGATATAGTGAACTAATTATTGCAAGGCCTGTTCACTGTATTGGGGTTGTTCACTATATCAAGGTCAACATTTTTGTTCAAAAACTCGTTTTATTTGCTCAAAATACAATTTTTGTTTTTTGCTTGAAAATTGTTTTCTTTATTTAGAGGCTCGATGTCAAAATTTGGGTGTTCACTATATAGGGGGTTCACTATACCCAGAGACGACTGTATATACTTATGGTCGAGTCGAGTCGAGTCGAGTAGAGTAGAGTCGGGTCGAGTCGAGTCGAGTCTAGTGGAGTCGAGTCGAGTCGAGTCGAGGCGAGTCGAGTCGAGTCGAGTCGAGTCTAGTGGAGTCGAGTCGAGTCGAGTCTAGTGGAGTCGAGTCTAGTGGAGTCGAGTCGAGTCTAGTGGAGTTGAGTCGAGTCGAGTCGAGTCGAGTCGAGTCGAGTCGAGTCGAGTCTAGTGGAGTCGAGTCGAGTCTAGTGGAGTCGAGTCGAGTAGAGTCGGGTCAGTCGAGTCGAGTCGAGTCGAGTCGAGTCGAGTCGAGTCGAGTCGAGTCGAGTCGAGTCGAGTCGAGTCGAGTCTAGTGGAGTCGAGTCGAGTCGAGTCTAGTGGAGTCGAGTCTAGTGGAGTCGAGTCGAGTCTAGTGGAGTTGAGTCGAGTCGAGTCGAGTCGAGTCGAGTCGAGTCGAGTCGAGTCGAGTCGAGTCTAGTGGAGTCGAGTCGAGTCTAGTGGAGTCGAGTCGAGTAGAGTCGGGTCAGTCGAGTCGAGTCGAGTCGAGTCGAGTCGAGTCGAGTCGAGTCGAGTCTAGAGGAGTCGAGTCGAGTCGAGTCGAGTCGAGTCGAGTCGAGTCGATTCTAGTGGAGTCGAGTCGAGTCGATTCTAGTGGAGTCGAGTCTAGTGGAGTCGAGTCGAGTCGAGTAGAGTCGGGTCAGTCGAGTCGAGTACAGTCGAGTCCAGTCGAGTCGAGTCGAGTTGAGTAGAGTCGAGTCGAGTCAGAAAAATAGCGATGTTCGTTTTGGAATCTTTCCAAAAGAAGAGTTGCTTTTTTAGTCAACCGAATTTTTAGCAGATTGATGGCACTCCAACCCAAAATGTTACAAGCTGTTATTGCAGATCTCCCAATAAAAATCTGAAAACAACTAGTCTTATTTTACTACTGTATTACACTACGTTTGTGCTGTTAGTCGAATCAACTATCATTTGTATTCCAGAGTTAAATATGAATAACGCTTTCGCGCCTCAACGACTTAAGACATCGGAAAGCAGATTCATATTGAATTTTCTGAAACATCAACTAGATCTTAATTCGGAAACCATAATTAGTTGGCCATACTGAAAATGGAAAGAGGTATTGTTATCTACTTCTTTGATATGCTTTATTAGATAATTCAAAGAATCAAAGAACTAGTTTTCAAATACTCGAAATAACTTTAGATCAAGTTTTGGGCACTCGTACAAAAAATAAAAAAAAATGTATTTAGTGAAGTTCAAATCTAGCTAAAAACTCTAATTATGACTCGAATCGAAAATTTTCAAGTCTCGCACTCAGGACTCACAAGTTCATGCTTCAATCTTCAATCTCTGCCTAATCTATATTTTCAAACAACCAAACTGAATCAATCGAATGTTCTCTTGTTTCAATGGTATCTAAAAACCGAACATTACAACTCAACCAAATGTTATGAAAAAAAATACTAGAAGCTTTAGCAAACTAATTCTTCATGTGACTAGTACAACTTTGATAAACTTTGACTCTTAAAATTCTTTGTAAAAATATTTTAAATACACCTGTCAGCCGTGTAAATATTGCATGTGACTAACAAGCACAATGCTTAATTTTACTTAATTCTTTGTTATATGAGTTAAGCCTCATTTTCTTGTTGTAGGGTGTGTAAGACCCAGGCACACAAAAAAAAAACCTGCAAAACAACAAATTCACACGTACACTGCAAAATGAAAGAGAAGCGGCGATAAAAATTTATTCACTAGAAAAAAATAATGCAAATAAAAGTAATTTAACAAAATGTTACTTCAGGCATGGCTAAAACTTTACAGGCACCTACGTTGAATATACAAATCTGGAAACATTCGGCACACATTTAAATAATGAACTTAGCACGTGATTGAAGTTTTGAGAAATAACTTGATTTCGAAATTTCTAAAAAATCATTATTAATGCACATTGTAACAACGTGAATTCCCCATGTGACTGATGTACTGATTAATTTTACCTCATTCGGTGTTGTGATACTTGAGATTTGAGGTTTAGTATCGTTGGGTGTGTAGTTAGGTTAGGTTGAAGTGGCAGTCTTCTTATGAAGCTTGAGTTAAGAACCAAGATGGCTCATTGTGATACTATCAACTTTAACTCTCTGTCAACTATCAACTACTTTACTTACAATGAAACAACTCGACATTTCCATTGACGGCGAGAGCCATAGTTTCTCTACTTCTTCTCTTTAGAGAAGAAAGTTTAGTAAGGGGAGTAATGCAGTACAATCGACTTATGTCTGTCTTTGTGCTGCAATTGCTGGACTGTTTTGATAAAAAAAATGGGGAGTAAGGAACAGGTAGCCTAGAATTTGTAGTCTTTGAAATATGAAGTGTAAGACAGTTTCATTTTTTATTTGGAACGACAATCACAACAGAAGTTATTGTAAAGCAATTCTTGTCTTTCAACATATCTACACATAAGGAAGAGTCCCATTAACTAATGAAGTTCCATCTTTCGTTGAATAGCTATGCATTCTATATGTAGATCGCCTTTTGTTTAGCGTTGGCCAAGTTTATCTGGCGATCTTGCAGGTGTTTTCTCTCATCCCGAGTCTTTGGCATTTTCATTTTAATACTGTTTGTAGTAATGTTTGGTGGAGTGAATCCCATTTATTTGTGTTTCCAATATTTCTAGTTCAACGGCCCATAATATAGTTGCCTGTGATATCGGTGTGATCCGTTATCCAATAAAGGTTGTCCTGCCGCTTGCTATAATGTTGATAATCCGAAACTAGATTTTATGTAGTAAAAGTGTAGTAAAGTGTGATTTAGTAAAAAATATACCTAGTGTTGAGAACGTCCATAGGTGTAAGGCACTTAGACACTGCTATTCATTGTATCTCAAAAAATGCAGTCATAAGTGTATGAAATCTATATTTAGGTCCATCAGTCAAGCCTACATTTCTTTTTTAAAGATTATTTCATGTAAATATTGACTGACTTAATCACATTGTAAATGATCCACGTGAAAAGTAAATTTTGTAACCACTTTTTCTAGCCAAGTGACTGGTATATCGCCAAAAAAAATGCGTAATGTTACTTTTTCAAGGCTCCCATTGGGTCTGGTTTATCAGTACAGACAAGTGACTTAACGTCACCCTACAAAAAATATTCCAGTAGTTTTAAATCGCACGATTTACGTGCCCAGTAGATAAACAATAATGATCATAAAATGATCAAAGTCACGAAAAGCATTTGTCACAGAAATGACATTTGATAATAAAACAAACTCATTTTTTAAGCGTTATTCGGGTATAAATTCTTCCATTTTGAAATGGTTTTTGATATCTGACACAAATGACAAGGGATCTTTCAAAACTTCGACATTGAAAAACAAAATAGTAATAAAAGCACCCTTCAGAGGAAGGAAGGGTGATTTTGATCAGCAAGGAAATAATTAATTAATTGCCCTGATCTTCTTGCAAGAATAGCTTTTAATGTCCCTAAACGGAGACTGCGGAGGGTGGATACCTTTTATTTAAATGTTCCTAGGACGAATTATGCTAGAAATGCACCTCTATCCAGGACCCTTTCCGAGTTAAACAATGTTATCGGTATTGAAGTGTCACTTCCGAAGGGTTCGTTGTTAAATAGTTAATAGTAAATTGCTGTTTGTATTTATTAATATTTCCCATAGTGAGGACATTTGTTCATTGGCTAAATAATTAAATAAATTAATTAATTGCCGTCTGACTATATGAATAGATGTCAATATATACTTTGCACAGGTTGTTGTTTAGTAACCATTTAGACTCTAAATTTTAGAGGCACTTAGTATAGCCATGACAAGCCGTGTGAGAGAGTCAGGGGGTTTTTTTTTCGTGCATAAGGTTTTCTGAGTCTCGGGTGCTAGTACATGTCAACAAAGGGTAGAGCATATATTTGTGCCTCTTTTAAAAGGTACTCACCAATTTCAATTCCAATCATTTTGTGTGCGCAGTTGTTGTTTGACAATGGTTTGAGTCAATCAATGTAAATATTTGTGTGAAAATGAAAACATTTATTATTATATATTCATTGAATATTTGTTTTTGAAAGGCAATAAGACTACGCAAATCAAAAGCGAGTTGAACAGAGACTCTGTACCATCATTTACCACTGTGAACTTTTGGACAGCGCAGTTTAAACGTGACCGTATCAGCTTCAGAGAGAATGAATGTTCGGGACGTTCAAAAACTGCAACCACTGACAATAGCATTGCTACAGTTCACCAAATGGTGCTAGACAATTGTCGAATTAAAATAAGAAAGATTGCAGAGACTACGAAAAACGTGTTGTCCCATATTGAATCAAGAATTAGGAATGAAAAAACTTGTGCGAATGAACATTTCCCACGCTTTATTTGGGCGGGTTAAAGAGATAGCAGCATCGCTGTGAGAAGTTTCTAGACCAAAAATAATAATATGTAGAAAAATAAAATTTTTAGATCGAAAACTTTTCAGACCACCTTTGCAAAGAAATTATTTTCAATGAAAAATATTTGTATAAAAAAAATAAAATTGTTTACGAAACCCAGACATATTTTTGCCAAATCTGGAGTCTGCAGTATCGTATTAATTCCCCAAAAATTCCCGATTTGTCAAAACCAGGCACGAGTTTAATTTTTTTGTTTATTTTTTTTTTATTTTTTATTTTTGTTTGTAATATTTTTATAATAATATACTTTTTATAATATACTTTAAGTAATAATGTTTTCTTGTTTAATGTAATATTTTTTACTATACTTTACAGAAAATCTTCGAAGGTAGGGCTTTGGAGCCCTTTCCCTTTACGGCTCTTGACATGACTTCCGCTTAACCCTTTCGACCCCAAAGTTGCCTGAAAGCAACTTCACCATGTCATCTTATAGCAAAAGCTCCGATTGATTTATGGGTTTAATTTAAGTAGACATCAACAACTTAATATTTTTTGAAGTGAATTCAAAACGAATTACAAAATTTTTGTATTATCATCAAAATAATTTCCAATTATTTGCAGTGATATGAGGGAAAGTTTGTGTTCTAATTGAAGTCTACGAATTGGGCGCGTTTGATCAAAACCCTGTTTCTTGATCAATGGTTATATAAAATCAAAAACTGATAGTTTTGTATTTTTCCATAAATATTAAATAATGTTTCTGTAATTAAAAAAAATTGATACAAAATTTATTTAACCCGTCTTAAGCTAAAATTTTTCAAAAGTAAACTAGCTCTAGAACTCTAACAAAGAGGCGTGGCGATTTGACACGTCGTGTGCACACTTCTTAGGCAAATGTTTCATGATTTAAATACCAACAAGTAATATCGAGACAAAGGGTATAATTCAGGGTCGAAAGGGTTAAAAGACACTGCAGCAGTTGCATAAACAAAGTGGTCGTCTTTGTCCCAATTTCTAGGAAAATATCAATCTTTTCATCTTAATGTCTAATGTGAAGTTGTTAATGTGCATAAACAAGCAGAAAAAACAACAATTTTAAAAGCGCACTTGGAAATTTAGTCTCACAATATTTATATAAACAATTGGCAACTTTTTTACATGAACAATTGTTGTTAACATTAACTTGATAGATTTTTTCTATGTTCATATATATACACGAAAAATAACATTTCCAGTAGACACCCTAACCTTGATAAGCTCTCAGCGCAGACATTTCTACGTCACTATCTATCAGTCACACGCCGAGCGACCAACAAACAAGTATGACGCGCCAAGCGCGAGCAATAAAATGTATTCGTAATTAATTCGATTTCTCTCAGACCAGACTAAACATTAACTTAGTACAAGCAGTGCTTCTAGTTCACCCCCGCCCCCGCACTTCTATGACGCCATGACGCGTTAATGTGTGTGTGTGTTAACCGCAAGTCAACTGCCCGGCCTTTTCTTCTGGCTTCGTGCGCAGTGAATTTCTACGCAGAGGCCGTACGACCGTTAATTTTTATCTTCAGATAGCAAAGATCTAACAATGTTTTTGTGCGAAATGCCCAACTGAATCATTCCACGCCGGTGACTGTTCATTCACGAAATTTTCCTTTAATTTTTGTTTATTCGGGTTGTTTGCGCTCTCTGTAAATTTGTATGTACATATGCAAACACACACACACACACACACACACGCACAGCGCCGATGTTAATTAATGGTGTGAGATAGTGGCACACAACAGCCGCCGCGCACCTAACTCATTGTCATTGTCATTGTTGGTAATTATTATGGACTGGTTTTTTTTTATTTTATCGCACAATTTATTTCAATTAAACACCAAATGCCCAAAACGATAAACGTATTTGAGCAAAAATCACGCACGTGACAAATTCAATAAAATATTAATCGATGCGTGCATACAACTGCTGTGACGCCAAACTTCGCAAAGTCTACGCCTTTCGAAAGCAACAACAAGCGACGCGCATCTTCGCTCAATATGGGCGCATATAGAAAGAAGTCTGGCTCAATTACTTCCAATTGAGAGTCGAAAAGTTGAATACGAAAAAAATCGAAATGAAAAAGTGCCAAACGCTACGCCATTCCACAACTGTGCATTCCAATTTCGCTTGTTTTTTGCTGGCGTGCTGAAAGTTTCGCAATGTTGTTGCAAGATTTGAAGTCAATTTACGCGTCGCCAGCGTTTTATTTATGTGCGACGCAATACGATCGGTTGTCGCAATAAAAAACAAAATACGGAATTTTGCGCTTCTGTCATAACGCGAATAGTTCGCTTTTCGAGTAAACCGTAAAATTTTGAATTATTTTTAGTGAAATTGTGAAATGTTTGGTTGCTGGTATAGTATGTGCATCTACTTCGTTGTTGGTTGCGGTTTTGCTCGCACAAATTTCAACAATTTGTTTGAACTCATACTTAACCCATTAAAGAATTATCTATATCTATAGATCAACTTTGTAGTATGGGCCTTTGGGGCAACGATTTGACTAAATTTAATTCTTATTGTAAAAGTCTAAACCCATTGTTGACCTGTCGGATTTTATTTGTAAAAAAGTTAAAATAAATAATGTCATTGGTACTAAAATAAGGACATTTTAGTACCAATTTTGAATAAGTACAAAATAAACACTTAAACACATTTTCATTTTGTGTTAAATCTTGGGGTTCGTTAATTTTTGAGCTTTGGTGTATTCAGAGACCTATAGTAGAATTATATGGCGAATATTTTCGTGGTACATTTTTTCCTTAAAAAGTCCTGTTTTACAGGACATTTTTGGCATTTTAGAAAAAAAGGGTCAAATTGACCCACACAAATAGTAGCTACAGGGTTAAAATGTTCCACAAAAATATTCTTCGTAGTATTTTACATCAAATTGCTGAACCCATCATATACCTAAAATGTAAGGTTACATGGTTTTCGTATGCCGATTCAACATAAGAATGTGCAAAAGGGGGGAAAACTTTGACCACCCTGAAAAAAAATACAGATGTAAACTTTCAAAACGCCGATACACTTTTTTTTTTTTGGTCACCTCTACCAGAATCCGTTGTCAGAACCTTGTTATTTTTTTTTGTGTTGTGCAGTGTTATTATTTATTGTTACTTACATTAAATTGTTCAATTACATTTGAAGCGCTTTGTTTAAATTTTATGTATTTAGTTGTCCAACAACCATGTTTTCCATGTTTAAAAGGAAAAATACGTCTCATATTATTTCTCATTTGAGCTCTTTCACTAAGGTTGGATCCCACTTCTTCATGTTTTTAAATCTACAAATCTTAACTCATTGCAGACCCTTTAAATTCATATTTTTGGGTAAAACTAGAAAGAACTAGTTGTATTAATTTTGATTTGGATCGCGTTCGCTAGGTTTGAAATCAAGGAGCCGTTTGAATCTGATTTTTCACATATCACCCCAACCCATATTTGACTCCCATACTTAGATTTATCAGAGAATGTTACTTATACATTGCGACCTATCAGATCTATTGTGACTATCTAAGGGATCATAAGACTGAAAGTATCTTTTTTTCACACCAGTGTCTTTTAAAAAATTATGACAATCAGAAGAATCAACTTGAGGCAGTTGTCCCCTTTGGAGGTAGAAAACAATGATCCAGTGTTGCCAAATCAGGAAATTTCCTTCTAGATTTAGGAGACTCTTGGCCTTTTAGAAGAATTTTTGGGAGGAATAATTGTTTAGAAGAAAGTTTAGGAGATTTTAATGATGATACATTTGATACCATTAGTGGCACTGAAGCCTTAAATGTGGAAAACTGAAGTGTCTAATTTATTTTAATTAAATTTTATGCTTCAAAGTGTATAATTTATGCAATGAATCAAGGAAGTTTATAAAGCGAATTTCATGCCCATCTCATTTTTTTATGTTTAGTTTGTATTAAGTGGTTGTTAAGCTGATGTTAAATGAATAAAAAAGCTGCCATAACTAAGAAAATATATATATTATTTTTTTTCAAAGAAGTTTAATTCCTTAGACAAAAATTAGAAAAAAAATTTTGGAGACTTTTTAAATTGTTGGGAGGAAATTTCAGCTATTTTTAAGATTTAGAAAAAAGTCATTTCAGGTATGTGGCAACACTGCAATAATCAATAAATTTTTGACAATTGAAGACAAAAATCAATTAATTTTCGAATTGTCATACAACGAGTATTTAAAATTACTATTCAATGACTAACTAATATAAATTAAATTATAAATGACTATCGGTTGAATTTTTTGATGATCAATATGTTTGCCACAGAAAAAAGTTTTTTTCATAAGAAAATTCTTTCATATGTTAGTCTGTTTTTATTAAAACAAAAAACAATCACTGTGGAAAAACCTCAAAGCAATCATTAGGTTGTTTGAGAGCAAATTATTTCGCAACATCATGGGCCCAGTTCCGAACCTGTGCTGAACAACGAACTGTATGAAACGTTCAGAGACATGGACTCAGCAAAGAGAATCAACAATTAGCATCTACACTGGTTCGGTCATATCTCTCAGCCAAAATGTCCAGTGCGGCAGTTGAAGGTGGGCAATGGTTTTCGTCAAACATATCATCGGTGGAAACGCCGCGTCCTGTGATCCTTTGGTCCAAAGATTTAAAATACACTTTGAAATATTTCGTTTTCCTGAAAATTATAAATTATATTTTTGCAATCATAAAAAAATTGCACTGAACTTTGATGAAGCAGTTAAAATTTTTAGAATACGAATACGCACAACGCATCAATTGATAAGATCAGCACAGTTCAATGACAATATTTTTGAAAACCTACTCAATTTAATCGATCAATTCATGAAAATTCAGCGATTCACGCAATCAACGCGCTTGTGCGCAGCACAAATTGATTTAAATAACTAAGAATGGCAGTTAATTTACGGTAAATAATACGCAATACCTGCACATTCCCTGTTCAAACTGACCAGATATTCGTCAATACATTACAATTATTTATTTTACAATTTGTTTATTTTTATTGTCGCTACGCAGTTCCTCAATGAAGCGCAGCTGTTTTAGAAAAGCAACCGCCAACAAGCGATGCGTGGCTGCAAAGTGTAAGCGGATCAGCAACATTTGTATTCAGATCGAACTTTCAAGCAACATGTTGCCAAGCGATTAGCCGATACAGCAACCAGCAATGGTGCTTTACTATGTAGCAATGGTTTAGCTTGCTGTGGGAAAAAGCTCGCAACGATCATTTACGTTAAATTCATTCATAAAATCGCGCGTTTTACTGCGAATAGTTGGTAGTGGTTTCATGAGAATGAAAACGTGTCGGTTGAAACCTGATAGAGACTTCCGTGTTTAAATATTCAATTCAATTGTTGTTCAGTTCAATTGTTATATTATGAATTTTTGAATTAATAAAGTGTTGATTAGCAGATTTTATGACTTTTATTTTTAGAACACACACTCAGAAAAGTGTTTTTTAATTAATGAACTCTGTTGTCAGATACTAAAAATTTCCGTGGACCATTTGGTTTTCAATGCGTTTTTCAGGTTAAAAGACTTTAATTGTGACAAGGAGGTTGACAACAGGTTTGAATACATTTTCGTACACTAGGGTTCAAGTAAAAAATAATTCAACATACCTTACAGTGAATGGGTCAATCCGTCAATCATCTCTCTCATCCGTCAATTAACAAAATGTTTAACCAGTGCTGTTATTCAGTAAATTGTTATATAAATAGCAAGAAAATTCATTCTCCATATTCTAATCGTTGGCTCTTCTAACACCACTTGAATAGATTTCGAGTGTTTTTCAGCCAGATTAATCATTGCATGAAACAAGTTTCATCATAAATTTAAAAACATTCAAAGTGTCACACACGTCATTACAGTCAATTAGCCGATATATTTTTTAGCGTTGATTAACTGGACAAACTCAAGAATAACTTAACTAATGGGAATATTCGTTTAATTTATCAACCAAAGTTCTGTCAATAAACCAGAGTAGCTGTCAATAAATGACAACCAAATGCTTGAACACGAATTCACTAATTCACTAACAAAATGTGACATTTCGATTATCGTTTCGTTTCGTTGTTATTATCATCGCAATAAATTTGGTCAGTGGGACAGCAAAGCTACACAATCGAAATTTGGGAAGTGGGTAAGTAAAACAAGCAGAGTGTAAAAAGTTTAAGCAAAGATTTATGTTTTTACTATTAAATTTAAGTCTGATTGTTGTGCAATTAAAAGACTTAATGCAGTTCTTACTTCAGTTCTTACTGCACTTAATGTATTTTATTCTAAATAAATTTAAATTGGAAATGAAAAAATTCTGGAACAGAAAAATAGTGGGAGTTAGTCTTACATTTGACTGTTATTGGGAAAACTTGGAAACATTGTAGCTTATTTTATAAAAATCGTTTGTTCAGTGTAGCAGCTTCCACAAAAAATCTTTTTATAGGCTTAGAATGTTTTGAAAAAGAAAAAAAATTAATTTATTCATCAACTCTAAGGCAACTTTTGAGAACTTTGGGAGCTGAATCGACTTTTTATATGACAACAACCAAAAGATTTCTAAGGCTGGATGTATGTAACTGTGCAAAAAGTTTTGAAAGAGAAAATACGTTTAAACTTTTGCAGCCTTGAGACAACCTGAGAGCTTTGGGGGAGCTTTGGGAGCTTATTTCGTAAATATATATAATTTTGTATAGGAGTAGAGCTTTTTTCACAAAAATCTTTGATTTTGTAAATAATGAACATGGAGTCTAATAATGTTGAAAAAACATTTGTAAAATAAATTAAATAGGAGTTTTTCTAACAATTGACTTCCCTTGTAAGAAATCTGAACAATTTTATAAAAACACAAATTTTACGAATACAGAAATATTTTTGGAAATAGAACATTTAAGAGTCAGTACTACCTTATATTCCTTTAGGAGCAAGTTCTGAGCAGTTGTGGTTAATTATGGAAATTTCTTTGCACTGTTTTGAACTTTGAACTCAAAGCAGCTTCACTCAACCCCATTGCAGTTTTTCAATTACTAAGCATTTTCTCACTAAACCTCAAAAAAAAAGGAAGAGATAGAACTAATCTAAAAATTGATCACTTAAGTAATGCAATTGTCATAAAAATTGTTTATTTTATTAAGAGAAGACTTCTTAGGGTTTCATTGTTTGGAGAGAATCTGAACTATTTTCTAATGGAAAATTATTTTTTTTTTAATATTCAACATTTTATGAATTGCAATTTATGAAAAAAGTATTAAATTAAGGTTTTGTGTTTAAGACTTTTTATTTTTTTTAAGGAAGGTTTTGAGAAGGTTTTGTTGTTTGAAGACCCGCCTAATTTTTAATGCGGAATATTTTCCCAAAAGGCAATAGTACTTTTTGCAATATTTTACTGAATATAAGGATTTTATGAAAAAATTATGGAAATTATGAATTATGAAAAACATTAAAGGGTTGGTAAGAAAAGGGGTAGAGGGGTTCATGTGCATACAAAATATATTCACATATTTATTGCATACAACTTTGTCCTAGACAGCTCTACCTGGACAGCTGTAGCTCTTCAAGTTTTCATACTTTCCGTGTTAAGGTCTACAGGGACCGCTTTAACCTTTATGTGCAAATTACAAAAACTTAGATGTGCTGGACTATTACTTTGTTCAGCAAAAATGATCGACGTCCTCTTTCAGAAATATGCGGTCGTTACTCTGTTGCAGAAATCGTCGCCTCAGAAAACGAATGTCGTATGTTCCATTAAGGCTAGTAGGACATACGACATTTGTTTTCTGAGGCGACAAAATGCTGTTGTGCTGTTGTTATTAAGCATTTTCTCACTAAACCTCACAAAAGGAGGAAATGCAACTAATCTAAATCAAACAATTGTGCACTTAAGTACTTAAATATCTGCTGTACAGTCTACTTGAATCTCATTTCAAGTTTTTCAACTTCCTCAAGCGATATTCATCTAAAAAGACGCAACAACATTGCTGTCTCAACGTGCAAATTATTCGCTAATTAGCGCCAATTTCACAATGCGCTTCCCAGTTATACGACAGCAATCGTAACAATAACAATTAGAATCTTAAAATTTAGGCTGCTGCTATATTTGCCGAATCGCATGACCGACGGCCGGTACTGCACACAACCTTGGCGACGGCTGCAGCGTGTTTAAGCGCCCGACGACTGCATTTAAACGCCCACTCCGCGTGCGGCCGCTGATATCTAAATTGCACACGTCTTACAATGTTGGCATTGCGTTTAATGGCTTTTAAATGCAATTCCAGTTGAATTACTAAACGTCGGTAAACTGTACTTGAAATTTGCCCAAGTGCGGGCGGCTCCGCTGACAACAATGACAGTCGCAAAAACGTGCTCAAAGTTTCAATTTGACTTCGGTCGCAGTGCCAAAAAAAACCATGAAATGTTAAATCAGTTTAGCGCAACGGATGCATTTAGCGGCTATGATCGATTAAAATATTTTGCATACGTTTAAACGTCGCTTTGCCTCAATTCAAAGTACAAACAAATGAAATTAAAAAACCTATCAATAATATTCGGCCAACCTCCTTCAATTATGCACAACCGATTGAAGGCAATCCGCACGAAAGCGTAAACAAGAGTAAAAAGTCTTGGAAAATATTACGAAAGCAATTAATTAGAAATCGGCACACGACTTTGTTCCGGTAATTCCGACAACCGCAGTGACGTAGCGATGACAGATGAGTTCACCGCAAGGCGTCGACTTGAATTTGCATTTACGAGTAGCCTGCAAAACATGCACAAATGATAATTGCGAATTAATGTCAGGTGTGCTCGTAAGCGCGGCGAAGGCAAAAGCAGCCACGACGCCGCGGCCGTAACGTACGAAGTGCGCATGCGCGGCTGAGAACGGCAGTACGTAGCAGGGCGAGCATGTGTGGGAATATAAAATGATATATATTGAACGCTCTTTGTTTATATATTAAAAGGGGGTTTTTGATTTTTGTGACAACACTCATTTGTTTGTTTAGTCAGATGTAGGTAAGTAATTATTTAGTCAGATGAATAAAAATAAGCTCCAAGCAACTTTAAGTAACCGATTTTTGTAAGCCCCGATGTTATCAATCGTTACACTGCAGTGCACTGGCTTGGCCATGTCTCCCGTATGGACTATGAAGCACCGCTGGAAAAGGTGTTCAATGCGGTAGTTGGAGGTCGACGGCAAAAAGGGAGACCGTGTGTCCGATGAAGGGAGAGAACTTGTGCAACAGGCTGTAACCCAGTCAGGCCAGTTAACCCTTTCGCTACAGGTTTTTACTGGGGAAAGTTAAAATTTCAAATTTTACGTCTTAGGCTTTTATGTGGTTATAGTTATTAGCAACATTCCATAAGACATTTTATTATTTTTATACTCGGACCCTGTATTTTAGAGTGTTTTTCTATAAGAGAAACCACATCGTTGTGGCTGTAATAATTACTTAAACATAAAACTTTTTACGCATAACGAAAATTTTAATATTTCTTCATTTACTTCCGCCAAAAATAAAAAAAAAAGTATCTAAATTGAAAGAAAACGTCAAATAAAAAAAGTTATCTAATTTTGCTGCATCTTCTTCCTTTACTATGTCAAGATATACCATTAAAAAAGCGTGTATACTTCTCTTCTTTAAACTTTAATATACAGTTTATCAATTTCGTATTTTTTCTAAAACTTCAAACTATTCTAAGGACCAATAAATAAATGTATTCCTGGAACCATAGAGGGTTCAGACGCCCAAAAATAGCATGTTGCCATATGGCAACAAAATAGGGAAAGGGTTAAGTAAATAAGTATTAGTAAGTAGAGTCCGACCGATAAATCGGCATCGGCATTGGCATCGGCTAGTATCGGCCAATCAAATTTGTATCGGCATCGGCCAATAAAATAGATATCGGCATCGGCCGTTTTTGGTCGATGGCATATCAGCCTAATTTCCTGCTTTAATTTTTTTTGTTTTAAATTTTTTTTAATTTTTGGAAGCTGAATCGCGCTCTGTTTCTTTCTTTTATACATATTAAACAGTATCTGAAACTACGTTACGTAAGTTACGTAAGTGGTATAAGAACCCCTATTCTGCTCTTTTTAAGTAACGCATTTTCAGATATTGTTCAATATACATAAATGTTTCCTGGAAATGTTTTTTATAAAAACTAGGTATTCTTAAAAACAGAGATGTTCTCGAAATGTCTATGCATTTCGTCTATTAATATGGACATCAGAAGAAAGGCCATTTAATTTTACAATCTTATTCTTTCTATTCATTTTTAATTAGAAGAATTTTTTTTAAACAGACCTTTTATATTTTCCAAATTTTGTTTTCTGACTTCTTCCCACCACACCTGCACAACGGGTCGCCTTGCTCCAACGCAATTTGAGCGTACAAATTTTAATATAAGAATCGTAATTTTAAGTTGAAGGAAAAAACTGAATTTGTATGCAATATTTATTAATAACCTGTCTTTACGTCAGTATTTTTGTTTATCTCAGTGGAATATATGTGATATATTATTTTTTCAATACATTTTAATGTACTATAATTCTGAACACTCTTGTAATTTTATTTAGTTTTTAATTGTTTGCTATCTCGTTTTTTTTTTTTTATTTTGTGATGAATATTACAAACAGATGCATATGTAATATTTCCTTTTGTTATTTTATAAAATAAACTGTGTTTTTGATTGAATTAATTCTGTTGTTATTTTATTCTATGGAATCAGCATCGGCATCGGCCGATTCTCTCCCTTGCGGCCGATTAATACGCATCGGCCAATGCTCGCTCTTCCAGCCGATTAATCGGCATCGGCCAAAAAATTGGTATCGGTCGGTCTCTATTAGTAAGTATTTTTGTAATCACAGGTCACAAGCATCACTGGCATGAATATTGTATTGAATCAGTGTTGCCAGATCAGGAGATTTCTTCCTAAATTTAAAAGATTCTTGGTCTTTTAGAAGAATTTTTAAAAGCAAGAATTGTTTAGGAGATTTGGATGGTAATATATTTGACAACATTAGTGGCACCGAAGCCTTGAATATTGAAAGTTAAAATGTCCAATTTAATTTAATTAAATTTTATGCTTCAAAATGTATAATTTACTGCAATAAAAAACGAAAAAATATTTTTTTAATTTTTTATGAGAAGTTTAATTCCTTAGTTTATAATGACAACAATTATTTTTTTTTTTAATTTGTAAGAGATTTTTCAAAATTTTGGGAGGAAGTTTTAGCTTTTTTAAGGTTTAGGAGAGTCTTTTCATGTATCTGGCAACACTGTATTGACTCAGTTCTACAACAATTACATTTGTTTGTTGGAAAAATCGACAATACTTTTCTTTTCTGTAATTTTTTCTTGTGAGTTTGTGTGACTTCTGCTTACAAATGCCAATTAAATTTAATTTTTGGGCAGATTTATTTTTTGTAGATCAAATAAGGCTTACATGGTTTGAAATACTGCGTTCATTTCTATTTATTTTAGACCATCAAATATAGATGCGATCATCCCAACAGTGGCGCACACAGGGGCGGTTTTGGGGGCTCAAACCCTCTCCCCCAGAAACAAAAATTGCTGGTACGAAATATGGTTTCGAAAGGTATTCGGCTTAAAAGTTGTACACAAAACCCCCAAAAAGAAATCCTGTGTGCACGAGAAAACTCTATGGATATGTCCAGCACATCAGGACCTAAAAAGACCTCAGTGATTTCCATATTACAATAATTTAACTAACAAGTAGACAAACTTCTCTTTGAGATTAGTGACAACATTTGATCTGTCATTGAAATGGTCTCTATAAACTTGAAATATTAACAAAGTTAAACACAAGAAAGTTATGTAAATTAATATGTCTCAGATTAAGAATAATTCAAGCTTTTATTGAATAATATCAAATAAAAAAAATTTGTACAAAAAAGAAATAAATTAAATGAAGAAAATACATCCATTTATGAATGAGCGCCAATTTGAAAAACCCAGATAATCCTTTGAATCTTTTCGCTACGCATTTGTAATGACAAATTTTCAGTGAGAATGCCAGCAAAGCTGTTTCAGTCAATGAGTGCAAATATTTCAAAAAAATAATTACTCCACATTTAGTACACTAATTATTTAATGTGAGTTTTGTAATTAGCCAAAGCAACACTGCCAAATTGCAAAATGCAAATAATGACAATAAAAAAAAAACTTTATAAAAAAAAGAAACTTTATAAAGAACTTTATGCTGTCGCACCAATGAATGACATCATTACATACATAAAGCACGTTTATTGTAGTTGTTTTTATTGTAATTGTTGTTGTTGTAGTGTTTGCCAACGATGCGAGTTTGAAAGTCACTGCCATGACTCAAACTTCATTTGACAACCCAAAAAGAAAAAAAAACTACACAGCATAAAAAACAACAAATATTTCAAACTACTACCAACATTATAGCCAACAACAAAAATACTATTCAGCACTCTTAACAATTTTGTTTTGTTTTATTTTCTTTTGTTTTTTTTTTTTATTTGTCTACATTTGCAGTATTTGAAACATTACTGAGTGAACTCGAGTTGTGGCTCAAGCCAGACCAGCCTTGACTTGGCTGGTTGTTGTGGCCAATGAATCAATGGAACCAGTTTCTATGTGGGTTGTTTGGCTTCAAGTTTAATGCACGGATCACTCAAACTTTACAGCCAAACCAATAACGTTTACTTTGCACTCACCTCCTGGGATGCTTCACTCATTTTGCACTTGAAACTGCTTATTTTTTCGGCAATAAACAAAGCTGCGACTTGTAGTAGCCAACACCTACTGTCAGCTAAATCACTTTAATTGCTAGTCTTTCAAATTAAGATGTCGAATCGATTGCACCTTTGACGTTGAACGCCCAACAGACACTAAATCCACTCGAATAACTCAACTTGGCAGGAACACTTGGCCGCTGGATCAAACCACTCGCCGACTGTACACATTACAAAGATACTAAGTCCAGGAGCAGATATTTTATTTTATATAGACACTATATATTATCTGCCAGCAGATAAGTTCAAAATATCTGCAGCCATTTGAATTATTTAATTGCAGCTGGCGCGCAGCTCAAAGGTTCAAACTTCAAAAGACACGCCTCTGTCTTGGACAGTTGCCTCGAACTGCTCTAATCAGTATCGGAAATGGTAATATTTGTAATTTTAATTAATTCACACGTCACGCCGCCGCAGCCAATTCCAAAGATCGCCGGCAGAGCATAAACCACAGCTGCGACGAAAAAATCGCTACTACGCATTTGCTTATCGGCCCAAATGTTCCTAATTTAATTAAAACTCTAACAAAATTTCCCACTTATGTACAATGGGCCATCATATGTCAAATACTCGTACGGTGACAATTATAGTGACAGATAGAACAATGCATATCGATAATTAACTTTTACTACCAGTGTGTGTGTGTGTGTGTGTGTCAGTTGAGATCGGAATGAGTAATGTCGAAACAATGAAATAAATATTACGCGCCCACAAATGTTACACACGAACAACGAGCACAGGTTAAATGTCGCGCAATTGCGGAAAAGCGGAAAAAGAGTCAGATAAATATTATATCATCGGCGATGAATAATGCTTCAAAAACACATTTCATTAATGAATCTGTGCATAGCTAGTATGCAAATTTTGAAAACAACAATTCTGAATTGATTTGATCCGAATTGCATCATTTCCTCAATTAAGCATAAATATGACATATGATGGGCACTTATTTAAAAAAAACATGATGCAGTTTCAATTCGTGATTTTCAAGGCAATTAATGGTTTCAGTCTCAAAGGTGTTGTTACTAAAATTCATTTAAAAAAAAATATTCAATATTTCTCTTCTTTCGTCAGATTTTTCTGATCCCATTTCCTTGTACAGTCGAAACCACTTAACTGCAAGTCGCTGAAAACTAATTAATTAACTGAAATAGAAGTCCAGATTCCATTTTTATTTGAATGAAATTTCGCATAACTGAAAAATTCGATTAGGTGAAAAAATATATTAGGAATATTTGGATAAATTTACACTTTTACAATTTTACTTTTACAATACAACAATACAAATTTACAATCAACTACACCTAAGTAAACAAATTTTTGTAAAAAATTAGTTTGCTTAAAACAATTATTTGGCGGTATTATCATATTTCTTATAAGTGGATCAGCTGATTTAGTTCGTTGGCGCTGTTGGCTTTTCAAATTGCAACGCCATTAGAAAATTTAAGAATTATTTCTTTTCTATCATCCAAAGTATTCTTAATTGAAAGGAATTTCACATTACCGCAGTTCACTTAACCCTTTCGCTATTTTGTTGCCATATGGCAACATGCTACTTTGTGGACGTCTGAACCCTCTATGATTGCAAGAATACATTTTTTGTTGGTCCTTAGAATAGTTTGAAGTTTTAGAAAAAATACGAAATTAGTAAGCTGAATATTTAAGTTTAAAGAAGAGAAGTATACACGTTTTTTAATGGTATATCTTGGCATAGTAAAGGAAGAAAAAGCAGAAAAATTAGATATATTTTTAATTTGACATTTTCATTCAATTTAGATACTTTTTTTTAAATTTTGGCTAAAGTACTTAAATGAAGAAATATCCAAATTTTCGTTATGCGTAAAAAGTTGTATGTTTAAGTAATTATTACAGCCACAACGATATGATGCTATCATAGAAAAACACTCTAAAATACAGGGTCCGAGTATACAAATTAAAAAAATTTTCTTATGGAATGTTCATAACATAACCACACAGAAGCCTAAAACGTAAAATTTAAAATTTGAACTCTCCCCAGTAAAAATCTGTAGCGAAAGGGTTAACTGAAAACACCGGTTAACTGCAACTAAAAGGTCGGAGATATAGACTTGCAATTAAGGGGACTCGACTGTATATTAATTACAAAATACTTCCTTTTTAGAGCTATTTTGATTGGCAAATCTCGGTTGAGAGCAAAGTTGCGCTTCTGGGCAAATTGTACTCATTGTGGTACCACAAATTCTTTTAACCCTTCTTTGTTAATTCTCAGACCATCATCGATTGTCGAGCAGGTAGCGCGCTGATTTATCATGTCAGAGGCTCTGGGTTCGATTCCTGTATACAGTTTCTGGTAATAACAGCAACAACCCCAATTCCCTTTTGTGGGTTAGCAGACATTTGGCGCGCTTTCAATCCAGTTTTAGACAGATTTATATATTTTACTGTGTTGTCTGTCTCTGACAATGTTGGTACCTTTTGTCATCACTTACTACTACTACTAACACCAACCTGCAGGTACTCAGTGGAATTCTTAAGATTAAAGTGGCAGCTCTCAAGCAGGAGAACACTTAGCAGTGTTGCCAGATACCTGAAATGACTTTCTCCTTAAATTAAGAAGAAGCTGAAATTTTCTACCAAAAACTAAAAAAATTTCCTAAAATTGTTTAAAATAATTTTTTCATAAACTAAGGAAACACTACCTAAACACTACCTACCTACCTACCTACCTAAGGAATTTCAAAATTAAAATATAAAAAAATAATTTAAAATATAAAATAATAAAAAAATTAAAAAATGTTTAGTTTCCTTTTTTATTGCAGTATGTGTATTCATTCAGCTCCAGCTTAACACAACTTTTGTAAACTTCCCTCATTCATTGCATAATTTTACACTTTGAAGCATACAATTTAATTAAATTAAATTAGACACTTTAGGGTTCAATATTCAAAGCTTCAGTGCCACTAATAATGTCAAATGTATCACCATAAAAATTTCCTCAACTTTCTCTTAAACAATTATTCTTCCAAAAAATTCTCCTAAAAGGCCAAAAATCTCCTAAATCTAGGAGGAAGTCTCCTGATCTAGCAACCCTAACACTTGGGTCCACTAGACAGGTGATAAATGGAATATCGAGGAATATCAACTTCCGAGGACAACTTCTCGGTTGTGTTTTGTCTGAAGAGTTCGGCTGTCTTCCATTTACTCCGGCATGAAGATATAAGGTGCAGCTGATCAAGTAATTTTTGTTCTGTTTTTAACCCTCTAGCAGGCTAGTCCGCCTGTAGGCGGGGTGTACTATTTTAGCTTTAAAATTCCAAACAAACCTATTTGTGTTTTAAATCGCCAAGAAGGCTTTAAAAAACAGTTCAATGCATGCACGGGAGAAATTTTTTTTATCATTGTGGTAATATTTTCGGCGCCATGATCATTTAAAGCGTAAAATTTGTGTCAAACAGGTGTAAAACTAATTTGTGAAACGTTGTGATTTTCAAAAATTAATTTAAAATATCTAGAGATTTTTGATAAAGCTCAAAAAATTACTGGTAAGTAGATAAAAGTGTTCTTAATCCAAAGGCGTTTTTAAAAAAAGTGTTATAAAAGTGAAAGGTTACAAAAAACCCTTTTAATCATTGCCCGCCTACAGGCGGACCTGCCAGGCTACGCAACATTTTACGATCTTTGTTGCTCATATTGGCCTTTCATTTGTTTAGATATGCCGCGACGAGGAAGTAATAAACTCTCAAATTTATCTGATGGAGAAATTGTGGAATTCATGGAAGGCATGCATTCTGAGCTCGAGTCTAATGAAGAGTCAAATGGAGAATTAGCGACGATGATAACGATGATAGGGATAATAGTCCTTTGGCCCCAAACATTGAATATGAAATTGATCAATGTATTGCGGTAGACAGCATTCCATCTGTTGATTTGCTCTGTAATGTGGTAGACAAAGGTTTGAATGACAGTAACCTAAGCAATATATCTTCAGTAGCTACTTCACCATAAGTCATTTATCAGCAATTACAACCAACTGTGCTGAAAAACCACACACTGATGAACAAAATTAAAAAATTTTATATTTGATAACTAAACCGGCAAAACGGCCCCGATCGCCATTGCCATCGTAAGAAGAAAGCCCATTTTTTTAATCTCATTATGGTGGTTTTGTCGGAAATATAGCTGAAATTTATCCAAAGTCCAAAGTTTATTGATATGGCATTGGTGAATACGTATCTACTGCTTCGACGTATTCATGGGGCGACCATGTTCTAACTTCCTAAATTTCGCAGAGAACTAGCGTCTGTCCTTTGTCAGAAACTGCAATGACAATGTAAACTATCAGGTAGCCCGTCCAAAAATATTTCAAATGACCGGTCACCGCCACCAAAGAGGACTTACATACCGCCTTCGGATGTACGCTTTGACGGATATAACCATTTATCTGATTTTTTGGATCGCAAAGATAAACGAATGTGCAAAAACCAGAAAATTTAGCAGAAAATAACATTTCAACGGCTGGCTTTTCTCTTTAAACTTTTTAATTCGTTGTCTCATAATAAACCAAATTTAAATCACTCCTTTATTTTTTCACTCCTAAGCCGGCAGGTCCGCCTACAGGCGGGGTACCTTTTTTCTCATCTGGAAGCTAAACTACTCATCAATTAGAAAAAATAACTTCATTTTCGACTTTTCTGATCCAAAATTAGCCCGTCTATAATTTTTTCATCGAAAAAAAAAATTGGCCTGCTAGAGGGTTAAACACGCCAACCTTCGCTCGGTTCAACTAAGTTTGGCAATAATTGCCGTCAATGTTGCCGTTTGTAAAAGCAGTTAAACTTTTTTGATCTCAGATCATGAGATTCTAGGGCCCTAACAGCCGCTTGGCTGTCAGGCTGTTTCAATAACTAAAACTTACGCTAGGAATACACTACATTCGTTTAGCAGTTTGAAAAAATAATCAACTAATCAGCAACTAATTCGCATTTCTGAATTGCCTATTTCCGCACGAACTTAGTATTTAGTCCTTTTCCCCTCTCTCTCCCCTATCATTTTCAATTGCTAATCAGCTCAATAACAACAAAATTTATCAATGCTTATTCGACAAAAATTTAATACGTTTTATCAAGAAACTAATTTAAGTAGCACTTAATCAGCTCATAAGAAGATTTACTACTGGATTGTAAAATTTAACTCACTACAATCGATTTTTACTCGCTTTATTTAGTATGGAATCTTGCTACGAAAAACAAAACAACAACGGTAACATTTAGCGCCACACACGTATGGCTCAATGTTAAAAAGTGATTCAAGTTTAAGCAACAAAAATGTTGCATATGTCATTCAATTAAATGAATTTCTGAAAACATTGAAATGGTGCAAATGATTCGTAAGCGTTAGATTTTGTTCTTCAATCAAGAATTTAAATTTTGAAACATGAATTTTTAACTGTTGATTGCATATAAAATGAAAATGGTATCGAGTCTATCAGTAGTCTCGTTCAAATCTATTTAAATATTTAATCTTTGAACAAAGAAAACAATTGTACAACGATTTAAAAAAGAAACTAAGGAAGTAAGTAAAGACCAAATTTAAAATGGCTCATAGTTCGAATACTGTAACATATAGCTTCAAATAAACAGAGAAATAAACAGGTTCAAACACCCCTCAAAACTGATATCCTATGTCCTACACTTTCTGTAAAATTGTTTGTCCTTGATTTCGTTCCCTTCAATGACAACAATCGTATTCGAATGATTCATCAACTGTGTGATCCCTGCCATGACATTAACATACTCTCAGTCGATATCGTTAGCTTTTTAAGTTGTGTTCTCCATATGAAAAAAAAGCTCCATTCAAAAGGTCTTTGAAGCAGAAGCTACTGGACGAAGAAGAGATGAAACGATCACGTCCACGAGACTTTAGTCGCGTTTGGTGCAACGCATTGGAAGCGAAGGCTTCACCAATGAAAGCTGTTTTAGGTTGGCTATGAGTTGATAACAGTGTAAAAATTTTTACAATTCTAATCTAGCCACTAGAACTCGAGCTACCTGATATCGTACACTTTACAAGACCGACGAATCAATAAATAAATAAAAGATATGCCGAGTTTTTGGAAAATTTGTGGAGAAATACCGCCTGATTGAAAGCTGCAAGATCACCCAATGGTGGGGTGATCCCACTTGTTAGTCCAGAAGGAATAATAATTAATTTAATTAATAATAATAATAACACTATGCGTGAAATTTACCGTCAAAAAATGAAACAAGCGGGGGACCTACTGAGCGACTTTTCTATAGATATACTGAGTTGAGATGCACCAGGCGTTTGGCTGGAACTAGAGCCAGTTTATGAGAAATCCGACTTTGAATGTTGCTCATTTCAGTCGAGTTCGTCGCTTAAGTCTTCGAAGGTTTAAATGCTAATTGGTCCTAAATCGTTCTGAATATCGCTTTACTGTCTTCAGCAAGTTTGTAGATATTTTAACAACCAACAAATTTGCTTAAGACATCAATGCAAAAAAAATACATTCAAACTGTGTTTTCGACAAGTGTCCCAAAACCCCACTTTCGTCGAGGCATAAATGCAGTATAGCGAGCCCTCGTGAAAAAAATAAATGAGTATGCTTTTATATAGAGGGTTGGCTCGTGCATCTAACAAACTAAAAGTTTTACCAAAATTTTGGGTCAAAGTTCAAAGTTTTAATCAATAAAACTCAATTAGTCTCCAACTCATTTACACGATATGGGTATAAAACGAAAGGTATTTTTCATACGTTTCTTCTGATGTGCAACATTAAGTACGTGGTATGTACTAATAAAAATTTTTATGCGAAAAAAACATTTTTTTATAAAAACTTTTTTTTAACCAATTTTTTTCTCGAAAAAATCTATTACTAAGGTACAATAAGTTTATTACCATATTGTTTCCTTTACAATGAAATATAAAAATTTATACTTTTGTTTTTTCTGAATATATTTTTAAAATTTTTTTCTAACTTGACTCCTATAGAAAAGTCGCTCAGTAGGTCCCCCGCTTGCTGCAATTTTCGACTTGCACAGTGTAATTAATAATAATAAGTAATGAAGGAATAGCAAAGCTCTAATGGACAATAACGTCCGGTGGCTGTGTTCTTCGGACACTTTCTATAAACTGAAGGGGGTTTAAGTAAATTGGCTGTCAAGGTAAGAAATAATCGATGAACGCACAGCCAGCAGCCAGTAATACTGAGAGGAGAGAAAAATATGCTTCCTGCGACATCTGTGTAGAATCTTAGTTAACCCAATTCGTTTTATTGCAGTTGCAAATTTTTAGTTTTCTTTGACCAACACAGATGCACCATCATTGTTTGTTTTATAGATATTGAGTTTTAAGCTCAAGCAGATCGTATAAGACTAACCACCTTTATAATCACTTAAGGGGTCGTTCTCATGTGAAATTTTGTAAAAATCAATTTTTTTTTTAACATATTTGGAATGTATCATCCCTGAAGAAGGTGCTGTCAAAATTTTATTGGAAAATTTCAAGCATTTCGGCTTCTACAGACATTTATATAACGAGCGGTCAAGGTTTCTACCAAGGATTCAATCAGTTAGTCAAAACTTTAAACGTGTTTTTCTCGGAACGACTTTTTTTGAAATGGCGGGGATGATTAAAAAAAATACCATTCATCCGATCTCTCTGCGATTCTACATACTGTTAGCTATCGCCCCTACTAAATTCACTCTGATATGTTAAAAATTTCATATTTTTTTTCATTGATAAAATCTTCAAAAACAACCATTTTTTACTGCTCTAACTTCCAATGCCTGCCATTTTGTGAGATTCTTATGAAAAAATTCAAATTTACTACGGGCGAGAGGTACGTTCATACTGATTAAGAATTTCTTTGAAATTTATGTTTCAGATAATCCTGTGACTCAAAACAATCCCCGCCAGCTGACCATGACGCGGCAGAAGCCGTGTCTTTAATCGAAAAAAAGTGTTTGAAAAAATTAAAAAAAAATTTTTTATTTTTTATTTTTGTACCATAACAATGAATAAATTAAAGTGGAATCTCTTTTTTTGATAATTCCTCGTATTCACAAAGGAAATAGTTTCTGAAAAATGTCCATTTTTCCTGTCCGCGCATGAGAATGACCCCTTAAGAGTTTTTCTACAAAGGGTCAACTGGTGACTATTCCAACTCTGCAACATAAGTCTCAAGACATGGTCTGTTGGCATAAAAGCTAAATTGACATTGTTCTTTTAAGACTGGCCCACCTATGCTAATACAGATGTCGTCGAGTTAAGTACTGAAAGTTAGGCCTGAAATTGAAGTTGAGCCAAACTGTCTGGCTATGAAAAAAGTAAAAATCAAGCTAACAAAAATTACGTTTTACAAATTTTGGAGTGTTGTTTATTTGTAGAATGGTTGCTATTTTTATTCTTAAGAATTGCGTAGCAAACTTTGTATAAAGCGAACCAACTACTGAATGCTTTCAGTAGTCAGAGACAGCCTTCATAACCTAATCTATATAACCTGTTACCAGCTGGTTGACAGGGAACACATTTTCAAAAACTTAAGTAACAGTTTTGCATTTTGTGTTGATTTTTTTTGTTATCATAGTAAACATACAGAAACATATTGAAAATAATTGAGCATATAAGAGTTGTTGGTTCGGTGGCAAAATGTGTAACTATTAAGAGAGTTTGAAATTAAAGAAATTAAAAATGCTAAACACTGCACCAAAGTAAAATTTATAATGAAAATCCAAAAACCTTTTTCTATTGGACACGTGTACAATGTTACGATACTCATTAATTTTGTGTCAATGATTATCTTTTGCGATGCTATAAAACTGTCATCAATTTACAAACATGTTGTCCAGTTACTGAAGACAATTGACGTCAGCAGCAACAAAACCAACAATACAGAATCAGTGCAAACTAGACAAAACTATTGTAGTAAATTAATTAACGTGTTTGCATTGGAAATTTAAAATCAACTCTATTTATAATCCTACAAATGGCTATAAACCTCGATTTCATGGCGATAAGCAAGTTGTGGTCTATTTCGCGTCTTTTCGCTAAAAATGGAAACTACGTTGTAAGCTACAATTAACAAATCGTTATAGAAATTATAAAATTAGGGACAAAAAGCCACTTTGCTGGATTTGAATTTCAATGCCACAATAAAAAGTTACAGATTACAGATTAGTTGGAGAGATAAATTAATTAAAACTGGTAAGCGATGGCCTTGATTGCTGAATAAAATATTATCTATTATATAATATGTACTAATGAAAGCCTCAGTGTCATCCAGTAATTATGGATTTGAACCTCATGGGAAATATGCCAAACCAACTCATCATGATCCTTGAAACTTTCAATTATTTTTTCAATGTTTTTCTCTTTCTAATTAGTACCTAACCCAACACTTTGCAGTTCACTCGCATTCTCAATCCGCATGCAGTGTAGCTGTTAGAAAAGCATTATGCAGTGTCCCAGCAAGAGGAATCGAGCAAATCGCGTATTCTGTGCATCAACCACCTCTAGTGAGGTTCCTTACCTCAATGGCACTCTCCTCCATTTTTCACTTGCTGAATGCGTAAATGGAGTTTCAAAAATAAAAGGCAGCCATGAAACAATAATTGGAAACTTGCATCTTCTATGACCAGTGTTGCCACTTGAAAAATTTTTTTTCTCCCTATATCTTCACATCTCTCTTTCTCTGTTTTCTTCCTTATCTTATCAGTTCCTAAATACCAACTGTTATTTTCAATTTAATTTATATTTAGTATCTACTATTTATTATTATTACTACTCTGTTTTAATGCATTTTTTTTTTTTTTTTGAAATGATAAACCTTGTATGCTGAAATTAACCAATAAATAAATATTAAATAAATATTAAATATTAAACTTCCGACCAACGCCGACCTCAACCAACCAAATTAAAAATTTTCGTTATCTTTAAAGTAATTTTTAAATTAAAAGTTTATGTTTTTTAATAAATTTTTTGTAGTAATGAAAAGATATTCACATCACAAAACGGATCGAAATTCGTTTAAGCAGACCAGCGGACCAAAGTTAAAAAAATCTGACCAATTTTGGTCCGAAAAGACCAAAAGCGGCAACTCTGTCTATGACAGCCAGCGATGGGCTAATTACTTACCTTCTCTGGCAAAACCGAATAACCGATTAACGTAACCAACACAAAGCATTACACCTTGTTGAGACACTATTACTATGTTTTTACAATAGTCCCAGTCGATTCGCATTGGTTCCAGAAGCAAATTGACCGGCGACAGATTGAAAAGTGCGCTCTTTTCTCTTTTTTTTTAGACAACAAATCTAATGAATATCAGCTGTTAGTGTTGGTTTATTTTTACTCGAAAAGGCACCACAAAAAACTAAGTGTGAGCGAGTGATATTAAATTTACTAAAAGATGCGGAATATTTTGAGAAAGCACAGAGTAAGGGACTTCGTTGCGCTATAACTGAAAGAATAATTATTTTTATTACTTAATTATTTATGTATTATAATTAAAATTACAATAAATTACACTACTCGACACCTAAAAATAAAAATGTTTTCTGACTAACTTTGGGCCGCTGAACACGAAACTGAAAATCAAAACATTTTTTTAAGAAGCGTTTGCGAAAAATCTCCGAAAAACCAGTTTCTTCCCTGTTGTTTCAGTTATGAGTACATATCTCGTAAACGAATCATCCAACTAACATAGTCGGTCAGAAGATAATACCTTAGGCTTTCCAGCGATATACAGATTGCCCTAATCAGATGAGATTTGGAGAAGTTACTGACGGTGAAAGTTGTAAACAAGTGAATTTGGTCGAAACCAATTTAAAAAATCATAAATTTTCGAATGTTTTTTTATAGATAAAATAAATGATCTCCTCTGGTTTTAAAATCTAAGAGCAAAGATATATTATTTTTCTGCTCAAGCAGTAGTCCCATCAAACATTCGTAATGTGCTGGTACTTTAAAAAATCGAATGTAATTAAACGCCGAAAAAATTATGAAAACGACGTCGTTGACCAAATCTCACAAGAGAGCTAAATAGGAATTTACCAAGAAAAGCATAACTTGGAAGAAAAATGGCGTAGGGTGCTATAGGCTAATGAAAAGTAGTTTCACTTTGACGGCCCTGGTAACAAGAAAACAGAACATTTTTTAATCTAAAGCGTCATGATTTGGGCCGAATAGCACACAATGGTAAAACCTCAATTATAGTGAGGCAATTGGTAATGAAATGTGGCCAAATTTGTGAAAGATTTTTTCCGTGACAACAATGTGAATACTTTTCTGCGATTACCAAATCTAAATACAGTCTTGTCTGGATATAGTGAACTAATTATTGCAAGGCCTGTTCACAGTATTGAGGTTGTTCACTATATCAAGGTTAACATTTTTGTTTAAAAACTCGTTTTATTTTCTCAAAATACACTTTTTGTTTTTTGCTTGAAATTGCTTTCAAAATGTTGTTCATGATTTATAGTCTCCATGTCAAAATTTGGGTATTCACTATATCGAGGTGTTCACTATATAGGGTGTTCACTATACCCAGGCACGACTGTATTATTGAATATTGTTGGTGCGAGCAGTTTATAGCGAAAATTCCCACTATGCTAAAGAGCTGGAAAAATTATTTAGAAGCAATGAGAGTGTCCACCAAAGCTTTATAAACATTTGTTTGTTTCATATCCCAAACAAATGATGAATCTCGTGAACCATAAAAACAACAATGTATTGATTTTGAATTAATACAAAATTGTGCCAGGTTGGGTTAGGTTAGTTTAGGTTAGGTTAGACTAGGTTAAGTAGCTGTTCAGTTGCCTTCTGTTTAGTGTTGACCAAGTTTGTCTGGCAATCTTGTAGTTGTTGCTCAACCACAGACAGGTGTTAAAAGAAGCAATTCATTTAACAAATATTTTATGTATCAACAAAACAATTTTTGTTCATATTTTCAAGAAGAAGAAAGGAGCATTTTTCAATCTGTTATGGAACAATTTGAACGCTTTGCAATGACAAGCTTTTCAATACTTTCAAGCACCCTGATTCTCGAAAGAAGTTGTACCAAACACCTTCACACAGCCAAAATTAAACGCTCGTTAGTTAAGCCTTGTGCAACATGTGTCATTTGAGGTTGCAAATAGTTGGCGCCAAATGGTCTCTTGTCGCGAACGAATCGAATCGAATACGTATGGCACTGATTCGCCAAAAACAGAGAACGGCATTTTTATGTGTTTGATTAAATGTTTCGTTTCGTTTCGCGCAAAATATCTGCGCAACATGTGTTTTTGCAAAGAAAATTACAGTTTCTTGCAATCAGCGCAATTCCACCGGCATTTTCGTGTCACGTGAATGACGAACATAGATGCAAGTGCCATTTGTTGCGCGGAAGCAGCAGCAGCAGCGAAATAAACAGAGGCCAATGTTTTTGTATTTCTAATTCGACTATGAATCGCGCTCATATTTGTGTTCACATTTGCTTAGCTGCTGTTTGCCACTCAAATCACACTTGACAATTTATACTTGTTGGCCATCATTTTCGGGCAACTTTGTTTTTCACACACAAATTATTTCGAATAAGTAGTTTCGAATTCAACACTCAACATTCACTTATCAATAGATCCAAACGAGTCCACTTACGTTGTTCGCTGGAGCGCCAGCAGTTCCCGGCGCTGCCGCAATAACCGTCATTTTGACCAAAAGTCTGTTTCAGCGTTCCAATGTTTAGCCGTCCGACCACTTTAACGAATTCAAATAGTTTAACAACGCTTTGGACGCGATTTCAGCGCTTAGTCGGTGTGTTTATTGTTTGCACAACGAGCGCAGAATAACTTTTATTCTTAGACATTGTTTTTAACGCATCACGACTCGGTGCTCAACATTGAAAATTAAGTCAAAACAAAAGCACTTGAACTCAAAACACCTGTGAGTGGCGAACCCACAGTAGCGGCGGCCACTCTTACTCGCACTCGCACTCCACTTCGCCAGTTGGGCCGTTGAGCGAAAACGTGCACTTCACACTAATCCACTCACTCTTCATGCGGCCACACTTCACACTCGCTTCGTCGCAGCTCAACATCTCACTCGACTCGTTGCAATTTGCTTTGTATTGTTTTTGTTTTTTGCGCAAACTAAGCACTCAAAATTGCTAACAACTCACAATATTGCAGTGAAATACTGCAAACCACTAAAAATACAACCACTACAACAAAAACAACATCTACAAAAACTAACCAAAACGTTTAATCTAAACGACAGTGACACGTTCCACTGCACGTTTTGATGATTTTAGTCAATTATTAAATCCCAAAATAAACAATTTAGTTGTGTCATTGAACAATAAAAGCGTTGGACGTAATGGTTGCAATTAGTGAAACTGGTGCAAATGAAGCGCGAACGCGTTAAAGCTTCAAAGCCATGCAACGATAAGCGCATTCTGAAATGTGCACTTACGTTGATAAGAATCGAATGCCGGTTATATCTTTTGCAGCCAAGATTTCGTGCTGAAATTGTGCTCAGATTAGGCGCGTCGCAGCGCCGCCGCCGAGGAATGTCCACGCATTGCCGCAGCGTTGGCACGCCGAATTGTTTTACGACGCGTCTGCGTCTACTGGTGGTTGTGGTACTTGACTGGTGGTTGAAGAATTCCATAAAGATTTTACATTTTTATCATTGCGATAACATTCGGCTTCCAAAGCAGCAGTCGCAACATTCATTTCTTGCTTCATGCTTGTCTGTACTGTATAAACAAATTAAAAAAATCAAAAATAAATAAATATTGTTGTTGTTCAGCTTGATGCTTCTCAGCGGATTTTGAAGGTTGACGTATTTAGTGTTTGTCTAGCATCTACACTGAGTTTATATTAACCCTTTCGCTATTTTGTTGCCATATTGCAACATGCTACTTTGTGGACGACTGCATCCTCTATGGTTGCAGGAATAAATTTTTTTGTTGGTCTTTAGAATAATTTGAAGTTTTAGGAAAAATACGAAATTAATAAACTGAATATTAAAGTTTAAGGAAGATAAGTATACACGTTTTTTTAATGGTATATCTTGGCATAGTAAAGAAAGAAGAAGCAGAAAAAATTAGAGAACTTTTTAATTTGACGTTTTCTTTCAATTTAGATAATTTTTTTTTTTTTAATTTTGGCTGAAGTAAATGAAGAAATATTCAAAATTTCGTTATGCGTAAAAAGTTTTATGTTTAAGTAATTATTACAGCCGCAACGATGTGGTTGCTCTCATAGAAAAACACTCTAAAATACAGGGTCCGAGTATAAAAATTAGAAAATTTCTAATGAAATGTTGCTAATATAACCACATGGAAGCCTAAAACGTAAAATTTAAAATTTTAACTTTCCCCAGTAAAAACCTGTAGCGAAAGGGTTAACAGTAACTCAGCTTAATTGCTCCAACAGTCTTCCTCTGCGTGAGAACTGAACTTTTTCTTTGAATAAGAAAATAAATATTGAAGCCTTCATATTAAGAATTTTTACCTATGTGAGTCGATCCACTTTCAAAGGGTCACTATCAGAACTGGACTTTGGCTAATGGCATCATTTGGCGAAAGCTGAAGTCTTTTTCAAATAACTGAATCTAACTTAGATTCTGCAAGTGGAAGAATGCGTGATGGTAAATTTCGTCTGACTCATGCTCTGGATTATCTTATTGACATTTAGGTTTCTAGTAGGTCGATCCTTCAACGTTGGACAAGCAGGTAGTAATTAAATGCGTGCAGCAGTCGAAACTGGACTCTAAATTGGCTCTGAAATGCACCAATAAACTCGGCAGTTGAGGCCTTTAAAACTGGTTAAATCTTTAGCTTAAAATGGGTTAAATAAATTTTGTATCAATATTTTTTAATTACAGAAAAATTATTTAATATTTATGGAAAAATACAAAATTATAATTTTGGATTTTATTTAACCATTATCAAAGAAACAGGGTTTTGATCAAACGCGCCCAATACGTAGACTTTCAATACAATTCCAATACACAAACTTTCCCTGATATCGCTGCACATTACTGGAAATTATTTTGGGGATAACAGTAAAATTTTTATAATTTGCTTTGAATTCACTTCTAAAAATATGAATTTGTTGGTGCCTACTTAAATTAAACCAATAAATCAATCGTAACTGTTGCTATAAGATGACAAATAGGTGATAGGTTGCTCTCAGGCAACTTTGGGTCGAACCGACCGACTTTTTAGTGCTTTTTTTAAGGCACAAAAATAATACATTTTTATTCTTGAGTTGAAATAAAATCAATAACTGAGTGTTGTTCAAAATTTAGCATTTTCGAATAATTGCTTTAATATACATTTATTTATTTTTCCATAATTATTTCAAAAGAAGTCAAGTTCGACTAATGTGGCATAGTTCGTGGGAGGTAATGTGGTATACTATCTTCCAGTACTTAACAGACCGTGAAAAGAAAAAAATCACAAATGGAACGCTAAAAGCATGAGAAATGTAATTATGAGTGTAAGGAATAAGAAAATAAGAATAACTTTAGGTTACACCACCTTTTAGGGCATGAAAAGTATTAAAAAAAGCAGTTGTAGAATTTCGATCACATTGAAAAAAGTAGAATACCACATTACCCGCCAATGTTTCCAGTGGGCTGTTTTTCAGTTGTTACAGGCTTTCAAGAATATCTCTGAAAATGTTTATCAGAAGCCTTTTCCATTTGGTTTGTTTAGACGAATTGAATCCAATTTGAGCTGAACTTGACTTCGATATACTTATAGACAAAAACCAAATAGGTGTACCACAATACCCAAAGTTACCCTACAACCACGTTGAAACAATGTCCCAGCTACGCTTTACAGACAGAGTTCGTTTCTGGCCCGCACTGCGCGATTGCGGAATGGTCTCGCTGTAGATATTTTTCCCAGCACCTATGATCTTGATGGGTTCAAGACAAGAGTGCATAACCACTTCACTCTAAACCCTAACTTCAAACCTATAGATCATTCCTGAACCAACGCAATCCCCTGCACGTTTGCTCAAATTAAAAAAAAATTATAGCAAATGCCATCTGCAAGAATTATGTTCAAGGTCTATGTATATTACTGGGAATACTTTCATAAAACATCGTTTGGAATTCTTACCAGTTGACTAGAGTGTTCAGATGTTTTCACCAATTGAGTAGATTTTTTTAGCTATCTTTGCAGACACTTACAGAAGTTTGAATTCCATAGGACTTATTTAGTGCCGATGATACGTGAGTTTAAAAGCTTACTTGAACTCAAGCAGAGGCCACAAGCTGAAAGTTGATCGTCATAACCAAATTTGGGTCAAGTACGTGAAACAAATTGCTATTGCAGCAACAACTTTTCATGCCATTCAACTTATCGCACTTATCATTACACATGTAATACTTCAACGGTAATGCATTTTTTTATCACCTGCAATTGTTAGCGTTTAGCATTATTTTTTTATTTCATTATAAGATAACAAATCTTTTTCGAATTTCTTCTTTCGGACTTTTTAGTATTGCCATCTCTAAATAGAGTCTCCCTTTTAATACTCGATCAGAATTGTCGAGTCTATGGTAATCTGTAAAAGATACTGGATATTTGGTTTACTGGCAAAAAGGCTTAGAAACAACATCTTTGAAAGAAAATTCGAGATTGTTTCATATGTGACATTTCCTACAAAGCTGGATGGAGCCTTATAGAACGTTTCTTTATTGATCTGAACGATTGTACGTATTGTCTTGAGCACTTAGATGACGACAGCGACACAACTGCATCTGTCAAAATATAGAATCAGATCGTTCGTATGGAAACGATTATTTTGACGACAACGCGACTACACGAACACCGAACACAGTTGTCGCTATCGCCAAATATGGAACTAGTCTCGATTTTTCAGGCAACAAAACCAAAGCAATTAATATTACTGATTCAAAAACAGATATTTTCAATTACAATTACAAATTTGTTAGGATTTCAGTGAAAATTGAATAGTTTTAAAATTTATTACACATTGCCACTTTTTTTAAACTTGTGTTTAGGAGCTCTAAAATATGATTGTGATGACGTTGTTGTCGCTTTTATTGTAGTCATCGCCATCTTGAAGTTGTGTCACCGTTTCGCTGCGGTCTTGAATGTGTTCGGGCCAAAAGTTTACGGTAAAGCGTATTCGTGCTATTGAAAATATGTGTGGCAGAGAGCGCTTGTTGTTGTTTTAACCATTTCGAGGCTACTGGGATAAGTCCCACAAAGTTTTTAATACCCCTCAAAACAATTATGCAGCTCTTATGACCCACGCAAAATATTTATAAAAGATAAAAGGATGATTTCAGAATTTGTAAGTATGCAACATAATTTCGTATTTCCAACTGGGAACTTTTCTACCAAGAGTATTTTGTTTTTCACAATTAAACTCCATCCCAAAAGGGTTAAACTTTTTAAATACTAATTACGCAGTAAATATCTGCTTTTCAATAACAAAAAACGACTTAAAAGTAGTGGCTTTGCCGTAAACTTAGTCAAAATTTAATGGATTCAAAAGAATAATTGTAAATTCCCCAATAAATCCAAATGGCTATAACACTTTAATCCTAAATCGATCACTAACCGATCGTCATATATATAAATATACCAATAAAGAAAAGAGTGATTATGCATTATTCTCAATTGAAATGCTGCCAGTTTCTCGTATTTTTTTTAGCTATGAAAAACCTCCACAAAGGAAAAAAGTGAATACAACAGTCAACTGTTCCAACCTTAAACGTCAGATTGTCAACTTTGTAGCAGACAATATTTAAAAAATCTGATTTACACAATTTACTACAATTTAAATCCAGCATTTCAGAGTCGTTTTCAACTATTCCGTACACATGTTTGCACTTTGTAAAAATATTTATAACCTGACGTTAAATTCCACACAACATACGAGACGTGCTCATGGCCAGAAATTGTTGACACCCACTAATTTTACATTGTTTGCATTGCTTCGCATATAAATTATGACATACGTATTGTTATTTCGCCAGTAGTCGATATAAAGAAATAACTTACAGATTTTTTGTCATTTGCTGTAAGCGGATACATTGCTCGATGTTGGCTCAATATTTTTTCAAGGACGAGACAATGTCAAAAATGCCAAGCATTGTTTTTACATACATTCGATATAAGTAGTCGGTACTTCGATTGAAGTAATTTCGAAATCAGAAAGAATTTTTTCATGGTCAAAAATGTTAGATGTTACAACTTTATAACTACGCTAATGATTTTATTACATTCGATTATTTAATACTGAAAAATTTGTTGGGCATCACAGACCATTGCAACTAAAACTTCAATGACAAAAACATTTGCGCAATAATAAAAACGGAAATCGAGCCCTTGAAAAAGCGCAATAACACCAACAATTCTATATACTCGCATCTACAATACCAATTGACACATATCCATACACATATTTACTTGTGTGCATATGTGTTTATATGTAGTTCTTTGTATATGAATGCGTACGTGCAGAGTTCTAAAATTGAGCCACTTATTGTTAGTATGCTCGAAAGTGAGCTAAATTGTTATGAAAATTTGCAATTGTATTAAATTGAATAAAATGTGCACATGGATTAGCATCGCTTTGGACAACAAAAACATTGTCACACAAAAATTATGTGAGAAATGTCCGCAATGTGCGTAAAGGTGGTGCTGCCATAATTTGCCTACTTACGTGCTTTTAGAAGAGGTACATATGTACTTACATATATGTGTAAAGACTTGGTTATAGAAATAGTCAGAGATGTCTTTTAAATATGCTAAAGGTTTGTGAGTTATTTTGTTAAGAAATAATTTAATATGGTTTCACATTTGCTCCTCTCCACCTACCAACCAACAAGCTGTCCTCAGAATTTCCGATTTTGGATATTCAGAGATATCCAGTGAATAAATGCAAGTTGGCAATAGAACAAGCAGTGACAAAGACCGCCAAAATCGCGTGACTGATCACAGAGACAAGCAAGATAGCACAAGACAAGTCTATTCTGGCCAAAATTGGACTCTAAGCGCAACGATTGTCTGCTAAACTTCAAAAGGGGTAAATACCCAGAGTGGTTGTTGTTGTTGTTGCTACGCTAAAACATTATACCTGGGCCACTCGGCCAATGACTTTTGTCGAAGCTGCCGAAGCGCGAAAGGAAAAAACATACTCAACTTTTTTCTTTTTGCATCTTTCTTGCTCTTTGGAAATATATGTATATTTGTTCCCAAATTTTCAGTAACACTTTTATCATATTTAGTCAACTGGAAGCAGAGTTTTTGCGTCTAAAGTAATGGTATGTTGGTGTCATCAGCACAAAAGAAAGCATTGAACACTGAGCCTATATTAAGTTTTGTTTGAAACTTGGTTAAAATTTTTAACGAAACATTTCAATTGATGAATTAAGTTTATGGAGAATTCATGAGTTATATAGGCGATATAAAATCTGTCGTGAGGACATACATGATGACCAACACATTGGCCAACTAAAGTCTGCAATCGGCGCAGATTCCATCGAAACTTTGCTTAAATTCAATAAAGATGAGCCAAAATATTTATTAAAATTCTTGAAATTGAATTCATTCATCATCAATGTTTTGCATTTTAACTGAACATTTGGTTATTGAAGAGTTATTCGACACCTGATTTGGCACTGAGCGATTTCAATCCTTTCGAAAAAATGCATTTTCCGATCAAGTAAGCAATGAGGAAAGCGTTTTAAGGAAGTAAAACCCACCCAAAAGGCTTGTTCACACATTCCGAAGAACTTCACAGCCAATATTATCAAATACTCATTAGACATGTTTCTTATATGACATTGATTTCGTCATACACCTCTATCTGCAAATCTTTCATCTCCCTGGCAGAGAGAAATGTAAAATGGACGTACAGAGAATTCAAGTCCCCAGTCATGGTGTAATAAACTAAACGAAACAAATAAGATTTAGTTAAATCAGTAGAAAAAAATTAAGAAAGAAAGAATAAGTATTAATATACTATAACACAATGAAACAACTTCTGTCCTTAGAGTAAATCCCGACTAAAAAAGTTAGGTATCCGTATCGCTCAACCGTTTCCCTATTCAACCATACCTCTTCCAGTCAGTGTGTCCAACCATCCATCTATCCATTCATAAATCTTTCCTTCTGACTTCTGCATACCATTTAAATGTCCATCTGTCCCATCTTTCTGCCTGTCTTTTCATCCATCTGTTGCTCTATACTTTCAACTGTCAGTCTATGTGTCCATCCGTCCGTACGTCTAAATGTATATTAGTCCATTCCATTCCATGTCCATGGCTCATTTGTGTTTCGCCTAATCCAGGAGCCTAGCCAGGACTTAGTCACTAAAGAAAAGCTTAAGCACTGAAATTGAAAAACACAAGAAAATGGCATACATACATTGTTATAAGTGTTATTTGGCAGAAGTTCAAGAAAAGAGGCTACGCATTTTAAACTGTTTAACCCTTTCGACCCCGAATTTTACCCTGTGTCTCGATATTACTTTTTGGTATCTAACTCATGCAACACTTACCTAAGAAGTGTGTATAGCTAGTTTACTTTTGACCAATTTTAGCATAAAACGGGTTAAATAAATTTGGTATCAATATTTTTTAATTGCAGAAAAATTATATAATATTTATGGAAAAATACAAAATCATCACTTCTTGATTTTATTTAACCATTATTAAAGAAAAAGGGTTTCGATCAAACGCGCCCAATTCGTAGACTTCAATTAGAATACAAACTTTCCCTGATATCGCTGCAAATTATTGGAAATTATTTTGAGGATAACACTACAACTTTTGTAATTTGCTTTGAATTCACTTCCAAAAGTATTGATTTGTTGGTGCCTACTTAAATTAAACCAACAAATCACTCGCAGTTTTTGCTATAAGATGACAAATAGGCGAAGTTGCTCTCAGGCATCTTTGGGGTCGAAAGGGTTAAAGGGAAAAAGGACTTTTTTTGTTATGTTATGGGGGCTGTTAACACCCAACTCAATTTAAGAAAATTTTTGAATTTTTCCCCACAAAATTGTAAAATTTTAATTTTCAAAAAATTTATAGTCTCAGAATTTAACGATTTTGATGTAGTTTGCAAGGAAATACTCCAACTAAGAAAACCCGAAAAAATCTGGGCAAAAAAATTAATTAGTGTGTGTGCAAAATCTGCTTAAATTTAAACTTTTTTAACAAAAAAAATTAAAAATATATTATATTTTCTGAATTTAGTCTATTAATTAAAAAAATTGTATAAATATATGGTTACAAAGAAGTTGCTAAAACTTTCTATATAGATTAAGAAATATGTGTGCATTTTCGCTTTTAATTTTATCTCAAAATTTGCAAATCTGGGGCTTCTACTTCACTTTTAATTTAAAATATTTTTCAAAATTAAAAATCTGAAAATTGGCAAAACTTAAAGGAAAATATCTAAAAAGTATGTGAAAGTATGTTCCTGGATTTTATTTTATTTTAAGAAGCATTCTTTCTTTGTCGAATTATGTAATATATCCTCCGATATCCTCTGGTATCAGAAAATAATTAAATTTTAAAAGTGGTCTAATCTATTTCTTTCTTTCCTATTTCTCGATAAAATTTTTTTATTCATCCCTAGAAGTATGCAATCAGCACGAAAAATTGAAAAAACTGCACTAATGTAAAACATACATCTATTATTATCATTTTTATTGCAAAACTAAAGGGTTCCGATACACTTTCTGTTACTCTTTGCAATTATTAATGTTGACGTAACTGATTAAATGTAAAATCTGAAAAATCTAACCAGCACCAGCATGTTGCCAAATCTTACCAAAAATGACGAAAATTGCAAAAGTTTAAGTTTAGTTAAGAAAAACAAAATTCAGATTTCAATTCAGCAGACCATGTTTAACTAGTACTATATACCAAATTTTATTGTTAACAGACCACTCCTTCTAATTTTGTCCCGCGGTTGTAAGAGGTCGAATCACTGTGCAATTGTGTGAATAAATTGTGTGATTTAAATTCCTGTTAAATCGTAACTTAATCTAAAAGAGCTGCTTAATCTAAGTTGATGCTTCATTCATCTGATTGTATTCAACTGAAAATATCTATGCCCGTTCCTAAGCGGTGCGCAGTCCCGCCCTGTCCGGCGCTGCCAGTGAACAACCGCACAAGGCGAACATTTACGCAAAATTCTTCTCACTGAGAATGAAATGGGCAATCTTTCAATTAAGTCAGCAAACGTTTTATTTCCACAAAACGGATCACATTCACACATCATCGCTTCATTTGTCATTAGCGTCAGCGATATGGTGGACGCGATACGTGTGCGCGCCATGTGGCGCGACCTGAGTTGCGTTTAATGCAAACCGAAAGAAAGTGTCATCACTGATCAGGATGGGCCAAATTTGAACAAATTTGACAAATTACACCACCAAAAGCTGTTTAACGAGCTTTTTTTTTTAAATATTCAGAATTTCCTCTGTTAATTTGTCCACTTGCTAATTTCTTCGTTGGATTGATTTAGTGTTTGTAATAGTTGCAATTGTGATGTTTTTGTGTCGAACAATTGAATAATCAACGAACCGAATAATTTTTCTATTTACATGACCATGTCGTATTTATAATTCGCACATTCGGTGTTTACAACAACAACAAAAATTACGGCCAGTCAATTAGAACACTTTTCCTGATTATTTCATTAGTGTTGAGCATTTGCAATAAAATACTACGTCTCACAGACGTAGAATAGAATAGAGTACACTTTAATGGGGTTTTTGTTGCATTGAGACCAGAAGTGATCTATTGTGCTCCCTACAAGTTGTTAGAGAACATCCCCTAGACCCACCGACCTTAGTAACTCACAGGGGCTTAGGTGCTTGATGTTCTCTTCTGTCATCCAGAAAGCTGGCCCAGGTAACGTATCCTGCAAAGGCACACCGCATTGCAAAGTAGAATAATTTGTTCGAGAGTTCCCTCTGCTAGGTTCCGCAGAGACCTAACAAAGATAACAGAAGTAAAATGATCGAAACTGCTCAATTTTAAGTGGGAAAACAAATGGTTCAACCGGGACAGATAGAAAGCTCAGCTTAAATGGCTCACAATAGACAAAAACGTCTCCATAGGGCAACTGGTTTGTGCGTTGGATTGCGATTTCGAGGAAACGATCGACCTTGCACATCATCAAATTGTCCTGCTAGTTACGTATTTAACGACGAGCTTTTCCGTGCACGCCCTCTAGAGCGCACCTTAGGTGATTATACCAACCTACTTGCCAACTTTTAGGCACTTCTTCCCGTTTTATGAAGGCAACGGTTACATAAAATCAAGTCAAAGTATTTTAAAACGGCAGCACTAGGGACTACTATTGGACTTTATTGCAAGATACAACACATCTATTCATCCATTGACTGATTGGCTTATATTTCAAAAAAATTATATCCATGATTATGTACAAATAATGTCAAAAGCAAACTGTCCAGAAAGACTTAATCTGTATTACATATTTCAATCTTAACTTGCAGCCAATATATTAGGTACTATTTACTTTGTCTTTTTTGTAATGAAACACAAATTTTCTTATTTAAACGACAAAATGGTGTAACCAACTTGAAAAGTCCTTTATGCATTGAAATTCGGAACCCGATGCGCTTGGATCCCTTTGGCAGTTATGCTGGTCTCTGAGCGAACGAATAATATATCAGTATCATCTGGACTTTTATGACTACTTTTGGAAGTAGTTCTTCACTCGAACGTAATGCGAACTTATAGTACATGGTTGCACTTGTAATATTAATGACTTAATTACCAGCGAAATGATGCGGTTCATCAAATGGATCTATTCGCAATTTAACGCTACAGATTTGTAAATTTAAAGTGTAATTGTCAATTAATTCAAACTTGCCATCAGTCATCAGATGTGCATGTAATCGAATAATATAATTCAAATAATTTTTACAATTAGCCATTTTTTATTTTCAACTGCACTTCAGTCATCATTCCGGCAGCGTCAATATTTTGATCAGGTCAACATTGAGATGCGTCATCAATTGCCATAATCCATTTTGTGTCGGCGTTGTAAACAACGCAACAACAAATCGATTAGAACGTACTTGATACTTTTATAAGATCCTATTGTACCTGATCCAAGTTGTGTCTCTTTGCGAAGGTGGTCGTTCGATCAGTAATCACGTTCATAGCTCGTGTCGGCGCAAATAAACGTCACTGGAGACGTTAACGTTCGTTTCAGGCATATTTGTTGACCAATTCAATTGACAGCGCACTGAATGATTTATTCCATACGAGGCTGGGTTCTTTGCAGTGTTAGAACCAAAATTAAAGCAGCCGATTTCAATTCAAATTCATGACGCTAATTGAAATGATACGATCCACTGAAATCTGCTCTGATTACTAAACATATGCCGATGCCAAATACATTGGGACACTGCATGAGTAATGACCAAACGCACGTCATTGACTCTATGTGTGTCAAACATAGCAATTCTGATCGACTGGCCGACTAACGTAATTGGGATTTACAACGCCATGGAAAAAATGACTGAAAACAATTCTTTGAACAAAGCTTTGGATGATACGTATGCGGTGATAAGTGATTTTAAAAAAGAAAAATTTCTTTTAATTCGACTCTGTATAAATAGTATCGAAATAATACTGAAATAAAGCTGGCAACTACATACGAGAAGAAGGAGAGCGCTTAATGGCGATTTCATGGATCAACTTCTTTCACAAAGTAAGAAAATGCAAGAATTTAATACTGTAATTTCTTACTTGTAATGTATAAAGTGTATAAAAAAGTGTATAAAAAAGTTCCTTCACAAAGTAAGTCAAATACAAGAATTTAATACTGTAATTTCTTACTTGTAATGTATAAAGTGTATAAAAAAGTGTATAAAGTGTATAAAAAACGATTATGAACTAAAGACCTAACTTTCCAGCACTTCGCGTATTGGGCTGTAAAGCACTTTCTGCTTTATCTAAGTTGAAGACTAGGCCAGCGAGAAGAAAGTTTTTTGGGGGTTCTTGCATAGAGGCAGTAATTGTCATTGAAAGAAATCAGATATTTTGTAATTTTGTTTCTTTATATTTATTAAATAATAAAACATTAATTTTTGTTGTCATATTTCTATAACCCTTTTGCTATTTTGTTGCCATATGGCAACATGCTACTTTGTGGACGTCTGCATCCTCTATGGTTGCAAGAATACATTTTTTTGTTGGTCTTTAGAATAGTTTGAAGTTTTAGGAAAAATACGAAATTAATAAACTGAATATTTAAGTTTAAAGAAGAGAAGTATACACGTTTTTTAATGGTATATCTTGACATAGTAATGGAAGAAGAAGCAGAAAAAATTAACTTTTTAATTTGACGTTTTCTTTTAATTTAGATACAAGTACTTTTTTGTTTTAATTTGGCTGAAGTATGTAAATGAATAAACTTTCAAATTTTCGTTATGCGTAAAAAGTTGTATGTTTAAGTAATTATTACAGCCACAACGATGTGGTTGCTCTCATAGAAAAACACTTTAAAATACAGGGTCCGAGTATAAAATTTAAAAAAATGTTTATGAAATGTTGCTAATATAACCACATAGAAGCCTAAGACGTAAAATTTGAAATTTTAACTTTCCCCAGTAAAAACCTGTAGCGAAAGGGTTTAGGGTGCATTTCATAACCCGGGTAGGTCTCGCTACAAGAAATCAAATCTCTATTATTCTTGACGAAGCAATAGAACTTTTTACCTGATTAATGAAGGCGTGAAGTGAACTTACCTTAAAATTTGTTGTCGTTCTTCTCTTCAGATATCTGCTGCAATTTCATTCTCTCAAGAATTTCTTAGAGATTTCGCTCTTTATTGAATCTTGTAGATCGAAAACTGCTTCTACCTTGATGATGATAATGTTGGACGACTAGACAGAAAGGCCCAAAGTCTTCCAAAGCACTCAATTGCAGAGGTCAACATCAGAGGTGTATGAGAGAAAGATTGTGGATGGATTACCTTTCCAACACCTTAATTTCAGCAATAACAAAAGTCAGGTTTAAAACATTATTCTTACGTACTCAAAGCACACAAATCAAGGATTCTTTGAACCAATAAATCAGCTTCGTAAGAAACTTTTTGTTGTCCAAAAACGTCTTACTTTCCTTTCCAAAACATTAATTTCAACTGCTTTTTAACAGCAAGTTTTTCTGCTCTTTAGTAAAAATCGAAATTTTTAAATACTCAAAGCACTCAGATAAAGATTTTTTTTTAATCGATACGTAAGTCAGCTTCGTAAGAAAAGAAGCTAATTTAATATGGCATTCCTAAACTAATTTCAAAAACAAAGCAGCCAAGAGCGGTGCTTTTATTGCAGTCAGACCGTAGAAGAGTAACGATATCCAGCTTTCCTAGTCCGTTTGCTGTATTTGGAAGCCAAATAGATTCATTAAGCTTTAGCTTTTCGAAAAAGAAAAACAATGTAGCTCAAATTCCATATTCCAAATAATTTTGTATCCCTTCCTCCATCCATTACAAGCGAGACGAAGTACAAAGTATATCCTATTTAATAGAATATATTTTAAATTGTACCATCGCAAAGCATCTGAGCCACCATTAGGAGTATTTCTTCGCTTATTGAACTAAGAATCATCCAATTTAGATATCGATGCAATGTGCAATCCTCTCGAATGAAAACCAGCCCACACACGGTCCAGTGTGGTCTGTGTGTTCCATACGATTTTTTGTTGTACGATTTATTGTACCTTATGCGAGTACTTACTTTTACACATACAACTTATACATATGTATGTACATATTTAAGCGTGTAGGTAAGTACAATCAAGTGTAGATGTTGAAAACTTTCCTTTTTGCCAAAGATTCGTATCAACTTGACACAAGTCAAACGCTTCCATATTAATGAATTTCTTCACGTTGCTCTTTCATTTCTGCTTCTGCACGACCATATCCAGTAATTTGAAGAAACCCATAAATTCTTCTCTTCTTACATGCGAAGTTATAGCCACTCGCTACACTCTAAGTAATAACTCGCTTCTGGCGGCCTCACAACTCGAGTCTATGTCTCGAGTACATTCGGAGCTGCTCTGGTTCGGAACAAAGCAAAACACAACCAAGCAAAATAGACCTCCACACAGAATCGACCGTAGAGAGCACTTGACGCACGCTTGTAATTGTCGTGGGAAAGTGCTGCCCTGAGCAGCCCTGCGCAGGCGGTGAGTACCCCAACTGCAATAGACAACTGCGAACTGTGGTGCGTGCATGTTTTTTTTCGTGTGTACGCCCCGAGATGTTCACGGTGGTAACGGGTGCAGTCGCGCACGGTGAAACAGCCCAAAAACTGATTATGCAGCGAATTCCGCAGTGCGCCGCAGCGACGGATAATTGTGCATTCGCTGGAGCTGCAGTCGACAGACGGCGCGGCTGCCAATCGACCAGGCAAGGCCTTAATACACGTAAAATTACAGGTTTCTGCTTTTTCGTGGACTTTTTCGAATAATTCAAAGCATTCAACTGGCCGCCAACAACAATGCAACGCCACAAGAAGACATTTCGTCACAAACGAAACTGATATCGCGGATAGCCGTGATAAAAGAGCACTTTGGTAATTTCAATTAAATTTTGAAAATGTACCGTTTGTGCGGTACGGTGAAAATTATTCATGTTGATTAGTCAGTGAACGAAACCAAACAATAGCAACACAAGATTTAACCATACGACACCGCAGATGGAAACAAGTTGCCGAAGCATTGAAGATGTGAAAATGATTTCAAATTCTCAGTGCAGTTTTATATAAAAGAAAACTTGATAGTAATGTCGCAATAGTGTTTTTGTATACAATACAGAATGTAGTATCGTAGCCAAGAGAAAATTGTCATATATCATTAATGGAAAATGAGGTTTCAAATCATGTAATGCAGACACTCTCATTGAAAATCCCACTATAAGGTCTAAAAGTATGTACAGGTCTCACTCGTATAACGCGGTGGTTACATTCCAGGAAAATTCCGCGTTATGTGATTCGCGTTATAGAAGACTTTACTTTCATATAAATTTTAAGGTTATGTTCCAATAAGCTTTTTCCAAAATAAAATAGGTACTAAATTAAAGATGTATGTACATTCGGACTCAAAATCAAAATTCATTCATAAAAAATTAAAAAACATAATGAAAAAACCTGTTTTTTAAATCGCGTTATATCGAAAACGCGTTGTAGAAGTACCGCGCTATACGAGGGAGACCTGTACATGTTTTAGTGTATACAGAAAATAGTTTTTGTTATACTGTTTGTGTTTATTTCGCTATATAAAAACCAGGGACCGTACCGGTTATGGTTTTTATCAAAAAAGTCAGATTTTACTTGTTATCTTTTAACTTTTATTTTTACCGACAAAAATAAAAGTTATTTTGTGCCTTTTATCATATCAGGCAAAAATAACTGTTACTTTTGAGTTTTATTTTATCGGTCAAAAATAACAGTTATTTTGTGACTTTTATTTTTTCGGTCAAATATATTAGGCAATTTGAATTTTTTCAAAGGCCGTTTGACCGACTAAAAAACTATTGATACAATTTTTTTCGTCGCACAAGTCTTATAGCTCAGAATGTGCGGTCTGCTGAGACGAAAAAAATAGTATCAATACTTTTTAGTCGGTCAAACGGCCTTTGAAAAAATTCAAATTGCCTGATATATTTTACCGAAAAAATAAAAGTCACAAAATAACTGTTATTTTTGACTGATAAAATAAAAGTCAAAAGTAACAGTTATTTTTGCCTGAAATAATAAAAGGCACAAAATAACAGTTAATTTTAACTTTTATAGTAAAAGTCTAAAATTTAAAAGGCGTTTAATATTCGTAAAGCTGAGACCATTACGGCCATAATGGTATATTTGAAAAAGTCCACCGACAACTTTTTCGTTATGCCTTTTTGATTTGAAAATTGTAAAATAATAGTTATTTTCGGTCCCTGATAAAAACGCAATTATTTCCTGATTTTGTTGCACATTTTAAGTCCTAATCTAATACTTAGTTTACAAAAAATGTTTTTCTTATAAAAAAACATAGTGGAAACATTCTTTCAGCTTCTAAATAGCATAAATGGTTCTTTCTAAAAACACACAAACCCATTTTTCATTTATATGCTCTACCCATACATTCTTTGTGAACGGAAACATTTAAACATAAAATTAAAAATATGCATTTATCTTCTAAATGAAAAAAAACAAAAAATTAAAAAAAAAAATACTCAAAAAATGTTTTTGGACTCTTTGTATCATTCAAATAGATATTTTGGATATTTTCAAAAATATATACATACAGTTTCAAGTTGATTTGTTCATTAGTTTGGTTTCAATCAGAAACACGGTTTTTATAAAAAGACTTCAGCCCTTTGGTGGTAAATGGATTTCGGTGGACATTAATTGGTTTTGTATTTTTTCGACTAAAAAAAATAATTGAAATCGGTTAAGTAGTTTCAAAATGGGTCAGTTGACAAGTGAGAGGCAGTTTTTGAAAACGTCTATAGGAACCTCTTCAAGAGTTAATGACGAGAATTTTTCACAAAAAATTGTCTAAAAATATATTTTTACTCTCTTTATTTTTTGAAATTTTACATTAAAATAGAAGACAATTATATAATTTAAAAAAATATATAGTCCTAAGTATGTGCAATGGTTTTTGTAAAATGGTATCTGTAAAAAGATTGCAGATTTGAAGATTTCAAGTGTCGACTGTCCTACATTCTTTTCCAGCATTTCTCCTAATTAGCTATCTCCCTACATCTACTTATCTCTCTTTCTCTGTTTTTCTCTGTATTTCTTATCTTTTTCTAAATACTTAATGTTATTTTTAATTTATACTTATTGTTATTTAATGTTATTTATAATTATTATAACTTGGTTTTAATGTATTTTTTTAGTATTTAAAAGACCATTTAAAATCATTTATGCTGAAATAAATCAATCAATCTACATAAAAACCAACTCTTATAGTTTTATTCTAATATACAAATGTCAATAATTATTTTTCCTGAATCGAATATTTTTTCTCCTCTTAAGGAACTAAAATATGGCAATTTTAAAATATTTATAATAAATTTCGTGCATTTGCTTTTTTAATCAGTATTTGTTAAGTTTTCGAAAACACTTGCATCAAGTTCGATTATTTTATTTATTTTATATCATTTTATTTTTATTTACAATGCCCGGGCAATGAACTTTTCTTAAATGCTCATATGGATTCCATTACAAAGAAGGGTTAACATTTTTGTTATAATATTTTCAGTTTTTTTTACTTAATTTGGCTTTAAGTCATGGAAGATTTTCCTTCATAAAGCCATCGAATAAAATAATAAACTCTAGAATTTTTTTGACTCCATTGGGCATTGCTGTGTTAAACAAAAAGGAATAATTTCACATCTAATGATATAAATTTTGCGCCAATCCTCAATAGAGATCACAACAACATTTTTTTTCTCGGAATTTAAAAATTTTAATCACAGATTAATCTGTACTGTGCTGAAAACAAAATCAAATGTTAAACCACAAAATTCAGACTATATAATCCTATTAAAGGTCATGATTTAAAAAGCTATATGCAACTTATGACAACATATTTTAAATTTTAATTCAAATGCAGTTGGAATATAAGATTTTTTTTCAAATAATACGGTTTGATTCCCCTTGGGAGTATGTTGAGGGTTAAGTATATTTTTAATAGTAAACACACAAACATTTTCTAAAATTGCTTTTCATAGCCACATATAAACCATATTCTACCCATAAATAATAAACTGATGCGCTGCAGGGTTAAACTTGTCCAAACACCGACAACGGTGGGATTTTGATGTTGCCACAACATATTTTGATTGTTTGCGCACATGTTGTTGTTGTTGTTGTTGTTGTCATTGTATGTTCACTACAAAATTCTCTCTCTGTGTTTCTCTAAGTATTTCTCGACTAGATAAGAGTTTGCTTGTGTTCTGAATAATTGTGTGGCATCAGCTTATGACGTCTTATGTTGCGCAAACCCATTTGATTTACAATATTCATATATAATTTTGTTTTTCTAATGGATGTCATAAATTTTGGCAAACTTGCAGCCAAGATGTTCTCCGATTGTTGTGTCTCTCGCGCTGTTTTCTCACGTTGCGCTGTAAAGTTTGCATACAAATCGTGCAATTAATGTTGCTAAAGTGAATACTGTTATTCTCGGCACTCGGTTAGTGCATAACAAAGGAAAATTAAAGACAAATTTAAACTTTTTTAATTTATTGAAACGAATTAGGCAACAGCTCTGTACACAACTGAAACCCAAATAATTCAAAGCAATTTTCTGTAATCAATGTATTAGTTAAAAATACAAAAACAAATCTCTTTGAAAATGAGTTATAAGGTTTTTTAATGAGTGTGTCTGAACAGAATAATCAAAAAAAAATTAGACTAATCTGAATACAATAATAATAGATAGGCAACTAGTTATTACTCAGTAAATATGTTTCTCATGATCTGACATTCTTATTTGTTTGCGAATTTCGACGTGTTATTCATTGCATTAGACGGTATTCTATGAAAAAAAAAACCAAGCGAATTTGTAGCAAAACCTTTTGCTAAACGTGCTAAGCAATCTGTAAACAAACAATCTATTTATGTAACAATATTCTTACCAACACTACAACGTTCTAATTCAAAATTAAATCATTCAATCTAGGCGGGTCAGTTAGAGCCTCATTGAGTTCTGTGTATACTAAATGCTTGAAATCTAATAAACATCTGACTCATTCGACATATTTACGGCGGCAATTTGACGGACTTACTTTGAACTAAACGAAATCGTGCTACTATTCGTACATGTATGGACATACCCATACATATAGATATACGTGGGCAGTCCGATAAGTACTTAGCCCCACCGCCCGATGGTGCCACTATCGTAAGAGAAATTTACTATCGTGTATTACATCCTCGTAGACGGCAACTGTCAAAATTTCAGCCATATTGGATATGTAGTTTTGTTTTGACCGCGTGTGGAAACGAACGTGTCCGCGGATATTAGAAAAATGGAAAAAGAGCAATATCGGTCGGTGATTCGGTCGGCTACGAACAGCTGCCCCATCCACCGTATTCTCCAGATTTGGCCCCGTGTGACTTCTTTTTGTTTCCAAACTTGAAAAAGTCACTCGCCGGGCAGAAATTTGAGTCGAATGAGGAGGTTATCGCCGCCACGGAAGCCTCCAGAAAACGTATTTTTCAGACGAGTTAAAGAAGTTGGAGCATCGCTGGGTCAAGTGTGTCGAGTTGAAAGGAGACTACGTTGAGAAATAAATCGCCACTTTTTCAAAATTTTCGTTTTTCTTTTGTAGGCTAAGTGCTTATCGGACCACCCACGTATGTATACAAACATGCACAGATATTAAACATGTTTTAGTGCACGATTTCGAAGCACTGGAAACGCCTCATTTTGAGGGTTTTCATTATAAAATAGTTAGGCACCATTAGGCCTATATGTATGAATAATCATATGTTGCATTTTGGTACCAAAATTCCATAAGTTTTTCCACTTTTTTTAAATATGTGGAAAAAACACTTATTTCAAACGGTTGGCATGAGGCGGCCTATAGTTTGACGTCGAATTTGAACGAGTTGACAATTTTTCTATCACACCTGGAGGTTTCCCAATTTCTGATGTATACATTTTCTCTTTCATCCTTGCAAATTAAAGGGTTTCTGCTTTCCGAATTTTTGGCTCATATATTTTTTCATTCAACCTCACAAAACAAAGGGTTTCGGTTTATCTTAATGGAACTTAAGAATTACCAAAAAAGGCTAAATCACACAAATAGTACATATGTATATAATTGGCACTACAACTCTATTCAAAATAAGGTGAAGCTACTCGCAACCATTCATTGCATATTTTACCTTTAAATGGAAAAATGTTCGATTTGTGGCTTCGTCATAGGCTATTTTTGTTCGCAAAACTTTATTGTTATTTACTGCAACAAAGATAATATTTTTTTATTTGTTGTTGGTTAAGTTGAAACACAAACCCACAATCCAATGCACAAACCACCGAGCCACGGCAAACGTTCATTTACCCTATGCGAATTTCATTCTGCTCGCGCATTTTTCGTAAAACGATGCATAAGCACTCCCGCCACTAGACTTTACAACAATAACAAAAATAAAATCAAAATAAAACAAAGCGACTGCGGTCAAATCAGACGACACAACGCCATCCCCAACATTTGCTCTCATCTTTGTCCAATCCAATCCAATTCAATTCATTCACTTCTATCGGAAGCGCAACATTTTCACATTTCTGAACGCACACACACACAGTCAAGTGCATGAATAAATATATTTTTTACGTACGTACGTTTGTAGGTAATTTCGTATGCTTTAGCGCGTGTGTGTTTGTATGTATGTGTGTGCGCGGGGCGAACCAACACCAGCGCAGCGTCGCTTTCGCACCTACGATACCTACTATACACCTATGGCGATCGCTTGCCGTCTCCGCAACAGCGAAACGCGCACTGGCTCTGGTTCTTTGTTGCAGTTTCATTTCGTTGCTTAAAACTTGGAGGCCCAACGCCAGTGGATTTAGTCGTTAACGAGCGGCCAACACGATCACATTAAATTGAGATACAGTTTCAGATTTAGATCCAAAGTCGGACGCCAACACAGACGCCACACTCGCGCCGACGTATAATTTCCGAATTGAGCTCGAGATTGAGATCACAGTGCGGTCGGTCGACTTATTCGCAAACACAAGCAATTTAAATAATACACGAAAAATTTCCAACAAACACAAAAACAACAAAAAAGCAACATAAGGTACCAAATGAAAAGTCAAGTTGTGAAGAATTCGTGCTCTGCGCTTGTTACCAAATCTCAATAACCAAAAGAGAATCAGAAATAAAACATCGGAAAAAAAACAACAACAAATTTAAAACAAAAATCCATTCACAAAATCCACAGTGAGTTCAAAGCGAAAAAGTAGGCAATCGTTGCCATCGAATTGCGCCTTTAAAGCGTTAATTGTTTGCCGTGTTTGGGCGCCAAAATCGCAACGCTTGCAAAAACTTTTCGATAATTGAAGAACGCTGCAACTCGAGCAAAGCGCGCTTGAAAATTGTGTGATTGCTGCCCGAGGCGATACCTGGCAATACGCAACGATTTTGCGGCAACAGCTGTTATTTGGATACTAGCGGATAAAGTTGGTGACAAGTGGCAACCAGTGCGAAATCGTGGCCAAAGGGCAGAGACAGTTACAGCGACTGAAGACTGCAACGCGCTGCTCTACTGGTTCGTATATGAAAACTTTATCCCACGCACACACATACATTCAATACGTATGAGTGTATGTTTGTATATGATTGCTGCGCGAAATCAAACTGTGACAAAGTTAATTTTTGCACAACAAACAAGTTAACGGAAACGGAAACTGCGCGCTTATAAACGCAGCGGCCAGCCGCTATACTTAAGTATGAATGTGCCTACGTATGTTTGTATGCATGCATGTGTGCAGAGTATATACATTGTGTGCCATGTCATTTTCGTAATTACATTTGACGCCAGTAAATCGCGCGGCGCAATGTCGGCACTAAGTCGCTGCTGAAAAGGGGTTGAACCACTGATTTGTGTGTATGTACATATGTTGGTTATAGATGTAGATTGCGCAGATCTGATTGCTATATCTAAAAACTACATACATACATATGTACATATCACGGAAAAGGGTTAAGTGTAGCGTTGCGCAAACGAAAAAAAACATTTTTTAATTGAAAGACTGCTCATACGAACAGTGTGAATTTGCGGATTAAAAATGTTAAACAGACGCATAAAAACAAAACAACTAACAGTCTGAATGTTTGTGAAGTTGTTGGCAAACGACTAATTTGAAAAAATGTGTAGCAGTTGTAAACGAAGGCAGGTCTGAACCTCAGTTTGCCAAAAGTGTATTCAATGTTTAGCTGTTTTGAATGAAGTCCATAAGTAAAAAAAATGAATATTTAACATTTATTTAACTTTATTTAAGCATTTAAGTATTCGTATTTATACGAATAATTTATTGAATTAATTTGATTTGAACGTGTAATTTTTAATACAAGTTTTTGCCCTAACAACTTTACAGATCGAGTTTCAGTTAATTGACTGGCAGCTTCAATTTGAAGCTGTTTTTAATGAAAATCAGAAAATTCATAACTTAAAAAAAATTAATAAATACCTATATTTCTAAACATTGTTCCTATTTAGTTTTATAATTAATTTATATAGCTCCAACGTATTTTTATCAGAACGTGCTTTATTCTTTACCCTGTTTTTACAGTTTTACAGTTTCACTTTTACCTAATACAATTAATTTAACTAACTTGATGCACGTTTTGATATATTGCAATGTATATACTACTGCGTACAAAGAATACCCGAAATTTGTTTATAATCCAAAAAAATCTTTATTTATTCTTGCAAATCAATTTCATCGCCTTCAAAGTAGTCCCCTCCCCCCCCGATGCAATGCACTTATGCCAACGGCCTTTCAATCTTCGAAGCATGCCAAATAGTCACCTTCCGGTATGGCCTTCAATGCGCGCGGCGATTCACGTTGAATCTCTTCAATCGATTCAAAACGGTGTCCTCGAAGTGGTCTTTTGAGTTTGGAGAATAGCCAGAAGTCACAAAGAGCTAAATCAGGCGAATACGGTGGCTGTGGAACGATATGAGTTGGCGAAATGCTCACGAAGAACCAATGCCGCGTGAGATGGTGCATTATCGTGATGCAAAAATCAAGAGTTGTCTCTCCATAAATCCGGCCTCTTTTTGCGAATAGCTTCACGCAAACGACGCATAACGCTCAAGTAATATTCCTTGTTGACAGTTTGGCCTGGCGGAAGGAACTCATAATGCACAACACCACGATAATCGAAGAAATCGAATTCCGGGTATTCTTTGTACACAGTAGTATGTAGAAGAGACTTTCTGATATTAAACCAGAAGACGGTCTGAAAGAGATAATTTTTACAATCTCTGGATGAATGATAAATTTGGCTATAATTCTTTCTTTTTGGCCATATTTCTTATTGTAGAATCCAAACAATTTATATTTTGTTCGCAGGAGATGGAAATTTGCACAGATGCCAATGAAGCTGTGTCCATCAACATGTGGAATTCTTACCAGCTTAAACCGCCAAAACCACCCAACATTTAATTCGCTTCGGTAAATCAAGGAAGGTTTTAGTTGTTAAGATCCCGGTAAGTTGGTGGATACGTGTCCGATACGTCGATTGATACGGGTCTACCAGTTTCTATAAGGATTTCCACCTTCGTTGAAAAAGCATACCCTGTTGTTGGTCGAAACAAAAACAGCTACTGGGTCCCTTTCCATTCATTTGTTCTTGTCGGTATTATTTGTCTTCCTTCTATTAGTTAAACATTATCTCGAGTTGGTTCTTTTTCAACTCGAAGAGGTTTTTGTGACCAATGGTCCACAGCCAATTCTCTTCTTCTACTCGCCACTGCCAACGTATTTCAACAAACATAACTTTAATATTGGTTTTGACTGATTCATAAATTGTCTCTGCGATATTTTTTTACCATTTGTTATACTCAATTTTCATTATTCTTTATCAATCAATATATTTATATATGAACTTCCTAATGATAGCGCCATGACAGTTGTATGTATGTTGATGGTTTAAATTGGCTCAAATTTTCTCGTTGGAAAACTCTGAGCCAGTGGCGCACATAGGCTTTCATTTTAGGAGACATTATTTACACAACTTTTGTGGCAAATACCATATACAAAAATATTTCTAACCCAAAATTTTTGTAACAAACAGACATTTGGGTGCACCACTGCCCTGAGCAGTGAATAAATATGTTTACTACATATATTAAACTTTGAAGAGATGATAAGCCTTGGTAAAAATTACTATTCTGGACCCCAAAAGACTTCCAATTTTTGCCACCAAGGGCCCTGGAAATTTTCGAATATATATTCCCAGTTACTATTTTCACTAAAAGATTTGGAATATAGCTTTCCAGGGAGGTTTACTTAAGAAATTTAAAATGTGTTGCCCTAATTGGGTCAAAAGGATTAACTTTTGCTTTTACAAACAAAGACTTTTCAATTCTCTAACCTCACTTTTATCAAGAAGAGAATGCAGTGTTTCAAATTTCAAAATTCAATGCAGTCAAACAATAAAAAGAAAAAAATTGGAAGACGTTTTCTTTGAAGCCAAATTGGTTAAAATTTCATAACCAAAAGACAATAAAAGCTAAGAATATATATTCTTAATTTTTGTCTGTAAAACAATTTTTTGTTTTCTTGCATTTGTTTTGTTTTCTTTTTTAACATATTTAGAGCTTTTACTTACCTTAAATTAAACACAAACTACTTAATCATTATCACAAATAAACAAAGATATATTCCATATCGTCCAAAGGAATATTCCATATCGTCTGACATTAGCATTTGTTACATTTAATATGCAAGGTGTCTGACACAGCAAGTCGTGAGATTAACGGAATTTCTAAATCTAATAACCAGATATTACACATTACAACAACACTTTCAGAAAACTGTGATGTTCAGCCCACAAAGCACAACTTACCAGAATCTCTCAGCCGTGGGAGCTTTTGTAAGATAAAATTTACATAACTTTGCATAATAACTGAAATTTCTACTTCTTAATTTTCTATGTTAATTATATTTAAGTTTATTGTATAAATTTTATGAACGGAAAGAGTTGCATGTGTTAATTTTTATCTATAACATAACAAATGATGTACCATAATTTTTATCTTTTACTGGTACTTTTCAAATTGAAATGCACAAAGCATAAATCATTTAAATCTTTGCATCAAAAATCTTTTAAATTCACTGTCTCTGCGTCTACAACTTGTGAACTTAGAAGTAAACAAATTATTTCTTGTCCGTTGCAAACAATTGAATTCAAACGAAAAACAAACACAACGCGTACACGGTCCATTAATTTCGCGCGTTTCCTTGTATGAATCATTGTAATGTCGTAGTGCGAGCTGCTTCAATTGCAAAGCATTTATTCCACAACTATCAACACTGAACAATTGTTTAACTGGCTTTATGGAAATTCAAGTTTTTTTCAGCTCTTTTAATAGATAAAACATGACACAACACAACACAACACAACATTCCTTTATTTTACTCGATACTCGACTATATATCTGAATAATGTACGCATAAATTGACATAAGTCAGTTTTAAACTCATAGATAGTCTCCGCTATAGGTGGAATTGAAAAACAATGGCACACAATTTTATCACAACAATTAAACGCCGATTCCTGTAGAAGCTCTATAATTGCATTTCCGTTAACCGCATTCAAAGATATGAATTGAAATCTGTTTTCAGAGGAATTTAAATTCTCATATCGATCAATCTGTGCCGGATGCTTAGCGCCTAAAACCGACTTCCGTCATTCTGCAAGGGGTCTGGCCAAGACAGGCCACCTAGTGCGTCCCTTTTCGTCCAAGAATAGAAATAAAAATAAACAAATTAATTCTTATATTTTAATTCTTAATATGGGTTTACTTTATTGCGTACGCAAGTAAAAAAATAACATAAATATATCTAAGAATTTGACAATATTTGAAAGATCACATTGGCTTCCTAGTTGTCTGCGTCTGCTTGTTGCTTATTCGAATATATTATTTTAATGTTTTCTTTAATCAGAAATCAAAAATAAAACAAAAATTAAGAGATATCTGTCATTTAAGTAAAACATAAAAACAATAAATTTCAAAACCTGGTTCCATCCAGTGTCAATAGCCGAAGATCTACTAGCCATTTTGCATAATATTGCCCAATATTTGTCTCACTTATTTCTTTCGTTTCTTTCCTGGTTGCCAAATTTTAGTTGACCCAAGCACGAAGTGCAATCTTGTGTTAGTTTTTAACATTTTCCATTTATAGTCATTTGCCAAGTTTATCTTCACTATGTATTCAATAATACATGCTTCTATGTTTCTATTGAATACTAAAAAAAAATCGCAAAACATTTTCAATGAAACGTAAAAGCATCCTATAGCGGTTAGATGACTTTTTGCTACACTCTAAGAAATACTAATTTAAAAAATTATTCGTTGCTTTACATATTTTATCAAAAGTTAAGCAATTTATTTCTCAACTTATTTAATTAAAAAGATTTTAAAAAAACGTAAAAAATACATATAAACGATAATTATCTCAACTTTAAAATTGTAAAATAACAAAACAATAAAAGATAAATATCTTAAATTTTAGACCTACACTTCTTATCGTTTTTCGATGCAACGCAACCTAAATCTTGTTCTTATATTAAATCTTGTTCCCGGCCAACAAAAATGTTTTCATTTCAAGCAAATATTGTTTTTTCCAATATTTCAAATTTTTTTTTAATTAGTATTTTTTTCGTTTTCATTTGGGTTTCTTTGCGCATAATTTGTGCAATATTAAGCAACTAATTAAATTATTGGCAAACTACTCAATTTTATTGACTTATTTAAAAAAACAATTATGTATCAATTATATCGAAAACTTAAACCAATCAAGAAAACCGAGTTCAAAGCTCTTTTTATTGGTTGAATTTTAAATCATAATTAGTACATAGTATCATCGGAATTAATCGAATGTTTCGTATTGTAAAAAAAATCACTAATTGAAGATACATACTCAACTTTTAACGAAAATTAGTATGAAAAATATGTTAAACTGAAATGACTAAAATAACTTTTAAATGTCCATAAGCAGCCAAATATTTCCATTGATTCTAGGACTTAATAAATGAAACCTTTGTTTTGTTTCAACATACAGTTTTTGTAGCCAGCTGTTCATTTCAAAACCCTGACTTAGTTATCTGCAAATACAGCAAATACAGCTGATTCTTGACGCAAGGTGTGCGATCAGAATTTCAAAATGGCAGCAAACAAAAACAACACATATGACGCCATATTGAAGCCACCATATTGAATATTGAACGTCTGACACGAATGTTCTGATTGAATATTCGACTACGAAGACTCGATGGTTTCTCATATCGGATTAAAACATTTTTGAAATATTTATTTTGATATTACAAATTTAGAACAAATTTTCATTTTCATACATTTACACTTAAAAGTTAGAAAATAAATATAAATAATTAAAATTTTGGTTTCAAGCATCTGAAAGCTATAAATTTAAATATTTCGAAGAAAAAATTTCCAATTCACTTGAAAATAAAAAATTAAATATAAATAATTTAAATCTTGGATTCTAGCATCTAACAGCTACATCCACAAGCTTTCATTTTCGAAGCCGGAAGACGCGCAGCAGTGAACTCATCACGTCATGCTGCACTTGAAAGAGTTAACTCAGTTTCATGCGCAGGGTAACCTCTTCAAATTTACGCTCAAATTATGTGTTTAAAAGAGAAAAAATACTTAACGGCTCGTCGACGTTTTTTCGAGTGTTTTCATTAGTGAAAACGTGTGTATGGGCAAAGAAACTATTTTGCAAAGTCCCAACAACAAATATTGGCATCATGATAATGAAATCACATAAACTTATTGGCAGGCGACTATTTTTGTTGTACATATGCAAAATTCCAACTGGTTTTCAGCTTTTGTTTTGAAATATATTATTTTTGCCTTCGTCTTTGAATGTTGTTATTTATTTTCATTTTTTTATTCATCTCGTGCTGCTTTGAATGTTTTCATTTTTTTCTTTATTTACCTTTTTTTTTGCAAACTTTAAAGGCAACACCTAATTTCAATTAGTAATTAAAGTGCATGTTTGCCAGAGGCAAAAAACAAAACAAATTATTAAAAATAAATCATAAGCAATGATTTGTATAGTGGGAGTGTTTATGTATTTTGTTGTTATGTATTTTATGATCTGCCATAAGTAAAAGCCATATTTCATAAGGAAATTTTATGTGAGTCATTTGGTGTTTATTATTCGCTGACACTTGTCGCACAACCCTGAAGTGTCCACTCGGCGTTTAAACACATCGCTGCGAATTACTTCCCAATGCTGCCGAGCCATGCCGACCCCCGCCGACTAGTCGGATGTGCTCATGTGCAGCGTTTTTCTCAATGAGTTACAATAACAATTTGACTTTCCCACAACACAGCGCGGCTACATCATTCGGAGGAGCACAACAACTGCATTCATAGGTATGCATGTATGTGTGTAAATGCTGTATTTCGATTACAAATGCCGCCGCTCGTCAGCAGAGTGGAATTTCTTTCGAGCGCGCTTGCGCACCGCCCGACTTCAGTTCAGTTCATTGCAATTCATTTCGATTCCATTCGATTCTCTGCAATTCTATTCAATTCAACTAACTACCTATAACCGGTTCTCAATAACAGTATTTCGTTGTTGCTGTTCATCGCATTTATGTAACATACGAACAACAATCGTCTAGCTGTCATAACATTGCGCGGTGGCCAGACTGTCCTGTGTTGTGATGGCTTGGAAAACAAGTTTACGAGTTTACAGCGCCCAAATGTCCCACTGACAGACCGACAGACACTTACACGGTTCGCCAGTGCCATTTGCAGCACGTGATTTTCCATGTCGCACACCGCCGCACTGAACGCATTTGGTCAGCCGAAAGCCCAAATACGCGCGCATACAGCAATTCAGTTTAAACACACACCACATACATACAATCTCACACTCACTCGATAAGAGTTCAGTGTTCTGAGCTAACCTTCATCTATAAATCAATTTGTCTCGTTGCAAACGAATCGAAAAAAAATGTTAACAATTTAAATGTACACGTATGTATGTATGTATGTTTGTTTGTAGTATGTATGTCAGTACCTGCAAATCCACTAAGAACAATTTGCAATTCATAGCAAAGGTGCGCGCGTACACTTCAATATCAGCCACCGATCTGACATTTTGTTACTCATTCATTCATGCCAACATTAACACAGACATACAAGCATATACTTACATACATACGTCAAGAATAAAAAATGAGAATAGCTACTGTCCTTGTAATAATTATGATACATACACACATATTAAGCCTTTTGTTTCAAGTGGATTCTTAAGCCAAATTTCAATAAAAACGTGTATTACACATTCTTTAATTTAAATCTCAACTGCATGATTTTAATATTCAATCATTTTAAAGTGTTTTTTGGATCTGATTTGCGTCTGCTGACTCTGAGTACTTCGTGAGATTTTGATTGATTCTTATTTAGATACCAAGCCACAACGATATCAAAGGCAACATTAGTGTGTAGCTCACAAACTTGTACAACGTGACACCACCCAATCGGACCATAACTTTAGCACTACTGCAGAAGAAGAGCAGTTAAACCACAACCAAGTGGCTCTGCAAGAACGCCGACTCTGTAGCCTGGGGTCAATATTCCTGATAGACCTGGCTAGCACGTTAAAATCTCGAATCTGCTCTCTTCCATAAAAGAGTCGAACTAGTTTGCACCGTATTGAGACTGTTCGTTATCTCCAAAGGAAAACGAGCAGGGATTCACAAGAGGCCATTTTGACCTCCGAGTGGAAGTGCACACACCCTTATCTACCTAACCGAACTCAATCCATAATAGGATATTGTCTATTAGGACATCAGCCACGTATTGAGGTATGTGTAGTTGGCACTATGTATTATCACTATTACCTCAATAAAGAGGAGGAGAAAGCACTAAAAGTCTACTTCTCGGTCACTACTCAGTTCTCTTTCTCTCTCTAAACGTAGGCTGGAAGTTTAAATGCCTCTTTTTCCATTATTTGTATGACCAAAAATCTGTAAACTTTAGAGATTTCCCAAGATGCAGTCACAAATTAAATTACTTTGAAGAGGTACTCCATTCATTTTGCAGAAAGGGAAATGCTGATTGCGCTCATCCAGGAATGCGTAGTCACTGATAGCTACCTGCATGGAAAAGATGGCACTCTTGTCTTGTCACAACAGTCCTTTTTGCGGTCAAAGTGTGAATTTCATTAACTTTTAGTGCTCTGGTAGTCGCTTTAACGTAACTTCAACTTTAACTATTCTCCATTCTCTACATAAGTAGTTATGTTACTTATGTTTTGTAGTATCATAACAATTTTACATATGGACAAAGTATTTCTCCGGCAAATTATCATTTAAAATCACTGAGGAGCCCCAAACTGTGGTACCTCCAGTGGTGCATGTGCACCGCTGCTTACAATGATAAAAAAATATATTTCTATGCTTCTCATTTTCTATAATTTTTCAATATTCCTAAATGAATTCAATACTTACTGAGGTATGTTATAAAAACGTCATCGTTTTCGGCTTAATCTCGACTCATAACGAAAAAGCACTTAAATGACTCAAACACAGAGCCTGATTTGTTGATTGACTTTTTATGATTTCAACTTATCTCGGTTTTGATATTCTAATGCAATTTACAGGATATTATGAATGATTATTTAAAAGAGCTTCAACTAAAAAAAATTGTTTCAGAAAGACTTTGTTTTAATCAAATTTAAGTCAAATTTAAAGCTTTAGTTCCCGCAATCACAGTTTCAAAATATTAAAACAATTTTCATTGTAATCATTTTGACGTGCTGTGCACTTATCTAACGATCGATTATAAAGTCGTAACTATAACAACAATGTGATGATCCTAAATGAAAAGATCGGCAATGCTTCTGAATTTAAGCAGCAAAGAAAAAGTTTTGTCTTAACAATTGATGCTAAAAGTTGAGGGTTCAATCAAAGATAATGGATTTTATTATTTATTTATATTGTCTTTGGTTCAAAGACCGTGTCTGTTCAAAAATTATAATATTAAAATTACTATATATAATTCTATTACATAATCTTTAGTCTGCTTAAGACAACAGCTTAGGCAGCTTAAGCAGCTTTAGGCAGCTTAGGCAGCGTTAAAAATTATTGTATTTTCAAACCGCGTTAAACGTTCCTATTGCAAATGTTGGCTTTAAAATGTTATGCTTTTCCAAAATTTGGCATTGGCGCACATTTAACTGATGAATCCATAAACTTATAACATTCGTACTGCATAATTAATTTCCCCAAACTTTTAACTACATAAAACGAAATTAATTAATTTTATATTAACTGCTCTTAACTCACATCAAATGTGAAACGTGTTTGCATGAAATTAATGTAACCATATCATTTGAATGTATAATGCCTACATATCTTAAACTAAATGCGCAATTTTTCAAAAAACAAGAACTCTGCATTTCAATGCCTCAACGATTGCTACCAACAGAATCACCTTTGACCATTTTTACAGCAGCATAACGAATTTTTTACACGTAAATAAAAAGTTAAAACTGGTAGTACTCGTTTTCTTCGGTTGCGACCGACTTTTCCATACCCTGCGCCTAGAAAAATCAAATATCAATTTACATAGATAAGAATGATGGTAAAGTTGAAAGTTCAGTTGGCACTGAGAATATAAAAACTTATTTTTTATTTAACAAAATTATTGGTTATTGGTTACGTGATGATAATAATGAGGGGAGAGCCAAAGACTTCCCAGAGCCCAGGCCGAAAGAGGTTGCATGCGTTGCTGTTACATTATGCGGCGAGTTTTATGGTTACCATAAAAGTATATGTAGAAGTCAATCATATAGTATATGCAACTGTACCCAATAAGCTTTTTCATACGATGAACATGGCAAAAAATCGGCAAATGAGATTTTTGATGATCTCAGAGTTAAACTCAATTTTTGGTCAAATATTGATGGTGTAAATTATCCGCAGATCCGATGAATCGCCGTTTTGAAAAGCGAGGCACTTGGATGATTTTCTCATCACGTCAGAAATATGATCGGTTCAACAAAGATTGGACACGCCCAGAACATCAAAAGCAATTCTCAGGGAACCTATAATCATATGTACTGTGACTTGAGAGTACTTGTTACAAACTTGGGTCTTGGGTGGATTGAGGGTACATGTGTTACTTATCGATACAAGAAATGCATTACAAACTTCTGGTAAAAGTGTATACACTTCAGCACCGCAATGCAGAGTATAAAACAATAACAAATTTAAATTTTTGAAAGGTACAATCTAACAGATCTCATGCAAAATAACGAAAAGGCAGGTCAAGGTTTAGCTTGATTTTTTACTAACTATGAACACTGAGAAAATGATAATATGAAAAGAATCCATACTCGTTTTCCGTCAGGCCATTTGAATGCGACATCAAAAATTACCACGATTGTAAAATTTTCCATAAGCAGCACAACTTTCTATACAATACAAATACTCATTCAAGTGTTGAAATTAGCCGTCTGTCCGAAATGCAGATTTCAAGATGCCCTTTTAAACGATCGAGTATTGGTGCCAAAAAATTTCCTATACATTTTCCATTCCTCAATTAATTTGCATTTCTGCATGCCGTCGCTGACAAGCCAGGCATACATCTGCACATACAAACATACATATATATGTAAATATATATGTTAGTTGCACTCAAACCAAGCAGCGATATTGGTGTATTTTGTATTTGTGGGAAACTTTCATTTGCGGCCAGGTTCGAACGTAGCGAGTGTAACATTGTTTGTTTGTATGTAGGTATGTATGTCTGAATGAACATACATACAGTATGTCAAGAATGAGTTTACACACAGAAAATAAATTCAATTTTTCAACTTTATGCTCAAAAATATTCCTTTTTATTTATGTGAATAAATTTTTTTTGATCAATTATGGTTATTCACATTGTTTTAAAAAGATAACATAAAATAAACTGCAAGTTCAACGCAACAGAAAGGAAAAGTGCAACAAAACAAATTACTACTAAATTTTTTCACTGTCAAGAAACTCTTTTCACAAAAAATTAGAAGTGTCTTTAATGAATAATTTAAAGTTAATATTAATTAAGAACTTCATTTTATTACATATTTAATATTTAGTATGGCCACCTTTAGCATCTATCACGCATTGTAGCCGTTTTTTCATGGAATGAACCAACTTTTTCAGGTCATAATTGCTCGGTTCTTTTCCCACTCTTCGAGTATTGCTGTTTGGTTTTTCGGTTGTCTTTTAGCGACCTGTTTCTTTAAGTGAGCCCATAAATTTTCGATGGGGCTTAAGTCGGGACTCCGGGCCGGTGTATCCATCACTTTTCCGCAGTTATACAGGAGCCACATCCGCAGCATATGCGCCTTATGTTTCGGATCCTTGTCCTGATAAAATTTAAAATGTGGTTTGTTGTTTCTGATGAACCCAAATTTCTTCGCACTATTTGTCAATTGACTCCTCAAAATGTTTAAATATTGTTGCGCGTCCATTGTTGTCTCTATAAAAGCTAAGTCTCCTACTCCTCTGCTTGAGATGCACCCCCAAATCATAAGAGACAACTTTCCAAATTTAACAGTCGGGACGATGTTGCGGTTTTGTAACGATGTTAATGCCTTGCGCCACGGTCTAGTTGGTCCATCGCTGTAATACAACATAATTTTCGTCTCATATCAGAATATGACGTCGTCCCAATAGTCAGATGGTTGAGAAATGAGCATCGTAGCGAAGGAGAAACGCTTTTCGATATTTTGCGCAGAAAGCAGCGGTTTCTTACGTGCAGCTCTTGATGAGTATTTGTTTCGCAGTATGGCCTGTCGTACTGTTTCATGGGAAACAACAATATCACACTCTTCCTTCAGCTCCCTCGCAAGAAATCTGGTCGAAATCCGAGGGTTTTGATTGATTTTCCTCATCATTACGCGTTCTGCACGTTTAGTTGTTTTTGGCTTGGGACCACCTCCACTTTTCGGCTCCAATCTACCCTCGTTTTCAGCTCGATTTGGGACATTGTATATTGTCTTCCGTTTAACAGCGAACATTTCCGAGAGCTCTTGCACACTTTTTCCCAAATGGTGATTGTAGTACACCAACTGCACCACTTCAAACGACATCCTTTTGCCTGGCATTTTAAAAACACAATTTTGACACAAAACACAATTTTATGATGCGTACAAAGCAAAACTCAATCAGCAAATGACTCAATAACTCAATGACAAATGACAGCTAATTCATAGAATTTAAAAACACAGAGCAAAGATTACGGTAAATGTTCAGTTCATCGTTGAATTGGTGCGAAAACCAATTCCAGGAATCGTTGTGAAAAGAGTTACTTGACACTCAAAAATTGGGGTGATAATTTGTTTTGTTGTACTTTTCCTTTCTGTTGCGTTGAACTTGCAGTTTATTTTATGTTACCTTTTTAAAACAATGTAAATAACTATAATTGGTAAAAAAAAATTTATTTACATAAATAAAAAGTAGTATTTTTTGACCATAAAGTTGAAAAATTGAATTTATTTTCTGTGTGTAAACTCATTCTTGACATACTGTACGTCGATATCCAAAGTGCAGTGGAAAATTTTTGAAAAATAAAGAAAAGCTCTGATTTGAAGAGTCGAATGTAAAACAAATTTTATTCGGTTTTTTTGGGTATATTAAATTTTTTTGTTTTGTGTTTCTTTGTGTGTTGTTGTTTGTTGCTTCTTTTTGTTACACTAATTTTGTTATTGTTGCTTTTGTTATTTATTTGTTAGAGCAACTTAGCAATTTAGCGCATTCCCGCATACAACAATAAAGCTCATTTAAGTATGCAATGCCTGCAATAATAATTTGTTCAAATCAGCGCAAAGTGTCACGGACTTGCGGCTCGGAAATGGGTCGTTTTCGTAATTCAAACACGTTTCTCAATTTGTTCACCCGTCTTCGAAGGGGTTCAAGTACGTTGTCGTTACATACGCACAGAAAAACAAACCCACTGACTGATCGACATACATTTGTATGAAAAATACCTGCACGCCAACACACGACGCGACGCAACGCGCCGACAAGCCATCATTCATACGCGTCAGCGAATAGTTTGTAGACATGTTTTGAGGTAAAGAACTGAACTTGACATTGTCGTCTTAATTTAAAAATACCAACCACTTATAAACTGCAACACTCGTACCAGCCATTCGGCCGCCCGTCTGTCCGCCCAGTCGTCTGCCGCGCGCAGCTATTTTAAGCTCATCTGTTACAGATCTTTACAGAAGTCTCTTCCTGCGCGAGGTACGTCGGCGACGTAGTCGGCGCGTGTGCCAAGAATTAAGCAATCCCATTTTATGCTGCCGCATCTACACGCACACATACTTATCAACAGAAATACCCGTACATACATATGTACATACATATGCATGTACGTAGTGCACTGCCTTCTGGGGCAGCAGGGCAGTAGGTAATTCTCAGTTGACTCTGAAACTGTGGACGTTGGCGCTTCATCAATTGACTCGACGCACAGTGCGTTGTCGTCATGCACAACATGAGCAAAAATTTTTAGATAAATTTAAGTTTAACGCTTCAACTACGTTCTAAAAAATCTATAAAGTGCTCATAAAATAAATAATTAATAAATAAAATAAATATTAACCCTTTATCTGGCCGTGTGACAGTAATGTTACAAACCCTTAAATTAACTGAAATCCACTGTTTGTTTACTTTTTTCGAGCCAAAAGTTCAGTGCACAAAATTTTCTGACAACGCAACAAGTGTTTGATTTGCAAACACAAATTGTTTGGAAATAGCGAAATTTTTCATAAATAAAATGTGTAAATATATAAATAAAGAGTTTTTACCAAGTTTGAGTGAAAATATATAAATTTCAGCTTTTATATGTTGAAATACTGTGTGTAACATTTCTGTAACAAAGGACATTTTTTTGAAGAAACGAAAAATTCCGTAAATAAAATTTAAAACAAAGTGTATTTTTAATTAAACAGGAACTATAGGAAAAAACGTTTTGGTTTAAAATATTATATTGCCCGATAAAGGGTTAAATAATAAATTTCTTATTACACCGTGCGACAAAAATCAAAAAATTTCAAAACACACGAAAAAATCGATATACTCGCGAAACTAGGGGCCAAATGTAGTAAAACTGCTTTTTCTTAAGGACTTCAAAATTTCAAGGACATGTTTATTTTAAATAATTATTTTAAAAATTAAGCGCATTGCAGAATAACAATATGGGTATCAAATGAAAGAGAAAAATCCTTGGAATCTTAGAAAATTTAATGTTTTGGTGCAAAAGGACGAAGAGGTATTGAAAATGTCCATTTAAAACTTTATCCCTGAATATCCTTGCAAATTTCCAATAATTTTTTTTGAAAAAAATATATCTTAAGGACTACTATATACGCTACTTCATCCTTGAATTTAGTCCTTCTAACTTTATTAGTTTAAGATATAAAAAATTTAATACTTCTCTACTTCTATGATCTTAAAAATTTAATCAAAATGCAGTAAAATCCCCAAATTAGTTGTTTGACGTAATTTTTTTTTACAAAACAAAAATTTGATAAACCTTTTCTAAAAAAAAATGCTCTACAAATTCGTTGTATTAGAAATATTCAAAATCATGGATTTATAGCTTAAATATGCAAATAATATAGAAGACCAATATTACCCTTTATCATTAATCACAAAAATACATTGGGTTGGGAAAAAAGTATTCGGCATTTTTTCTGTTCATTTAGCTTTAAAGAGTTATATTGTGTTAAGTTATTGCAAAGCAAAGATGAATGAAATTTCAGAAAAAATAAGTTATATTTTAAAGTTTTACCACGAAAAAGGGAAGAGTACGGTACAGGTCAGTGGCGGATGCAGGGGGTGGTTATGGGGGTTGAAACCTCCCCCCCCCGAAATATTAGGGTCGACTTTAAAACTACATACAAATTAAAAGGAATATACATAAACATTAATGAATATTAAAAAATTACTTTTTGAAACCCCCCTCCCCCCAAATATTTTTCTGAATCCGCCCCTGGTACAGGTGGATAAAATGTTTGTTGTTGTTTATGGTGATTAACCAATCAATTGCTTTCGTTCTAAAAATTTTTAAATATAAGATGATTCTCGCTTTGGTTGACCTATCACCGAAAAAGTCATTGAAATTATGGATAAGGCTTAAGAAGACCGTCATGTGAACAATCATAACATTGCTAAGGAACTGAAGATTGACTATAAAACAGTTTTAATCCATTTACATAAAAAATTAATAAAATTACATATAAAAAAAAGTAATAGTCAAATTTTCATTTTCGGTTTGCCGTTGAAATGTTACGAAATCGAGTAACTTTTGAATTTTAAGGTATCAAAATGTATGATAACAGGTGATCAAAAGTTGATCAAATAAATACGATAATGTGAAACTCCAAAAAAGGCATCAAAGCCGAGTTTGACGACAAGGAAAGTGATGCTGGGTGTTTAGTGGGACTATTATCATAAATCAATCATATCATAAATCCATCCATCATATATATATATCATCTATTATGAACGATGCCACTATTGTGTGCAATAAATTTTCTTACTGTGTACACATAAACCTACTCTAGACACATCCCCATACATAACTATGTACAAATCTCAGTACATGTGTGCATACGTAACGTGTATTTTTAGTGTTTGAATAGTTAATTGTGCGAATGGCTTAATTTGTTCACTTCAATTACTATATAGTTGGATTATCTTTTTATTTTTAGCATTCCAACTGAGCGCACAACCGCAGCTTCCTCGCACGGCAACAACAGCTTCAGCTGAACGGCAACAGATCGGCGTCTACGATGAGTAAAAATGGGCATTCGAATGCGGCATTCGTCAGCGACACTGTTATCAATGACAAACCAACGAATAAATACTCTTTGGAGTTGGCGGAAAAGGGCGGCAAGTCAACTATGGACTCGGGCTACGACTACAACCCGTACGAACATCGTGACGTCGAGCATCCCACCACGTAAGTGACGCCAGCATGCACGCGTTGCCGTTGCAACATTGCTAATTTTGTGCTAATTCTACATTCACAGCAATTCCGAAACACTTTTTCACCTGCTGAAGGGTTCACTCGGCACCGGCATTCTGGCCATGCCCAATGCTTTCCGCAATGCCGGCTATGTGACGGGCACCGTGGGCACCGTTGTCATCGGCTTCATTTGCACATACTGCATACACCAGCTGGTCAAGGCCGAGTATGAGCTGTGTCGTCGCAAAAAAGTACGATGCCACAATTTGCATAGTGCACTTTCAGAAAGCGCCAATCCAGACTTCATGAATACCGCCATGAATCTGTCTCTATATATATAGTTTAGTTGTGTGTATTGTATGTGGGTGAATATTAATGGCATGGCATGTCGTCTATTGCAGGTGCCTAGTATGAATTATCCCTGCGTTGCGGAAAACGCTCTGACTGAGGGCCCCACATTCTTCAAGAAGTGCGCTCCCTACATTGGACACATTGTGAACACGTTCCTGCTGATATACCAGCTGGGCACGTGCTGTGTCTATGTGGTGTTCGTCTCGTCGAACATCAAGTCGATAATCGACTACTATGTGGACGAGCCCGTCGATGTGCGTCTTTGCATGGTCGTCATACTGCTGCCATTAATTTTGATAAACTGGGTAAGTTGTAATAGACTTAACTGGTAATATTAAAAGAGACAATATTACCAGACAAACACCCCAATTATCCGGTTGTAAAAAACTTGTGGATGACACAAAAATGTGGATGTGTTGAGCTAAAAAAAAGTTATATACGAAACCACCCCCAAATTAAATCCCCTGTGCGCCACTAAGTATGTGACTAAATGATTCATTGTAAAATTGTAAAATTATTTCAGTGAATCGCATAGTTGACTGCATTTGTTCAAGTCCGAGAAGCTCAAAAACTTTATGTTGCACGTGAAATAAGTTGTTAGGTCGCTGGGCGTCCAGTTCTGTTATTTTTTATATGTAGGGGAATTCTTTATAAGCATAACTCGTTAGAAAATTCACGTATCGCCAATGTTAATATACCGTTGGAAAGATGGTTTAAAGAGCTATGATCCAAGGTAACATTTCATTTGAATTTTTTGTAAATACGATCAATTTCCCAATACAGCCAATTTCCCAAAGTGTTCAGAATCGACGTCCTCAAATTTTTTAATGTAAAGTGCCACCCCCTAAAAAACCGCTAAAAACGTAAAGCACTCAAGTAAAAATGCTTGATTTAGAAAAATTACGAAAGATTATTGAATTTAATTTGAATTGAATAGAAAATGACCAAAAGCAAAATGCAAATTGAATGGTAACGAATAAAAGGAATAATTGTATGGAAATTAATAAACAAAATTGAACTCATTTATTCCTCATGATAGGATTAGAGAAAAATTTACTAAGAACACTTTAAATTCCTTTTAATGACGATTCCGAGCAACAAAAAGGCATTTTACCGATATAGGACAACAAAATAATGAAAAAAGTGGGGTGGCACCTTACAAAGAAAAAAGGTGTCACTCTACATTTTTATGCCATTTTGGAAATCATTGAATACATTTTTTTCTCTTACGATATGCTCGGATATCATTTCGGATTATGAAAAAGCATTAAAAATTAAGTCCAAAACTGATATTTACCTTAGTTTTTTACACGTATTTGATTTCTTTCTCACCACAACAAAAACCTTCAGTTTTTATTTTTAAGTTTTTTCTTAAACAAATTTTAAATTTTTTGTTACACAGACTGTGCTATTGCGTTTGTTCCCTCAAAAACCACATTAAAATTGATGTTGACATATATACCTTAAATGACGGTAGGACTTTTGGTTGGATTCCTGGAACGTCGAAATCGAGCAGGGGTGGCACATTACAAAGAGTGGCACCTTCCAAAGAATTCCCCTACATATTTTTTCTAGTGAATTGTTTTGAATTTTTTTTTCAAGAAACATGAAATTTAGCTGACACAAAGGATCAATTTTTAATATTTTTGCACAAAGATTTAAAAGAGTTACATATCAACTTTTGATCTGATTTCTTATGGTATATCAAACATTACAATTCTCGTCTTTCCTTGCAGGTGCGCAATCTGAAATATTTGGCGCCGTTCTCCACAATTGCCAACGCCATAACAATGGTGTCCTTCGGCATTATCTGTTACTATATATTCCGCGAACCGTTCACCACCAACGAGAAAGTTGCCGTCGGCACAGCGGCCGAATTTCCGCTCTTCTTTGGCACTGTTCTGTTCGCTCTGGAAGCGATCGGCGTCATTCTGCCGCTGGAGAACGAAATGAAAACACCAAAGAAATTCGGCGGCAATTGCGGTGTGCTAAATGTGGCAATGGTGTTGATTGTTTTCCTCTATGTCGGCATGGGTCTCTTCGGTTACCTCAACTATGGTGCGGAAGTTGAGGGCTCCATCACACTGAATCTGCCGTCCAAGGACATGTAAGTGTGAAATCATTGCATCCTCTACGAGACTACGTTATAAATTTGCATAAACTTATATTTGTGTGTGTGTGTTGTATCGTTGCAGTTTGGCGCAGTGCGTCAAAGGCATGTTGGCGTTTGCCATCTTCATTACACACGGCTTGGCATGTTACGTGGCCATTGATATCACCTGGAATGACTATGTCGCCCGGAAGCTGGGACCTCAGCGCAAGAAACTCTTCTGGGAATATGCAGTGCGCACTGGTTTGGTGCTGGTGACATGTAAGTGGCAGATTAAACGAGTTCCTGAGTACTTTTATTGTCATTGTTTTCGTTGCAGTCCTTCTGGCTGTTGCCATACCCAATCTGGAACTGTTCATCTCACTGTTCGGCGCTCTTTGCCTATCGGCCCTGGGCCTGGCGTTTCCGGCTTTGATACAAATCTGCACTCACTGGTATAACACCGAGGGCGTGGCCAAGGTGTGGCTACTGTTCAGCAATTTCACACTAATCATTGTCGGCGTGCTCGGCCTGGTCATCGGAACGTACACCTCGCTCTCGGAGATCATAGCCACGTTCACCGACTGATTGCAGCAATGGCAATAACGAAACGCCACCAAGTCAATGCTACCACTGTACACATTCCACTTCCAATGGAAAGTATTAGACACTACGTAAATAAGAGAACACCCAAGACAAGCCAAGTAGAGTCGAGTTGAGTCGAGTCCAGCTAAGCTGAGCCGAACAGCAGTTCGTATTTGTTACACATTCTGCGCGCGTGTGACGCATGGGCACAACTTTTAAATTTGATATTTATTGTATTTTGCCTATTTATTTAAAATTGTGATATTTAAAAACTCCTGTTCTAGCAATAATTGAAATTGTCGCCAGAACACAGGTGCCCGCAATTGCAATCCAATATCAGTACGTAGACTTTAAGGTATACCATATATACATATACATACATACGTACATAACCTTCATAAGCGTGCCTAGCTTAGCAAAAATCGTCATTACATGCAAATTATGTGACAGACGATTTTTTCATGTGCCTAAGAGGGTTTACCTGTTGTATTGTATGACTATATTATTTAAGTACACAGCAACTAGTTACATTGTATAGCATGTAAGAAAAAGTACATATTGCCATTTTATGTTGACTAGTAACGTAGTCTATCACCTTGAAATGTTGCACTAATTGCATATATTCGAAATATTGCTCTAAGCAACTCGAATAAGTCTACACGTATGTATGGAGTTTGAAATTATCAAAAATATTCGCTATATTCTCTAATGTACAAAAACTATAGAAAAATAAAGTGCTTAAATGCAAATTTTTACGAAAATGTCGCATTTGAATAGATAAAGATGGAGTAAACGTTATTTTCTTTTTATTTTATGAGATTTTTTTTATTGTTCAGAAGAGACATTTTCGTTTGAAAACGATTACAAGTTATTAAATCACATTCACATCAAACCAAAAAATAAAAATGTATTAAATTAAAATACTTGTTTGGTATTTGTTGATATAGACTCTGGAATACTAATCCATTACTACTCCGCTTCGATTAACACATTGAATGAACCAATGAATAAAAATTCGTAAATTGTAGAGTATTAACAACACAAGACAAGACACAACAAAATGCCGTGGGAAATGAGTAGTCTGAGCTACCAGTAAATATCAGCACAAATATTTCTTTAATATTAGAAATGTCAAAACTGCCTCCAAAGCACACAAACCCGATTGGATGCATTCCTTAACAATTTTCTGCTTCTGTCCAGTTTCAACAAATTTTCATTCCCCGTTCCCAAAAAGAAAAGTCAAATCATAACTTCCTCATACTACATATTAATTGATTTACTTTTACTTAAGTATTTTAGTAATTTCACACACAAATCTGATTTCACTCGCAAATCATCATTGCAATATTGCATTCAGCTGAACGACAGTCAGCCGATGGAAATTCTTAACAGTTTGCAATTCTCGTTTGAACACAGTCGAAGATCAAACAATGCCCATATTCATGATACGATAATAAAAGATAATATATTGGGTTCGGAAAAACCTATTCGGCGATTTTTAATAAAAGTATACATTATTTATTCAAATAAGATTTTACCAGTTCGACCTCTTAACACGTTCGCGAAATGTAACAATTTCAGTGAGCTGCAAAAATAGACAGGCTATTTTTGTGGAAACTATAAGCAATATCTGAAATCTGATTACACATACATTGTTAGAGTTGTCAGATTTTCATATTTTAACCGTTATACACAATGAATGCTATAGCATTCACGACGATATAGATCAAATTCTTCAACTAGAGTGACGTGAATGCTATAGCAGTCGTTCATAGAAAATATGAGAAGAAGAGGTTTATTATATTAAAATAAATTTGTTTAACAGCATTTTTGTCTTCGTGTATCTATAGCAAAATTAGGCAACTAAATCCATAATTCCATGGTATGTATATAAAAAATTAAACTTAATATATCATTCCATTATTATGGTACATTATGATTAGGACTCCATATTCGAACTGGAGTTATTGAGATCTTCCGTTGGCAAATGCACGGAAGCACAGACAGAAGTCTGCGAACTATACATAATTGGTATAACAATCACGTCAAGTACTACACTTTTGGTTTACTCAACGGCTTAAGGAGGTATTCTAGCCTAGAAGCTCGATTTTGAGGTGATTTTACGGGGGTAATAAAAAAAACAGTAATCATTTTTACTAGTCATGTTTTCATCATTTTTTTTTATCGATACTTTAAAAGTATAAAAATGTAGAAAAGGTGCAAAAAAATTCAATATTGAAGTCGGTAGAGGCCGGCAAAGTGGGGACTCAAAAAAAGGGTGTCTCCTGGTTGACGGGATTCCAAACCTCCTGGTGATTTTAAACATAAATATAAGTTTAATTCTTATTAAACAAGGATGTACAATTATCTGGACGTAGCCGATTTGAAAAAAATTGCGTCTTTTTGAAAATAAAGTTATTTTTTTGCTTCCTTTTTTTCAACTTTGGTATTTTTTTTAAATATGTATATGCAATTTGTTAAGGCCAAATGTTCCACGAACCTTTGTAGTACATTTTTTAACTTTAGAGTCACTTTTTGATTTTATTCTTGCACACGACCTAGTTATTGGCAACAGAGGTAACGAACCGACCTTCCTGACTGCTATTAGGAAGGAAGTCCTCGACATCACTCTTGCTAATAACTTCTCGTCCATTATTCTTAACAACTGGAGGGTTTCACAAGAGTGTTCCTTCTCTGACCATAGATATATCTGCTTCACGTTAGGTGACCATGATCCCAACGAAGTCGTGGGTACAGATCACCTTATTAATAGGAAGCGCACTGATTGGGAAAGATTTAGGGCCTGTGTTGAAGCAGGCGCACACGCTATTCCCTCCGTTATCGACAACTGCTCGGACATTAAACGAGCAGTTGACTCTGTCACGTCTTTACTGAAATCTGCCGCCGAGGCAGCCTGCGTCTCCTAGACACCTAGGGGTAAACCAAAGCCTCGCTGGTGGAACCCGGAGATTGCGGAGCTTCGCAAGCAATGTCGCAAACTTTTCAATAGGGCCAAAGTCCACAATGACTGGTCTCCTTACAAACACAAGCAAAGGGAGCTCAAATATGCCATCAGGAAAGCTAAAAGGGTGACTTGGAGAAGCTTTTGTGAAAATATCGAAAGTTCCTCTGAGACTAGCAGACTTCGTAGAATACTTAGTTCGTCCCCGAGGCACCTCGATTGTATCCAGACACCCCAGGGTAGCTGGTCAACATCAGGTGCCGAAACACTAGAGGTTCTGCTGGATACTCACTTTCCTGGTAGCGTAACTTTCAACGACCATGATCACAGTCTTCCTGAGGTCGACCAGGTCCCCAGAGCATCCCCCTCAACTTGGTTAACCAATTCACATCTACATTGGGCCATCAAGTCCTTTGACCCATTTAAGTCCCCAGGGCCAGATGGTATCATACCAGCTGACATCCAGCACAGCGCTGAGTCGGTTGCGCCCTGGTTGCTACGTATTTACAAGGCTTGCCTGGACCTCTCCTATATCCCCTTCAAATGGAGGGAATCTAGGGTGGTCTTCATACCTAAGGCGGGGAAAATGTCCCATGTTAACGCTAAGGACTATAGACCCATCTGCCTGTCGTCATTTCTTCTCAAGACCTTCGAGAGAATTCTAGACCATCAAATCAGGAATTCCATCGATCCGTCTCTCCTATCTAAGTCACAGCATGCCTATACAAAGGGCAAGTCTGTTGAAACCGCACTACACTCACTTCTCGAGACGATCGAAAGATCTCTCGCCCACAAAGAGTTTACTCTGGCGGCATTCCTCGACATTGAAGGTGCTTTCAATAACGTCTGTCCTCAGGCGGTTGTTGGCGCACTTTCCAATCTGAACCTAGACACGAAGCTGGTGAGATTTGTCGAGTGCCTGCTCAAAATGCGTGTCGTTAGCTCCGGAATCGGACATACTCGCATCAAGCGTACAGTCAAGAGGGGCACGCCGCAAGGTGGCGTGCTATCTCCTCTGATCTGGAACCTGGCAGTAAACTCTCTACTAAATCGTCTTGACAATTCTGGGTGCAGAATTGTTGCATATGCGGATGACATTGCGATAGCAGTCTCCGGCAAATACCTTTCTACACTCTCTGAGAAACTCAATTATGCACTTGGGATTCTCTCTCAATGGTGCCGGGAATTCGGCCTCGATGTCAACCCCTCTAAAACCGAGGTTATGCTTTTCAGTAGGAAGTATAAGATACCTCAGTTCGCACTACCCAAGCTTAACGGTGTTAGACTTAGCCTTAGCAACAATGTTAGGTATTTAGGTCTAATCCTCGACTCTAAACTAAATTGGAAGGCTAACATTGCTGAAAGGGCACGGAAAGCCTCATGTGCTCTCTACTGCTGCAAACGGGCTCTAGGCACTAGATGGGGACTTCAACCCCGAATTATGTCCTGGCTTCACTCGGCGGTAGTTGAGCCTAACCTCCTGTATGGCGCTGTTTTCTGGTGGCCTGCTGTTAGTAAGGCGGTCAACCTGAAACCTCTTGATAAAGTCAGGAGGATGGCTGCCATCTTGGTTACAGGGGCTCTCCGCACCACACCCACGAAAGCACTGTTTACCCTTCTCCACTGGTTCCCAACTGCGCAGCGGGTCAAATTACATGCGAAATGTTCTGCAGTCAGACTAAACGCGATTTCCCGCTGGGCTAGACCGGATCTTGGTCATTCCAAGATTCTTACTCAAGACTGTTCGGTGTCATCGATTACATCTGCACTCCTACTCAATTTGACCACGGATTTACAGTCCGTATCCCTAGCAGAGGAGAATGGACCGGTAGCGAGCTACCCTCCGGAAACTCCATCAATATCTACACTGATGGCTCCAAATTGGCGAACAAGGTTGGCTGCGGGATCTTCTGTAGCCAACTGGGGCTTCGTCTCTCCTTCCGCCTGCCTGACCATTGTAGTGTCTTTCAGGCAGAAGTAATGGCCATTTACCAGGCCTCAATCTGGCTCATCCGCGAGAACGCGCATGAGACGGATATCCATATATATTCGGATAGTCAGGCAGCTATCAAGTCGCTCGCGGGGGCGGCCACCTCATCCAGACTGGTCTTGGACTGCCGAACATCCTTGAACAACTTAGCTAGGCGCTCCAACGTCTCATTACTCTGGGTGCCAGGGCACAGGGGCATTGTAGGCAACTGCGAGGCGGACGAACTAGCCAGAGCAGGCACATTACTCGCTGAGGCCTCGTCCTTCCTCCCAGTGGGAGCTCCTATTGTATCGATCAAATTGATGCTCAGACAATTCTACCAAAGAGTAGCGAACGAACTGTGGTCTGAGGAACAGACTTGCAGTATCTCTCGACTAACCTGGCCTTCCTATAACATGAAACGGACTAACCAGCTGCTTAACCTTAGCCGTCACTCAATAAGCACAACGGTCTCGGTGCTCACGGGTCACTGCCTTATGGGTAAGCATGCGGAGAGACTGGGACTACAATCCAACGACTACTGTCGAGGATGCGGGTCCGAGGAGGAGGAGGAGACCGTTCTCCACCTGTTGTGTCAGTGTCCTTCATTAGCCAGAAGAAGACTCAAGTCTCTCGGCTCAGCTTTCTTTACCAGTCTAACCGAGCTATCGCCTTTGAATATCAGGGATATAGCCAGGTTCATAACGGAATCTTCTTGGTTCTCAGCGCTGTAAGGGGGAGTCGCGCCATCCACTGTGGTATCACAATGAGCCATAAGATGTGCTTAAGTGAGCTTCTCACGCAGGAGGCTGCCACTCCAACCTAACCTACTAGTCATGTTTTCATCATTTTTTTTTATCGATACTTTAAAAGTATAAAAATGTAGAAAAGGTGCAAAAAAATTCAATATTGAAGTCGGTAGAGGCCGGCAAAGTGGGGACTCAAAAAAAGGGTGTCTCCTGGTTGACGGGATTCCAAACCTCCTGGTGATTTTAAACATAAATATAAGTTTAATTCTTATTAAACAAGGATGTACAATTATCTGGACGTAGCCGATTTGAAAAAAATTGCGTCTTTTTGAAAATAAAGTTATTTTTTTGCTTCCTTTTTTTCAACTTTGGTATTTTTTTTAAATATGTATATGCAATTTGTTAAGGCCAAATGTTCCACGAACCTTTGTAGTACATTTTTTAACTTTACAAAAGGGTTTAAATACTACAGTTCAATATGTAGTTTAAAAATCAAAAACACCATGTCAAAAATTCAAGTATAGTCCGTCAAGTGTGTTTATAGAAAAATATATTCCAATGCCAATCTAAAAACAAAAACTTCGAAAAGAATTCGCAAAATTCTGCATGACTTCAATACCCGAACGCGTAATAGCGAGCTGTGTTTAGTCAGCACACAAAAAAACCAACTATGTTTCGGCCCAAATAAAATTGCAAAATATAAACAAAATTCACGTCGCCCACACCCACCCGGCAGCCACACGCATCAAGAGAATGGCCTACAACCGTACGGACATTATATTGATGGAAGTTTTGCAGGATTGCAAGACAATTACTGGATTTGTGGACGCGGTGTTCGGGTTTCTGCGACGCAAGTAGCTCTTCTCCGCTGTTAAGAACCATCCACAACATTAACATTAATGTACTCTCTTTCAGCACCGACTTCTATTACATCCAGGACGAAGCTGCTTACAAGGTAGGCTTTGCAAGGGGCGTACGCGAGCGCATTGTGGTCGGCGCCTTGCACCGCTATGACGCCGAATGCACGCCCAATCGGCTGGCTGCCGAGGACACCGGCAGCGAGATTAGTTGCGCTCCGCCAGCTGTTGAAGAAGTTGAAGTTGAAACTATCAAACTAGATGAACCGAGCGACACGTTGATTGAGCCACAGCAACCAGTTGTTGAGCAACTGCAACCAGCTGTTGAGCCACTGCAACCAGCTGTTGAGCCACTGCAACCAGCTGTTGAGCCACTGCAACCAGCCGTTGAGCCACTGCAACCAGCCGTTGAGCCAGAGCCACCAGCTGTTGAGCCAGAGCCCACATCCTCCAGCGCTGACGAGCAAAGGAGTTGTTTTGCAACGAACGATTACAAAAACGGCGCCTGCTTCGACAACTACTGCTGGTCGCAGACACTGAGCGAAGTGGAGTTGCATGTAAAGCTGCCGCCAGAACTGCAGAGTGCCAAGTTACTCTACGTCGAAATTCAACCACATAAAATTTGTGTGCGCAGTAAGCTAAATCCCGAACACGTTGTGCTGTGTGGTCATCTACAGAGATTTAAGCACAATGACACCGTCTGGACGGTAACGGAGGGGAAGTTGCTGCTTAGTCTGGGTAAGACTTGTTAAAAGGCTTTTGATTTTTCCATTACCTTCTCATGCTACGACCCGTCCAATTTGCAGATAAACTGAAGGAGAAGTGGTGGCCAAAGCTCTTTGAAAATGAACTGCCAATCGATATGCAGAAAATAGACTGCGAACGTTATATTGACGAGCTGCCCGAGTCATCACAAGCAGCCATACATAAACTGCGCGTAGAGCAGCAGATGCAAGATGCTCAAAAAGAGATGCAATCCTCCATTAGCGATAGTGCAGCTCTTGAACGGTTAGGCAAAGCGTGGGACGCAGAGGGATCGCCATTTAAGGGTCAGCCATTCGATCCATCCCTAGTGGAATTTAGTTAGCTATTTCATTTCATTATTGTATGAGCAAATTAATGCGAGAAAGTATTAGGATACTGCTGAAACGAAAAAGGGGTAAAAATGTTACATGCAAAATGTCCACTAAATAGTGGTAAGCAAATGGGAATGCTGAAGTTCTGCTGGTAATTCATCGTCCATTGCCCCATTTAGAGCTTTATTAACTTTTTGCTACGTGCTCCGTTTCAATACATTAGAAATCATGTAAATTTTATTAAGCCTCTTAACTTATGATCAACAGTAAAGCAAATATTTAAGCATGTAAACTCCGAAGCACAAATGTGTCTGCAATTCAAAGATCTGTGCAATACTTAACCCAAAAAGTTCACGTTGCAGTCGAGATGTAAATTAAAAAAATTCTGCAAAACTTAAGGTGAAGTATGGGCGATGTTTTTAATCAAATTCTTTGCAATAAAATATTTCCGGACGGAAAAAGTGGAAAATTTTTAAGGATTCCATAATAACTTGTCCAGTGGAAACTAGTAACAACAAAGTGGTGTGCAGAATCTCGGATTTTAAGATTTATCTTAGACTAAGTTACGATGTGGCGAGTGTTATTAGACTCGAAATTCTTTCTCTCTCGCGCACCAAATCTCGGTTGCGCTCTACTGCGTCTTTAGCTCCTCCACTTTGCGCCGCAACTGGCTCTTCTGATAGGCGACATCGCTGCGATCGGTGGACCAAGCAAAGTACATGTACGCAGTGAGCAAGATGGACAATAGCAAACGATCCAAAGTCATCAGATTCGTTGCCCAGAGTATGACACTCAAGCCGACAAAGGACGGATGGCGTACGTGCGTGTACAGATTGCGTAGTCGGAAGGACTTGTATGCGATTGGCGAAGCATAGTACTTCATGTCGTAGTACGCCTTGAACACAAAGATCATTAGCTCAGCTACACTCATAAATTGATGTGGTGACCTACCTGTTTCACACCCAGTATTTCAGGCAGATCCATTACTATGCTGCCGCCGTAGATCACCATCCAGGCAAAGGCGTGCACCAATGCAAACGTCCACCATAGTACGTTGCTGCTGCCGACATCCACCTGCCAGAGCACTATGGATTGCGCAGCGATCCAGTGCCGCATCAAATACTAAACGCAAAGGTGAATTAGTTCCGATGATCAACGCAACGCTTGCGTCATTCTATGCGTACTTACATGCAAACATAGCGATGACGTCAATGTGTAAATGGTGCGCTCGGCTGCGGCCAGGTGTAACTTCTCAAGCGCCCACTTCACCAGGGCCGACTTCATGAAACTATGCTGGAAAATGAAGCCGACCACGTACAGCGTGTCGAACACAATCGGCCCAAAGGCGGTCTCCAAGCGCGATTTGTTGTCCAGCAAATTGAATATCCAAACCGATATTTTGGGTATATTCTTGGGTCGTGACATGAACATCATGAAAGCACCAACCACGTAGAATGTGTAGACAAACGTAGCCAGGGAGCCCAGAAAGACGATGAGTTGCTTAAAGGACGCCATTCCTTGTTGAGTTGCACTCCAATTAAACGTAAAATTCACTGCAACCGCAATTCCAAACTCTTGCTTCCTGAAGTTGGATGTAAACAAAAATAACTTGACCAAAATAAGTCTAATTATCTACAGAGTTGCCAGCATTCTCGTCGCCAGATATTTTTGAACAGGGCTGCACTCCGAATCTATGGAAAGTAGCGCACGATTCAAATCATTGACATTTACTCACTAAACACAGCTTCGTAAATGGGAATTGAGTTGCAACTTATGCTGAAAAGTGTCCAACTTCTGGAATACCAGAGGAAAAGAATCACTGGTCTTCGTAAAACTGAGACCAACTTTGCCAAGTTGATGTCTAGTAATTGTAATTTATTTCCTCTTATTACTTAAACATTTATCACATAATTTCCATTCGTTTTGCTTAAAATGTCAATAGGCACGTATTTCAAAAACAGTCTTCGGATTAGAAATTAAAGCCCTGCTTAAAAAAACCACCACCGCACCAAGGAAAGGCTTGATAAATACTATGGGAAGTCTGCACCAAAGATTATAGTCATTGTCTGCACCATCAATTTCATGAGTAAGAATTCATTTACCGAATCGCGTACCAGCACAAGAAACGCCGAACGTTCAAGTCGCCCAAAAGAGGTTGTCACGCCAGAAATGGTTGATAAAGTCCATGGAATGATATTGGACGAACGGAGAATGACAGTTCGTGAAGTGGCTGAAGCTGTAGGCATCTCCACTGAGCGGGTACAACACATTTCGCTTAAACATTTCGACATGAAAAGGGCAATGGGCGCAATGGGTGTCGCGATCGCTGACACTCGACCATAAGCACAAACGCGTGGCCACTTCAAAGGAGTGTTTGGCTATGTTCAACCGAAATTCGAACGAGTTTTTGCGCCACTTCGTAACCGTAGATGAAACATGGATCCATCACTGCACACCAGAGACCAAGGAACAGTCCAAGCAGTGGACTTCTCTGGATGAACGTGCACCAAAGAAGGCCAAGCTGGGTCTGTCGGCCAACAAGGTCATGGCTACCGTTTTTTAGGATGCATGTGGTGTCATTCACATGGATTACCTTTAAGAGGGTAAAACGATTAATAAAAATAATTAATAATTGAATGGCACGACAGCCCGATACCGCGACTAAGGCCTAGCTTCCTCCTGCTGAGAGGACATCCTCCGAAAGAAAAATTGTTGTTTTTTTCGGTGTTAGCAGCAACGGAGTATTGAACCTGGGTTCGAGCGTCGCATTTGACTCGCGGCCCAACGCACTAGCCAGTTGAGCTACGGCGGGTGCCAAAACGAGAGTTTTTTCATCGATTCGACGCCGCTTTGAAGCAAGAACGACCGCATTTGGCGACGAAAATTTCTCTTCCACCAGGGCAACGTTTGTAGTCGCTATGGCAAAAATCCATCAATTACGAACTACTACCCCATCCAGCAAATTCTTCAGCTTTAGCCCCCTGCGACTATTTTCTGTTCCCAAACCTGAAGAATTGGCTCGGCGGTAAGAGATTTGGCTCGAATGAAGAGGTCATCACAAAAACATTTGCCTATTTTGAGGACCTCGGGAAACCCTATTATTTGTAAGGGATCAAACAATTGCAAAAACGATGGACTAAATATATCGAGCTAAAAGGAAACTATGTTGAGAAATACAACTTTTTTTGCCGAAAAAAATTTCATTTATTCAAAAAGTCACTGACTTTTCAAACTGCCCTCGTAAGTACTAAATACTCCAGCAGTTTTTATTTGAGCTTCACTGAATTTAATTTGTTTACCTTCGTAAATTTGATTTAAACTAAAAAAATTATCAGTCCTATTCAGACGCTTGTGTGAATTTGTTTGTTGTCCAACCATCACTGCCAAAGAATTAGTGACTGTTCACACGTGTTCGAAGCCAATTTCCTCTCTAACATCGTTGACATTTGAAATTTTGTTTTTAGCACAACAAAACTCTTTCCATGTGTAATTTTCGTATTTCAGGAACTGCTCCCGTGCATAAATTCTGAAAACTTTCAGTTTCCCTCCAACACATATAGAAATATAAACAGCAAAGATTTTACTATTATTGAACATGTAAAAGTTTATTTTAATTTTTCACGTATACACACAAATCCTAGATTGCATAAATATGTACGTATGAGAAATATCTGCGCTTATTTCTAAATATACAAATGTAGCTTACAATTAGATTCTATAATTACATTTCGACTTAGTATTTAATCTTTGCATAAATAAAGTTCACATTTTTACTTAGTCTATTATTGAAGCGTTTTCAATTAATTCGTAGTTGCATATAGTGAAAGCATGCATTTGTATGTATTAATTTTTAATATCATAAAAAAATGCAAATCTACAAGATAATAAAGTGCAAGTCAAATATAGTATAAAAGTACGTACTCAGTTTCAATCGATTTCTTGAAATCTTTAAAATATTAAACATTTAAATATTCAGATGCATATTCCACTCACTGCTACTGTAAGAAGTGAGTTGATGAAGTGTAAAAAATAAAGGTTTTGAAATGAGTTGCGAAAATATTTTGATAACTTTTTTTCGGACAAAAATGTTTTAAAGCATTTCACGGAAATACAACAATTAAAAATTAATAGTTTTCATAATTTCTTAAGGAATCAGAAGTAATAAGGACTCCAAGGTTTTTATTGCAAACAATACAAAATACAATACAAAACCGCAGAAAAAACTATTCAACATATTTAAACGCACGAAATTATTCAATAAAATATTTTAAATATCATAAGACATGATGATGATGATGAAATGATTTATAAAGGGTACAATAATATTACACCGACATGGATGAATGTCGAATGTTTTTAAAAATAGCAAATTTACAAAATCTGAATACCGAAACGAAATTAGTCAATAAAATATTTTAAATATCATATGACATGATGATGATGATGAAACGATTTATAAAGGGTACAATAATATTACACCGACATGGATGAATGTCGAATGTTGTTAAAAATATCAGCAAATTTACTATATCTGAATACCTTTATACACTATATTTGACTGTGTTTTGGTGTCAAATCAGGCCAAAGGGTAATATATATATATATATATGTATCCGTAAAGTGTGCAACTGTTGTTTCGTTGGAATATCACTCTTATCAAACGTATCTACGGCGGAGGTAAAACAACTTATATAAGATTCTAGCGTTAAATATTTACATAACTTTTGTCTCTTACGCACTTACTTTTGTTCAAACTACCTTATATAGTAACTAGTATAATTTATAGAGCATATTAATAAAATTATTTAAAAATTTACAATCTCCATAATGCATTTCATTTCTTCGATCTTATCTTAGACAAATGAACGTGAATATCTTGGCGCGATCTTACTTGCATAGGCCAAAATAGTTATGCAATAAAAGTATACTTAGTAAATGTTAATCCTCGATATCGGTTCCTATGATTATAATATGCTTGAAATACTTCCATATGTACAAATATTTACACATATCGTCGCCTTGATGCATGTTAAAATAATCTTATTAAAACTGTTTTAAATAACAAAAACCTAAACATAAGGGGTATTAAAATTCACTAAAAATCTGCTTTTTATCTGTTAGTGGGTCAACTAAAGCAAACCGTTTGATGCTGTTTTTTAATGATTCCTACCCATGATGATTCCCTTCCACACCAAATATATCTTTTTTACTTTAATCTGCCTAAAATTCATTCATTTCATATTATAAAAACAGCAAAAGTATAAACCCAATAATCGATTGTCGGCTAATCGTAATGACAAACGTGCACATACCTGGACGGGTTTTTTATGAAACTTTTGTTTAAAAACAACAATAATCCTGTGTAGATTATGAAGAAGAAAAGCTACCTGACAACGACCAAGTATGGATACGTGTATAACTTTATGCATAAACTTATGAATATTCTCTAATGTCCCATAACGTTCTACTCAAAACATCTACGTCCGTAATGCATCTTGTTTGTCGTATTCATGCGCAATGCGTTAGCCTGCGCGCCTAAAAACCAAAAATAAAGTCATATTCAAATACTGAAAATCAACTGAGCTGAATTGAATGGCCGATCATTTAAGGTAATTGCAATGCACCTGTTGAGGAGAAATTCTCCCACGGTGTGTCCAGAGCTGAGGGTAATTATGATTTTCGTGATTTTGTCAAGTGCGCAATAATTTCATCAACGCTTGCCGATTTCGGCTCCCAGGCGGTTGATGTTGTCAGTGGTGCCGATACTACAGATCCGACATAATCCCGATGAGCCCCTTTTGCCGCGACAAACTTTTCACTGCCTACTGTTACTACCTGTTTTTCGATCTCACTAAATTTGTTTACGTATTTTTGTCGCTGCCTATAGCGTTGATTTTGTTGAAAATGTTGGTTTGCATATCGACTGCTCGCTGGTGTGCTAACTGACGAGCCTGAGAATTTCTTGTAATGACCTTCGTGTGATTCTGCATGGGATTTTCGCTTCAGACGTTGTGCCTCTGCCAACAGGGTTTGCGCTTGTCGGCGTTTTTCTCTTTCCAAAAATTCCAACTTTAATTTTTCTTCTTGGAGTTTAATTAACCGTTGATTTTCGCGGTGTTCTTTATAGGTTTTAGCTTCAGGCAATGTGGCACGGTATGACTCCAGCTTTGATGATATCATAGCATTATCAGACGCTGATAACTTAATGGAAGATATATTGAGACCTACTGCAGGGTTGGCGGTGACAGGGGGCGCACTTTTCAATGCTTTAGCAGTGTCTGTTCTTTGAGTCGATATATGTGTGTGGCTACTATCTGCTGATGACTGCAATGTATCCCGTTGATATATGTATTTATTTTTGTAGTTTGTTGGAGTACTCGTAAACTTTTGATATGGATGGACACGATTTTTACCACTCAGTGTAGATGCAGGCGACATTCTAGCCACATTATGTCTAACTGATGGCGAAATGGGTGAGTAGTGTGGTGATGGCGTAAAGGATTCTATTTTTATTAACGGCTTCTCAATAACACCCAGTACCGGCTTTGCTTGTGGACTGGACTTTCCCAAAGTATGCGCGAGAGTTTTCAAGTCTTTACCCAAAGGAGGTTTCAATAAAGTTCTGCTCAAATGCTGAGCAAGCGGCTCTGCTCTCGAGCTGGTGGCGCTGATGTCGACATCTCTCATTGACTCTGCACTGCTCGGTAACCTTTGCCGTATTGGTTGGTGGCATGGTTTTGAATTTTCTCCCAAGTTGTCGCAGCGCACCGGTGCGTTACCAATCACAGTCTCTGTGCTTAGGCGAATACTTGGGCTGTTCTTTTTTGGGTTGTCTCTTTTTGTAGAACCGATGTTGTGTGACGCTTCATCTTGATTTTTTTGAGAGCTCACTTCGCAGCTATTTCTACTCTTTACGTTGTCATTTAACTTTGTTTCAGCTGCAACTTCAGTAGTATTTTTGGTTTTGTAACTTTGGGCGGGTGACGACTGCAAAACGACAACATTTGATTTGCATTGAATTATTTGTGTACTTTGATCGGTGCTGGTACTAAGAGGTGTAAAGGTAGCCGCATCAGTACTGCTGGTGGATGGGGTATTAATAGAGCTTCCTTTCACTTTTGTATTTCCAAGCGTTTCCACACATTTTACTTTCTCAATTGTTGGCAAAATTTGGGGAAGAGCTTGTGCTGAGAAATTTGTATCGATTTTATTGCCAAGGTTGGCAGTTTCTGCTACAGGCGTTCTGCACTGTGGCTGAGTGCTTGTTACCGTTTCATTACAGTTTGGCGCAACATCAGTTTCCGTTGTGATGACCTTCTTTTCGAGCGATTCTTCTTGTTTCAACATATCAAACATATCGTTTGTGCTCAGTGCCTTCACTTCGTCGTCCGAGCAATGCTTTTTTGGCGGCGGAGCATCAGCCAGAGGTGTCAATGGCCGTTTCGGACAAATTTTGGGTAAGTCATTGCTCAAATTTTCATTTTCAATAGATACGACCTCTGAGCCGAGCTCTTCTTCGTCGTCTTTCATTCGTTCGTCCAGAGTTGGAGTCGAGTCCCTCGTAGTGTCCCTAAAGGTTTCACTTGTGTCACATGCACGCTGAATATCTATGAGTTCATTCTCAGATTCCGAAGCGGCGTCTAGATAGTTTTGTTGTGCGATTGTGGGTTTGGGATCTATTCTTTCCAGGCGGTTGGTTTGGCTCTGAATGCGTATGATTGGTTGTGTTATAATAGGTGGTGGGATGGTTATTACTTCCGTAATTTCAATAGCAGGTCCTTTTCTTACACATTCCTCTACCGGATTCACATTTTGCCTTTTGCATTTTATGTCTTCTGTCCAGTTGCATTTGGAAATATCGCTCACAGGGATACTGATATGGGGAGTAGACATTGATATATCTCCAGTTTCACTCACCTTGCTTATTTCCAATAGTAATGGAGTAGACATTGATATATCTCCAGTTTCACTCACATTGCTTATTTCCAATATTCTATCGCCGATACTGATATGTGGAGTAGGTATTGATATATCTCCAGTTTCACTCACATTGCTTATTTCCAATATTCTATCGCCGATACTGATATGTGGAGTGGGCATTGATATATCTCCAGTTTTAGTCACATTGCTTATTTCCAATATTCTATCGCCGATACTGTCTTCTGCTGCAGGCTTCACAGCATCAGCGCTGTCTGTATCCTTGGCAGCGCTTAACTGGTTAGCAGTAACCTCTACTTTGGCATTGGCATCTCTAAGTGACGAGTTTGTTTCAAGCACAGGCATATTATAGAACAGATCACCTTTCACACCATCGTTTGACGCTGCATCCTTTTTCTCTTCTCCTGAAGAACTACATGTGTTGAGTGTTCCAATTTGTACTTCGCCGAAAGTTTTCTCGTCATTTTTCTTCGGAGTTGAGGTCCCCATGCTATCATTTTTTCTCACTTTCCAAAATGGTGTCGGATGGCATTTGGACTTTGAAAATATTTTGGACTCAGCAGGGGGTTTTTTAGGCGAAGGTATTTTAGACGAGCTTATAGGTGGTGATTTAACCACTGGCAATTTGCGATTCTCTGGCTGTTCGCCAGTCATGAAGTATTTGTTGTAGCTATGATCACACGCCACCGATTGAGAAATTTCCATTATATGTTCGCCAGCAACGTCCGCAACAGCAGCGGAAGGTGATGGCGTGCCCACAGCGGAATCAGTTGAAAATGAATTGCTTCTACTTTGAGTCTTATCCAACTCTGAGAAGGAAAAGAAATCTCCACTGCCGTCTGCTAGGAAATCTTCCATAGTAAAACTACCGACCAAATCAAAGCCAGTCGTAGTGGAAACTTCTACCTCGTCTAGGGGACTTATAGTGCCAAGAAAACTATCTTGCCCAATGCCTAAAGCGTCCTCATTCAGCGTAATTTCCTTCGTTTCACTGGCATCAGGACAGTTTTCTGCTACACCGACTGAAATGTCCGATTTATTTTCTATTCTACTACTGACCTCAGCCTGACTGTGATTGGCACCATTTGATGGGGTAAAACTGTCTTGGGACCATTTCTTGGCTGAATTCGTACCAGATATCATGCAGTCCATCGACTGCCGCACTTGCTCGAAAAGCATTGCATCCAACAGATCTGGGTAGTCGTTGGCGATGCTTAGGTCGTTAGGTATGTCGATTGCGCTGATTTCAGCAATAGCGGGCAGAGAGAAGGACGATTCTGTGACTTCAAGATTGGCATTAAGTTCCTCCGCGTCTGACTTTGGCACTGCGTTATCTTTAGGCGTTTCATTCATGTTTTCTTCTGAAGACAAGCTATCTATCGCTTTGTCGCATTGTCGCGTCGTGTCTTTTACTTCCGTTTCGATTGTAAAGTTCGGAGTTCCTAAAGTATTGCGATTGTCATTTTCGTGTAAACTCTCAGTCACAGCATGTTTATCGGCACAACTTTTATTCGGCAGTTCATTTATTGGCTCCAAACATAAGATCGGTGCGAAAAACTTTTCAACATCCTTCCCTTCGTCACTGTTACTGTTCTCACTTTCATCGTCGGCAAACAGTGCTTCGGGGACGTTGGCCGAAATTACTTTAACATCTTTCAGTGACTTTTTCGCCGCTTTTTTCGAAATATCCTCATCGACTTTTGAGCACATAAATGGCGCATCTCTTTCGCTAGCCCCATCTTGTTTCGAATGTATCCCCAAATTAGAGCACAGCGAAGTCCCTGCACATCGTTCACTTTCAATATTTTTGCAAAAATTCGATTTGTGCTCTAAAATTTTCTCTATTGAGTTATTGATTTTTTCCGCAGTCAAGATGTCTAGCCGGCACTTCACTCGTTCATTGTCAGAAGTATTTAATTTGGAATCAGCGTTTACCGCGACAGCCCCTTCCGGTTGTGGTTTCGAGCAACTCGCATCAAGTTTTGCAAAGCCCGAGTTGCCTAAAACCATTTCAATGGACGAATCCAAAAGCTGAGCTGTCGTGCGCTCTTCGTCACATTTTTGTTGTTTACCACAATCCGCAGGCACTTCTCGATTTTTGATGGGCTCTGTATTTGGAGGGCTTTGTACGACAATATTTTCTGGCGACAACATCTTCAGATCAGCTATAACTCCTTTTGTTATTGCGTTTGTAATATCATCAGCATCCGAATCAATGTTCTCACTCTTCGTCACAGGTTCTTCTGCAGCAATGTTTTCTTTCGGCTCATCAGTCGAAGTTGGTGTCGTCGCTTTCAATACCAATCCATGAGATACCGTAGTAGGTGGTTTCGCGCTATCTGGTTGCTCAGTAATTGTTGAATCAGAGTGATCTTGTACAGCGTCTCCTTGCTTAACTACACCCGATTTAATATTGCAAGTATCCGAACTTTCAGTCTCTATAACGAACGCATGTCGCCGCACCTTTGCTCTCTGACTTTCCTCATAACATTGAGCCTTTGCCTGCTTATTTACAATGTCCTCGGTTAAAATAACATCGGTCGGCTTAAGGATTATCTCTTTGCTGTGCCTCAAGTTATTACTGTTGTAATAGTATTGACAACTATTCGCAAGCGGCTCACAGTATGCTGGGTTTTCTATTTCTTGCTTGACATCTGAACTTTCGCATGAAACAGAGGCAGAGGCTGGGGCTGGGGCAGGGAATTGGCCTTCTTCGTCGGCTGGCTCTGTTTTAATTGCAATTTCGCACGGTTTAATCGCTGCACTGTTGCTGTTATTACTAATCGCCGAAATTGTTTCAACTAATTTTAACCTTTTCACCATAACTACTGCTCTTTTCATTTGTTGTTGTTTTATATTACATGATGCCATAGGAGCAGTTGTCTGCCGTTCGCGTTTGAGTCCACGTTTGGGTTCACGTGTTTTGATTTTAATTTTGACCTTGGCGCCGCCGATATCTATATTCCTCACACATATAGACGGGTCATGTTCGGTTTGATCGACATCACAACTTGTGCATTCTACATCAGTGACGTCAATCGCCATTTCCTTGGTTACTTTAGTATTGTTAGTGGCGGTCTCACTATCAATAACTGTTGCCTGGGCCGGATTCTGTGCATTTGTCCGATGGTCTGCGCTTTTGTTTATTCTTGGTGTCAAGCCAACAGAGTGCAGAGGATGTTTTTCCGAATTCTCATCACATTTCGGTGTCTCCTTGTCTGTTGGAACTTGCGTTTCCACATTTCGTTCAATGTGCTGGCTTTTATTTCTAAGACTTCGTCGTTTAACTTTACATGCAACCCTTTCTTTGCTCTCAGTACCGCTGGCGAGATTTAGTTGTGATATGAATTTCGCATTAATTTCACACAACCTTTTCTTCATGCTTTTGTTTCCACCCTTCAGCAGTGCACCTTCCGCAGACCGAAATGTTTTCAGTTGTTTACAAAATTTGCTGGCGCTTTTCACTTCAATCCGTTTGTTATTACCTAATTCAAGCAAATTATCTTCATTAAATCTAACCAGTTTCTTAATGCTATCAGCACGATTTCCATTTTTCAGAATCGATTTCAGCACGACTGGTTCTACAACCTTTGTTGGTACAAGCTCCTCGGTTTTCGACTCAAGCTCCCCATCGACATCTTTCGCTTCCGTTATAGTATCAGCTGAGCTCTTCGCAGGCACTTGAGGAGTATTGGCATAATTGTTGCGCATATTAATCAATGTTGTGACAACGATAATTTCTTCCGAGTTGTATTTGCATGGCATATGATTCAGGGAGTGTCCCTCACTGACCTCTTTATTTGACTTGTCCGAAGATGTGTTTTGTCCTTCACACAAGTCTGTACATTTGGTTTTACGGCTTGTTGCACTATCCACGTTCGATATATTTTCGGTTTGCAAGGAATGTGACGAATCATCTCTTACAATATTCGGTATGTCTGAATCTTCTACGCTGAAAGAGGGTTTTGATTTTTTAAACCAGGAAGTGGAAACAACGTCACTTTTCTTTATAGCGTCCGATCCAAGCGCTTTCTTTCTTTTGCTTATATCCAACTTAGCAATATCGAACGCTAGTTCGTGGACGGCTTCGTCTGCGGTTGCATTCAATATTGTTGTTTCATGCGCATCGCTTTTCACTTCTTCGTCACTTTCGATATTAAACTCCTTATTAATATCGGAACACTGACTTAAACGACGTTTAATGCGCATTTTCCACGGCGTGCGCTTCTCAACGTCTTCTACTGACAACACTTTGAGCGAAACGCATTCATTATCTCGAATATGATTAAATTTGTCTTTTGTACTATTGCTGCAATTGCTAATGGGCCCATCTTTTTGCGCAACAATGCATTCCCGACTGTCATCCGCCAAAACTAAGTCCTTCCGCTCTAACAAAGCATCATTTATTTGAAGTGCTGCGTTGTTAGAAGATGTGGAATCACTTCTTTTTACGACGCACGTCATATTAATGGGTTGTGTTTTTGTGAATTGTGGTTTATCCAAAAGACTTTCATTTCCAACTTCGTCTTTACCAGAGCCTACTGTTTTAATTGGACTACTTTCTTGCAATACTTCACCGTTATTGGTCACGTTTTCTTCCCTACAGTTATCATCAGAAAGCTTATGCTCTACCACGCCATTGTCATCAGAAAGCTTGTGTTCTCCGACAATCGGGATGACCGACTGCGGGGACAACGCATCTAGTATTGCGTGCGCTTTCGAATCTGTTGAAACGTCATCCGAATCCGGTTGAGAAATGCGGTGAGTACTATCGGTGTTTCCAGAATTTATAGCCGTATCTTGTACACGTTTCTCAACTTTATCTGTTATAGAGGGTTTGGAAAATACAGAACTGCTTTCATTTACAGACGATGACACATCAGCTAATTGCTGTTCTGAGTTATCTGTTTCATTTAAAAGACTTTCATCAGCTTTTTCACATTTCTTATAAGCAGCAGTTTCATGATCGATTTCTTCGGGGCTAGTACTACATATTTTCGCATCCTGTGATATAGTGGAAATGTCTGGTTGTGAGAGCAACGTATCATTCGAATGTGCTGCAATTTCGGTAGAATCTGACTGTGATAGATTCTGTTTACTATCAGGTTTTATCACACATTTATCATTTGGAGAGGTATTGCATGATTTATAATTGGTTACTCTCACAGGTGATCCCAAATCATCTAATTGTTCCATTGAAATCCGTGTCTCATTCAAAGTACTGTTATTGTCTTTTGAAATTCGGTTATCATCAGCAGTCAAAGTTTCACCCTTGATTTCCGCTGAGCTTTGTTCACATAACTCCTTTTCCACATCGCCTTCATGTTTCTCATTTTCTGGCAATCGATCACCCTTACTGTTCACGTCTTTAAGGCAATATTCAGTTAGTATCTTCGGTTCCTCTGTTACATTCGGAATGTCTGATTGCAACAACGAAGTAACTCCCGAATCTCCTGAATCTCTTTCATCGGAATCTGGTTGTGAACTATTATTTTGACTATCGGAGTTTTGTGTATTAAAAGTAGTATCATCTTCAAGTTTTGCAGTATTATCTGTTTCAGAGTGTCCTACTTTTTCATCTTTGGTAGCCAAAAGACCTTCATCTTCGGTAGCCAGAAGACCCTCGTGTTTGAGTTGCTCAGAGCCTGTTTCACTTACATCTTCTTCAGTACCACTTTCACAAACCTCATGTCGATCACTAGAAATTGTCTCGTCTTTTTGACTACAATGTCTATCTGGTAGGGAAGTTTCTGATCTCAAATCTGTTTGTAGTTCGTTGGTATTTAATTTTGAAATAAGCTTTGTGTTATCGGCGATCTCTGTATTTAAAGTACTATCGTTTAAAAGTTCTACATTTTCAGCTGTTTGCGATTGAATGGAAAATGTATCAGCTAATCGATTTACTGCATTCTTGATTTCATTTGCCTCCGCAGAAATCAAAACACCTTCGGCCTCGATTTCTTTACATTCCATCTTTTCGAGGCTGTTTTCGAGTATATTACTTTCTGATAACAAATCACTGTTATTATCCACTGCACTACACTGCTCATCTAAAACCTCATTATCCTGCGTGATATTAGGAATATCTGGTTGCAAGGGCAACGTATCTGTCTTAACGATCTCTCCTGAATCTACAGAAACCTCATTGGAATCTGGTCCCCTGTTATCGGAATTTAAAGAGATACCCCCTACATATTTTTCATTGTTTTCTGTTTGCGAGTGATTGGAAAATGTAGAAATACTTTTGCCTGTAGTAAGTTCCAAATTAGCTAATGTCTGTACTGAATTCTCGATATCTTTTAAAATACTTCCATTTTCTACCCCAACTTTTTTGTAATCAGAAGGCAAAACTTCTGGATCCCCAATTTCTTGAGAACTTTTTCCAGAAGGCAAAACTTCTGGATCCCCAATTTCTTGAGAACTTTTTTCAGAAGTCAAAACTTCTGGATCCCCAATTTCTTGAGAACTTTTTTCAGAAGTGCATTTATGTATAACTTTTTCTAACAACAGATCACTGTTATTATCCATATTTTCTTTACTGCAATGTTTAGCTGGCAATTCCTTTTCTTCTATGCTCTTCGGAATGTCAGACAGAACGTGCGCTTTTGACTCTATTGACATCTCACTGGAATATGGTTGCGAAATGTGAGGTTGACTATCGGTGTTTTCTGAATTTAAAGTGATATCGTCGACTAATTTATTATCTTCTGTTTGAGAATGACTGGAACATGTTGAACTACTTCGGATTGCAGGGGATTCCAAGTTAGCTAATGGTTGTACCATATTCTCGATTGCAGTCAAACGGCTTTCATTTTCTTCCCCATTATTTTTGTGAACAGGAGCCAACAATTCTATCTCCCCACTTTCTTCTGGGTTAATTTCACATTGACTCTTTGTAACAATGGTCTCATGTAAATCATTTTCTGATTGTCGGTCATTGTTATTACCCATATCTTCTTTAATGCAAGGTTTAGTTGATAACTCCTTTTCCTGTGTGAAATTTGAAATATGTGATTGCAAAGGTAAAGTTTCTGGCATAACGCGAACACTCGGCTCTATTAAAATCTCGTTGGTATCTGATTCGGTGTTATTGGAATTTAAAGTGATGCCCTCGACAAATTTCTCATTTTTATCTGTTTGCGAGTGATTGGAAAATGTAGAATGTAGACTATCGGTGTTTTCTGAATTTAAAGTGATATGCTCGACAAATTTATTATCTTTTGTTTGAGAATGACTGGAACATGTTGAACTACTTCGGATTGCAGGGGATTCCAAGTTAGCTAATGGTTGTACCATATTCTCGATTGCAGTCAAACGACTTTCATTTTCTTCCCCATTATTTTTGTGAACAGGAGTCAACATTTCTATCTCCCCGTTTCCTTCTGGGTTAATTTTACGTTGACTCTTTGTAACACCGGTCTCATGTAAATCATTTTCTGATTGTCGATCATTGTTATTTTCCATATCTTCTTCAATGCAAGGTTTAGTTGATAACTCCTTTTCCTGTGTGAAATTTGAAATATGTGATTGCAAAGGTAATGTTTCTGGCATAACGCGAACACTCGGCTCTAATAAAATCTCGTTGGTATCTGATTCGGTGTTATTGGAATTTAAAGTGATGCCCTCGACAAATTTCTCATTTTTATCTGTTTGCGAGTGATTGGAAAATGTAGAACTACTTATGCTTTTAATAAGTTCGAAATTAGCTAGCGTTTGCATTGTATTTTTGATCGCGTCTATAGGACTTTCATTTCCTTCCACACAATTATTATGATCAGGAACTAAAATACCTTCGCCCTCGATTTCTTGAGACTTTAATTCGGGACCGCTTTCCCTTAAATCGCTGTTATTATCTATATCTTGTTTACTATTATGTTTATCTGATAACTCCTTTTCCTGTGTGCTCGTTGGAAGATCTGACAAACCGTTCGCTCTTGAATCTAAGGAAATATCACTGAAATCCGGTTGTGAAATATTATGTTGACTATCGGTGTTTTCGGGATTTAAGGTGATATCCTTGACAAATTCCTCAATCTTATCTGTTTGAGACATATTTAAATTACTAACGCTTTTAGGAGATTCGAAATTAGCTACTTTCTGTACTCCATTGTCGATCGCGTTCGAAGGACTTTCATTTCCAACATTATTGTTATCAGAAGTTAAAGTTTCTAAGTCTTCGACGTCTTCATGTAAGACCGTTTCTTCTGTAGTTAGACCACTGTTACCGATCCCATTGTGTTCAATAGAATGTTCATCAGGTATCTCTTTAACCTGTGTGATATTCGGACTGCCTGACTGCAAAAGTAACGTATCTCCCGACTCTACTGGATTTTCATCGGAAGCTGGTGCTAAAATGTCCTGTTTACTATCAGTGTTCTCTGTATTTAAAATGGCGTCATCAACATGCATTATTTGTTCATCTATTTCACAATGATCGGAAGCAATTTTAGAAGTTCCATCATTTTTGGCATTTACATCACTTATTAGTGAACATTTTGGTACACAAACATTTCCTTCAGTATTTTCACGTGACGAATTTTCTTGATTTTTAACCGATTCGTTCCTCTCAACCATATGTACACTGTTTTCTTTATGATGTGCAAGATAATTGTTTTGCTGAGTTTTTTCATTACTGGCAGTAAAATTGTCTGAATTTTCGAATTCGATATTAGGTTCAATTATAGCATCTGCACTGCTCATAGATACTACTTCTTGAACTTTCAAAATACCTACAACATTAGTCGCATTATCTAGTGCCATAGCAGGTTCTCCTACAAATTCGTCCACAATTTTCAAGCTTTCCTCTTCAACATTCTTCTCGATTATAATTTCCGTTGATATATCTGTATCAGGAAGTTTATTTAGTTCACATTCGCTGGATAAATCGTCTACCCTTAATATTATAACCTTTGATTTCTCTAGGCATGTCCGACTATCATTGATATTCGAGCTAGCAGCTTCAAGTTCAAAATGTTTGTTTGCTAATGTAATCGATTTCACACCAAAATCCTCTGGAGCTGGTGCTGATAAACTAGGAGAACTTAAAGTTTTTGTAACGCTTACGTCTGAGCACTCCAACGCATTAATGGAGTTTTCAGCAACTCCTTCACTATGGTTGCGATGACTGGATGGTTCTGGCTCTTTTTCGCCGGATGGGGTTTTTATGGTTGTCTGTTTTAACTCATTCTCACAAATACTGTCATCGGCATTGTCCACAGCAGCATTAAGTTTTCCAACGTTTTCAGCAAGTTTACAGCTAGCAGAATCGTCTTCTTGTTCACTGGAGAAATTATTGAGTTTATCGCCAACCGAACTAGATTCTGCAATTACAAAACTTCCAATTTCGTTCGTAGATCCGTCATCAAAACTGTGAGATCCAATGCTCATATCCACTGATTTAAACTCAGTCTTGTGCTTTATGTCAATCTCACTCGCTTTTCTTAAATTTTCGTCTATGTCAGCTAACATTTTTTCAATATCGGCTGATTCATCACTTTCCGCATCAACCGGACCGCAACTTCGACTCATTGCACTATTCTCCCCTCCTAGTTCTTCACCACTTCTACAAATTCCGCCCTCAGCTGCATCATCATTAGCTCTGTTCGTTGCCGCATTTTGAGCACCACCTTCCGTATGTGATGCAACTGTTGCGCATTCTCTTTTTGTGATTAAAGATGGATTAACATTTTCGTTTGCTATTTCACCTTGTTTAGACACGATCGCGTTGTTAGACAACTCTTTAAGTGTGCTCGTCCCAATATCTTTTTTCGAATCATCTTCTCCCATACCTTCATTATATAAATGCGTTCGTAATTTACCATGATTGCTGCAATTGGGTTCACTTGGGGATTTACACTTTATTACATCGCTAAGAGATTCACAATTGTCACATGCAATTTTAGCACCCACCACTGGTACGACTGGCTTGTTGCTTGTTGTTTCCCTTTTTGTTAGACTAGTAGGCGACTTCGACTGGTCAACATTTGTATTTGTCATTAAATTGGAGCATGTCATTACAGAGTCGGCAGTAGACGGCCGGGCAGCCGATTTTACTACTGTAGAAAGCACTATTACTTCCGACGACTGTATCTTGTGAGTGATTTCTGTGGACGACGTAGCCTCTTCTATTACCTTCCAATAGCCACCAGATAGAAAGTCACCGTCGTTCATGCCGTCATTGCCGTCGTCCTCGTCGTCATCATCGCTGTAGTCGATACCAAGCAGAACTCGCCCCGGCGCAAGAGTTTCATTAACCAATTGAAAGGAGGAATTTGGTTGCTCTACGACATCTACCGTGCCAACCACCCTTGCGTTTTGGTAAGCGTCAGTACTATGCACTTCTAAGAATTCAGAGTGCGGCGTGGGAGTTATGTGACCGACATTGTCATGGGATGTTGTACTCGAGACTTCTCCTTGAATACAATGCTTCTCTTTGCGTGTCGGTTTTGTAGCCATACTTTCGATGATGGAACGACATTGCTCTGGAATCGATAGCACTTTCTTTTGACAGTCCGAGTTTACTGTAGATTTTGCGGACATTGTACTTGCTACTGCCGAGATATTCGGCAATTTTTTGGGCGAAGGTGGTTGCTTTTCAACTGCACTTTCTTCATCGGATGATGACTCCAACACAACCGTGCAGATTTCTCGATAGCTTCGTTTCTGAGAATTTTGAGTTTTTGATTGTCTAATACTGCTCAAGAATTCCCGCCCATACAAGTGTCTCAAAGTAGTATTATTAGTTTGAGAAATCGAATTTTCTGTGAGATTCGATTTGCGCCCCCTACGTAGGACTTCGAGCGACCTTTTGGAATTTAACTTTCCTCTGGCATGTGACGCAAGAGTATTACTCCGTACTTCTGACAAAGGCTCACTAGCTTCATTAATAACTTGTCCGCTTTCATTTTTCTTGTTGTCAGAACTGCATACCCCAGAAATAGATCTACGCAATGTGCTAAGAACTTGCCTCCCCCCGGAAGAGTTACGACAAATTGAAGTTTGTACATTATTACCTAATTTCACTCCGTAAAGAGAGGTCAAAGTCTTATTGCTACTTTTCGAATTTTGATCTTTGTTATTTGATGAATTCGAAGAGCGCACCCTCGTTGCAGATCCTGGAGTTTTATTTCTTTCTTTTTTACTTGGTGCATATGTGTCAAGCATTTCATACAAAGACTCAAGATAAATATCGCTGTTCGATTCTGTTCTGTTACGTATATACAGGGATTCGAGCGTTTTGTTTTTGTTATTTTTAGATATGTTAATGTTATTACATATGACAGATATATCGCTCGACGCGGAAAAAATATCGTCATGTATGTTTCCACTTCCTAAACTGCATCTACTCAAATTACCCACTTTGTGTGCTGTGGGCGATTTACCAGAATCTTTCTTTGGTTTATAAGCTTGTGAAGTTTCAATATCATCTTGAATTGAATCAACGTCAATAATATCCATAGAGTTTTCTCCATTCGACTTTTTACGTAAATTACTATCACTATTTTTCTTATATGCTACACTTTTCATTTGTCTATTGTTACATGATGCTGTACTTATCTTAGCTCGTTTTGTACCACATTCACTTGTTAAATGCGTTGATGTTGATTGAGTCGACGGCATCGTCTCGTATGGTAACTTTTCAAGGTTTTGTCTGCGTTTACGTGACCGTTCCAACTCCTTTTCAGCTCCACAGTCATCTGGACTTATCTGTTCATTCTGTATGTAAAAGAAATTCATTAAATTGCTGCATATATATTATTAGAATAAAATTTTCATTTGTTATACTCATTCACAATGATCTTAAAATCCATGAGAACATTAAGAAAAACAAAGTTTATGCCTAAGCTTATAGCATACCGATTGAATGAAATTCACCCCATATGAATTCGCCTTGCCCCATATGAAAATGTATTTATAAATCAGAGTCGGCTGTAGTAAGTTTATATAGCAGGCTGAAATCCGATAACAGGCTGTAGCCCGTTATGGCTTTTAATCTTCAGTTCGTCAGTTTCCTGGTATATTTAAGTTTTGAATGTTTTTCGACAAAAAAATATTCAACTAGAATGAAGCTGAGTGTATTGGGTCCAGGTGTTAATTAAGAAGATATAGTTAACTCGGCGTTAACAGAAAATACCATTGCGTTAATCGATAATGTTTGTGGCTTAAATTCAGATTGATTGTAGACTTATGGTTAATGTTGATTGCAGACTTATAATTAATGTTGATTGCAGACTTATAATTAATGTTGATTGCAGACTTATAATTAATGTTGATTGCAGACTCATAGTTAATGTTGATTGCAGACTTATAGTTCATGTTGATTGCAGTGTAATAATGTTGATTGCAGACTTGTAGTTAATGTTGATTGTAGACTTGTAGTTAATGTTGATTGTAGACTTGGAGTTAATGTTGATTGCAGATACAGGAATTAAATATGTTGATTGAAGTCCTTGTGTTACGGAAATTATGTTTTTTAAATATTGTTGATTGCAGGCTCGGGTTGATTGCAGGCTCGTCTTTTGGGTGTTGATTGATGTTTTGTGTTGAAGCATATTCCAGGTCAAATGTTGATTGCAGACCGTTATTTAGATCGTTACGTAATGCATGTTTTTGAAATTTTAAATTTTAGTTGCTTGTGCAAACTTATTGTAGTGTTCTTTCAAGTTTTTATTTAAAATTTGATATTTTGTTTATGGCGATATTTACTCAGGCGTTTATCGCAATTATCAATATATATAAAGTTTTCTTTTCTTAGAAATACAAAAATCTTTATAGTCAATATTTTAATATTTAGTTCCAAGTCCAGTTGTTTTGGATCGCAGTTGTTTATCATTCGACTTTATAATATTCTAGATCTATCGAAATAAGTCAAAAGTGTTGTTGTTTAAAGTAATTATATCAATATGCAAATCATACTACGACCACAGCACTTTTTTGAACGTTTACGGTAATACAATATATTCCTACAAACACAAACACAAATATCAAGTTGATCGTGTCTTTATGCTGTAATAAAACATACATTATGGTATACGGCAATCACAAAACACAAACTATCCTTCACACTAATAAACATATGTATGTGTTTTCAGTGTCATACACATATACAAACACTTTGAACTTACGCTTCGATCGCTGTCACGTCTACGTGCCTCCAAGCTGTCATCCCTTGGATTTTCCTGTCCCACACTTTCCAAATATATTTGGAAAAAAGTCTGAAGGGCTTCTGGAACATAAAGTTGATGCACAAGGAGAGTTCTGCAAATAAAATACCAATTTAAAAAGAATGTGAAAACAATAAACGATAACATATTTGTATTAGTTAACAATAAAGTACTTTTGAGTGCTAACAGTTCTGCACATTTTCTACATTAACTCTCGTTTTAGTTCTATTCACTTCGTGCATCAGAGTTCTTCAATAGTCCTGACCGCCTCTAAAATTCAAAACAGGTGAAAGGCTTGATCTCATTTTGTTCCCTCCTCACCGTATGAAAGCATCATGTATCTATCAATTAACCCTATAATCCAATTCCTCATCTACAAATATTGAAACTAAAAAATACCTAAAACTAGGACTATTACACTAACAAATTTATACACATTATGTAGACCGAGAAAATAGCTTACGGCCATAGTTAGTTAAGGCCTCTTATTAGATCGAATTTGACCTATTCTTTTTAAGATGTACGTATAAGATGTTGGTATGGCCATGATTCTTGTGCTACCGTATTTAAATGTTGACAGTATGCAGTAGTTGATACTTGGTGCAAGTTAAAGGTCGGGAATACTGTTAAGAATTAGATTTGCTAAATAAGGCGATCTTCCGTCTATTTGCCCACATTATGTTCCTAAAATTACGTTTCATTACAAAAGGAAAATTGACCTGCAATGATTTTATATTTCTTACACTCCTATTAATTTCAATACCACACATATCTATACACGTACATATTTTGCTACCTAAAAAAAATATCCGGTTTATTATTTATTAAATACTTTCGCACTTACCTTGTTCGAGACATTGATAGATTAGGTAAACTAAACACAGGCCCATAGTCAGCATCTCTTAAGGAGCTTGGCGGAACATGAGAAGGCAAATTCAAGAATTCGGGACGGTTAATATCTGCCATTACTCGCGAGGGTCGTTGAAATGATGCCCACTTCACAATGCATAAAACTACGATCACATACAATTCTACGTCCCATTCACTTAAATGGTGCATGAAGAATTCGTTCACGATGGATCTGAAAATTTGCATTCGTTTAGCAAAAGTAAATAAGCATATACGATAGCAACATTGCGTATAAAACCTGTAAAGTGGAATCGCGAGATCTCGGTACATTTCCATATGCAGCAATGTGAGCCCCACAGAACGTAAATCGTGATTGAGAAGTGAATGCATTTGTGAAATAACTGCCTCCCCAATTATGAAATTATCATCGGAGCATAGAACGTTGTGGACAGCATATTGCACTAGGAACTTGGCAAACCAGTATGCAAGAATTTTGTTATATTTTAACTGGAATTCAAAACAATAGTTCATTCAATTAACTGACACCGGTATAAATTTGTACATACTTACAGGAAATTTATAGCATATTTTGATAATTTTTAGCCAATCAAAGCAACGCTTAAAGAAATATCTCCACTCTACCGTGCTCAAACCACGGCGTCCGATAACATAGTTCAGTAGTTTTTCGAAGAATTCTTGAAGATGTGTGTTCGCATCATTACGACGGCCAAACAATCTGTCGCGTAGAGCTGGTGCCATATCTATACTGTCATCAAACCATAAAAGTCTCTCAGAGAGGTGTGTGCGCACCATATGCTCAAAGCCAACATAGAATATTTCATTATCTAGAAAGAAATGAATCAATACTTCACAACATCGAAACAACAACAAAGTCCGAGCCGCACTATATACGAATAAATTTTCAATTTTCAAACCAAGAAATTATTATTCCTGTTACTGTGAAGTGAATAAATATCTAGTTTGCTGGCCCAAAAATTTATTTCTTACAGATATCTTGATTTATGAATCACTTGAATAATAACAGAACAAAAGATAGTACGAAATCTTTCAACTGTAAATTTCTCTGTAAAAAGACTTCACTTCACAAATATAATCACCAAGGAGGTTGCAAAAAGTTTGTGTGAAATTATTTAAAAGTAACAAATCAAATAGGTGGTCTGCCGCCTGCTCTTCTCCACCATCAATCGGGTTTATATATACCGGTTGGTGGGGGGGAAGGACTAGAGCGGAAACTAGACTAGACCTCCTCGTGGTGGCCACCGGTAACAGCCACTTCGGGTATGGCCTTGTCTCTGCCCGTTAGTGGCTGGCTAACTAGTCAATTACCCCTTTAATCTCCCATGTCCCACTATTTCTTTATTTTACCCTTCATCCTCTTTCCCCCCCCTAATCCAAGGTGTCACGCGACCCGTGCCTATTGGATGGTTTGCAGCCAGGGGGTAATACCGGCTGTATCTTTACGGAGCCTCTCTGATACCTGCCCGCCTCAGAGAGTAACTATGGGCTTACCGTGCTACCGGGGGCTATGGCACGGCGGACCTTCCTTTCCCCCACACTCGTGGGATCTTTTTATGGAAAAGAATAAATTGACTAACATCAATTCGATGGCGGGAACTTATACCGCATCACAACTGGCGAATCAGGTGGAGCATATCCAAGATACTGATTCCCAGGTATCTACTCCTCGGAGTAAGAAGACGGCCAGACGTACAGTATCTGGAAAATTTGGCGCCAAAGTTGGTAAATTTGGGCCAAAGCCAGAACAGACAAGGACAAAGGACCAACGGAAAGAAAGTCGGGTGGTAGTGGGGTCTGCGGGCGCTTCGGCACCCAAGGACGCGATACCACAACCCTCGACCAGTACGGGTCTGAAATCTGGACAGACTCTCAAGCTGGGTAAGCTTGTAGAGGCCAGAAGAGAAACGGGGTTGAGTGGCGCAGGTGCAAGGTGGTATCTGCGCTACCTCAATGACGGCTTAACGCCGGAGCAGGCCAAACAAAAGGTCTTGGACCGCGCGAAACCCTCTTTGCCTGATGCGAAGAAGCGGGGCGCAACCGAGATCAGTCCTCAGGAGGGCAATATAGCCAAAAAGTCCAAAACTGAGGACCGGACACGGACGGTTACGAAGCCAAAGACGGGTTTCAGGAGGCCAGGTTGCTCGTATGCCAGTGCTGCAAAGGGCGTTAGACTGGCGATACTCCCGACATCTTTCCCTGTTGGCATACTCTCTAGAGAGGAACAGGGTCAGATCGAAGACGCGCTCGTAGCGGAGATGTGCAAGGGCTGGAGGTCTAAACTTCAGTTCGACGGCATCCACTTTCGACCAGGCCTCATACTGGTGGACTGTGCGAGCGCGGACACAGCAGAATGGCTGAAAGGCCTAGTCCCCATTCTACCTGGCTGGAAGGGGGTGGCGTTGACTACGTGCGACGGGGACCGTATACCCGGCGTGCACATGTTGACTGTCTACCTCCCGAAGGCGGCAGGGAAGGACAACAAGCAGCTCCTTGATCTCCTCATTGCACAAAATGAGGGGCTGCAGACGAATTTGTGGAGGATCTTCCGTTCGAGGGACGAGAAGATGGGTAAGGTCCTGACGATTGGGGTTGATGACCAATCGCTGGAGGCCATTAAAAAGAGCAACGGCGTCTTGAGGTACAGGTTTGGAACTGTACCGGTTCATGTTCACAAGCGCCGCGAACAACTAAAGGCGGACGATACGCCGGCAGCCAAGACTCCAGCGGAGGCCAGCACGGCTATTCCGGAGGAGGTGGCTACCTTAGTTCAGAAGGAGGCAGCCAGCAGCGAGGTCGTCGAGGAAATCACGTTATTACCTCACGAAGTGGAGGGGATTGACGCGATTGACCTCTCAATGCTGAGCATGGCCGCGGACGATGAAGACTCGGATAGAGTCACCCTGTCTGACCTCGATAAGGAGGGGGGTCTGACGGAGGAAGAAGGCGGGGCCGACAAATAAGGCAGCCATGACCAGCACTGCAGTTGCGCAGATAAATCTGCATCACGCGAAGGCAGCGTCTGCTGTCATCGCGAGAGCAATACTCAGGTCCAAACTGAGTGTGGTGCTGGTCCAGGAACCCTGGGTATGCAGGGGCCAAATCAAGGGTTTGGCGGAAAAGAACATCCAGGTAATTTGGGATATTAGAAGCAATAACCCGAGAGCCTGTATGTTACTAACCAGTGGTTTGAATTTTACTTGTCTTTCAGAATTCCTTTCCAGGGATCTGGTCGCGGTACAAATCCCGGTCAATTTAAACGGGACCGCGCAGGACATCGTGCTGGCCACAGGTTACTTCCCAGGAGAAGACGCTCTTGCTCCGCCAGAGTTAGTCTCTAAACTGGTGAGGTACTGTGAGCGGAAGAAGCTGCCTCTGGTACTTGGATGTGATGCCAATGCGCACAGCGAAGCCTGGGGAAGCAGCGACACAAACCAGAGGGGTGAGTACCTTCTTGAGTTCATTGTCAGTAGTAAACTAGAAATCTTTAACGTGGGAAATATACCAACGTTTGTAACCAGTGCGAGAGAGGAGGTCCTAGATATTACCATAGGAAACACTCTGAGCTCCGGACTGGTTAGAAACTGGAGGGTATCCAGTGAACCCTCAATGTCGGACCATAGAATCATAAGGTTCGACATTGCGGGGGCCGCTTCGGTCAAGAAAATTTTAAGAAACCCCAGGAAAACAGACTGGGGAAAGTTTCATGAGACACTGAGTGCAAACTCCACCAATCTGGGGGGAGGGGATAAAATCAGGAACTCATTGGAGCTGGATACAGCAGTGGCATGCTTCAATAAAACGATTATTGACGCATACGAAGCTAGCTGTCCCGTTAGTAGGGTAGAATCTTCTAGGGATGTGCCCTGGTGGAATAAGGACCTAAGTATACTGCGAAGTGAGGTTCGCAGGCTTTTCAACCGGGCCAAACGTACCGGGAATTGGTCCGAGTATAAAAACACACTGACCCAATACAATAAGGAGATCAGGGAATCTAAGCGCAGGAATTTTAGAAATTTCTGCGAGAATATAGAACAAACCTCAGAGGCATCTAGACTCTATAAGGTTATGGCGAAAGGCCACAGTCTGTCCTCTACTAGCCTCAGGAAGAGCAACGGTGAGTTTACCGAGAGTGAGGAGGAGAAAGCAAAGCTACTCCTGGATACTCACTTCCCGGGGTCTGTTGCTTGGAGGGGAACGGGGCAGGCTGAGGTTCTTTGCAGAATCTCTAGAAGAGATTGGTTAGTGGCAATGGAAATCTGCACGGAGGAGAGATTGCGGTGGGCGGTGTGTACCTTTAAACCACTTAAATCTCCTGGACCCGATGGCATCTTTCCGGCCCTACTACAGAAAGGGATGGACGTCATTAAACGTGATCTCCTGAGAATAGCTAGAGCTAGTCTGGCGCTGGGATATATACCAGAAGCCTGGAGGAGGGCAAAGGTAGTCTTTCTACCGAAGGTCGGGAAGAAGGACCCGCTTCACCCGAAGTCCTTCAGACCGATTTGCCTGACTTCATTTGTACTAAAGACTTTAGAGAAAGTCGTAGATAGCTACGTAAGGACGACAGTCCTAATAGACAAACCCTTACACACCTGTCAGCATGCTTACAGAGCAGGGCGCTCCACTGAAACTGCACTGTACCAGCTGACAGGTGAGATACAGGAGAGTCTAAACGAGAAGGAGATGGCACTTTGTGCCTTCCTGGATATCGAGGGGGCGTTTGACAATACCTCTCATATAACCATAGACAGCGCCTTATCCAGCAGGGGGCTAACAGATACCCTGAAATGCTGGATAAACAGCATGCTCGCTACTAGGAAGGTGGAGATTCAGACTAGCACGGGCGAGTTAATAGGGGCCACCACGACCCGGGGCTGTCCACAAGGTGGTGTACTATCGCCACTGTTGTGGAGCCTTGTGGTGGATGGCCTCCTACAGGAGCTGTCTAACTCTGGACTAACGGTACAGGGTTATGCGGATGATATTGTAATCATATGCAGGGGAAAATTTGAAGATACCCTGCGGGAAAGGATAATCTTAGGGTTAAGGTTAACCAAGAAATGGTGCGTGGAGGTGGGGCTGAACATAAATCCGGCAAAAACCACTATCGTACCCTTTACAAGAAAGTATAAACTTGACGCTCTAAGACCAATCCGCTTGGATGGTATAGAGATAGAGTTTCAGAAGGAGGTGAAATATCTAGGTATTATACTAGATCAGAAACTCCACTGGAAGAGACACATTGAGGAAACGATTAAAAAGGCCACCAGGGTCCTGATGACCTGTAGATCCATAGCAGGTAAAAGTTGGGGCTGTACACCAACCATACTGAGATGGATCTATACGACGATCGTGAGGCCTATGGTAACGTATGGGTCAGCGGTCTGGGTTAGTAAAACCAGCCAGCTGACCACCATCAGGGCGCTCAGCAAGCTCCAAAGACTGGCATGTGTGTGCATAACAGGGGCTATGAGAACGTGTCCGACAGCATCCATGGAGGTTCTTCTTGAACTTACACCTCTTCACTTACATATACAAACCCAGGCGAAGAGGGCTATCCTACGGATGACTGACGTAAATATCGGGGCCGAGGGTTTTCTGAGTCGTAAGAAGATTGATATTCTTACGAACCAGTATCCCGAGATTGCAATACCGAGAGACACAATTACTCCGAAGCTCTGTTTCACCAAGAGATTTAAAACAGAATTTAGTAATAAAATAAGCTGGGTAGGTATATCAGAGACATATCTGATAGATCAGTACATGATTTCCTGGTACACAGATGGCTCCGTAACGGAGGAAGGTACCGGAATCGGGGTGTATGGACCGGGGATTAGATACTCGGAACCTACAGGAAAACAAACCACCATTTTCCAGGCGGAAATATACGCCATTGAAAGGTGCGCTCATTTCAATCTGGTGAGGAAATACCGGAACCGGAAGATCGCGATACTGTCAGACAGCCAAGCAGCAATCAAGGCATTGACATCCTACCAGGTATCCTCGAAACTGGTGTCGGAATGCCTTGAGAAGCTGAACGAACTTGGCCGTCACAATCAGGTGTGGGTCCTCTGGGTTCCGGGTCACGCCGGGATTGATGGGAACGAGCAGGCAGACAAACTTGCAAGAAGGGGGGCGTCTACCCCATTTGTCGGCCCAGAACCTTTCTGTGGTCTAGGCAAGGGAGCACTGTCCATCCTTTCCAGGAAGGACGAGATAACCATCCGGAATCAATACTGGGAAAACCAACCAGGCCTTGAACATTCCAAGATGGTTATTGGATCTTATAACAAGAAAAGGTTCGAGGAATGTATGAGTCTCTCAAAGAATAATCTAAGGATTATCACAGGTATATTGACAGGGCATTGTAGATTGAACTATCATCTAACCAAACTAGGTATCAGAGTAAACGAACTCTGTAGGTTCTGTTTGCAGGACAATGAAACTGCAATACACATACTAGGCTTATGCCCTGCACTAATGCACAAACGGAAGAAGCACCTGGGTGAATACATTATACCAGGATCGGACTGGGTTTCCAAAGGCTTAGGAAATATACTAAGATTCCTTTTGGAAACTGGACTCACGGACGAACTGTGAAGGCCAAGAAGGGGGCACAATAGATCTTTCAGGTCGCGGTGCACTTTCCCCAGCAATAATAATAATAATAATAACAAATCAAATATTTTTGAACTTTTTTTTAGACTAAATTATTCAATTTTTTCAGTTTTGGCGGCTGCCTGATATAGTAAACACTATACGATAGCAACATTGCGTATAAAACCTGAAAAGTGGAATCGTGAGATCTCGGAAACTAACTTACCAATTTCTTGCCATTCAAAATCATCATCGGCATGTCTTGTGGGCTCAATAGACCAAATTTCGCAATTGTCTTCATATTCATATATGATTACTTCTACTTCTTTCTGTCCTTCATTTGCTCCTTCTCCTTCTGCTTTTGCACCTTCTTCTGCTGCTTCTTCTTCTTCCGTTTTTTTTTCTTTCTCTTCACACAAATCAATAATCTCTACAATATCATCATTTTGCCGAGCGCTTCTAGGATCTTCGTCACTCCACCAAATGCTCCTGTGAGAGTTCTCCTCGACAATCATTACGTCATCGTCATTATCATCATCTTCGTCGATAACAATAATGTCGCTTTTGGCTCCAGCAGAGCCCGTATCTCGACCGGTTGCAGCAGCGGCAACATTACTTCGACGGCTAGTGCCTGTGCTGGCGCCATCTCGAACATCTGCATCACAAGATCTTCTGGTCGGTGCGGTCCTATCGTGGCTAATGCCTGTGCTGGTGCTAGCTTGAACATCGGCATCACAAGATCTTCTGGTTGGTGCGTTCCTTTCATGACTACAGTCGGCGCTGGTGCTAGATCGATCAACTCTGTCATAAGGTTTCCAAGTCGATACACTACTTTCGGGGCTAATGCCTGTGCTGATGCTAGCTAAATCAGCTACAGCGGGATATCTGCTCAGTATGAACCAATCAGGTATCTCATATGCATTAGCATAATTTTGCATGTATCCTGGACTTGGAAATGTGCCCTGTATGAACCAATCGGGTACTCTGTATGGATGGGCACCATAATATGGATTGGGATAATTCTCGATATGTCCTGTATTCGATGCCCGATCAGCTGAACCAGGAAATCTGCTCTGTATAAACCAATCAGGTACTCTATGCCCATAATATGGGTTGGGATAATTCGGAATATGTCCAGATGGATGCGCACTATAATAGAGGTTGGGATAGTTCGCAATGTGCCCTGTTCTCGTGGGCAGTACCGGCACGCTTCCAGCATGAACACTGTTTCGAACGGCTTCAGACTCTTGCGCATACGGATTCCTTTCATGACTTATGCCTGTACTGGTGCTTGGTCGATCAGCTGAAGCACATAATCTGTCTTCAACGAACCAATCATAAGATCTTCTGGTCAATGCATCCCTTTCATGGCTAATGCCTGTTCTGGTGCTTGCACGATCAGCTGAAGTCGAATATCTGCTCTGAAAGTAGCTTTCGGGTATCCCAATGGTCGGACTATAACGTATATTGGGACAATTCTGGATGCCTCGTGTTCTTGAGGGCCGTTCGTGCGCACTTCCAGCATCGGCCCTATTGTGACTGTGTTCATAGGGTTGTGAATCCAGGTTTCTTTCATGACTAATGCCTGTACTGGTACTGGCTCGAGTGCCTGCACCATAAAACCTTCTGTTCGCATCGTTCATTTCATGGCTAATGGCAGAGTCCTGAGGCATTTGATGTACACTTTCAACATCGGTGCTACTATTTCCACTTCTATTCTCCCTACTATCACTATTGTCCACGTAACGGCTAATGGGGCTATTAACAAGGGCTCTCTCCTTTCGCCGATACAGGTAGTTATATCGAAGTATTACAAAAGGGCCTTTCTTTTTTCGCTCTTGACTCATAAAATATTGGATCTTGCCAATCCTGGATTGATTAGCAGCATCACGAATTGATGCAGCAATCTGTTCATCTACGTACTCTTGGAATCGCTTTCGGCACAGCAAGATCTGGTTATATAAGGCAGGTTCCAATACCACAAACGAATCGTTGTTGTCACCGTAAATCCACTCCGTTGGGCTGCTATCGCGTTCGTGACTGCTTTCATTATTTAATGTATATTCTGATGCGCAAGTATTAGGACCCGACTTTGAAGATTGGGATGAGGTGTCAGCAAAAGGTTCCGAAGCCATATCCAAAGCCATTTCACTATTTCCACTGCTAACGGTGTGGGAAGGGTCCTCACCTTTAAAATTCGATTTTTTGTCGCTGGTAATACTTGAAACAGAAGCATATGTATCGGCGTCTGAGGTTAAATCAACCTGAGTGGTATTCGCCGAAGGGTCAACCATAGTTGAATCTGAGGCATCATATTTTTTTTGTGTTGCGCTGGTGATAGTACATGACTTTAGAAGTTTGTATGAAGTATCCGCCACAGCAACCGAATCCAAATTTAAAGAAACGTCGCACTCAGTTTTAGGACTGCCAGCAGCGTCACGTGCACACAAGTTCAAATCGCGTTCAATACTCGAAATAGAGGCAAGTGAATCGGAGCTTGAACCTAAAGCAGTTTGAGTGGTGGTTGCCGCAGGGCTAGTTATCGCTGATTCTGATATGCCAGCATTAACATCGCCTGTTTCTTGTATGGCCAAAGAACTAGTCATTGGCTGAGAAGGTTGAAATGCGGAAGCAGCAGAAGGAACCGGTTCTAAGCTGAAAGAAATATCGCACTCCATTCCTTGGCTGCCAATCGGACTTTGAACGGGTGCAGATCTGGTGGTGTCCTCAGTTTTTATGATTGGTTCTTGGTTCGCCACATTTCGAGTTGTGTTAATTAAATTCACGTCGCGACTAATGCTTGAAATAGAGGCACATGTATCGGCCTCTGAAGTCAAAACCATCTCACTGGTGATTACCGAGGGACCAGTTATAGCCGAACTAGTGGTCGGCGCTGGATGTTGAAATGAAATAATAGGAATCGGGTTAGCAATTATCGAAACGTCATAGTCCATCTCGTCTCTATTAGTGTTGTTAAGAACCATTCGCTCCTGGTTCATAACATTACAAATATAGTCACTCTGGTCCAATGTCATGTCATGACTTATGCTCGAAACTGGATGAATTGTATCAGAACGCGTAGCCAAAAAGGGCTGACTGGTGGTTGTCAAAGGAGCAGCTATAGCTGCATCTGAACTCATGCCACTGGCATTGTCTGTTTCGTGTGTCGTCGATTTGCTACTGCTATCGCCCATGGTCTCACCATGACTCATGCTCGAAGTAGAGCTACCTGTATCTGATCCTGAAATCAATAATTGTGGACTGGTGATTGCAAAGAGGACAGCTGTATCTGAAGTCTCGCCACTAACATTGTCTTCATCTTGTCTTCATCCCAAAGATTGGACAGAAGCAGAATTAACAGGACCTGGTTCTATTCTAAATGCATTATTATCATCACATCTATGACTGTCACCGCTACCTTCTTCATTGGCCACCGTGTGGTGTGATGATATAGGAAACAGTTTTTGCCGCCGGTTGCCTAAGAGCGTACGCATCATAAGCTTCCCTACCAGTGCAGGTGAGTGTAGTGCAATATCAAATGTTGCATATAAATTGTCGTATTTAAAGAAGGATATTCGGTTGAAGAAATCGGTGATAAGCACAAAGAAGTGATATAATCCGTTTCAGAAACATCTACGGTAGCTGCACCCGATATCCTCATTTCGGGGTTAGTATTCGTATTAGGGAATTCGATTGCGCAAATCGGTTCTACGCTTAACGCATTAGCGTTAGCTGAGCCTGAGATATCAAAAATAGTATCGTCTTTATCTTTTATTGAAGAGGTGCTATCACCCGGTTTAGAAGATTCAGATGAAGAACTAGGTTCTAAAGGTAAAGATCTGACGTCGTCAACTCCGAGACCACTATGAGCAGTGGCAACTTTGTTGCACGACACGGATGCAACATTTGGTTCTTACCACCACTTTCATCCAAAGTGCGCCTTAATGAGACGAATGGCTTCGTGTCTGAAACCAAGAAACTGCCAGGATCACTTACAACTGGCACAGTTAAAATGGCCTGGTTTATTAAGTTTTCTTCGTGCATAAGAACATCTTCAGCGGTGTCATTATAAACTATGTTTCAAATAATCTGTGCAAAAAATGGAGGATTGCCGATAGACCAGTTGCTAATTTAAGCAAAATTTGAATCTAGCACAGCGGCAATATCATTGAAAGATTTTAGCTCAGGGCTGTATGGCACTTGGTCAAAAATTGTACGCAAACCCCCACCCAAAATGAAATCCTGTGTGCACCACTGGCTCACACCCAGACTAGCATCAGTAGCCACACTTTGTATAACTCCAGCATTATAAGTACCCCCACTTCCAATAGCGACAGCGCTCTCACTTCCCTTCTAACAATTTCAACAAACACTGCCATATTCGCTAGAACTAATCCCGATGCTGGTGCTAGCCCTGTCAGTAGATTCAGCCTTCAGAAGCATCTGTCCCCCAAGTTGGAAAACATTCTGCGGCCATCATGATGTCTGACCCCGGTTCTACAAATGGTTTAGAACCACTAGTCCGCCAGTTGTTAAAACACTGTGCCATCTTTACTATGACTGATTGCTGCGCTAGTGCTAGTTCTGTTATAACCTGAATTAGCTACATCTAATGCACTTGCAGAATTATCAAAAGGAAAAACTTGAGTCGATGAGAACGCAGTCGACGAATTTGAGGATGTCCTGTGAAACAAATTTCGGTCGTACTGCTCAATAGATCATTGGGAGATCGTACTCGTAAAGCAGTTGCTTTTCTAGCAGTGCGAGCCCTTGCATTCGTTCTGCTATAGCTACGGTCAAGTCTATAAGCAAGATAAGGCTCCGAACTAGTGGAATCCTCACCAGATCGTGATGATGCAGATATTCGTGAATTTGAGTCTCCTCCCTGTTGGGTTGTAATGGTTATGTCCTGTATGTCGTCAAGGCTTGAAGGTCCAGCTAATGGTGGACTTGAACCCCTACGCTGTTTGGGTTTCCTAGGCATGTCGGCATCCCAGTATGGTATACACAGTCAATCCAGTCTTTCGTCCCACTGTAACATCTTTACCAAATGTAGTCGGTCAATAAATCTTTTTTTAATTTTTTGCTTACGGTCTTTGCGAGCGAGTGAGCGCTTTGGGTTTGCAGATTCATGTACGGCAGTCGTTTACAGATCGTGCATACTATAAATCCAAAATTCTTTCCTCAGGAACACCCAAGCCCAAATAAACACTGAACTGCCGCCTTTATACTGCGCACACGCTGAAACAAGACGGCACTATGATTGAGAACGCGAAATTCAACTTTTTTGTTTTTCTACCAGTCTAGTGATAGATGTGGCTGTAAGCTACCTTCCAGCAATTAAAACTTTTTCTACCGCTTTAAGCGTCTACATTAAGCAATTCGAATGTTTATTACACTATAAACAGTCCCGAGCACTCGGTACAACTTTTTGCGATATTTTTTTGCAAATTACACACTGCAATTACTGTTATTTTTAATAAATTTTCGCCGCTGCGAATCCGAAACGAAGCGCGTTGAAAGAATGTGTATGTAATAATAATCCGTTGCGTCCGTGTGATGAACGGTGTTTCAGCGCGAATATGTGCACACATATATGTGGCTTCTTCTTTCGCTTGACTTTAACGGATTCTTTTCCAATCTACGTACTGTGCTTATCTCTCTTTTGCGCAGGTAGATGCAGAAATCCACTTATAGTTGCCAGCACAAATAAATACCCTGGACATTATTATCGAGCTGCCACCCGTTGTCGCATACCTAATATTTAGTCGATCTACTCTTAAACATTAACAAATTTTGCGAACATAAATTCATTTTGATTTAGTGAAAATATCAGCGACACTATCGTCAACACATAGTAGCTGATATTATTCCTCATTAATGTGTACATTGCAAAAGTGAAAAATCAACTAAAAAACGTGTCGTTAGCGGACCATGTAAAACCTGACTGATTTTATATGGTGCGCTGTAGATATGAGTATTATTTATATGTTTAATTGTTAGAGTATGAATATGTTATAGTATGATTTCAACCCATAAATGCATTTTTTGGCGATGATTAACCAGCGCCGTGACTGTTGGATGGGGTGGCAGTTACAGCACGTCCGTTTAAAACATCTGGCAACGTGTGATTTTTGCTAAAGCAGTCATCGTCAGCGAAAGCGGTCATCCAGCAAAAATGTTTACTTTGTGGACACTTGTCGAAGCATCTTTATTATGTCTCAATGCGGTGTGCGTACTGCATGAGGAGCGTTTCTTAGCCAAGAGTAGGATAGGTTTCATCAATCATATTTTACATTTGCTTATTCCTGTCTAATGTCTGCAGTTGGATGGGGAGCTAACCGGCAGGACGTTCATGCGCAGGACTTTGGCCAACCCACTGCAAAGGCGCAATTCCTCAACTTGATACGATCCATTCGAACAGTTGCCAAAAGTGAGTTTGAAAGGATTTGCCAAGATATGATTGCTAATATATGATCTCTGTTTTCCAGTACCACTCATCTTTCTAAACATCATTGCGATACTTATAAAACTAATACTGGGGTAGCGCATGCAGATCATTGTTCTTTAAATAAATGTGTTATCCATAAATTTTTAAGCAATTGCATTATTTATTGTATTGCGGCTTTGCGTTGCAGTACGGCCTTCACCCGATTTTCCAGAGCGATACTGTAGGCGTCCAGTTTGTAAGCAGCCGCTTCCAGTTTATCCACGGTGTCAGAAATTTCGTCTATCTGTTTCATCAGCGGCACCTGAAAGTTTATTATAATCAAAAATGCTATGTTCGAGCGCATCTCTAATAATTCAATAGTTTTCATACCAACTGCTGAAATTTTGTTCTTAAATCGTTTGTTGAAACACTTAAATTCTCTGCTATTTGACGCATGTCTGAATACTTAGCAATGGTAGCTTTGTTCATCTCTTCTAACAGTCGATAATCCTCGAGCGGCACATTTAACTCATTAGTTATGTATTCCTCCGTTTTGTGAAACATTTTTGTTGCCAATCTACTCAAATTCGGATCATGCGGATCGAGTGCTTCAAAGCTGGACGTACTGGTGGACAGTGTTGGACCGCGAATAGGGGAGTCCAGTAGTGCGTTATGCGCATCCTGTGACGATGCTTCTGGAGTTTCCTTGCTCTCCATTACGCTGGTTAAACAAAACAACAAGAAGCAAGGTAATTCCCAGGCTTTATATATACATGGACTGTACTGCGCTGAACATCCAATTCTCAAACAAAAACAAAATTCTTTACCTTCACACTCTTCTTCTTCGCTTTGCGAGCCGCTCACAGTAGTGCCACCATTCTATCTTAACCCACTATCAGGTGTCGCTTGATATAACTAAACAGTCGCAAGCTCCAGCAGCTGGAACTCTTATTGTGATACTTGACTATTGCAATTACAATAATAAACTAGATTTATAATTAAACAGTAGACAATATCAGTAGTTCAATATCAAACAAGTTAAACCTTGTTTTTATTTAATCAAAGTTTTCACCCACGATTCTAACACATTAATGAATACCTTAAGCTTACCTTGATAGCCTGCTTGGGTATGCCAGAACAGTATTTCAGTCAAATATAATTATACGCCTTTAAAGAAATATTAACATTATGTTCTTCTTTGAACACAATCCAAATATTCTATTTTTAGTGTTTCATTTGTTGTTGAAACATTAAAAGATCGACCATGAATTGATGTGGAAATAGCCGTGGGCGACTAGCAGGATTGCCAAGTGCGCTTATTTATTATAATTTTAAAATAATTCAAAAGTTTATTTAAAAGTAACTTATGCTGAAACTTATGATTTGAAAGAATGCTGCAAAATATGTTCTTAGGCAAAGCAAAATCAATGTCCAAAGAATTTGTGAGGATGTAGAGTTGAGTTGGAAATCTCATAGTGTCAGCATTTCTGGCATTGTTGGTCCAGTTTAGGTATATATTAAAAACCTCAGACCGTCGAATTGATCTTTCTGGAATGTTGTAGTCAAAACGTTCATTAATGATGATTAAATAAATATTTGAAAGAGAGATAAGGGCTTTTACAATGAAGCGATTTTTGGTTGTTTTATATATGCAAACAATTTACAATTCCAACAGAGATCGTGTGGTTCTTATTAATTGTATCTTATATTATTTTCAACACACTCTCAATGAACTGAAGTTGGAATACTCCAAGCGCGACAATTCTCACACCTTATCCCTGCATTCAATTGTTTAGTCAAAGCGCATCACAATTGTTATCTTGTTTTGGTTGGAGTTCAAAAATGCATTATCTACTCCGTATGTACTCACTCGAGTGATCATACCTAGATATGTACATGTATACGTAACGGCGTTTATGGTGCACAAAAAATGATAACACGGAACAAGCAATGGTTTAGTATGGCGGAATCAGTACTGCTTAAAGTACTCTACAGGCGGCTATCTCTTGCGCAACTACACAAGAGCGGCTGTCTTGAAACAGTGGTTTCTATTTTTTTTTTACCTTAAGTTGTTAGTTTTGAGGTGAAATTCAAACTAACTAACTAGCGATCACCGATCATCCATATCTCCACAGAATAAAGTTCCTTTTGTTTTCGCATCGCTTTTCACTAACCGAACTCTCTGTTCATTTTAGCGCTTATATGTATGTAGTTTGTGCTCAATGCGGATTTCCACATGATTTTAACCTTATTTTAAAGTTTTCAGCGAACGATAAGTGTGTATGTACATCGATTGCAGTATGAAATCACTAAAGTTTTTAATTGCCCTCATCTGGAGCGGTAATTAACCCTCCAACCAAACTTCACTTGTGTTGATGCTATTGATCGCGGCGTTGTTCAGCTTTTAGGAATACCAAATTAATGTCGTGCACTGAGGCTACTAAATATTTGATCATACTATAGCTTATAGCTTATCTTACTCACACACAGATTATTTTTGTTGCTCTGAGATGCGATAATTTGGTCGGGGTGTCAGTGATAGAGACGGCAAAATTGACGCTACTTTAAATTTAGCTGATTTCGTGTGCAATTTTCAAAACACTTATGCATGCATTTTAATTATTCAATACATGAATATATGAGCATATGGTTCACATTCGAATTTTCAATAACTCATTTGGAAATCAACTTGAAGAGCACGTTTAGGAAAGTTATCGCCCTACACAACACAACGATTGCAATCTGCTGTTTTATGCTGCTCTTACGGGCACGCATGGGTGTAGGGCACTTGATGCACCTATTGTTGGCCTCAGTTTACTTTCCACTGGCAGCGCATCCACATTCCGTGCTCTGTGTTTTGCGAAAATGTCGCTCGAAAATGAAGATCGCTTGTTGAAGCATTTGTTTGACGGCGGCGAATGGAACGTCTATGATACGAATGTGCTCAATTTGGGTGTGGGAGCGCCCGGGGAGGACCTGCTGGAAAACTGCTGTGAAATATTTCAACAGGCGACAGCACACCGACTGGTGAGTGATTTCAAGCACTGTTCTCATTTGCAATAAAGTTGTACGCACGTGGACAACAACAGCGCTACGAGAAGTCAAATTCGTCATATTTGTTTCAATATGGGTCGACGAGCGGTCCGGTGGAGGCGCGCGCAGCCATTGCAAAGTACTTTAGCCAAGCATACGGCAGCACGATGAAGAGGTATGTATGTACTGGACTCTTAACAAACATAACGAGTCGCAATTCCGACACTGATTCATTTTGCCTGCGTTTGATTGATTCAAAGCGCGGACCTCATCATGACCACAGGTGCATCGCAGGGTCTACACTTTGTGCTATCCACGCTGGTCGATTTGAACGGCATTATTTTCGTAGACGAGGTAACCTATATGATTGCACTGGATGCCATCAAGCAATTCACAACTCTTACGTTCGTTCCAAGTATGAATGGCTGCAAGGCAGGAGATTGACGAATTGACATTGTTCGATTTGATTGCAGTTCGCCTGACCGACGATGGTGTGGACTTGTGCGAGTTTGAGCGGGCGCTACAGCAGAAACGCTTTGCCAGCAAAACAAAGGAATTCTGGGCCATGTACTACGCCATTCCAACATATCACAATCCCACAGGATTGCTCTTCTCTGATGGTAAGTTAATAGCAGTTAGATTTCACCGATGGGCCATCGGTCTTTGCACCAACCAAAGAATGGAAAAGCGTGTGCGGAGGAGTGGCTGCGACCTGAAGTGCTTACTGCCACTTGTAGCTAAACCGGTTTATTAAAAGATCAAAGAAATGCAACAAAAATAAAAACCAAAAAGCTGAACATTTGTAACAACATTGGGAAAAGTTCAATACGATTCAGCAGTTATGGGTAGAATACACAAGTGTAGCCTCATTTGTTGTTGCCGTCGTCATTATTATAAAAAGTCATGCAGAGAAAGCTATACGCTATTCTCAGATTTCTTTGAAAGAATCCACTCAGCTTTTTGCTTATTATTATAGATATCTATTTGTGTATAGAGCATCTCCTGAGTGTTGGTTTTTGTAAACAAAGAAACTGTTAATACTTACAAAAAGATGAAAATACGAATAAATTCAAAGCAACTATTCGAATAAGTAATCCGCTCTCCTACCCACATAGTTACATATAATTTGTATCTTGACCGATTTATCATCGGAAAGGGCAAAGCACTGAAGCTATAAACATGATATTTTAACTGTAGATTCATTTTAGAAAACGAACCTCCATTAAGAAGGGGGTTTTCAAAATTCCATAAGCACCGCCAAAACTGCTATGCTAAATAGTCAAATAACATTTTGTGTCGTAAAGTTAAAGGTAAGTGAGGCATGCTAAACTGCTTGGTTTAAGTCGACTGTTTTCTTAACACTTTTCTTTTTTATTGTAATAACTTTCACTTACGGCTGGCTATAATGAGAATTCGATTAGATGTTTGCAGGAAACTGGTGGAGCTGGCGGGCAAATACGACATCCTTATTCTCTGTGACGACGTCTACAACATTTTGTCGTACACGGATCCGCAGCCACCGAAACGTCTGTTTGCTTATGATGACGCCTGCCGCAATGTCATCTCCAATGGGAGCTTTTCGAAAATTGTTGGGCCAGGTATACGTATGGGCTGGCTGGAGGTACCCGCCCGTTTGAAACCCATACTGGAGAGATCGTAAGTTCGATATGGAATTTGTGTGCAGCCACATTTATGATTTAATGGTTTAATTAACAGTGGGATTTTGAATAGCGGTGGCTGTTTTAACAACTACACTTCCGGTGTGATGGCGAGCCTTTTCGAATTGGGATTGGCACAGCGACACATTGATATGATGTACAGGGCCTACAAAGAACGCATGTTGGCAACTTGCGAAGTCTTGCAGCGGAAATTGCCAAAGAGCTGCAAATGGTCACCGCCGCGCGGCGGCTACTTCATTTGGATACGTCTGCCGACGCATGCGAATGCCGCTGACTTTCTTCAATTCTGTTTAAACGAGGAGAAAATAAGTTTTATTCCCGGCTCGAGATTTGCACTGCAGAATGTGGCAGTTAATTGTTTTCGCATATCGATTGCTTTCCATAACACATCTAAACTGATTGATGGCGCTACACGTTTGTGTGCCGCATTGAAAAGATTTTTGCGCTAATTATGCAACAAAGTAGACTTGGAGGTTTTTTGTTGGCTGGCAAATAAGTATGGGTTATTAATATAAAGCGGAAATTAAATGCGAATAAATTAAATTAGTGACTACTGATACGACTCATAGTGCGATGCATATCAAAAGACCGAAACTTTCCCTGCAGTTACTGTAAAACGGTTGAACATATTTGGAGATGTTTGATTATTTCAAAATATTCGTTGAGTGTTATCAATTTTAAGGAGATTGGCTAAAAATTGAAACGTTTACTCTTATAAAAATGAATTAAGGATATACTCGATCTATCTCTACTATCTATGTTGTTGTTCAAAGTACATTGTGCATGATTATTGCTTCCGACCTTAGTCTTCCCGGTTTGAAGGAAGCACTCATTGATTTGATGTCGACATTTCTTTATATTTTGACGCTCTTACACGTGCTTAGTTAGTGTATGTCGCTCTAAATCAATTTTTCGCCAGAATGCCGCTTCGCAGAAACTGCACCTTAACGTCTTTCCGATTGTGTGTATGGCGAGATGTTGCTTCAGATGGCACAGTTGCGTAAAGCGTTTCGAGCACACGTGACAGTCGTGCTTTCTCTCGTTTTGGTGCTGGCTAAGCACGTGCTTCTTAAGGTGATCCAAGGTAGCGAACTGCTTGTCGCACAACTCACAAGTGTGCCTCTTAAGCTGTGTGTGCACAATGCGCAAATGCTGCTTGAAGTTTTTCTCCATGCGAAAGCACTTGCCACAATACGGACACTCGTGCGGTCGCATAGAACTACGTGAGTGTGTCTTAATGTGGTAGTTGAGCGCAGCCTTGCTGCCAAAACTTTTATCGCAAATGTCGCATACTCGTTGGTCTTTGGTCGCTGAAGCAGATGCGTTAGTTGTAACGCGAACACGGTGCCTCGCCTTGTGGCGCATTAACTGCGCATAGTCGTGGAAACTGGCCTCGCACTGGCTGCAGATGAGTACTCGCAGTGCGTGCTTGTGAGCCATGTGTTGTAGTAACGTTTTCTGGCTCGCACAGCCCTCGAGGCATTTTGGACATTTAAAAGCTGATGCAGCTGGCTGGTCGCTGGTGCTGTTGCTGCCATTGGTTTGAAGGTGCAGCATGTCCGGCAAATGCAAATCGAGCGCATCCCAGCATTCGGAGAAATGGAATGAATTCTCATTTGTGTTGTTCAGCAAGAACTCGTCCAAAAACTCTTCGTTCATTTCAATTTCGACGTCGTCTTCCTCCTGAGTGGATGGCATTAGTAAGTGCATTTCCTGAAAGTGTTGCTGAAGTGCGAGGCGTGAAGGAAATTCGGCAGCAGAGCTCGATCGCGGGCACAAGCTGCAGTAGTAGAGCAAAGCACTAGCATTATGCACACTGGACAGCACATGCTTCAGTAGATGACCTCTGCTGTTGTAGTACTTTTGGCAGGGCACACACAAATGCTTCTTGCCGCCCGCATGACAGTCATTCATATGCTTCTCCAGAGTTTCCGCATTGGCATATAAACAACAGCAGTAGCCGCATATGCTTATACCTTCAACATTAGATGGCATGTGAAAAGGTTCGTGCCTTTTAAGCTGACGAAACGACGGAAACACTTCAGAGCAATCCGGGCACTTGTAAACACGATGCGGTTGTTTTATTGTCGATAAAGAAGAAGTGAACTTGTCGGCAACACCACTCGCTGTTTTTGGCAGGATTTTACGGAGCACGGGGCTATTGTGTACTACATTATCTGACTGGTCTGGTTGTAATTGTTGCATATCCTTATGACTGTGAACTTTTTCTACATTTCCAACTGATGCTGAGTTGCTACTATGCATTCTCAATGCATCCGGGAGTTCAAGAATCACTTTTGCTCGTTCCACCACGGGAACCAGATACTTTGTATCAGTGACTCGCAAGTGTGCAATTGGCCACTCAACCGCTGACCTCACAGATTTTACAGAGCTACTTTGGTTGATTTCCAGCGGAGATTCAGTTTCCACTTCTATTTCCTCTATAGCTGGCGGTGCACGATTGCCATCGCCGTCGTTGTCTTCCACACTGTAAAGTTGTAGTTTGTAAGCCGACTCGTAATTTTGCATGGCGGCTAAAACAATTTGCGTACGTGCTTCTGTCGTAGATTCATATTTTTCGGAGAAATCTTTTCCGCCTATATAAAAGTCGGTGCTGCAAAAATACAATTTCAAAAAAGTCACTCCAAGTCGACAGATACCAAGTCGAATATGTACTTTCGACGCAGGAATCCAAAGATCGCATCAAAGAAACCCGCAATTGTCTTCTTCTCTTTCATTATCTTCATAAGGACAAGGTCCACGTCCAATTGCTCCATTGTCTTCAAATTCTTGGCAAGGCAAACTTTTGCTCGGCACTGACTGCAGCTCTCAAAATAAAAAGTGCACCATACATTGTTGGAACGCTGCAGTGCAGCACAACAGCTGTTTTGGGAACTAAATAGAATTTGATGCTGCCAGATCCACACAATTCACCGGGATCGTTTCGCCATTCGCAGTTACTTACGATATGTGTTTGTGGTAAGTTAATTTTGTAGTGCGATACGCGGTGAAGCCGTGAAAGAGTTTGTTGCTTAATGCAGATAACATTTCCAGTTATTATAATAGTTTCAGAAACATTAGCTAAGTATTAAGTGTAAATAACTGAGTAGTTGAAAGGTCCGACAAAAATGTAGCTATTTTCCCTATACGAGCCACATATTATTTCGTAGCAGAACGACAAGTCAAGACCACTTCAAAAGCGATTCACAGACAGCCGATTTACTTTAAAATGCATTTATATAAAGATTTGTCGGACAAAAAACAACAATTCGCATTAGCCAAATTCAACGAGAGCCGACTAGTCATATACACATAACATTACAACCCGGTTACTTTCGTTAGTTCCACGTCACAAGCGCCATTTTCACATTGCTTTACGTTCGCTAAAGTGAATTGAATGTGGTCGGTGCGTGCATATTTGCTTGATCTGAAATCAAAACAAATCCAAATTGAAAATTCGGTTTTTGCTTTAAATTATTGTGTGAAGTTTTGACGCTACCAATTGCTTTCGGATGCGTTGGTGCAGAGTGCATTGACCCCAACGCTCAACCAATAAGACGGTAATAGCAACTACGAAACCACTTCAGTCAGACATCCGAGAAAAGCACAACAGGACACATGCAATTTTTCGCGAGCGCCAGAATTAACCAGGAATACTTTGATACTCCCTCCACGCTGCTCATCGGCTCCTTCTCCATGTTTGTGATTTTCTTCTACATCAAGTTGCTGTACGTCCTCTTTGCTATCTACTTGTCGTTGCACTACATCAACGCGCACGGTGACTAACAGCGCGGTGCGGCACCAGAGCCGTGGAGCTGCGGCAATGTATCACTTTGTGGCGGAACGCACGTCCGAGCCGCTGGTACTCTCCGAACGGATCCGGGTGCCAGGCCACATTTGCCAGTACTTGAAACACTTTCAAGTAGATGCAGTACGCTTTCTTTACACACACCTTGGCAATCGAGAGTTCTGTGTTTTGAATGATGAGAGCGGCCTGGGCAAGTGTCTTGTGACTGCAGTTTTTCTGGATGCATTTGCCAAAAACAAGAAAAGCCTAATTATCGTACAGAACGACGACGAGTTGGTTACCGGCTGGCAGTTCCACTTCAGCGTGCTGACCAATTTATCGGTGTCAGTTATGGACGTTGGCCAAGGTAAATTTTGTAAACGTAGCTTCAGCAGCATCTGCGCTACTGAAATTACATGTCGATGGCAAATTTTAGAAAGATAATGGGTGGGTGTGAGAGGAAGTCCTAATGATGTTTAAGATGACCTGTCTCTTTGACCCTCGTCAAACATTTAATTCAAATGTAATATATAAAAATAATGAAAATAATAATAATAGTAAATAATAACAATTTTCTTTATGCATTTTGCAAAAGGTAATTTAAAACTGTATACCAAAAAAAATTATGTTCATACGACTACATGCATAAGTATGTATAAGCTGTAATATGTAAGACATTACTGTTTAGTAGACAAATGTCGCATACTTTCTATGTATTAGAACTTCATCAAGTTACATATTTACCGATTATCAGTAAAGGGAAACAAACTAAAACAATATTGCATCGTGATTAACGAGGCTTTGTTATCGCCGATTGATTGTTATTGTATATTATGCTATAGCCGCTCTTTATCTCGCAGATTCAGCTGATGTTCGCGGCAATATCACCATTGCCAAGTGGGCTACCCTGCGTTCTGTTGATGATCTGAGTAAATTCAATTTTGACCATATTATCATCGACAATCGGGGCCAAATGTTGAGCAATAATTTCTGTACATCAATGTTGCTTCACAACTATGAACGCAAAGTGAACTTGGTTCTTTCAAGTGTGGACATTACGGTGAGCGAACGATAGAACTACTGAATTCTCCAGTTAGTTTTTAATTTGCTTTATCTTATTTGAAGTCTGACGTTAAGCTGATGTTCAATGTGCTGCGTTTGGGTGGACGCTTGGAAAGTCAATACGAGTCTTTTAAAGCTTTCGAAGAGAAATACAAACTTCCCGATTGTAAGGATCTGTCAAGTAAAAAGGCCGACTTGGAGGAGTACTTCCTGAAACGCGAAATGCTTATTGACTATTGCAAGTAGGTTTACTATTCGTACAGAACTAAAGTGGCTGCAATGGTTTTCACATCTTTGCATACTTTTTACTTTGCAGAGATTTTCGCTTGAGGCGATATCGTCATCAGGTTGAAGAACAGTTGCCCCTGGTGGACCCAGATCGTTATAAAATCAACTTGGACCTGTGGCGCACTGTGAGTGAGTCGAACGCTAGTTCGCAAAGATCAGTTCAGCATATGGACGGCACCACTGCGCCTTCTGACACGGCAACCGAAGAACTCTTTCAGCAGGCACTTGCATTAAACAAGGAGGTATCGCAGTCTAATGCGCCACACTTTCAACAGACACAGGCGGAGCTGCATGACAATTCAGAAGAACCTGTGATAATGTCGCCATTGCTTTTGGACTCTGACTCTGATTTCGATGATACTGAAAACTTGTGCGAAATAATTGATGAAAAAGAGGGCGACGTTGAGAAAAACAGTAGAAGTATAGCTGAAAATGGGAAAAATGCTGCAGACACTGTGAAGGAGAAAAATAATGCATTAAATGATGACCAAAATGATGTTTATGAGTTTGTAGACCTGTCGAGTGAGTGCGTTGAAGTGTATGGCACTACAAAAAGCAGAGAAAGACATATTGATAGGCAGGAAAAAACTGAGGCAGAGACTTCGAAAACCCGTATACTAAGATCTCAAGGAAAGCATGGTAAAAGGATTGAAGGCACAGGTCAGTCAACGAACACAGCCGAAGCAAAGCCATCAAAAAATTATAGCTCAAAAAGTACGCAGGAGAGTGTAAAAGTAAAAAGCACACAGAAGTGCGCTGAACCAGAAGTTGCTATGGGGAAGCGAACGACGCGTTCGGCGAAGACTGAATGCAGTGGCAAGAGCTTCAAAACTAAGCCGCCCAAGGCGAGAAGCTTTGATATTAAAAACAAATCAATTTCGCATAAATGCAACACGGGAAACGGAAGTGAAAACCAGGCTGTGGTAGAATACAAAAAACGTTTGCGATCTGAACGTAGTAGTAAGACAAACCAAAGCGCCACGGAAAACAAAATCGGCGGACAACCGGATCGTCTGAACAGCGCTACTGGCGATAGTAGAAATGAAATGCCAAAGACACCAGCCATCAATAACAAAACACCACGAAAGCACAAAACACAGCAAAAAAATACAAATGTAGTCGGCATGTCCCAAGTTAGAAGTACCCGCAGCATGCAAAGGATGACACGGTCGTCAGATATTTTGAAAAATAAATATGTGAAGTGCAATTACAGACTCGATACCGACAGAAAACGGAGGACAACTTTATCAAAATCGAGCGTGGACAATGCTGACGCAAGTAAAGAAAATAAAATCATTGGAATGGAGAAAGTTGAAGTACCAACAAAAGTGCGTAAGCATAAGGAAGAAGAAGTAATGAGCAATCCACCGAATAGCAAAGATGCTGCTGGTAATAATGGAGCACCCGAACTAAGTCAGATATGCATTCTTTCATCACCTGAGTGCGATGATATTCCATGTGGGCAGAAGCTGTTGCCAGATAGCAACGTCGATAACGGAAAGCGCAATGGGTTTTTAGTTCCGCCAACGCAGCGCTCTGTGCGTAGTACACAATTTAAAAACTTCCTGGCTACACAAAACTGCTTGACTGAATCGGATGTTTTGTTTGTGCCATCGTTGGGCCACAAGTGCCAAAATGTGATAGTGTTGTCAAGTTCAGCGGATGAGGGGTCCCTTTCTTCGCAATCGACACAAAGTCGGCGCACAAGAGCGCTGAAACAGAAGAAATCGACACCTGCACCACCGGCCCTGAAAATCAAAAAGGTACCTTCGTTCGGGGAATTGCTGGCAAAGCAGCAGCAACAGCAAGGCCCGCACAAATCTCCCGATATATTCAGTGCCAGCACCGATTTGGATCCACCATGCACCCAAAATACGAGTAAGTCAACTACCTTCGAAGGATTTAAAATATTCGGCTCGGAGGTAAAGCAATTGCAGCAACAACATGCCGCATGCTCAATGAAGCAAATCGCAGGGCTGCCGCGTAAACGTTCGTGCTTAGACCTACTGGAAAATATGTTCGAGCCAGCCGATAAGAAAACTGGATCATCAGTGGAAACGTCAATCCCGACACGGACAGCGCTGGCAGCTGCCACAGCGTCATCAAAAAGGTTGACTAGGAACAAGACGCCAATAATATCGACCCTGCCGAACGGCGCAATGAGCACCCAAAAATCACCCAAACACAGTTCCTGTAATGATGACAGGAGTCTGCGGATCATCGAAGATGATCTCTTTGAGATCACCAACAACGACACCTTCGGCAATATGATGCGCGTCAACTCGAATGGTGAGATCTCACCGGTTCAGCCTACCAGAAGCACTCAAAATACACAGCACAATAAAATTACCAACTATTTAATTGGCATGACACAGCTGACCAACGCAGAGGTAGAAGAGTCGGCTAATGCCAACTGCACACCAAGCAAGAAGATGCCGCTCTCCGGGTGCACACCAGGTGTGCGCAAATCACCGAAATCGCGATCAACACAAACAACAAAACTGACCAAATGGTTCTCCAAGAATGCTGCTACAAATGAAGCGGTTGGAGCAGAAGCCGTAACAGCGACCACAATGCAATTGGAGAAAAAGCTCTTTCGCCGATCGACGGCAGCGAGACGAAGGCGTTTGGAATTGTCCTTCAAAAATTGAGGGTAGCCCCAAGACAGGCATTCTTACAAGCTTACATATATGTAAATATGCATGTTTTTGATTTGTAGATTAGAGAATTAAAAAGCAGCACTTCACGACGGATGTGGTGAAATAACTAGCAAATGTTTAAGCCAAAAAAGTTTTTAACAATGAAATAATTTATTGCATGGCGAATTTTTAGATACAAGATTCGTAATACCTGGAGGTTTTATTAACAAGTAATTTTAAAATGTTTGCCGTTGCTCAAACAACTGAGTTGTTTACATATTATCTAATTAAATTGTGAAACGCAACTATTTAAAATGCAAGTGAATAAATGAATAGTTGAATATTAATTAGTATGCCTTTTGCTTTTTGCTGAATATCGAAGTTAGGTTATGCATTACAGCCTTGCGTTGGTATTCCAGCTCACGGCGACAGGCGTGGCTCAGAAACGGCGGACACTGGTATTGAATTTTCTCCGCACAGTAGGTGTCCTTTCCGCGGGCGCTGAATTTAAATTCACTGTTCGCATGCACTGCAAAATCGAAATGAGAAGCCAATCAAGCCCGAGTGCTCACTGGGGAAACATTTTGCAGCACTTACAGCAGTAAAAGCCGCGGAGGAAACAGGTCCGATGCTTGGACTCAATGGTAAATACTGCCGGCACTACGCCCGGCATACTCTTGATGACAACGTAATCGGCGCTTGCGGTATTCAGCCAGTAGGGCCAATGTGATAGCCGCTCTTTGTATAGCACACTGTAATGCCAGTCGTGTGTGTGTCCGCTGTCGGCGATAATTTTGAAATCCAAACTGCGGGAAGTGCGAATTTCAGATAAACAATCCAGCTACATGCAGACATACCATACATACACGCATACATATGTACAAACATATGTGAGCTACTGCCCAACGAAACGTGTGAATGGAAATGTATCCAGAATCATACATACACCCATTTACTCGTACTATATGTACATATGTATGCGTGTAGCGTCGTATATGCAAGTGCTCGTATATAGTACGGTATGTATAAGTAAATAATGCTTGGAGCACATTGAATGCACGATATACATATGTACATATGTGGCCCATGTGCAGCCGCATCCATACTTACATAGTTGGATTCAACAAGCGCATCTTGCTGAAGTCCGCAACGTACTCCCAAACATCTTCTGGTCTCGTGTTGCTGACAATGGCATCAATTTCGTATTTATGAAAACCGCTGGTAAAAGCCAAATACAACACTAAGCAGACACAAGCCGCCACTGAGATCTTTTTAATGTTCCACCGTCGTGTATTCATTATCTATGGCGATCAGAACAGATGCCGATCGAAAATACTGTTGGCAGTAGTACCGCAGAGCTCAACTGAACCGCAGAAGCCGAAACAAAACACTGATGGATGTCGCGCTAAATATCGTAGAAGATGTCGGGATAAACAGTGCGCCGCTTGCATGGATACTGTATACAAAAAATAAAAATACAACAAAAAAATATCCAGTACGAACACAATCTGTAATGTATGAGTTTATTTCGTACACTCGGAAAATTTCATAAGTATTCTCGAATCGTGGAGAGGAAACATTATTAAGTCCAATTTTATGTTGAATAGGCGTTAGTTTTAGTATATTTTATGTAAATGAATGTAAAGTTGGTAAATGCCTGACCAAACATTGGGCAATTAGTTAGTTTAAGGAACCGGATGGAGTCCACACATGCGGCTTTCATGGTGAATGCTTAAAATGACGACAAAACGCCTCGTACAGGCATCCTTATAACGAAAAACTAAACATTTGAGAACAAGGCATTTAATTAACCTGGTCCAGGCGTCAACAGCCAAAATAAAGACTAAATTTTACTGCTAAATGGATAGTAGGAGAACCCTTGCTAAAAAAACTAAACCAAACTAACATAAAACTAAAACTTTTCAAAACGCTCATTCTACCAGTGATATTCCATGACGCCGAAGCTAGCATTGTGTCGCAGATTAGCTGAGCCATGTTTAAAATGCTAAAAAAATATTTCGTAAAATCATCAGTTCTACTCATTTTGACAACTTTCACCTTTGCGAAGCAGAAAGCAATACAATCCATAGATCTCGGTTATAAACCAGAAACCACTGAACGGTGACGAGAAGCAGATAGGTATGTATATTTGGGCTTGTTATGACAGAGGGATTTTAACTTCAGAATGGGTGTATTTCATCATGTTATACAAAACGTTAGAAAGATTACATACCTATAACCAAAAGGATGTTTATATATTTAACTTTTTTTATATTTATCATATAAATTTATTAATTTACATAATAGTCAAATATTGACATTTCAAGATCTAATGATCTAATTACCTTGAACATTATAAGTTATACATTTTTATACTACGTTTACATTGAGCCCAAATGCGTGATTTAGGCAAAAATTCTCAAATGCGAAGCCAAATCACGTATTTCCCCATACAAATTCAAATCTACGAAATGACTCATTTCAACAAAACGACGAAGCAAATGCGATAAAACATGACCAATTTTATCGAATGCATCACAAAATGAAAGCTCTTTCAAAAGCTTTAAAAGCTTTTGTTCTTTTTGACAGTTCAAAATCAAAACAAACGAAAATTATCAAAATGGAAATTTTGCATTGAAATTTTGGTCTGCGTTAAATAAGTAGAATATTCTTAGCATACTACTGTGTACAAAGAATACCCGGAATTCGATTTCTTCGATTATCGTGGTGTTGTGCATTATGAGTTCCTTCCGCCGGGCCAAACTGCTTTGACCTACTTTGAAGGCGATGAAATTGATTTGGAAGAATAAATAAAGATTTTTTGAATTATAAACAAATTCCGGGTATTCTTTGTATGTATTCAAATATTGCAGTGCGTAGAACATAGAGGCAGCAAAACAGAAACAAATGATTTAGTCAGAAGCCGGAAAAGAGCTGATCTATGAGCTGCGGCAAGAGGACATGAGCATTGAGCATTTGACATTAGCTGCCAAACAAAATGCAAATGCAATGCAAATGAGGCAATGTAAACACTTTCAAATGACTCGAAACTACGCATTTGGGTTCAATGTAAGCGTAGTATTAATTCCTTAAATTTATATACGTTACATTCCTCAAAGCTCCACATTTCCCTATTATTTTTTAAGTTCGTATTATTTTTACTGTAAAAAAAGGTACAGTACTCAGTTTATGCTTCCTTTAAAGCTTTGAACTAGGTAGTTAGTTTCATGCTCATCCTAACCTATCCCTAACCTCAAAATCGCTACACTAAATACCTGGGATTAGATTTTTAAGATTTGTATCTAATATTTTTATTTAATTTTTAGTAATTTTTCATCTGAAGTTTTTGTGATTTTGGTTTTTTATTGTGTACATGTATTTAAGAATTCGCTTCCGGCTTGATAGCATTTCACATGTTAGCGTTTGAGCTGAAAAATTACAGCAATTAGCACAGGGACCGCCAAAAAGGATTTGAATTTTTGTTTTGATGTGCATTTGGTTAATGTTTTTTTTAGGTACGGATATTATTAGTTAAGTACTTGATAAGGAAGCTCATTTGCTAGAGCACTCGCTACTGAAGTAAGACATTACGGCTGCTGCGTTGGCGCAATGATTGATGTATTGAATCACTGCTGGAAGGATTTTAATAGGAATGTATACTTGTATATATTATTATTGTGATTATTGAGTGCCAAGGAAACCGTATAATGGTTTTGTACTACGCCTTTTTTAATTTATAGCAAACATTTTTTTACAATTTAATAACATTGATTAAACGCTTGATTACGTAAATTTGCAGAAATTATTGTCTTAAAAATTGACTGTTCTTGATGTCATTCGAATCCATCACACAAGAGCAAAGGTTTGGGGTTTAAAAATTGTTAGCAGCAACTATGGTTTCAAGTGGTATTGGGCTCACAAGTTGTGTACAGTAATCCTCCGCGTGCTACTGTTTAAGTCTCATACGAGGTTTTTTCATTATATCGTTAAAATATGGTTTTGAAAAGACTATCGAAGTATTTTTTCACTTCATTACGACCCTGAATTAAGAATGCTCATGAATTTTTAATACCACCAATTGTTGTACATATATGTATGTATAGACAAATAATTAACTCATGTAAAACACATATAGTATGTACATAAAATAGATGTATGTACACTTGTACCAATGAAATTTTACTTATGCTCGGCAGACGTGCAATTTTGTTCTTTTGATCGCTTTTGGGCCGCAACGAATAACGAAATAATTTCACTGAACGAACTCGCGCCTCTCATTTTTGATTTATGACGACAAGGAAAAATGTGCCATCTCTGGGCACGGGCTGGTCCTCCAGAAACAAGCCTTTATCGGTCATACTCTCGAACATTTCCTCGACGTACTGCTGTCGCTGTTCGTCCGATGTCCCGTCCACACTGCGTATCTTGTGATCGGGCGGCTGTAAGATACGTAAAAGATCGTAACTTCGAAGGCCTGCACTACGAGTATATCGGTGCGTGTACCAGCATGTAGCGCAGCTTCATTAGGGGCACATTGGGCTGCGGCACTTTATTGAACGGCTCCGTGTTGAAGACTCCGCAACGCCAGCAGTTGACAAAGTACTCGATGAAGTCGAGTCGCAGCTTCTGCTCATCAACAGATGAGTTGGACTTTTTCAGCTTCTTTATCCATTCAGTGGCGATGGACTTTTCGCGAAAGTTCAGAAATTGAAATATACATTCCAGCTCTTGCAAAAGGCACTCGAATTCAGTGTTGAGGTCATTTTCGTCATTCTGAGCCATACTTTACGAAATTAATATTTTTTTATTTGGTTTACTAAGCTTCGGTTTTCGGTAAATTGCTTTTGAATTTTTTGAAGGAATTGCAATAACAATAAAATGAGAGCAAAACTAAAAATATTTCAATTAAACTTTTTGAATTGAAGTTCAAGTGCGAAGAGTGAACGAAGAAGAAAGAGCAACTGTTACAACTGTTTGTTTGAAAAATTCAGTGTGGTACTATGCTACAGAATTTGTACTTATGATTAATTATAAGTATTAATAATTTTTTTTTAGTTTGCGTAATTTAGTTAGTAGTTAAACATTAGTATGTAGTGCCAAAAACTAGCGCAATCTTTCAACCAGTTTCTTTGCAGCAGCTGGTTCAATTAGTTCACTTCGAGGCTAATCAAAAGTAAATCGATGATATCGATTATGAGTTTGCGAGGTACGCTCTTCTCAACAAAATTATTATTGTTTTTTTATAATATTTTTTTCGTAAAAAGTCAATTTCGGGTAATGTGATAGGTAATGTGATATAGTACATCACAGTGCCCAAACTTATGACAGTAATACTATTTGTATACAGAAATGTATATATACTTTATTTTATAATATTTGAAGTGGAATATTTTCAAAAATATGTTATGTTTAAGGTTCAGATAAAAAAATCCATGAAATCATGTTTGTCGGTAAAAATTTGTAACCCTTGGTTTACCTCGTCAGATTGTAATTAAAAAAAAATGAGAAACACGTCTCTAATTATTTTTGATTTGGAGTATTTTCACCAAGTTTAAAACTACTCGGTCTGTTAAATAACGTTTTTTCGGGTATATCACATTACCCGCCACTTTTATCAGACGCCAATATTTGGATATTTTGATTTTTAATTAAAAACTCGTCAACAGTTTATATTAAAGAGTTAATAATCATAGATATACTAAATAATGCATCAGTGAACAGTTTGAGACCAAAAAAAGTGTGTTTTAAGACGAAATGTGTCGGGAATTGCTATAAAACAAACAGGTATATCACATTACCCGAACTTACTCTAATATCACTGCGAAATGTTTAACTTAGTTTGGTGTGCGTATTCCGGTTTTTCGATCACTATTAGTGGAAATGAAATTTGAAGATTTTTCGCTTTAGTGTAGCTCACATTCTGCGATTTATTCCAACTTTGAAATTTACTTAATTCCTGAAATCGTTTTTTATTAGTACTTTAATTATAGTAACTATTCGCTTAGTTTTCTCTTTCGTCTCAGAGCCTGTAAAAGCTTCTCTAACGACTCTTTAGGCGGATTCGATGTGTCATTGTTGCATTGTTGCGAAATGCCATTCGACGGGTTAATGAGCGAATCTAGCAACTGGTGCTCGCCTTAGTAGATGGCAAGGGAGAAATAAAGTTGGCTAATTGAAAATGTTGGCCAACATTATTGACGCTGTTTTTCATGGTATTTTTTCTCTTATTATTCTTTATTATTAAACATTACGTTATTTAAATAAAATTAGTAATACGACAACATTTGATACATTTCGAAAGGATAGTGATTATTGTTACTTTTACTGTTTTTAATTAATTATAGTAATAGTTAATTCACTTACAGAAATCCCATAAAGACTTCTTCGAATAGTTCAGTATCGATTCAAATACTTTGGGGAAATAGAAAAGACGCAATAAAGAGCATGTTCTAGTATTGTCCAACACTGTCTACTGTGTACTAACATTCGCACTGCTCTCTAAATGTGCTCGGCACCTGCCGACATACGAGCTGTACGAGCCAGGCCGCTAATGGCACAGCGAGTCGCCGGCACAATCTATCCGTTCAGTCTTCAGTGGGGGCCCCTTTCCAAAGTACGTTGTTAACGCGCAAATACCGCGAAGGCGAAGCGTATTTCGTTTGTTATCAGAAATTTTTGGTTTTGCGTTCGTCTTGTTGACGCGAACATCTGGTGCACCAGTCAAATTCGGCAGCTTTTAAGGTTAGGTCAGCAGCAGCGTTTTGGAATTTGTTGCCAAACAGCGAATCAACAAAACGGCTACAATTAAAACGCTTGGCCACTGTGACTGCATTGATTGTGTTCAATTAGTTCAGCATGAGTGCTCTGTTGCGGCGGAATTTGTTTGCAAGATACTTGAATGCAGCAACAACATTCGACAATGGTACCACTTGTTGGCAGTCCAAATACACGGCGACCGCTGAGCCAGCATTGCAAACGCCCGATTTGCAATCAGCGTCAACAGAAGAGGCGCTCGAAACGGTAATTAAAATGATGGCAAGTTGTAATTAAATGAAGAAATCGTGATGACGATAGCTGTTATTAAACCATTTAGCCAAAATTGAATACGATAACCCCCTCACCTCTGACTGACAAATTCGGCAGGCATCACACGTATCTGCGGATCTCACTAACGGAACGCTGCAATCTACGATGTAAGTACAAGTTTCGGCCGAAGAAATGCAGCTATTGAGCTCTGTCGGTCTATTCAAATAATCAAAATTAACTGATTACGAGGAGTTTTCAAATCAGTTGTACAGTTAAAAGATAAGATAGCAAAAGCAAGCCTAAAGAGAATGACTTGACACATGCTTACTTACATATACATATATACGTAGGTGTACAATTGAGCTATTCCATAACTAATTTATTTATAATAAGATCAATTGTTGATCAGCGGAAATTGACGCAGCTAACTAATGTCGTATTAATGTGTATGTATGTATAAGTGTTCACATGTATTATATCACTCTTTGTTGTGTATGTCGATTGCAAAGGATGGTTACAGATTAATAGAAGAGGTTCCAATTGTTTATTGATGACTTATGGTGTATTTCATGTCATATCACATTTTTTGGATACCAAAGGAGTGAATAACGTTAAGAGTCCGTGTTGTTAAGTAACGTAGAAATGATTGAGCAGGCGTGTAACATGAAGTTAGAAGTTGGCATACCGCAAAGGCAATGAGAACAAGAATTTTCAGAACACCTACGAGAGAATGGAATCTAAACCCCGCATATATTATAATCTAAAACTTGGCCTCATATGTATGTAAAATGTAGAAGTTAGCCCCCTTATTTTAATGCACTTAAGAGGACTTCGACGAGCTAAGAATAAAACATTCACTGCAGTTCGTCAAATTGTCACTGATGTCTTTAACCAAATATTACCTTCGCAATTCCTTAACTCCGTCTGCTATCATTGTTGACTCAATAGACTGCCCTATCTATGCCATTTTCGACCTGCCAGTTAAAATGTCAATTGAATGTTTTTACTTAGTATTACTACATATTGATTCAAAAAATGGACACCGGAGTAAACAAGTCAATAAACACAAATGCTCTCTTTTACATGCGCGCTTATGCACATATGCACATACTGAAGTACATACGTGCACCGATCCGGTTTTCCATATCAAGTTTATTAATACCTTAGATTTCAGCAATATTCCGACTTTCATTATTGCACAGCCGTGCACAAATCTCTATTGGTCCAACATTGTTAGTGCTCATACAGAGTATATTTTACAGTATATGCCAATTGAATTGGTAAAATAAGAACGAATGCTTTATGCGTGTTTGTGAAAGCCGCATATCAAGATTTAAGTATCCGGCTTTTCGAATATTGGATCGTAATTCCGAAATGTCCACACGATTCGCTCAGTCCAGGAGTTTGGCTGATCCAAGAGATCCACACTCTTCAATCAATCGATAAATACTTAAAAAAGTGAAATTCTTTTAAATTCTAAAAGCAACTGAATACTGTACGAACTGTACGAATAAGATATTCTATATGAATTACATGTGCATATCATTAAATCGAGGATAGTGAACTCAAGATAAAACAAAACAATTGCTAGTAAAATTTTACTATTTGTTTATAAAAACAAAAATATTGCACTCTGTACGTTAAACATTCATCTTTTGGAATCAACTGCCAGAACGTCAACATGTTGAAAAAGTTCAAATTTGCCACTCAGTATTATTTAACTACATGTTTATCGATGTTATTATTAAAAAAAAAATATGCTTATGTTATTAAGAAAGTTGTTTGTATTCTTTGAATATAAAGATCGCGTAAGTTGAAGTGTTGTTGTTTTTATTTCAGGTCAGTACTGTATGCCGGCGGAGGGCGTGACGCTGCAACCCAAGCCAAACCTGCTAACCACCGATGAAATTTATTACCTGGCACGAATTTTCGTCGAACAGGGTGTGCGCAAAATTCGCCTGACCGGTGGCGAGCCAACTATTCGTAGAGATATTGTTGATATTATTGGTGAGAGCCGCAGCGCAATTCATCATATTTGCAGTCAGTTTCAAATACAATCTACACACATTTAGGGAAAATCAGGGAGATTCCAAAGTTGGAGAATGTTGGCATCACCACCAACGGGTTGGTGTTGACGCGCTTGCTGGTGCCTATGCAACGTGCTGGTTTGGACTCGGTCAATATCAGTCTGGACACGCTGCGGCCCAAACGTTTCGAGGAGATCACTCGTCGCAAAGGCTGGGAGCGGGTGATTGCCGGTATCGACTTGGCCATTCAGTTGGGCTATCGGCCTAAGGTGAACTGTGTACTCATGCGCGATTTTAACAACGACGAAATTTGCGACTTCGTGGCCTTCACTAAGGATCGCAAGGTGGATGTGCGCTTTATCGAGTATATGCCGTTTATGGGCAATAAATGGCAAACGGATCGTCTCATATCATTCAAGTAACTAGATTGGATCACGCCTCTTGCTTCAATTGTGAACACATATCAATGTTTTGTCTTTTTAGGGAGACGCTGGAGACGATACGCAAGAGTTGGCCCGATTTCCGAGCGCTGCCGAACGGCGCGAATGACACGTCGAAGGCCTACGCGGTACCGGGCTACGTGGGCCAGGTGGGTTTCATCACATCGATGACGGAACACTTTTGCGGCACCTGCAACCGCTTGCGCCTGACTGCCGATGGCAACATCAAAGTTTGTCTCTTCGGCAACAAGGAATTTTCGCTGCGCGACGCCATACGCGGCAATTGCTCGGAGGACGACCTGGTGTCCTTAATTGGTGCCGCTGTGCAGAGAAAGAAGAAGCAGCATGCAGGTAAGTAAGCGGCGCAGCGCGCGACTTTGGTGCGTGTAAGCTATCATTGGAAGATTACGCCAAAGCATACAACTGCCATCTGAAATGCAACATGCTGCTTTTCGATTATTTTTAGGCATGCTCAATTTGTCGCACATGGAAAATCGTCCAATGATACTAATAGGTGGATAGTTTTATGCGTTCAGCATTCATCACAGCGTTCTGGCCTAATGAACAGAGGTTTGTTGAAACTAAAATTAACCACCACAATCGGCGCTATATTAAAGATTGCTCGAGGCCATTCAAAAGCGGATTCATTTCAGATCACATCGACAACCACAAACATCAACAAAGAAACTGCACAGATAATAAACAACATCAGTGGATCATCGACAACCAACAACCATTACTAGGCAATACTATCATCATTGGAACACCACTTATCATGCAATCGACTCATCGGAGTCACGCAATGCAGCTACGCAACTACTGTACAGGCGGCAATCAACTGACACACATCGACGAGAGGGGCAGGGCAACCATGGTTGACGTCACCACCAAGGGCAGCACGAATCGCGAGGCGGAGGCACGTGCCACTGTTGTCGTGGGACCGACTATAGCACAGCTCATACACGCGAACAGCATCGCCAAAGGCGAAGTGCTGACTGTGGCACAAATCGCCGGCATAATGGCAGCCAAGAAGACGCCCGAATTGATACCACTTTGTCACAGCATAGCGCTGACTTCGGTCAATGTGGAGGCTCGACTGGATCTGGAGCAGCACTGCGTCAATCTGGTGGCACGTGCGCGGTGTTGCGGACAGACGGGAGTGGAAATGGAAGCGCTGACTGCGGTCGCAGTGGCTGCGCTCACCGTCTACGATATGTGTAAAGCAGTATCACACGACATAACCATCCAAGACATACGGCTGTGGGGCAAATCAGGGGGAAAGCGGCATTTCAAACGCATGTAATGCATGGACAATAGGACCTAATGCCACATCTATTCGAACATATTTAAATAGCATGAAGTGATTTTCTACAAAAGTTAAATTTTTAGAAAAAATTTAGTAGTAATTCACTGAAAATATTTTCATTGAATAGTTATTATTACTAATTGTTAAGTTTTATTTCGTAATAATACGTAATATTTATATATGTAATATGTAATACTTTGGTGATAGGTGTACTACACAGTTAAATGCATTTCACTGGCTCTAAAACATGTAAACGAACTTCTACGAAACTAGAGTTTGGACAAAGTACCAAGTCTGCAATACAAACTTTGTATACAGTATTTCATTCATTTCATTGTTATATATAATAATAATTATATCATTATCCAAAGTGACGGAGCCTCGCTCACAGTGAAGAATATACACATTAAAACATATTTGAGTAAACAAGCCATGTTTGGTTGAAATTTTTTTTATAATTCTTAAGTGGTTTTTATTTGCCTTGCTTCATATGAGTGGAAACGGATTACAAGAGGACTGAGGGTTTTAAACCTAATTACAGTGTAGTGCAGTTGAAGTTTTAAAATTGGCATCAAATGATCGCCATGCTCATTTCACTTTTTCACGTTTTTTTCCCTTCACAGCTCGTTTTCCTCTGTGGAAGCAAAGTGGGTTGTTATTGCGTATTCTTATGGTTCAACAAACCCGACTCAACGCGCTCAATCAATTTTATTCTAGTATTAATTAGTAAGAGAAAAGCTACGCTACGCTCCACTATCTCGCAAACCGCAGCAGCTGCGCATCCGTAACCGAGCCCGCTCTCCACTGTCAATGCGCATACGTTTTAGGTGGAAACCAACACGTTCCGGTTTTCCGATTTTTTCTCTTCCTCTGCAGACTTTTGCGCTTCGTTCGCCATTTGCTCGCCGCGAATCTTGATGTTGTGCTCCTCTTTGAATTTGTTGATCTGTTGGCCTTTCGCGGTCAGGTCTTCGGTGACTCGGGTGATGGTCTTCTCGATGAAGTCTTTGTTGTCGACTAATTGTGGTAGCACTTCCTTAACCGTTCGCTCCGCGAGCACACCACCTATCAGCCGAAAGCATTTCCGATCCGGATCCACGGTCTTTAGTGTTTCTATCACAGTTCTGCAGAAAACCAAAGCTCCAACTTTATCCTGCTTGACTCATTGCGATTGAGGTTATGTGCACTCACTTGTGTTCCTTCAGATCCATTTCCAGCGTGTTGAGGTTGTTAACTAGATTTCTCTGTTCATTTCTAAGCTGTTGGAACTCGGCTATGATCTTCTCGTTCATTTTAGCTTCCTTGGCTTGTTCGCTGGCCATTGTTTTTGATGTTTTGTTAACAGATGCACGCACAGCAGCAGGGAAAATCGTTCGGCAGGTCTGGTTGATTACTAAGAAATTTGACAGTTGATTCTGCCGCTGTCGTTGTTGTTGGAGTGAGTTACCATTTTCAGTGTTGCAGGCTGCGCACCACTAGTGTGGCACTTACTCGAACATATGAACTTTCTCGCTGCTTGCAAAACATTTTTATAACATATACCCTGATTTAATTACATACATTAATATTATCACTAAATAAATAATAATTTTCTACCATACCTTTCATTGGCTACTGTACAGTTCGGCTATAGTCAATCGGCACAAATAATTAATGATACTGAGGCTGAATTAAAATAATCCAAATAACAAAAATTATTTACTTAAGGTTAATAAAATAAATGAATAAATTCATCAATAAATCTGGCTGTATAAATAACAATATATCTTCAATGCATTTAAAAACCTGCCATTTCTTTCACTCCGTACAGCAACGCTACAACCCTGAACAACAGTGGAATAACCCTCTACTCCAGATTTGGTTTGCATTTGTCATATACCAATCGTTATCATCAGTGGTTGGATTCTGTTGTGCACAGTTTTTTATTTGGTTTTATTATTCGAAAAGCCGAAAAGTGCAAAAATGCTGCAAAACTTAATTGATTTCTGCAACTACTGGTGGTTCCGGTACCTCATGGTCACGGAGCTGTACATGGTGGAGAAGTGGGAGCGCGTCACTATCCGTGAGTTTTTGACTTCGAATGATAAAATGTTTGGACTAACGAAAATGTTTTGGTTGTGGTTCTGGCTTCTCTAACAGACGTGCTATTCCTCGTGCTCTTCTGCTTGTTTTGGTACTTCAACTACTCGGTGTTGCTGTCGTTTACGGGAAGCCTGCTAGGCATTACCCCAATCTCCAGCCTCATGGAGCCCCAGAGCAGCAAAGTCATATAACCTGTCCGGGTGCGTCATGCGGTTACGGCTACATAGCATTGGAAGTTCATAGGTCTAAGCAAAACGAATAGCCTTAGCTTAAACTGATGCTGAATACTACATATGTACATACACACATAAGTTTATTACCACTTCTAATGAAAATGCAATAAACGTTATGTGTTGTAGCAGTGAATGCAAAAGCGGACTGAACACGATCAAAACTCTCGCCGGCCTTGTGACGAACCAAAATTCCCTCCGTCGTCGATTATCCCAATCATTTTCTGTACAATATGAGAATTTGTAACAACTTTCATACCTATCGAGATAAACGCTAACTGGAAAGGAATGTATGCAAGTACATCTTAAGTATAATGAACAAAGTATTGGTTTTTTTTAATTATAAAAATTACTTATTTGCACATTGTAACTGAAGCTGCATTATTTTTAAACCGCAAATAATACGTTACTTTTTCAAATATATTCAACATAAGTATTCAAACTAAATATATCTTTGATTTGATTGCCTGTGGGAAAAACATTGATTCGTCATCCTTAGTTCATATTGTTAATTGCTTGTTAGTATTTGGTTTCGTGAGAAACATGAACAATTATTGGACCCAGCAAGACCTGTTGACTGTGCGCCGACTGTTTACTTAGAAACTTGCGGCGACCAACAAGCAAAGCTTCTGGGCGGACTTGTAGTGATAAAGTTAGGCCTGTATTTTTGACATTACGTTGCACACATGGTAAAATAACCATGGTTGCACAATAACTCTTAAACAAGGCTCCATTTCCAACGATTCATTATTTCAATTATGTTTATAAGCACTGAAAAATAACGACAATATACAGTAAAGCACTCTCTCAAAACCGAGTTTTTCTCAAGATCGCTTAATTTTTCAGCTATCCACATTATATTTTTTTTCACTTGTTTTACTTTCAATGTAAGCGAAATTTAATAGTTTTAATTATTACTAGTGCATCTCAATAACTCAAGTTCATCCAATCTTCTTATCTTAAATGTGATAAATGTGTACATTTTCAGTAGACTTACATTTCAGTATATACATTCATCACATATCCTTTAAATTCTCTATATATACATGTATTATATAAACTTCATCTTAAACAATTTTATGTTAAAATATACCTAAAAATTCATTTAAGTCTTTTTAAAAGCAGCACTTCTGGCAAGTATATTTTCTTAAGCTTTTCTTCAACGAAGTGTTCTCGTTTGGACTTTAGCACTGCCGCATCTGCCTTGAAGTCTGTCTTGAGAAAGTGTACATACTTCCGATCCTCTCCAGTTTTGATGTTGTAATATTTACAATCGCCAAAGAGATCATTGGTGTGCTCATAAATACTGAGCCGACGGAGAAAATCCATTGGCACCGCCAGCTGCTTACTGCTGTACGCATGTGCAAAAGTCATGTACAGTTTCCTGCGATATAAAATTGATAATTCAAATATGTTTTAGTCTAATAACATGTTTTATACCGCCGTATCGTCTGCAATTTCAACGATGCTACAGCGCTCAAAATGTGCGGCAGATTTTGTAATCCCTCGAGGACGCGATACAAATTGCCGCGATAGTAATTCATAGCAATCGCAAACGCTAATTTGAATAGATTAGACTCCGTTCTGCAACAAAAAACATACAAATTATTCTACCCAAAAACACTTCAACGCATTGTATGTCTGAACCTTATTTCCGCTGGCAGCGTTAGAGCACGAGTCAGCGCTTCGGTTGAGCCCAAATTGAAAAGCTGATACAGGGCCTCAATAAATTCACGATTACTCTGCTCGCCGAGCTTCATTCCACAATGGGATATATTGTCATAGCCGCAGAGAACCCGCTTCAAGCACTCCTGCAGGTGTTGTTCGCATATTTTCGGATCGAAATTGTCGATTGTCTCTTCACACAGGCTGTAACAACAAACTAGTATGGAATCAAGCCTCTTGTTCAGCTGTTTTTCGTACATACATGTAACGAGCGTATGCCAAGAACATGATCATTGGCTCCAGCAACTTCACCGTCTGACGTTCGTTGTAGTTTTGCATGACAATCTCCTGTCGCACGGCGCGCAATCGATCAAAAATGAAGTCGTACGTAAGATGAAATGGCTTTCGCTTGTCGAGAATAATGCTTAAAAATGAAGACAGTCGGAGTAGCTCTATTTATGGCCAATGTATTGAACTCACTCTTTCAACAAATACTCAACAGTTCGCTGCAGGCAACGTTCTGTTCGCAGATCTTTTGCTCTGGGTGCTTTGACTCCAGCCGCTGACCTGGCAAAGGCTTTCACCAAGCGCCCTGGCACGGTTTTATGTCCACGATCGAATTCATAGAAATGTAAAAGCTTCTCTTTAATGCGGCTGAAATTTAGAAACTAATAATATTCGGAGCAATAAAAATGTTAGCGACTCTCACAGCTTTGCTTCCTGCTCTGGACACAAGTCCTCACATGTTCCTAATGATGAAACTAATATGGTAAAAAAAATCTGCACGAATATTATGTTATGTTAATTACCTTGAACGAAATGCGGCATTACGGGCACTAATATAGCTGATTGGAAATATTTTTATTTGGCTTATCAGAAAAAGGAATAAAAGACGCCAACGAAATTGAGCAATGAACAGCTGAAAATAAGGGTTCCGGTTTCATTTGCAAAATGGGAGTAAATTCGGAATGTTTATGTTTTGATTCTCCATGTGGGAACATTGAGTACAATAAACGTAAATATAACTGCTAAATATTAGGAGCTAACTTTTGATATGCAGATTATGGAAACCAAATAAATGTGCAAATGTTGAATACATTTTCTATCAGTAATATTTCAGAATTAAAATTTGTATTTGATAGCTATTAGCCTATTTCCACCGGGCCTTAAATGCATTTAACGCTTAAATGCATTTAACATCGCATTTAAATGCTCTAATTCCCATGCAATTGTTTTTGTATCAAAGTGAGTTAACTCACTTTCAAAACTGAGTTAATTCAGTTTTGCCGTTTACAGACGTCTAACAGAATATGTTATGTTAAAAGCTGGAGCAATACTGACAAATGTAAAAATTTTGATAGCTTGCTTTACGGCGCTGCAAGAGCCGTACGAACACAAACGAAAGAGGGGTTCGAATTGCGTTCGGTGTGGTAAATTTTTTGCTAAGACAATTACTTTTACAATTACATATCGTCTGTCATAATCAAAGTCAAAACTTCTATTATTTGCCAATAATAAAGAGAAAGAGAAAATCAAAAACGTGGAACTACTCACTAACCCTCTTCACATTAAAAATTCAGACAGCTCTGGTATCAATCAGCTGACAACTTTCATAAATGAAATAAACATTGACAAATGAAATAAATTTTCATAAATATGAAAACGCAGACATTCCTAGACTGTTGAGAAGGAAAGCGGAGTAGTTTTCATGCAGTAGAGGGGCTACAAGAAACCATACATACGTATTCAAGGAGATGGCGGCGATGGTTAAGCTGCGTGGTGGTAACGCTTGACAGTTCTCAAGCTTAAAAGAGCCCTTAAATGCATTTAAGCGCTTAGTGGAAATAGGCTATAAGACTAACTTTTAAACTGGTATGGTGTTTACCGCATTTTCTGAGATTTTCATAACAGTTGTATAGAGCTGCCGCTAAGTCATGGCTAGTTAAGATGTAAAAAACACCAGAAACACTTGTACACAATTATTTTGGCATTTGACATAGCAACAGAAAATTTGAAATGTGCGAGAGTAAATAATTGCCTAATCTTCGCACTCGAACTGTCGCGCCAATTACGTAAATATGCATGTCAGTACTGCTGTTTATTATATATTACATTTAACATCTCCCAAGAACTTAACCACAGAATAAAAACTGTTACTGTTTATTCTGTGATTGTACACAATTTAACAGTTTTGTTGCTCAAAATCATAACATTTGTAATCACCGTATAATTTAGGCATGTGATCAAGTGTTTATATGGTTAATTGGGAACTCATATAATTTAAGAAGAAGAATAAGGATTATCAGCTGGTACATTTGTTGTTTTTATTATTTGATTTTGGCATTCTTTGATACATCTGTATCAGAAATACGATAAAAAACAAAAATAAATCAATTTAAATACTTAGTGTATGCCGTAAACATAAATTCAAGTAAAAAAAAGCCAATTTCGATGCAATTTTTAGGAGGTGACGCGGTGTCGTCTATCGGCGCCTAGTTAGTTCAAGTGCGACTAGTTGAGTTGCTTATATAATTGCGTCTGTTGATTGGTGGTAGTAATGTTTGCGCGTTTGAACTCTTGCCGCACCAGAGGCCAGTCGCAGTTGCAGCTATGGCATAATTTCATATGCCGGGAAATCAGCACCGAATTGGCGAATGCATTGCGCCCGTTCTATTTCGCCGTGCATCCAGACCTATTCGGCCAACATCCGACACAGCGCAACGTCAACGAGGACTCCCTGAAGCAGCTCAGTGCGCACATGGAACTGCTGCACGAGCGCAAGTTCAACGTGCTGCAAGAGGCAAAGACGTTACAGTTCTACATACGCGACACTGGTGCCTCAACGCGCAACACCTTCAAGTTGATAAAAATCACTCTGGACACTCGCACAACCGACCCGAGAGCGATTATTGAGCGGCTGTTGAACCTGTGCAACCTGTCAACAGACTATGTGAAGAGCATCAAACCGACTGCAACCACCAGCTCCTTCACATCGCGAAGAGCTCACACCGATTTCCATAGCGCGTCTAATTTTAGGGCCGGTCAGGATTACAAGTACGGTTCTGAGTTCAACGGTTTCGAACAAAAGTACTATCAAGTAAGTAAAATTTTGAATGAATTAAGAAATCGATTCTGAATGGAACTTTTTTCCAGGCCAAAGAGGAGGGAAAAAAGACATTGGACGAGTGGATAATAGCAAATGCATCGCTGGCGAAACAGCGCGCAGATGAACTTGCCGGCTTGAAGGAGGAGGTGCTTAAGCTGCAGAAAGCGTTGGTGAAGCGACTGGGTCTGCAAGATGCACGCTATGACTGTGGCTGGAATTTCGGGCACTACCGCGGCTGCTTGAAGTCATTGGAGCGTTTGGCCGACTTGCACGAGAGCAACATGGGTGCACTAAAGGGACGCGTTTTGGTGTTTGCCACCTTCACTGGCATCAGCTTGGAAGGCCACGTGATGCTTTACACCGCCGATGTGCAGAGCAATTGGCTCGACTTTATCAAAAACATTCCGATGCACGACCAATTTTTGCAGAAAATCCCACAGTACGAGAACACGCTGTCGCAAGTGCTGCGAAACATTAAAATTGGGCGCAGAAAATTCATGCCCAAGCAGCAGGCACGAGAATATGCCGCCCACCTAACGAAAGTAACGACAACGCTGGGCGACTACTTGACGACCAACAAGTTTCCAAAGTCCTGGCCCGCCACTCTAAAGGACTACGAAATTGTGATCGAGTCGGAGTCGGGTCCACTGATGGTGAACCCAACAGGGCAACTTATTGCACCGGCCACATGCCCAGGATTTCTACTTATCGACTTTATAACCACGAACCTGAAAGACGCCAAAGAGCGTATGGCGACTTACAATATGCAAAAGGAAATCGAATTCGAGCTGACCGAAAAGTGCACAAAGCAACTACAACTGACTTCACTCACTAAGGACGACTCGGTGACGCCGGACAAGATGATACAAACCATAAACAAGTTGCTAGCGTACGATGCCACACTCTTTGGCGGCATGGCCCTACACGTCACCAACTACTACTCGGTGCTGTCGGACGGCATTGTCTGCATTCCGTGGGACTTTACCCCTAGCTAGTAAACAAACTGTCCGTGGCACACATGCTGCGAAAGGTGGGGTGAATGTACACTGGGAAAGGGATACTATTACTCAGTAACGTTGTGCCTAAATTTGTTGATTGTTAAAAGTGTACCAGATTATTGTAATTATTTTCTTCCTCAAAGGATAAATATAGGTAAATTTTTAAATGATTGTAAGACCATTTTATTACGGGGTTATTTCAAGTGAGCGTACACTTGCACAGCTAAACGTGTGCAGATGTTTACTATTTGCTTCAGCAACTTTCTAGTATAATCAGTGGAAAAAGTAAGGAGTCAAGATGTTTAGATAAAGAGAGACCAGACTTCTTACTACTTGTTTTGTTCTTTTTATTTAAATTTCTTATTTCGAAGCTATATTCATGCCATTATGTTTGGAAGGGCATATCATCGGTCGAATTTTGATCTCGAGCTAAGTATTTGACGTAGCCCCAGAGAAAATAATCGAGAGGTGTCAAGTCGCATGATTGCGGCGGCCAATTGATTAACGCTCGTCGTAACCCAGTCGCCAAATTTCTGCTTCACAACTTCGAGCGTTGCGACGATAAGCCGCCGATGTCATCAGATGGAGAGTAAAAGCAATCGAGCTGGTTAATTGCGCTCCTTTATGGCGCAGAAGCATGGGTGTTCATATTGGCGACGACTATCGTATACGAACCAACAAAAAGCTGTAAAAAATTGTTGGTACTAAAAATTTTAGGTGAGTGGCAAACGAGGTTGGATGTCGTCGACGAAGAGTGAGATCTTCTCCGGTGGAAGAACCAAGTTGAGGATGCCCTATCATCTCTTGGTGTGACCAACTGGGGAAAGCGCGCGCAAAGCAGAGGCGCCTGGAGAAGGCTTTTGCGGCAAACCGTAACCCGGTAACGGGTTGTAATTGGCAGTTAAGTAAGTAAGATATCTTTTAGATTCTTAATGAAAGAGTGGGAAGCTACGGTTTGGCATTTGACCAAAAATATAGAAATTTTCTTTGCGAAATTTTTAAATTTTGTTGTTTTCATGTGTGATCATCTAATGGTTTGGGCAACCAAGGCATGTGCCAAAAATATAATTATAATATATACATATGTTAAAAACAGAGCATGTGTAGGTATACTCAGATGTGTCACTATTTAAAAACCATTTTCTGCGGAACTTAGCATATATTTTGCAATTTTTGGCAACCACAATCATACATAGGTTTTAATTTAATTTCCCCAACTATTGTGAGTGTTTTTTGAACTGGAAATGTAATCAACGATGCTCCATATCAGCATTAGCTTGATTCTGATTATATAGCTTCATTATATATATTGTCAGATGTCAGACGTCTTTTTGAAGGTAGCTCCCTCCCCACGGTTGATCAACTGCAATCAATACAAAACCTTCGTTTACGTTACAATAAATTTATTTTCAAATATATAATTTGTAATATTTAGGCAAACATAAATAACCGACATTTAATAAGACTTAATTCAAATATATTTAACTTTCACATGCGGTACAAACGTTTAATATTAGAGGGAAGCAAAGAACGAAGTGTACAACACAAACTTTGAAGATTTTACGTTTAACTTTGCAAATATGCACTTAAATCGACTACACTTTTGTGTGAGTTTAAAGATAGAAAAACTGTTGACTTAATAAAGTTTATTGTTAGAAAATATGTAAGCAGGCATATGTTTGTATATATAAAATAACAACGTTAATATGTTTGATAGAAGATAAGGTAGTAAAATAAATAATGCTCTGCCCTCGCTCCGTGCAGCTCGCGAGCTCAACTCAGCACTACTCTGCGATAATGTTGCTTCGAGGGCTGTGTACGTGGTACGTTCAGTGCACGGGTAAGTTTCGCCGATAGCGATCGTAACATCAATACAAATAATAAGCATTAACATTGTATCGTTTCGATTTGATTTGATTTCATTACACATTTACTTCGCTTATTGAGGTGTCTGACTTGAACGGCGCTTCTCTTTCTCCTTCTCTTTGTCGCCGCCTTTGCGACCGAATATCCTGAACATGCCGCTGCGACGCTCCTCCTTGCTCTTGCTGCCCTTCACACCGGACACCGACGATATGGATTGCGCTTCGCTTTCGCTGGAGCTCTCTGCTGATACGCGCGAGAAGCTTATCGAATCTGGCTGCAGTGAAACTGGCCGGTTGCCCTCGAAACGACTGGACCCCCAACCTGCGAAGACCGAACCAACACAAAATCAGTTAAAATTTGCTTACAAGAACAGCAAAGCGTTGCTAGGAAAGTAGTAAATAGTACATGGCATGCAAGAAAATAATAAGCCACAATGAATATGATTTCGGAATAACTGAAAAAGAAGGATCAAATTTCACAGCTGTTACGTTTGCAACTAAACACCGTAATTACTTTGCAGGCTGGTGCGCAAATAGGATCGACTCAGTTTGGCCGATTTCAACGACGGTCCTGAGAGTAACGAAGCAAAGGCATGCAGTAAAGAATAATAGGCACACTTAATTAAATTGCATTAGTCATACATACAGCGCAGAAACGTTCATGCTTAGAAAGGAAAATATTCAAATTTCTACCAGATCTTAGTGTTAAAAATCTGAACAACCATTTACCAAAACCAATCAGCAAACAAGTCAGCAATTACAATGAAATTTTTTAATGGATTTTTAGAAAAATTGAGACGAATTGGATGCATTGTTTTCCTTCTTTGAAAAGCGATTCCAAAAGGCGAATGCTCGGTGAGTGGGACTGAGCAATTTGGCTGACTTGCTTGCTTGCTAGCTGGGTGTCGAAGCAACGAAACATTACGCCGAGGTTAACGAGAGATAAGTAATTAATGGAAAGGAAATCGGTTTAATAACGGATGAATGTGAGGGCGTCTGCTAACCGGTTCCATCGTTATTGTTTAAGCCCATGTAGCTTGGGTTATTTATGGAGTTATTGTCGGTGGTGAAGTGCCAAACGGTACGACTGCTGGTCGCTGTTGTCGCCGTTGTGGTTGTGGCCGTCACAAGATTGGCGTGTGTTGCATGTTTACCATTGTTGTTGTTGTTGTTGTTAGCACTAGCCGCACTTGAATTCGAACTGGTGGAGATGGTGGTGTGGACAGTGCGTTTTGCTGGTGTCACGCCACCAGCTGGTGACGACGATACGCCAACGCCAACGCTACCGATGCCGCTCGACTCGACCTCGATAAATTTACGTGTGTTGTCCGAGCGGCCGCCAGCCGCAGCGTGTCCACGCGGCGACATTGCCATCAAGTGCTGCTGTTGTCGTATGTAGGTGTCCTGGTAGTCGGGGCTGCGGGCGGGTGAAGCTGCTGCGGCATTGAACGCGTTTATGCGCTGCTGAATTTGCGGGTGATGGGCCGCACCACCGACGGGGGGCATTGTTGTTGGCAGTGGTGGAGGATTTTCTGCGTAGTGCGCAATTCACCGAAGTCGAACGAATAAATGAAGCAAAATTCGTACATACATACAATACTAAATATGTGCACACTCAGACTTATTACAAAATTGCATTTTTTTTGGGAGTTGGCAACTGTCCACGTGGGACACACAAATCATTTCCGCCTTGCAATATGTCTTTGAATGAATAATGGATGTCCGATACACAAAGATTCTTTGCGAATACCCGACAGCGACTAACGATTACCTACCTGACTGTCGAGCCTCACTGTTGCGTTTCATTACGACGACACTATCATCGTTTGAGCCATTCTGAATGCCCGATATGCTGGCGGGTAGTGTGGCGGACTGAAGACGCGACATACTGCCGCCAAAGCTGGGCTCTGATAAATCTGAAATTATGAAACGCAACACAATTATTTTCATATTTTCCACTCATTAGTTCTGTCGTTTGCTCGTACCGCCGCTGGAATTGTTGCGGTTCCTAAGCACAGCTAAGTTTTCGGTACTTTGGCGATTTGGCACTGGTGGCGGTGCTCCTCTGGGTGGAATTGGCGGTTTCTGCTCAAAACCATAAGAGCCCGTAGGTGATGAGGGGGAGTTTGCCTGTGGAAAGAGGCAGCAATACGGATAAGTTGAAGCGTATCGTTCTACATTCACTGGACTTACGCTTTGTTGTTGCTGTTGCTGCATTTGCTTTTGTAGGAAATTCATTTGCGGCGTTGCGGAGCCTCCTGACATGCCACTGTTGATTGAGTCATTGCGGGAGATGGTGCGTCGCTGTGAGTCCGGCGATGATGTGCGCGAACTGATGGGCGACTCCACTTGACCACTGACAACCTTTATGTCTGGAAAGCTGCTGGATTGTTGCTGTAAGTAGAATTTTATTGAGAGTGGTGTCATTCCCGGAACCAGTTTGCTTACCTTCATGGATTCGTCGTAGCTCAGCAACTGTAGATTTGGCGGCAGACTAGCGTGGAACGATATTTTCCGAACCCAGTCGTTCATGATATCCAGTGAGGGCGCCTCGAACAGGAATTCCGATCCGTCGGGCAATTTCAATCTGAACACGTACTTTTTCTTTGTGTAGTCCTCAGCGCGCTCGCACTTCGCGCCCAGGATGTTGACTGGCGCATTGGCCGTTTTCTGCTGCAGGAAGTCGTTTTCGTCTTTGAAGAAGCACAGCAGCTGGCCGCAGAGCACCGTGTGGAATTGCTTCCAGGAGCGCACCGGCGCCTTCTTGCCGCCGGACTGCAGACCATGCTTGCGTTCCAGCATGCCTTGAATCTCTACGGGCGGTAGCTCAAAGGTTTCGGCCTTCTGATTCTTGCGGAATGACTGCGCGCGACGCCGGGTGGTGAACGAGGGCGTACGTTTTGGCTGTTTCTGTTGTACTTTCATGCTCTCTGCTCGCTTGACATTGGTGTCGGATCCACGACGCAGACGTTCGCCAAACATGCCGCTCGAGCTGCTCTTCTGGAGCGAATACTGGTCCTCGTCGTAGGGCGAGCGCAATGGCAATGTCGACGACACAGCCGGCGATTGAGGTGTGCTGCCAGCAGTCACTGTCACCATTGGCGACGAGAAGATTGGCGTCTTCTCTTGGGCGGCAGCGTTATTGCGGTTTTCCACTTGCTTCTCGGCGCGTCTTCTTTCGTCGTTCAGACGCTGCAGCTCTTTCTGTTTCAGCAGCTCCAGACGCTCCTTCTCCAGCCGTTCCTTCTCCTTCAGTTTCGCCAACTTTTCACTTTCGACCTGTTTGCGGAAGCGCTGTTCAAGGAGTGTTATTCGTTTGATAGCCTGGAATTTTTCCTCTTGAGCCGCAACCGTTTTTTCAAAGTCCTGGTGGCGTCGCAACAGATCCTCCACCTGCGGTATCGAGTCGCCCAACTTGGCATCCTTGAGCAGTGGCTCGCGGCTTATTATCCAGTTCTCGAGTATCTCGGCATCCTTGAGGAAGATCTGTGTATCGAGGTTTAGCTCGTAAATCTCTTTGCGCTGTTGCAGCGTGTTCTCCAGCAGATCACGTCGTTGCTGCAGTACTTGAATTTTGTCCTCGATTTCATGCGCCATAAAGTGTTTCGCTTTGATTAGCTTCTCGCCGTTGGCGGTGAAATTGGTGAACGTTTCGTCGCGTGCATGAATTTCGGCATAATGCTCTTTGACGCTAGCGAGCAACGACTCGGCGCCAGCTACGCTTGTTGCCAAATCCGGCGCCGTGATCTTCGCCAGCATTTCATTTATCCAAGCAATCAAATCGCGATATTCGTCAAAGTATGACTGCAGCTGCTCTGCTTGATGCAGTTTCTCCTTGCGCGAGCTGGTTTTCTCCTTCAGATCGGTCCACGATTCGACTGTTTCATCACACTTCACCTCGATGTGTTCTCTAGCGTCGGGATAAATTTCGCCCAATTTGGTGGCTTCAGATAATACCGCCTCCACTTGCTCTTTGATTGCAACTAACTCTGTTTCGAACACCGAATGTTTGCGGCTCAACGCCTGTATGCTCTCCAAATCTTGACCATAATCCTCAGAGATAAGTGTGGCCTCCTTTTCATTAATCAACGAAATGGTTTCGTCGGCTACGCGGTCGTAGACATGGACCTGCTTGGCTCCGGCTAGTGCGTCCTGACGTGCATTAACGAGGTCCTTCAATTCGTCCCACAGTTGCTTCGTTTCGTCCCGCTTCGTCTTGATCGAGCTACGGTATGGATTGTTCTCCTTGATGAGGCTTTCTCCCCTCTGTAAGCATGCCTCTACGCGCCCTTCATTAGCCGTCAGATTCGAGACAAATGACTCAAATGCTAAAATCAGTTGCTCGACGTGTTCCACGTCTTCGCCGTAATCTTCGGATGCCGTTACGGTCATCTGATCACCGATCCACTCGTGCAAGTCTTCAGTTTCTCGCAGGTACTCAAACAATTTCTTGCACTCGCCCAAACGCACTTCCCGATCTTTCGCCAATCGGACGAGTTCTTCGTACTGTTTCGTCACTGTGGTGTTTTTGGCACTTATGTTGGCGCTGTCAAAGTGATTTCTCTCCACCAGGCTGGTTGCTAGTTTGTTGACCTTCTCAATGGACGCTCTAAAGGAGACCAGTTCTCGTTGCAGCACTTCCTGTTTTTTCTGATGAGACTGCACAGAGGCCTCGTCGCGCCCGTAATCGCTAGACACCAGTATTGGACGCTTCTCGCGCATCCACGCTTCTGCCTCATTTGCTTCCACGTAGAACATTTGACTCTCCACAGCGTCCAGGAGACGCAGGCGACGAATACTGGCCAAGTCGCGCAAATTCACAAGTTTCTTTTGCAGCAAGTCGCATTTGTATTGCACTTGCTCGCTTGCGAAGTGATTGTCGCGAATCATTTGATGACCGCGTTGCAGCAGTGCTTTAATAAGTGGCTCCTGCGACAGTATCTCCGCTTCCAAACCTTGGTGTTTCTTCTGTAGAACCTGTACTGCTATCAAGCTGCTGCCCAGATCCTGTGTGCCCGCGATAGCTTCTTTTTCCGTCAACCACTGCAGCTCGTCTTCGGCATCGCGCAAGAATTGCTGCAGACTCAGTGAGTCCTCCAAATTCTCTCGACGTATGGCAATTGGCTCGTGCAGAGTGTGGTAACGCTTAATTGTGGCCATTGCACGTTCGTGTATATCGTCTTTAAGAAAGTGGTCTGCTTGGAAGAACTTCTCATCCGTTTGCTTGATTTGGTCGGCCAAATCGTTGTGGTGCGCAACATCGGTCTCGAGACGCTCATGTTTCTTGATAAGGTTGCTAACGGTGGCCAAGTCTTTGCCGTAATCCTCACTTGACAGATGCGATTCTACCTCGTCCATCCAGTTGTTGAATTCTTCAAGGCTGCGGTTGAATACCAGCGCGTCATAAGCCTGATTTAATTTGTCCTTCTTTTCTTTTGAAGCGCTCTTCAGCTTATTCCAATCGTTCTCGAGCATCTCGAGCTGCTGGGTGATTTCATCCATAGCAAAGTGTTCTCCCTTAATTAGTCGCTCGCCTTCGGCAATTACATTTCGGACACGTGAAGCATTCGTTAGCAACTCACTGTCGAATGTTGTGTGCTTTTGAATTTTGCTCTGCAAGTTGTTGGGTTCGCGGTAGTTTTCATCGAGAGCTACCTGCATTTTCTGTACCAACCAGCGATCAATCTCGTACAAGCTGCGCAGGAACTCCTGCAGTTGCAGTGATTGCAGCAGCTTTTGCTTGCGTTCTCTGGCCAGTGCATTCAATTTTTCCTTTCGCTTTAGCACGTAGGCCAATTTTTCCCTTATGACATCACCATCCTTCGGATTGCCTTCCAAAATGCTGTTAGCAAACTTTTGCAGTTCGTTCACGTTGTCGGAGTCTAATAGTTTCTCGAACGCATCGTGCTTCTTGATCAGACGATCCACAGCGGTGTAGGAGTCACCCAGATCGTCGTTGTTCAAGAAAGCTTCCTTGTTGGCCAGCCAAATCTCCACCTGCTCTACTTGCGCCTTGAACAGGTGCAGCTGATGGGCTTCTGTCAAGTCTCTTGCCCGCTCATTCCAAGCATCGTGCAATGTCTCGTGCAAGTCTTCAAGTATCGTTAAGTATTGTTGCACACTGGCTGGTTTTCCTTTGCTGGTCAGCGTCTCGCCGTGTGCTTTCAGGTCGCGGAACGCCTTATCACGACCGTCGATTTCCACCTTTCTTTCTTGGTGCAACTCCAATTGAGTTTCACAGTCATTTATGGTCATCGGCGCTTGTGCGGCATTCATCTTCTTGATCATGTCGTTAACCCACAATTCCAACTCCTTTACGTCGGAAGCAAACTTGTGCACCAAGTAGGCGTCGTTGAGCACAACGCGTCGTTTCACGGACAGGTCTTGCAAGTTTTTCCACGATGAGCGTAGCTCTTCGATTTTCTTCTCTATGTCCTTGGCGCGATCGGGGTACTTTTTCTGCAATGCTTGTGCAGCATTTTCGTGTTCGCCAATCTTTTGCTTCACTGCCGACATATCGCGCTCTAAAGCGTCTTCACGCCGAATGAGTGTCTCCACAGCGGCCAAATCCCGTCCGGTGTCCTCCGAACTCATAGCCAATGCCTTTTCTGCAATACGATCGGCCGTGTCGTCGACATCGCGATTAAAAACGTGAATTTCATGTGCTCCACCGAGCAGTGCACGATACGCACTCAGTGCGCCCTGCAACTCACGCCACTTGTTGTTGAAGTCACGTCGTCGCTTGTCGATGCTCTTTGTCTCGGCCGGCACTTCGCCTTGCGTTATGAGCTTGTCGGCCAGTGTGTTGATGTGCTTAACTCTCTGATCGTCTACACGCATATCCGAGTCAACATCGTCCAGCTTGCGCATGAGCGCGCTGCAGTGCTCCAAGTCACGGCCGGTGTCACTGGCCTGAATCATCATTTCCTTATCGCGAATCCACGCAGCGATCTTATCCAGCTGGTTATTGAACTCCAATATATCTTGCGCTTCCTCCAAGCCGCGTCCGCGATTGTCCAGTTCTTCAAGCAAGCTCCTCCAGGCAGTTACAACGCGTTCGATGGCTTGCTTGATCTCAGGAGAGGATTCGTGCTGCTTGGTCAGCAAAATCAATCCAGTTTCCTGAATTTCCTGTATGCGGCCTTGATTGGCAGCCACCTCGGCTTGGAAAGCTTGATGTTTCTGCAGCTTCTTGATCTTTTCGTCAAGGTTAGAGACCTCCGCATAGCTAGCAGCATCTGCTTCCAGCTTCTTCTTTTTTTCGTTAATCCAAGATTCAGCCTCGGCACAGTCGCGCACAAACTGTGCATAAAGCAGCGCGTCCTCGAGTTTATACCGCCGGACAGCGCACAGATCTTTGACCTTCTGTCTACGAGCCAGCACACCCTGAAGTATGGTTTGAATGTTGGCGCTGTCGTAATGTCGCTGTTCAATCAATTTGCGGCCATGTTCCTGCAGCAGGGCAACCTTCTCCTCCTGTGTCTGTATTAAACGCTCAAATTCGTCGTGTTTCTTTATTTGATTTTGCACATCCTCGACGGTCTGCCCGAAGTCCGAACTGGTCAACGCTGCTTGCTGCGAACTGGAAAGATTGTCAATTTGCTTGGCATCGCGCAGGAAACAGAACAAGTCAATTTTTTGCTCAAGCATGATTTTCTTCTTATTCCAGGCAGTGTGCAGCTTCTGACGCTCATCCAACATGGCTGCGCATTTCTCCTCCACTTCAGCCGCGGCATAGTGCCCAGTCTGCACCATGGAATCGCTTAGCTCGTTCAAGTAGCGGAACTTTTCTTCGCGCGCTTCGATTTCGCCATAAATAGCGTCGTGTTGAATTTTCAATGCCGTAGCTCCCGCCGCATCGCTAACATGCTCCTCGGCTTGCAGTGTGGCACGTAAATTGGATGACCATGACATGATGTCGCGCACATCGGTCAGGAATGACTGCAAGTCAGAGCTCGCAGCCAAACGATCACTACGTGCACCGGAACGCTCCTTCAGGTCATTCCAGGCAGCAACCACTTTGTCCTGTTGCTGAGCTATAGCAGCCGCGTTCGATGGATATTTGGCTTGCAGGCGCACCGAGTCCTCGACTAAGACCTGCAGTTGAGCTTCCAGAGCAACCAGATCGTTTTCAAAGCCTTCGTGTTTGCGCAGTAGGGCCAACGCTGAGTTCAGATCTTTGCCAAGCTCCGAAGATAGAGCAGCGTTCTTGTCCTGTATGCGAAAAAGCGCTTCTGCAACATCGCGGTGGAAACGATGTATTTCGCCAGCGGCATGCAACTTCTGTTCACGTTGGTTGAGTAGCTGCAACAGATTTTCCCAAGATGATCTATGAAATCGAAAGCGAATTTTACCAAATTTAATTAAATAAAATAGCATTTTACTAACTCATTTAAATTACCTTAATTGTTCCTGGCGCTTCTCAACGTCCGTCGCGTATGGACTCTCTGAATCGATCAGCTTCTTGGCTAAAACCTCACACTGATTGACGCGATCTGATCCCACTTCGACACGATGCTTCAAGTCATCAAATTTGTTTTGCAGCAGCTGCAGATGTTCAAAGTCCTGACCGTAATCTTCGGAGGATGCGGCCTGCTCTTGTTCTTTGATCCACTGTTCCACTTCGTCGGATTCCAGGAAATATTCGTGCATATAAAGACTTTCCATCAGGCGCATTTGTCGCTGTGATGCAAGTTTGTGCAACGATTTTAACATTTTCTCGATCAACTGCTGTTTCGCTGCAAGAATTTTACTGTCCGGATGTCCGGCGGCTACCATTGCGGCACAATTGTGTCCCATTTCGGTAACAATACCAGAGTACGTGTCCAGCTCCAGTTCGATTGTCTTGTGTTTGGTTAATAACTTAGCGGCGGAATCGCGATCGCGGCCAAACTCTGTTGAACGCAATGCATTGTTCCGCTCGCCCAACCACGACTCAATCTCTCCGGCGTCCGACAAGTACTGCTGCGCCTTTAGTGACATCTCCAGCTTCTTGCTGCGATCGTTGGAATTGTTGTCCAAATTGGTCCAGGCGTCCTGCAGTTTCGAGCAAAGCGCCTTTACGTTCTCCTTCTCAGGGTGATTCTGCGCGATGAGCGCCTGACCTGACTGCAGCGCCTTGCTGATCATGGGCTGGTGACCCTTGATTTCTGCCTCCAGTTTCTTATGCTTTTTAGACAGCGTTTGCGCTTGGTGCAAGTTTTGGCCCAAGTCTGTCGACTTGGCTGCTGGCAAGTGATCGTTTATCCATTGGAACTCTGCATCCAACTCAAATACGAATTTGTGGTAGTTCAAACTCTCTTCCAGTTCTTCACGTCGCTTTTGCATCGGATCACGCAATAATTTGAAGCGATTTTGAATGTCTCTCGTTTCGTCTTTGATGTTGACTGCGTTGAAATGGCCTTCGTGAGCCATTTCTTCGCCAGTACTAACCAGCTCTTCGATCTTCTGCTCCCAAATGGTGATTTCCGATTCAAGTAGTTGATGTTTATTGATCAAGTCTTTGCAGCTGCGTAGGTCGGTGCCCACGTCTTTGCTCTTAAGGGCGGCGTTGAGTTCTTCCACCTTTTTCCGAGCATCTTCAATGGCACGATTGTGTTCGCGTTGTGAAACTGCTTGTTCCAGCTTGCGGCCCTTATCCTCCGACAGCAGCAACAAGTCTTTCCATTTCTTATTTAAGTTCGCTACGCGGCTCTCGACTTCGGGTACACGGTTTTTGGCAGCAATCAATGCTTCGCCATCCTTATTGACATTTCTCAACTGACCTTCATTGGCACGCAACTCGCGCTCGAATGCTTTGTGCTTCTGTAGTTTTCTGGGTAAGTTGGTCAGATCGCGATAGCTTTCGTCACCGGCAATTTTGGTTTTATCATTGAGCCAGACCGACAGATCATCGGCTTCGGCTGCAAATTTGTGAAAATCTTTTGAAGCTTGCAACGAGCGTTTTCGTTCGAAAGCGCGATCTTTTACAGCTCTGCGTTTAGCCAGCACTTGATTGCGTCTGTCGTTAATGCTGAAAAGTGGAAAGCAATATTAATTAACTCAGTCTGTTAAAAGACACAAATATGACTTACGATTTTGCATCGTAATGATCATTTGCTATCAGCTTGTCGGCATTGTCGTTGAAGCCCTTGAGGATTTTATCTTGAGCCATTAAACTCTTCTCAAAGTCAATGTGGCGTTTCAGTATAGCTTCAACCTCATCCAGGGAGTTCTATAAATTATTTATATTTTTATATGTGCACATTGGAAAAACAAATCATTGGCTTACGCCCAAATTGTTGTACTCCAAGAAGGCTTCGTGACTCTTTGTAGTGGCGTCGATTTTATCGGCCTCTCTGTTGAAAATTTGCAATTCGACGCATTGCTGCAACCATTTCTGCTTCTCCACCCAGCCGCGGTGTATGGCATCTTGTTCGGCCTTGAGACGCTCTATAATCTTCACAGTCTCCGCCATATTCGGCTTACCATCGGACAACTGTTTGCCCAAACTAATCACTTCCGCGAATTCGTTGTCGTGCGCTTTAATATCATCACCCAGATCATTGTGTTTCTTCAGCAGGTTATTTGCAGTTTCAACATCACGTGCCGGCTCATCAGCATTAAGCTGATCTTTCACTGAATCGATCCATGCCAACAAAGTCTTCGCACTGCAAGAAACACATTTTATTAATACGCATTTTACAATTACCCCACGTTGCACACCTGTTGTTGAAAATCTGCTGCCCAACTGCGTTTTCAATTCGTGCCCGCAGTTCGCTGCCCTTGCCATGAACTTGTTTCCACATATCGAGGACTTCCTGTTGACGGTCTGTCACATTGTCACGCTCAGCCGGGTAGGCTTTTTTAACGCTGCAAGTAGTTTGTTTACAATCAGATATAATTTACACAAAATCTTTTCAAAGCTCTTACGAGTTTCCAAGATAATTGACTCTATTCACTTTCTCCTCAACGGGTGCCAGTTCGCGTTCCAAGTTTTGGTGACGTCGCTGCAGCGCTTGCACTGTTTTGAGGTCGGGACTTATCACGGCCGTGTCCAGCTGCAGCATTTTTTCGTTCATCCACACCTTAGCCTCGTCACAAGTGCGATTGAAAAGGTCAACGCTGGATGCACCTTCCAAGCTCTTCTCACGCTGAGCTTTGGCATTGTTTAGCCGCTGCCAGATTTGGTGAATTTGTCGTTGACGTGCAATGATTTTATCCAGCTGTGAATGACCCTGGCGACGGAAGTTTTCCACGGCGTCATCGATTTCTTCGACGCGTTTGGACGCAGCCGACAGATCGGTAAGGAATTTTTCAAATTTGCGCTTTGCGTTCTCCACACCGTCGCCATCGTCGGAGTTGATCATGCGTTCTTTCTCTTTCATCCACTTTTCAAAGTCATCGCATTCGCGGTAGAAGCCGAACAAATGTATGGAGTCCTCCAGCAATGCATGTCGCTTCTGTGCGATATCCTGCAGCTCGTCATATGTACTGTTGATGCGTTTCTGGCGCTTTTCCACACTGTCCGCATTGTCGTTAATACTGTTAGTCGAAGTGCGACGCTTGACAAGTGGTTTGGGTGTCACTGCAGCTGGCTTGATTCGTTTCACGGGCACCACCTGTCGCACCAGAATGGTCTTCTTAACCTTCTGTAGTGTTTTCACCTTCTCCGCCTTGGGCACAATGCATGGCACAGGGCGGGCTTCGATTTCACGCACATAATTCGCCGGCACAAAACCCTCTAAGCCGTTGTCCTTTCGCACACACCACCAATCATCGTTGGTCTTTGACTTGAGCAGCATCACTTCGCCTTTATCCATCTTCATGCCCTGCCCCTCAAAGGGAAACATGGCGCGCACATGCGGCAGCAGTTTCGTCTCAGTGACTTTCTTGTGCTCTAGCTTCTCGACCCATTCGTCTTCCCACACTTCTTTCGGTACGAGACGTGTTTCGTTTACCCATTCCTCCTGCTCGATTTCTGGCATCTCAGGCTCAGCGGCCGATAGCTGAAATACAAAAATAAGGCATGTTATGTTGTTGGAAAAACTATCCACCTTGTGCCATAATATCCTACCTCGAGTGTGCAGATACCGGCTTTGATTAGTTTGTCAGCCTGTTGATTTAAATTGAGTATATCACCGGAGTACGCATTCAGTTCGCCTTGCAAATCGCGGTGTCTCTGCAGTAATGCCTGTGCCGATGGCTCATCGCTGCCATAGTCCTTCGACTTCACAAGCGCCATTTTCTCGTTGAGCCATGATTCGGCTTCGTTGGCGTCCGTGTAGAATTGGTACGCTTCAGCGGCATCTTCCAGTTGGCGACGTCGTGTTTCCACCAGGTCCTCTAAAGCTTTCCAATGGTCGGCGAGCGAGTCTATGCGGCTCTTGACTTCCGACGAACGTGGGTGTTTCTCGGATATGAGCTTCTTTCCAGCTTCCGACATCTGTGTTGATTTCGGCTTGCGCACCTTAATTTCATCTTCCAAAGCTTTATGCTTCTGCTGCAGTGAAAGAACTGCTCGTAAATCTTTGGCAGTGATGCCTGTTTTGCAGATGCGCTGCTTGTCCACCAGCCAGCTCTCTTCGTTGTCGTAATCTTCCATGAAGTGATGGAAATTTCGCGCTTCCTCCAGACATGCCCGACGTTTGGCGCAAAGATTAAGAAGACTACATAAAGTAAGGGAAAGAAAAGCATAATAAATCTCGGCGTTAGTTATACACAGTACAAACTTACATTGCGTAAGCTTCCTCCAGTTCACCCAAGCGCTGTGCCAGCAACGCTGCGTCCTTCTGTTCCGACGTCTTGAAAGGCTGCGCTTGACGATTAAATCGCTTTAACGTCTCTCCGTAAGTATTCACTTGCAGTTCTTGCAGCGAGTGTGCCTGTAACAGTTCCTCCACCCCAAGCAGATGTGGACCCACGTCTTCGGAAGCGAATTGTATCTGCAGATCCTTTACAGCTTCCGTTGTGCTGGCGATTTCGCGCAGCAAATGCATCAAATTGCTCATTTGTGATAAGTTTAAGCGCTGATTCTCCAGCAGTTCCAGCAGTTTTCGCCACTTTTCCATTACCTCGGTTTCGCGTTTCTTTACTCGCTCTTTGCCATGGTAGTTCTCGCGCTCCAGCTCATTGGCCATGGCTGTCAAATCATTAAAACGTTCCACGCGCGCCAGAATATCCGCAGAGATGGCTTCGTGTTTCTTCAGCGTGGCATCCACTTGCCGCAGGTAGCGCGGATCAGAAAGCACTTGAATCATTTCTTTCAAATAACCCTCACGCAATACTGACTTCTTTTCAAACTTATAGTTCAACTGCTCCAACTTCTCTTGGCGCAGTAACTCCTCGCGCAAGGCCACTTCGCGATTGTGTTCGGCATACTCAAGCAATTGCCACGCCTTTTCAATATCGTTGACCAGTTGGCCCTCCTGTGGACTGTACGGTGGCTGGTTAAGCGCCTTCAACAGAGTGTTGATGGTGAAGTAGAGAGCTTCGATTTCGCTGCGTTCCTTGTACCTGTAGGTAAACGAAAGATTTAATACTAAACTGAGGTCGGTCGGGTGTGTATTTAAAAACTCACTTTGGTGGTTTCTCAATTGTACGATACTCCTTGAACGCCAGCAGTTCTCTCTGTATGCCTTCCAGTGAATTCGGAAAGTCGCGCTTCTGCAGTTCCAGCGTTTTCTGTCTAATCCAGCTGAGCAGATTCGTCGTCAGACGTTCGTAATGGATTTTCTTACGATCGGCATCCATAAGTTGTCCCACAATCTGTGCAACGGAACATAAACGAATAATAAGCAAATGCAATTTTCGCCTTTTTCGTTAGCAGCTGCCCCATAATTCATTTTCAAAGCAATAAATAAAAACAGCTTTTCCTCTGACATCTTCACCGTCGAGGCGCCAATGCAAATCAACGAAATTCAATTGCATTTTTGCATGTGCTGTGGCAGTCAACAAGCCCGGAGGGCGAAGTAGAGCGTAAAACAATACTATTATTATTATAAATATGTGCTGGTCATATTGGATTTTGCAAACTAAATTGCCCGCCAACATGTACAGGGCCTGCGCGATTTTTTACATACAAATATGTAAATATGTGTACAGCATTGCACTTATGCACAACAGCCTTTAAGTTCACAACGACAACAGCATACGACAACATTTCTGCGATTAGCTGAAGACGCATGTACGGGGAGTGGGGGCACTTACATTGGCAATACGCTTTCCACTTTTCTGCTCGTTCTTCATGCGTGCGAATGTGTGGTAATACGATGCCACGTAGGTCAAGATCGATTTTTCGTCGGGGCGCACACAGTCAACGTCTTCAGCGTCGAGCAAGCTGCAAATTTCATAAGCATTTAGCAGTGATCGTAAAAGTTAATTGCATTGATATTCACCTCGGAATACCCAGGTCTGAAGCAGCCACATCGAAGGCGTGATTCAGGTTGTCAATGTTGGAGTTCTTCGAGTTGACAATGGTGTTATATTCGAACAAATCGGGACGATGTGAGTGAATAAGCGCATTGAAACCCAAGCCGGAACGCCACGAAGATGTGAAGTCCTGGATGTTGACACCGGGATAACCGTGCGTCTTACGCTGGCACCAAAGCAGGAGGGCATCTTTCGCTGAACGCTTTTCGGATGATTCGTTCTCTTCATCCTAGCAGACGAGAAATATTATAATACATTCATATGTACATGGGAAGTGCTTTGTGTATTAATGCTTACCACATCAATTTCAATTTCTTGAATTTGAAATCGCAAGATGATTGTCCAAATAAGACCCAAGATCAATCTGGGATTGCCATCGACAATGTCCTCAGCACCAATGGACTCCAATCGAACCTGTAACATATATTACGATGAGATACGATGAAGGTTAAACTATTTTTTACTGTACAGTATAATTTCGTTGTCGTTGAAAACAGAAATCGTTTGTTAATTTTCTAAGGTCATGGCTAAGCTTTGATCATTGCCGACAAGAGATAAGAGGGGAGACTGCAATATATTTTCAAGAAAACAAATAAACCCTTTAGGTTGTTCCCTTTTCTACCTACTATGGGTATTTTTTTAAACCCATATTTATAATTTGTAGATTTGCCAATTAAGTAAGTAATTTGTATATTTATTCAACTTGGCAGAATACTTTCAACTGCTCCGACTTTACTGGTTTACTAATATTGAATAGTAGCAGCATTCAAATTTGTGTTTTGCTGCAAAGCGCATGGAACTTTGCTTAGCAAAAGCTTGGCGACCTGAGAAAATACATAATAAATTTTATAACAATGCATATACGTACAATAATTTACTCTATTCCTAACTGCGTTGCAAACCGAATGGCGCCAATTGAGGCAATGCACTACCATTGCAATTGCAATAAAATTTTATTATAATGAATTCTCATTTTATGGGAAACTTCAACTCGTTCACTGCTAGCAACACAAATTTTGTTATATATTTTTAGAAGGTAGCTTTGCATATGCAGAGGGCTTTGAAAGTTAAAATGGACTAGATTGATGGTCAAAGTCAGTATTTAGAATAAGTTAAGTAGTTATTCATAGGCCGAATAGAACACGTTGGGTTCTGTCATTACCAGAAAAAGTTATCTACTTCATTTGGTGAAATGTTATTATTGATAACATTTTTATATATAATCTGATTTAATTCGAAGGTCGACCTTTTCAAATCCGTACACGCTCCATTGGCTCCATGGCTGCTAGTCTAGATATGCTAGAATGATTACTGCCGATGTTGTAAGGCTGAAGAACGAATTTAATTGAAAAGAAGGTTTTCTCTGCACTGCAAGTACAATAAAACATCTCCAATACTTTGCAGATCGAACACCTGAAGAACTGAACATTGTGACTAGTGTAGTTAGCTTGTAAGGTTCATTTAGAGCTTAGAATGTTTGCTACCTCTAGCGAGTACTCACTGATAATGGCGCACCGTGAACATTCGATCGGGCATTACAATGGGCCTAAGAGCTTTCGAATGTGTTTGCTGCTGATCGTCAACTGCCTGACCTAACCTATTATTATGTATTTATATGGGGATATGTATTGCTACCTAAACGATCTGCTGTTCATTCGAAGAAGGATACAAATTGTCCCTTCAGTGTGGATGCAATTAAGAATAACTTTAAACTTCACTACGCTAACCGAGCAAGCAAAATTCTGCAAGCAAACTTAACCCATGATCAAATTTCGTAAGATCCGAAGTACACATAATTTTATATCGAGAATCATGCAACTCATTAATTTCGTTTATGAGACGTTTTAAGATTTCTCTTTTCACTGGGCCTGATTGAAATTTTAGATGACAGTCAAGTTGAAGATCTATTCTTACTTTATAGTGTACTTTCTTTATGACTTTGTCATTGATTTGTGGGTTTGGTACTCGATACAAAAAAAGATCCAGTTACCAGCAAAGAGCCAGTGAATAGTAAACAAGAGATTTCAAAAGATTCCACTATGTTGACTGCCGCCAAACAATTTAAGGGCCTTGAAATCATTGCGTCTGAAATCAGACACAGGAACATTCCACTTCCTAACTCAGTATATATGTAAGTCTGTTAAAACATAAAGGTGGCTTTTTAAAATCCAAGATTTTTTGGCCAAAAACCACATCGGAATCACCCCTCAGCTACATATTCATCGAACTTGGCCCCCTGCAACTTTTTCCTGTACCCAAAACTGAAAAAGTCCATGAGAGGACGAAAATTTGACACGATTGAGGAGATAATGACCGCATGGCTTGAAGAATTCAAGGACATACCAAAAAGCGCATATCAGAAGTGCTTCGAGGATTGGAAAAAGCTCTGATACAAGTGTACCTATGATACCTGAAGGAGATTACTTTGAAGATGCTGATGAATAAATATGTTTCGAGAAAAATAAAAAGGTTAGCAAACCTTCTTAAAAGTTTGTCTCATTGCTTTATGAGATCTTTACTGCTTGTTTTTTCTAAAAGAGCGGAAAAAGGCTTCCCGTTCTGTCTTCGGTAGTGATTGAATAAATCTGGGCTTCAGATAAATCTGGCAATGTCCCCTCAGGGGCGCCAAGCCTGCGATGCTTTGAATATCAGACTACTGCTGCCTAGTTTGGGGTTCCGTGCAAGTTTAAACTGCAAGACAGTCGTGTAATAATCCCGTGGCAATTCTATCCAAGTTAGTGGCGAATTTTGCTTCATTGCATATGCAATTTGCAAGTACAAATGGTTATCATTTTCCAACAATCTCGCTCAATTACAGAGCTTTTATTAATTTCGTTTATCAACTTAAAATCTTTTTCACATACGTTTTGTATGCAACACATGTTTCACAATCGAAATGTTGAATGTAAGTAAAAATTGCATGTAGTAAGAAAACTTTCACTGTTGCTGCATTCCCAGCCTTTCTTACTCTCTATCACTCTCTTGCACCCTCCCTATCAGTGCTCCACACCCGCCCACACCTACGACGCCAGTCATTGGGTTACGTGAATTAATTGCGATTTCAAGCACTGTCTTAATTAGATTAAATGAATCCGCTGAAGAAAAGTGAGAAAAAGCAACGAACAAACGAATCGCAAACTGGCAGCGAAAATGGGAAAATTGTGTCGCACGCCATGGCGCAGCAACGACAAAAAGCCAGCTGCAGCGCGGAAAGTGCTGGCACGATGTGTGCCGCTGCGAGTGCAGAAAAGTGAAGCGTAGTGAAGCCGCACACATTCTCTACCCATTAGGCTAATCTAAAACAAATGAGAAGAAAATTGCATGAGTTGTGCCGTTGCGGACCGCATATGCGAAACGGCGATTTCTTTTGTTAAACATATTCGGTATTTACAAACAGAAAATGCCCACCGAAGAGGAAGCGGCAAAACGAAACGACAGAGTAACAGCCGAACAAAATTACATACCCAACAGAAGTAAATAAAATGAAATAAAATGAAAGTTGAAAGAGTTTATGGCTATTTTTCACATTTAACTAAAATTACTGCAGTTGGAAGAGAGTGCAGACGTTCGACTTTAGAAAGTCCAAACATGCGCCGACAGTGAATGAAATGTGCAAGAAATTGTTAAATGTTAAATTGTACACATTTCGCGGCACTGCAGTAATTATATACGGTATGTGTATCGTAGAAATGTGCATTTGTATGTATGTGTTGCGGTATGCATATCCGCCCGCATACCGCACCGTACATTTCATGCCATTGCCGCCACAGCTGCCAAACTAAATTCGGTGTGAACTTTCAAATATGTACTCGTAAGGAGAAATGAGCAAAAATGAAATAAGACCAACGAATCGGGGCGCACTGCTTGCATACTTATGTACATACATATGTATGTACGCATGTTTGGTGGGTTGTATGCGGAAAGGTGCACATGTTTAGGCAAACATGGCACGCAGCAAACGCATTCAGCTGCGCGTGCGCAACTCCAACTCATAGCGCCGTCGCATTTTATCGCGACAGCTGCACGCGGATTACAAGCCCCCGCCCGGCTTTATGTTGTATTGTCACACGCGCAGCGCCGGCTGTTGCGCGCCTCTCCGCCAACTCTCTGCACTTTGCTACAGACACGTAACACCCCGTTGCACACATCTGTGCATTGTGTGCAGAGTGGAGACAGACCTTAGTGCGTAGCGCTGGCTTACCTTGGTGTGCAAGAATGCCAGACTCTTGTTGACATTTTCGATTTTGTGAACACGCATTCGACCGCTATTTGGCTTTCCCAGTTTCTCCGACGATATGATCTCTAGCAGTTTAAGTAATTTGATGCCATCGGCTAGATCTGTGAACAGGTCTTCGACCTCCATTTTTGCCTACAAGGTAGAAGTGAAAATGTTTTATTATTATTTTCAGCTGCTTTGAAGTACTTTCATCGCAGCTTGATTTAATGGTGTGTTGGTGTTGTTGTGCCAGCATACAACCGCATCAGGGTCGCTGCGGAGCCAACCATAGATGTATACAAATTTTCAAAATTGTTTGCCACATACTTTTATCAAAAATGAATTCATCCATTTTGTGAAGGTCTTCTTCTGGATGTGCAGACGTTCCTCCTGAAGCGTTTTGATTCTCTCATTTTCGAATTTGATGATGCCGTCCCTTTGGTTCACGTTGGCATCTTTACGATTTTGTGCCTGCAACGAGTAACCGCCGGGTTCATATTGTGATGCTGTAAATAAGAAGAGAACAGAACACAATTATTAATGTGACAATTATTAGTGCAATCGTAGATTAATGTGTGTCTAGTACTCGAGGATACCATAGATGAGGTTATGTTTAATAATGTTACGTTAAACACGCCTAAAAACGAAAAATCTTTTTCTACAAAACCAGTTTTAGGCAATCATCGAGCTTCTATAAAGATATTCAATGCTTCTGGACTTGTCTGTCAACAAAAAGTCTAAAGAAAGTTTCTATTCGTTGGATCCGCTTCTCGACGAGTAATTGAAAATAACAAAAACAGTTAACAGTTAACAGTTACAAACAAGTATGTATGCGAGAAATGTGCCTTTTGAAAACCTGCCCCAAGCATTTGACACGATCAATTTGAAATAGGATCGGCTCGTTGGGTTTGGGTGTTGCTCGTATCGCCGAACGCCTACACATGTAATGAGTAATGATCTGTAAACATGTACTCGCACTTGTAAATGCCCAACACACCCAAGCGTTGACTTGTATATTTGTTTATAGAAAGTAACAACAATCGGCTGAAGCAAACAAAATAAAACAAAACAACAAAAGAAGACAAATCCGAACAACACCCACCAACCACTGGCACTGAGCGCAATGGCCATTAGTCGTCTGGCCACGGCACAAAGCAAGCCTCTTTGGAAGCCGTACAAGAGCAGCTGAAATGATTTCTTTCACGCCTTTCGAGTCCACTCTGACGATCGATGGCGATGGCGCGAAAAATCAATAATACTTGTTTTGTATTCTTTGTATTGTAGACGTTGCGATTTGTTGTTGATGGTGTTGAGAATGTAGAGAAAACTAGCCAAAATGCTGTCAAAATATTATTCAATATTTGCAAGCACTGTAAATACCCTAAATCGTACTATATCTTCCAGCTATTGTAATATTTGCAACTTTTCTGAAAGCTACAATGAGTGAAGAAAAACTTATTGGTTTTAGGTAGCAAAATTTGTATATAGTATACATATGTAGTACACAGTGGCAAAGTTGTAAAACACAAGTCGAGTTGAGCTCGATTATTAATTTTCTTATTGCGAGCATTCGACCATCGCTATGGCGTCGACGCCTAATAACTACTGCGCGGGAGACTATTATCAGCCATTCTCGCATTATTGTCCCCTGTACTTTACGTCAATTTGTTCAATTTAATCTCCCCGACTTTTATCGCAAAAATAAGCACCGCACGTACAAACAAACAAACAAACAGACAAAAAACAATTTTAAAATGCTGACTTACTTGACATTGCAATCACCCTACTTGGGGTTTCGTGTTAATGTTGTTTGACTTTTTCGGGTGACTTGCCAACATTTTGTTTAAAAACAAAACAAGGTTCATGAATTGTTACTACATTCAAACCAACTAATTTTATTATTTCACAAGTAACATCTATCCGGCTTTGAGTACAAGCAACCAACAAATGTTCTTAAATTGATTCTAAGATGTTTAAGTTGTTCGAATTTGCAGTAGAATTTTTTTGATGGCAGGAGTAATAAACGTAACAACAATAATTTTTTTGTATAATTTTTAATTCTTTTATAATTTGCTAATGTTTATTGCCATTTTGTTAAGCAAAATTATCCAATAGAAGATGCACGGCTGCAAGATGGAAAACTAGTTTGTAAGAAAAACGAATAGAAAAATGGAACTGTCAGTAACAGCTTTTGGTCATTATGTCTTCATTTTGAAATTAATTTTCAATTCAATTCAATTCAATTGTCATTCGTTTTACTCAAATTACTGCATAAAAAAATTCTTGTAATTAAAAATGCTGCAAATGAATTTTTAAAGTTATTTGAGCTCCAATCTTGTGATATAGAAAACAAATACATCGTTATTTGTTGTAAATCTGGGAGATTTGCTTTAGATTTAGATGTGCTCAAGTTTAGTGCTATTTTGCAGAAGACTGCAAGAAGGAAAACTAGTTTGTAAGAAAAACGAATAGGAAAATGGAACAGTCAGTAACCGCATTTGGTCATTATGTCTTAATTTTGAAATTAATTTTCAATTCAATTCACTTGTCGTTCGTTTTACTCAAATTGCTGCATACAAAAATTTTTGTAGAAATGCTGCAAATGAATCTTTAAAATTATTTGAGCTCCAATCTTGTAATATAGAAAACAAATTGATATCAAAATAAGAAGTTATATAGAAAACAAACAAACAAAAAAGAAAACATCATTATTTGTTGTAAAATTGTAAATCTGTTAAAAAATCCCGAATTTGTGAACCAGCATTGTTGTACAATCGCAGTGCTTCACCTCACTCGAATAAGTTGTAACTTTTGAGACATGACGCAATGGCTTAATGATCATTTACTGATCGGAATCCACCATGATCTTCTCCGGAAGTCGTAAAATCACTTTTCCGCTAAGCCGATCGCATCAAACAATCTCATTAAATACCTTTGAGGCAATGCCTCTGTGGCACTTGATGACTTTTGCAAACCGCAGTCAGACACCGTTGCTCCCGCTTCTTGCGCCCCGAGCAGCTGAAGCTTTAGCTTCATTTTTCGATTCGTTTGTGTTTTGATGAAAATTAGGCACAGTAATTAAACTGTAATTCATGTATTGTTCATGTGCATTCAACACAAGAAAATTGGCTATTAACATTTTATCCCGTTCGTGCGTGCTTTGGCAACTTTCAATTGTACGAGTACATGCTTCCATCGAATGAGTTATGTATGAGAAAAGTATTTACAATTATTTATTTAGAAAACACGCGAAAATAAGTATTTTGTGTACGTGTACGAACGCATTGCATGCACCACAGAAAATCAGCCAACATTGTACGAGCAGTCATGAACCGTAAAGTTGAAAAACAAATGATTTGTTCGGGTGTCTTTGTGTTGTTTGTTATCATATCTGTCAATAGAAAGTTACCTCATCGTCGGATTGTCATACTGTACGAGCACTGACGGACAGACATGAAGTTAGCTGCGACAATAGTGCGGCGCTGACCGCACCTGCCTGCAGTGCTTTAACGATTTCAACTCCGAATATGGAATACAAATACTTGGATGCAGCAACATGGTACGGTTTGAGAAAAGTCGTAATAAAAATGTTTGTATTTTTAGCTGAGAACTGATAGATTTGCTCAAAGTTGATTGGGTTTAATCATCAACTGAAATATGTGTAATATTTACACAATTTGTCGATTAGAACTGTCGTAAGTAGAACTGGATTATAGAACAGCTTATTAGGTGTTGATTCAATTTTTCAATTACTGCAAAACATTTGTTATAGACCATTTAGTAGAAAATCCTTACAGATTATGCTCTATGATGAGTTAAATTTTTTTTTTATTTTACACTAGAAAATCCAAAATTTTGAGTTATGACTTTTTTGATGATATTTTAGTTCAATCATTAACGAATTATTTTAATTTATGTCACTTTTGCTAAATTAAAAAATTATAAATGATAATTAGAAAGTTGAAAGAAAAAATTTGAAAATGCAAAATTAATTTCTTTTAAAATATGAACTAAAATTGTCACAACTTTACAGAAAATTAACTCCAACAAAAACGTATTTCGTCAAAAGTGTCACAATTTGAATTAGGACTATTTTGCATTGAGCCGCAGCGATCAAATAGCATCAAACTTTCTCGACATGAAAAGAGACCTGTTTTTTGGCAACAGTTAACAACAACAAAATATACTGAGCTTTTGCTTATTGGTAGATAGATGCATTGTGTACAGTATTAACACATAAGCCCGAAAATAAATTAAATAATAATAAATAATAATAAATAAATTTCGAGTTGTGTCATTTTTGAAGAGGGTATGCGATATATCTATCTAAATTAATAGTAAAAATACTTTTAAATATCGTAATAATTTTATACAAAACCCTGGTTCGTTTCTGAAAATTTAACCCAAATCAAGGTTAAGTAAAGTTCCTCTAGAAATTGGCTCAGTCTAAACAAAAAACTCTACACTTGGACAATGACCTTGAAATTTCATTTATATTTGGAAAGCATTTCTAGTTAGTATGTAAATAAATAAGTGACAGAGCGCTGAACCAGCGCTCGTATGACGAATAAGTTCATTTGTAACTTTATCAAGTAACTTGAAATATTTCGAATTCTTACGTAATTAGCGGCAAAGTGCCTTGGAAATTGTGAAACAACAACAAAAACGTTCTTAGTGTTGATAAGCGCGTGTTGATGCCTCTCGGCGAAGACGGCGTTACTTCGCATAGGAAAAGCCACGCTGGTCCCCCACATGTCAGACTCAGGACTTATCTCAGGTTGATATATCTTCGACAACGTTTTACAATGTTGAAATACTTTGCGCCAATTAGTGGCTTATGTCTTAATCGCGCATTGTTTTTGGCTTACTTATGTCATTTTTATTTGTCGACAGCAGCCAAAATTGGCCGTGGTGTGTCGCTGAGGTTGCAAGCATTGTCGCGAACATGTCAGCCGCACTTGCAGCCATATCTGCGTCCACATATTGATAACTTTTACTATCGCAAAAGTGCGCGTAACACGATAACAATTTCCGTACGTACGAAAATTACACGGAATTTCAGTTCAACTCATTTTCAAAGTTGACGGAACGACATCACATTTAAAGCGACACACGATTTCGGTTATCTGGATACGGCTGCGGTAAGGTGTGCGTGTATGTGTGTGTGCATGGCAGTTCACTTACCCAAGGACTGTCGGTCGAAAGAAATGTACCGCTTGTACTCATGTCGGCTAAAATTCGAGCGCATTCTGCAGTTGTCGCTTTGGTTTCACTTCAATTTCTACACGAATGATGTTCTATTTCATAAGTGCATTCGTTTGTTTATTTCACTTCTTTTTCCTTTACGCTTTTCACTGATTCTTGACTGCTTTTGGGGTTTATTTTTGCGATCGAAACGCTCCACCGTACGAAATCGGTTTCGATTCAAAACACAAATGATCACGCAAATTGCCAGCGTAGTTAACGCCGCGCGCGCCGATTAGCCACTGAGCGCACCGAATAGGCCAGCAGCCGAAATTCAGTAAGTAGCGCTTTTTACTGCCCGCCCTCCAAACTGGCCGACCGCGCCTTATCAGCTTACGAGTGGCGGGCCTAAAGTAGAAAAGTTCTTAATGTTGCCATTTCGCATAAAAGCGAGAGTTTCCATTTCAAAAACAGCGCTTTGTGCCAGCGAATTCCTGCGTACGCCATCGCTTACGCGTTTGTTTTTATCAAATAACGATAAGCGACACATTTTATCTGGTCGAATTGATAAACGGCTCCGAATACTTTAGGCCGGCCTTTGCCGACTGAATTATGGCTTACGATCAGATTGTAGGAAATTTTGTTGGGTGAATGTATGATATGAATTCACCAAAATGCGGCCATCATAAACAACTTTGATTGCTTCTGGTGAAAACTATTCACAATATGGGGTTAGAGAAGAGAGAGAGAGAGAGATTGTGTCTTTTTATAAAATATCACGTGGAGAGAGTCATTCGGAAATACTTTTGGTCTGGACTTACAGAAGAAGGCAAACACGTAGTAGAGGAGTCTAGAGTAGAGCTGCAATACGATCCCGTTTTCCGGGAATGGTTTGATTTCTAACGCTTTGTTTTGGTGTTTCGGTAAATATCTGATATGTCTCAGCGAAATCAACACGACGCTATAACTCGAAACTTATATTTTTTTAGATAAACAGCCCAAATTTTTTATGGAAAAGCTTATATTTTGTGTTAAAGTCCTCAAAGTGTTGTTTATGTTACATGAATACATTTATTTACTAAAAAAACAAATGCAATGCACGATGAATTCTGTTCACATTGAAGTAACAAAGTCATAATGAAGATGAAGAACACGGATCAAATTTATTTCATTTATATTAATTCGAAGAACAAATTGTACAAAATTGACATTTAATAAAATTGTAATTAAATGAAAAAAGTACAGTTTTAATATTTTCATGTTGGTTTGATTTTCGAAACTTAGTTTTAAAAGCAAAAAGCTCGACATTTTCAAAGTTTGCAAATCAAAATAGAATAGAAGAAACGGAACTGTTCTTGCAACTAGATTAAAATCTTATCAAATCACACGATTAATTGATTACATTGATCACATAGAATACAATACATCAAACAAAACGAAAGCAATGATAAATTCCTTTCAAATACTAAAGGAAATGACTTTTTTGGCGGCCAAAAAACGCAAATCATAATTGCGATTTCATAATTTAAGTTTCTTGAACAAAAAACATATTTGTAACTTAGCAACTCAAATTCCTAAATTCATATTCTACTTAAAGTTTGCTTAACTTAACATTTCGAATTCCTAAATTTATGTTCTACTTAAAGTTCGCTAAACATTCCGTTATGACAAAGCAAGCTTACCACAACTTTTGATTGCAGCGTACTAGAAAAAGCTCCAGTTTATCTTATCGTCGATAACCACATCAACGACTGCAATTGCACAGAAGAGTACGTACATATTTGCTTAAATATACATTGAACCCCCATTGGAGATAAGGTTTGCAAAAGGCAAATCGCAAGGAATTTGCAAAAGAAACAAACGTGTGTTTGTAAGAACAAAGAAACCCTGACTTCTTATTGATGTAAAATACTGAAAGAGAATAAAATGATGAATGTCGTTCAGCAAAAGTCAAAATAGATGGAAGTAAATAGATGGAATAGTATCTAGCAAGTTCTTTTCAATTCATTACCTAAAATAGGCTTTTAGATTGAATATTCTGCAAAGCTTTTAGCTACTCCTCCTCATCATTCATGCAATATATTATAAACTGAAACATTACGCACAGAATCCATAACATCATCACATAAGTCCATTAATGTTTTACTCACTGGCTTCTGGATTCACATTCCATTCTTATCAGCCGTGCTGCTCATTTCTGCAGCTAATAACCTCAAATTTTTGCCTATTGCCATGTTAACATTGAAAGTATGAGTCTGTTCTATATTTGTAACATAAGTGAAAATGTTTTTAAGCAATATGGCACCGAAACAGCGTTTTCCACTACTCTGCGCCGGCAGATAGTAGGAGTTGGCCTCAAAGCTTCTTATCAATGTCGATAGTAGAATATCAAACTATATTTGTCCACTTATAAAAGCATAATTTTAGGCAGCAAAGTTGTCAGCAGACAGCAATCACAAGGAGAATCAATCAATTCACAATTTGAAAAAACTGCACAACTATTAACACTAAAATGCATGAATTTTTTGTTTTGTTTAAAAAATATAATTTTTTTAATGTGAGTTGAGGCTGCTGATTACAAAAATGTCGTTTAATTTTCAATATAAATACTTCTAAAACCTCCCAAATGCAAAGTCATAAAAAGTTGAGTTGAGTAAAGTTGAATCTAACCTGATTTTAATTTGAAGATTGCACAACAGATCGTCTTGAACTGCTTCTGCTATCGCCAGCTACTTACATCCATGCATGACTCTTTGGTCAGTCAGAATGTATGAGTGCATGTCAGTTCACCCTCAAGCGAGCTAATGCATTCGAGGGTTAAAGGAGTCTGCCTATACATAGATTCTTCTATAAATTCGTATACAAATGCAACAACCGTTCGATGAAAGTAAAAGTGCCAATTTAAAATGTTTATTTTTAGAAAACATCTCTTTGTATATTTCTCTCGCCGAAGTTGTTTCATGCGGGGCCAAAAATAAACGACTCGCACTTCCCCTCGCCAGCACCAGCCAAATGCCCGAGTACCTACCAACAGCAATAAAGTGTACGGAAAGTCATAATAACAACAAATTACTGTAGCCTGCAATTAGATCGCAGTAAAAGTGCGCACGAACAGTGCACTCCGTGCCCTCACAGTATTCTTCGGCTTGGAAAATGTGTTCGCACATGCGCGCAAACGGCATCGGTGATGGCTGGTTTCCTCGGGCGCTCGACTTGCTAAGTGAGCAATGTGTGCCACACAAATGGAGGGGGAGGAGAACAATGTGTTGTCTTAAATGCGCACAACTGTCAGTAACAAGTCAGAGACGAAGTAAACACCAGAATCACTAAACATCTGCAACAATATTGCACAGGGCGGCTTCAAACTTAGCTACACACGACATCAAATACGTTAAAAATTTATGGGCGTACGTCCGGTTCGTTGTTAACTATTTGCTATTCGCTGATTTATTACTAATATATGTACAGACTTTAAGTATTAGTTCTTTTGTGTAAAAATCACATAATTCATGAGATCAAATAATGAAATATTACGATTTCTGGAACGCTTCGCGTCTCACAGGTATGCACCCATGCGCTGAGCCATTCTTGGGCGTTATCGATGATTTCTTGTTGAGTATGGAAATTAAAATTTTAAATAAAACAAAAGTCAAAGAAAATAAATTTTCTGAATGTGATAACTAAAAAAAAAAATATTAATATATTATTACAATTTAGAATGTGCCATCTCTTGAGCTTTTATAAGAAGGATGTCACTCCAACCTAACCTAACCAAATATTTGTGTGACAAACGGCCTAGCTTCAAGCTGTACTGAAGTTCGAAAGTATTTGATAATCTTTATTTGGATTGTTTTGAAGGGTAGAACATTTCCATCAGAACAAATGGTGCACAGACTCTTTACTACTACGACTACTTTATATAAAATATTGTTTTTTCTAAAAAAAGCGTATTAAAACACTTTACTTGATAATGATAAGATTGTTCGGAATTTCTCGATTTGGATTCTTGTGCGAATAGCAATATCAAAATTTTTAAAATATTTTTATCGCACTCATTTTTCAGTGTTGATATGGTTTTGTTTAAAAAATCGCTGTGGTGAAATAACTACAAAAGCATATATTTTCTGAGATCATAATGAAAATCATACATATTTCTTCTCTTATATTCTTCAAAAACTGTTTTAAATAAAGTTAAAAATGTAAATAAAAATTTCTGTTATTAAAAATAATTACTCAAGACAATTACAAATTAAAGTAAACTTCAAATAATTGTTTAAAAATGGTTACAAAAAAAAAAGAAGGACTTTTCACTGTTGCGAGCTTAAACATTTAGTTGCTCAAGTCCAAATACTCTTAGAACATCTGCAAAGTAAACTATTCTGTAGACCAACAAAAAATTTAATTTCTTTAATACTAAAGAGTTCAATCGTCAACATATGTACATAGTTGATAAAGAAAGGGTTCAATAGCCCAAAAAGTTGGTTTTTCACATTCAAGAAACATTGAAATGTAAATTTTTAAATTTCAAAAACCTCAAAAAAGTCTTCGTAAGCCCGTAAAGTATTAGAAAATGAAAAGCCTTCACGTTCGAGTCAACATGTGGTTAAGTAAAGAAAAGAAAAGTAAAGTTTCACATTTCAAAAACCTTATACTATATTGTATTAACTTGTAACAATATTGTATTAATTTAAGCTAAAATTGTTATTATTCATGTTTAATTCACTCAAACTGATGTACTATAAAAGACTCAGTCTTACTTGTACAAATACTATTAAATAATAAATTAAAGTACTAATTAAAGTACTAATTATACAAAATATTCCAAAACCCGTAGAGTATTACAAAACAAAAAGCCTCGAAAAAAAACTCGAACGTGTGAGTTATCATACGAAATATCGGAAAATGAAGTTTCAAATTTCAAAATCGAAAACCCGTAAAGTATTAAAAATCGAAAAGCCTCCACGTTGGAGGTAAAGTTTCATCAAAAAGTAATGTTTCACATTTGAAAGCATGAAAACAGATTTGATTAGGAAACATTTGCCTTCTATTTAGATGCCACAAGTCAGCCCAAATTTGTTAACCTATTTAAATTTTTATGTATTATATTTTAATTAGAATGTGCAGTTTTCTACTAAAAATAATTTGATTTTAACTTCTCAATGATTCCCCCTTTTTCTCACAACAATAAAATCCTATCGATGTTAATTGCTATCGAACCTTTGTAGCAATTAATTAGAATCACGATTTAAATATTCAAATCTTCTTATAAGAGCAGCAGAGTGGTCGGCTGCCAGCACTCGCCTGAACTTGGACTGACCTGTCATGCCCACACGTGTTATTAGGACCATTTATAAATAAGCATTTAGTGTTCTTAAAAATGCAAATGCAAAAGACACAAAGTTAACGAAGTTTTTTTAATTCAAATAAAATATGTGCTTTTGGTTTTGTGGCTGTAACCTACTTGTAGAAGCTGAACACGCTCGCACATATTTAAACAGCTCAGGAATATCAAAGCCCGCAGGTATTGTGTAAAAGCCATAATTAATTATATGCTGCGATCGCAGAACTTGGATAAAGTGTTTGCTTCATCATTTGTGCTAATTTTAAAATGCAAAACATGAAGCATGAAAGTTTTTATGCTGCAGCGAAAACTGAAATCCAAAAACAAAAGCCATAAAACGTACGGATGCCAAGGCGAACGGACTGAGGCGTGTGTGTTCGAGTTGGAAGGGGTGTGGGAGTGCGAGTGTGAGTGTGAGGACATTGTCCAGCAGTTAGAGAGATATTTAAGCTTGAGAATGGACGACACTTGAAGCTGGTAACAAATACGAATTTCAAAAATCACAAATTACCTCATACAGCGCACTTGAGCATTTACTCAATGATTGGGCGCTATTTGAAATTCAGACGTTTGAATAAAATTAGGCTGTCGCAACAAATGTGCGTCTTTACTGGTACTCGTAAGTAGATATATGAATGTATGTATTTATGTTTGTGGGTACGAAACCACTGTGCGGGCCGGCCGGCACTTTCAGCGCTCGTTTCAGCACATCTTTTATTTGCGTTCAGAATTTTAATATGTACGCACATATATGTAAGTATGTATATACATATGTATATGTCGGCGCAGAACTATCAAACTTGCATACTTAAGTGAACCGTAAACGGTGCGCAAACTCAGTCACACACTCGTACCCACATAAAACGATGACACCGATAGCGACAGCGATACCAATGTCGAAGGCGAAGGCAAAGTCGGAATCAACACTGGAGCCGGGCACCACTTGAAAATGTGCAAATTCTCGGTATTTGGCAAACAGACTAGCCGGCTCGACGATAGACAAGTATTGTAAATATTTGCGCGTCCGCAATGAGATTAGCGTTGGCGCCAAAGGAAAATGTCGATTGTCAGGTAAACAATTTAGTCATTACGAAGTCGTGAATGAGCGCAGCACTGATCGCTTACGCACCACTGAACTTTCATATTGACATTTCCGAGCGCTGACAGGCGCGACAGCCAAATTCAACGGCAACGCAGCGTCCATTATTTAGGCTAATAACTGTCACTCGCTGCCTGCTCGGCCAAGCCACCGACAGTTGAATTGCAGTGATTTTCCCATTTGTGGATTCATTGTCAGCGGTGCGTCGCTGGTCGAACTGACTTTCATTTGATTGGAAACGTTCGCATGGGGAGACGAACATTTAAGCGGACACTAATAGATAGACAGGCAAAGAGACATAGAAAAACCAACAATCGACCGAGTCGAGCGGTCACAAAGCATACCACATCACATCATTCAGCCAATGTCATGGCGGCCGCCACTCCGGCTGAACGTCAAAGTTGCGCGTGCGCAGCGGCCAAACAATCGACAGTCAGGCAACTCACAGCGACGATCACGACGACGATGATGTCATAAATCTCTCTCCCGCACTGAGCACTACACAATAAAAGAAAAAACAAAAACAAACATCGAACATGCACACAGCGAAAAAATCGTTAAAAAGCAATAACAACAACAAAAGTAAAAAATACAAATCAGTAGACAATCAAAGCGAGTATTTTTAACTAATTTTTGCAAATAACTTTGGACTACAATTATAAAAAAGACATTTCTTTCTGATGATGTCATTGTTTTGCAATAAAATTCGTTACAAAAAAATAATTAAAAACAAAACTTAAGTGTTGTTATTGTTGCGCTTCCCTGCTCGATGACTACTTTTATCAGTGGCAAATTTGTATGGCACATTAGCTGCGGCAGCGCCCCGTCGGTATGCGCGAACAAAATAAAGAAGCAGTGAAATCATGAAAATCAATTTCGAGTGAAATGTCGAAATATCGCTTTTCGGTTGGAGTTTTTGCGATCGCGTTACTGGGCGCCTTCACTTCACGCACTGCGGCGTGCGCATGGCACATCGATTCATTAATTTCAATCAAAAGTGATTAATTGTAAATATTTATTCGTTGGAGCGATTAACGGCACATGGCGTACGACCACACACACTCGTACATGTGTTATTTGTAAAATGAGTAAAGCTAGGCTGGACTTTTAATTGTTCCAGCCTATTAAGCTGTCGCTTTCAATTAAAAATCTAACAGAATTTTATTTTTGTTCGAAGATATTCAGATCGGCAACTGATGGCAAGATTCCAATAACACATATTTTCAAATTAACTGATATTTGTTTATTTTACCAACAATTGTCTATCGGTGTAAAAACACTGTGTGTGTGTGTGTGAATTATGACATTGTGTCATTTTGAGTGGTTGATCATGAGGAGTTAAAATACAAAAGTTATGCACCATCAGTTTTGCTTAAAATTCTTGTTTCTTCGGCAAGTTGAAACACAACTTTGCAATTTGTATCCCCCATACAATTATACTTTTTTTTGACCAATCATTCGTTTTTCAAAAACCTGTTAAGATGCCATTTCGTGCCGTCAAATTGACACTTGCTGGCGTTTGTTGCTTTTTGGCAATTTTTATTATTACTACCATTACACCAACAAGTTGGAATGCGCATCACATATACAGACATGTATACATACATACACACAAATTATAATAGCCCACTATGACGTTAGTCATAATTTTAGTAACTCGTAGACTTTGTTCATTCATGTGTTGAGTAATCTAGCTGGGGGTGTCTATTTGTTTCTCATGTTACGTGTTCACGATTCGTAGAAAATACTACACTGCCGTCCCAAGCAAAAGTTCACATACGAGTACACTGGCAGCGCTAATATGAATGAAAACAAATATAAAATTACTGGAGAACGGAAAGAAGAAATCTAAGATATGTATGAGAGAGGTAGGTATAAAGGTTCACTTAAGTACAGAGAGATGCCTGCGGGGACCGGAAATAACAGTTACTTATGAAAACTATAATTGAAAATTTTACTATGAAGGAAAAATCATGCAAATAAATGAAATATACTAATACATTTCTTTTCGCACGGAGAATCAAAATTGGCAATAAACTTTTTGTGTGTAAATTTTACGGAAAATGACTTTTATATTGTGACTTAAAAAACTAAATTCACTGAATGATTTTTATTGATGACTTAAAAAATAAAAGTCACTGACTGATTTTTATTGATGACATCAAAAATAAAAGTCACTGAATGATTTTTATTGATGACTTTTATAAATAAAAGTCATTGAATGATTTTTATTGATGATTTAGAAAATACAAGTCATTGAATGATTTTTATTGATAACTTTTATAAATAAAAGTCACTGAATGATTTTAATTGATGACTTAAAAAATAAAATTAAAATAAAATTTTTACTGAAGACTTTTATAAATAAAAGTAAGTTTTTATTGATGACTTAAAAAATAAAAGTCATTGAATGATTTTTATTGAAGACTTTTATAAATAAAAGTTTTATAAATAAAAGTCATTGAATGATTTTTATTGATGACTTTTATAAATAAAAGTCATTGATGGATTTTTATTAATGACTTAAAAAATAAAATTCATTGAATGATTTTTATTTATTTATTTTATTTTATACTGAAAAAATATAAGTCACGAACAATTGTTATCATAAAACAACTAAAATAAAAATCGAAAAAAACTGTTATTGTGGACTAATAAGAAAAAAATAAAACATAATTGTAATTATAGGATTTTTTAAATATAAATAAAAAATAACTTTTATTTGTTGAGTCATTAAATAAAAGTCAAAAAATAACTCTTAAACATTGATTTTTATAATAAAACTTATAACTGTTACGGTCCCTGGATGCCTGTAATATCTACGTACTACGAGAATGGCCATTCTAGGTCTTTTCTTTGCCAAGAATAGACATTACCACATGAAGGGAACCATGAGGACTCCAATATAAGCCTTGGTATCTTCCTAATATCGAAAGTTGGAAGCTCAGTATCCAAGCCAAATAAGGAACAAGTAATTTTGGTATTTTCTTTGCCAGGAACAAACATTACCACATGAGGGAACAACGAGGTTTCCGGTATAAATCTTTAGAGACGTTTACATTTAAAAACTCTTTAAGGTCAAAACGGCACGGGAAGCCTGGTGTTTTTAGTCTTTTTCTGGCCTGGGATCGGCATTGACAAATGAAGTGTAAAACTAAGAAAAGTGTCACTGTGCTGATGGAATTCCAAGTTGAAAGGCTCTCTAGATCATCTTCTGGACAGGTTTGTCTGGTAATATTGTAGGTGTCTTCTTGCGCATAGAGTCTGTTGTCTGAAGATTTGTCAAACCAACGGAAGCGGGTCGCCAACGTTAAGGGAGGTAGACATACAATCGATCTGTGTTTCTACTTGCTATTTCATTGGTCTCGTAGAATAAAGGTGGACCTGCGATTTACTTGCTGCAGTGCTGAGAAGGCAACGGCAATCAGAAACTAATTTTGATGTCGTGTCGTAAGCAAAGACCTTAATTGCTTCCTGACTGTCTTAAAAGTCATATACAAGGTGCAACCCAAAGTAAACACGACTTTTATAAAATAAAGAAAACGGATGATTATTTTTGTATAATTCTTTTTATTTATTCAAAATACTCTCCTTCTGCTTCGATACAACGTTTTGCACGGTCCAAAAGCATTTGGAATGAGTGTTTTAGGTCATCGGCCGGCATCGCCTTCAGAATATTGGTACAAGCCTTTTGGATGTCCTCAACGTCCTTATAACGGTTTCCTTTCATCGGCAAATGCAACTGACCGAATAAGTAGAAGTCACAGGGAGCCATATCAGGCGAATACGGTGAATGATTGATGGTAAAAATGCGATTTTTGGTCAAATAATCGGTCGTAACTAGGGCTCTGTGAGCCGGTGCATTATCATGCAATAAACGCCAACTTCCTTCCTCGCGATATTCTGGCCGAATACGACGGATGCGATGCACCAAACGCTTCAAAACTTCAACATAAAACAAAGCGTTAATTGTTTTTCCCGGTGGAACAAACTCTCGATGAATTATTCCCTTTGAATCGTAGAAACAAATGAGATGAGTTTTGATTTTTGACTTCTCACGGCGGGTTTTTTTCGGATTTGGCTCATCTGGGTGCTTCCATTCGGCACTTTGACGCTTTGTTTCGGGATCATATTGAAAGCACCACGTTTCGTCACCGGTTACGATGTTGAACAAGAAATTTGGATCACGTCTGGCTTCCCGAACGATGTATTTTGCGTGCTCAATTCTCTGCGCTTTTTGGTCGTCGGTTAAAGTGTGCGGAATGAAGCGAGAACACACTTTACGGAGACCCAAATGTTCGGTTAAAATGCGATCAATTGATGTTTTGGAGATGTTCAATTCCATTTCCATCAATTCCAATGATGATTTTGGCTGCATTTTGATAAAATCACGCACAGTTTTGATGGCATCGTCAGTAATCACAAATTTCGACTGGCCGACGTGTTCGTCGTCATTCAAGTCTTCACGACCATTCTTGAATCGATTCAACCACTCATTAACACGGCCACGGGATAAACAATCATCACCATAAACTTGCTTTAACAATTTAAACGTTTCGGTAAAAGTTTTACCAAGTTTAAAACAGAACTTAATATTAGCTCTTTGTTCGATCGACATTCTCGTACCAAAGTTAAAAACATACTGTCACATTGAGCGGGATATTTCGGCGTCTACTAGACCAAATGTCATGAAATTTAGACAGTATGTGAATGAAAGATGTACCTTTCCAACGCATGTCCTCACACATAGATGGCGCCACCAGAAACGTCCCTATTGCAAAAGTCCTGTTTACTTTGGGACGCACCTTGTACATATATTCACATTGCAGAAGCCGTTTTTAAAGAGTCACTTCGAAGCAGCAGTATAGCCCACGACTTTAGTTTGAAAGGCGCAGCAGTGGTCGCGTAGGCAAAAGAAATGTTCTGACCTCAGTTTACTGTAGAATACTCACTATTGACCCTATTCTGTAACTTGGATTCGTCAACTGGATATTCAGTTGATACCTTGTTATTTATTCAGTTCACCAGTCCAGTCCAGCTACTGGATAAGTTCTCATTATGTAAGTCAATGTGATAGAGCCATTTCGAAGCCTAAAGTATGGGCGTCACTTCAGCTAGAAAGCCTTTTCAGTAGTGAGGTATGCGAAATAAGATTATTGACCTCAGTTTGCTTGAGAATAACCCACAACCAATTCCACTCCTTCACTGTTAAGATGACAAATAAATCTTCAGTTGATACATTGATACAACGATGAAATATTTCTAATTGACAATCGATTTTTATATTAAACATCCATGTAAAGATTCACAACTCGATTTGGGTTGAACAGGGACTCAGGGATCGTACTTGATCAGTCATATGCAGATCATTCTCGCTCTTTTCTTATATTTACTTACATGATCGCGAGAAAAATACAAAATTACAGATCACTGTTATAAACGCGAAATAACTGGCTGGTACACAATCATGATTGTGTGAGAAAAATTGTGATCGTAAATATTCGCACACAAAATTGTATTATCACAATGATGTGATGAAGAGTGTACAAATACGAACCCTTTTCTCAGCAATGAGTTGTATGATTAAACTTTATAATTCGACAATATTACGAAGAGTTTAGACAGTCCAGTTTCATTCATTGTGTTATTTTTGATGCTAGAACTAAAATGTTCACGTGGAACTTTTGTTGACGATGATACTGTACTTAAGTAACATATACATTTCTTATATAAATTCTTTGCATATAAATTTTTTAAAACTGATGATTCATGTGATAACTTAAATCGCGTGTAGTAGTAAATACCACACCAACATTTTTTATTCATTTGTGTTTTCATTTATGTTTTTTGGCGTTAGAGCAATTTGCTTTCCATATTTACTTGGCCAGGTAAATTTTTGTACCCACGCAATATTTTTCCACTCTGTTTTTTTTAAATACATAATGTATTTTTTGTAGTTGTACATTGCAAGGTCTTTGTTCTTTGTATTTTGGGCTATTTAACTATTTGCTTTGCTAGGCAGGAAACACTTGAAATTTATCTTCAAAAAAGTCGGTTAATTTCTTACCGACAAATAATCTATGGACTTGATATGTGCTTGCGAAATAATTAGTACACTTTGAATACACACAACTATTTGTTGTGTTGCTTATTGTTCTTGTGCAAATAATGTGTGAACGTACTAGTACGGCACCGCGCCAAGTACAGCCTTAATTTCTCTTTCAAAGCATAACGAACTTGATATTTGAATTTTATCAGCAATGCTTAGTGAGAATGTCAAACAACTCGTTCAAAAAAATCCCCAACTTCAGGCACACTCAGCTCCAGTGCCGTCGCGTAAGCAATTAGGGAAAACCACTTCTGCTTCCAGACCAGACCTTCAAAGACCCTAATTAAAGTGTGTAGCACCATGTATGCCATCAGAGACGGCAACAAATTGACGTTGTCACTTTTCAATTGTTCGATTGTTTTAATGATGTAAAGCAGTCTTGCAACAAAGCATTCTTATCACGTGATAAAAACGGTTCCGTGCTTCGCATTGTTCCCACCACACAAAGTGCGGACACATAGCCCCAACTCGCACAGTCATCCGACCCTTAGTAGTTATTCGTTCACGAATAGTCAATTGAAATGTGCAGGAGGAAGACATCGTCTGTGCATAGCGACAAGTATTCAGATATCGAAAGTGGTGAGTATCGAGCGCTCGGCTACGTGCGCCTTGGCGGCAAATTGGCTCGAAATGGTGCGCCGATATTCTACGCAAAGCGCACACTGTCATTGAAAATTAATTGGATTTCCATGCACAGACCCTGAGACCGTTGGCGCTGTTCAAACAGCCGAAATCGAGTCTTGGCGCTAACAATTGTCGGCGCGTAGCTTCGTACTCAAATCAGACCATTGAAAAAGTATTTAAAGGGACCTACCGAGGGATGGCAAATTTAGTTATAAATTTATAGTTTTTCGTATAATAAAAAAATTATAAATAATGCGTTTTTAACTATTAAAATTGATACATTTATTGGTTAACTATTTACTGGCTAACTGTTTGACTATTGCAGCGCTCGTTTAAAACAATTGTTGTTTATCGCTTTTCGATTGCTGGTGATGACTTTCATCAGGAATCATTACGAAATGTTAAAAATTTCCTCATTGCCAAATGATCTATGAACAATTAGTCTGCTTTTGGTTACAAAAACAAAAAAATTGAAATCAAATGATTTTGTTGCCCTTCCGCCTTTCAATTGCTGAATCTTTCCGAGAGATAGCTCAAGGGAAAAAATGTGTTGGGCATTTTTAAATGAAATTACATAAAATTGCTAAATCTTTCTGTTCTGTAGGTAGGTGGCAACGAGTGCGAATCCTTCCTGTGGTGTATGTGTTAAGCATTTTATAATTCAATGACGTAAACATAATTTATAGGCTATGAAATGAGGTTTTTTCTACGATTCGCGATTTCAGAGCACACATTTATGATTAGCCGATATACGACAAAAACAAATTGGTGGAACTGATTAAAAAAGGCGAGGTGATCTGGCCAGTTTCACCGCTGTTATCAAAGGCCACTGGCTTGAAGGAGCGCATGCAGCCAGAATCCAGGTAAGAAGGAAACTATAAAGCACTTCCTCAGTACATGCGCGACCTCAGCAAGAAGGAGGATGCAAACGCTAACCTTTATTCAAGGATATCAGGAAATTTTTTAGCAGCAAAAGCAGCGATTTTCCGCGTCAAACTGGTTGCAAAAATAGCCAAGAGCTAGCGACGGTCAGAATAACTGGTGCCTGTACGTAAATATCGAGTAAGTGGCATTATTCCTAATTGGGTAGTGGCGACATCGCCACCCTAACCAATCAACCAACCTCTGCTTCCAATGAACAATAAGTAACGTAATTTACTTTTGACCGTGCAATCCAAATATTGTTCTAGTTTCCTTAATTCTCCCTCAATTCAGTCTTTTGTCATTTGTTTCCAATGCTATTCTGGTGCCTGCATTCAAACAGGCTTGGGCTTCCCTATTGATATGGATCTCTCTTTAGAAACTTGTGGTAATATTTTCTTAAGTAGCTATTCTGAATACTAAATTATTTACCGCGCAGGTGGTAAACCTTTTCCATTCATTGCTATCACATACCGGATCATAAATAACATTATGACCTATAATGCATGCAGTATCGGAGCAAAGTCCACGGTTATGGCCCACGTCCACAAATTACTAGTAGTTTCCCCTCGAATTTATACCCTTTCTGCATTTTTTTATTTTTTATATAAAATCTCTTTAACTTTGCAGCACCTGTGCTTTTGTTCTTTATTTGCCAGCTTTTTTCACATTTTTTAAGTTGATAAATAAAATTGTAAATTGAAAGCTTTTTTGGCCTATTTTCGTACACAATATGGAACTTCATAGGGCAGATGTAAAAATATTAAAATGAAAAGTATAACACTGAAAAGAATGAAACAGTGGAATAATCGAACTTATTCATAATCGACAAAAAACCATACAATCCTTTCATCCATGATTGCAGCAAGCTCAGCTTGAGTCTCGCAATCCAGTTATACATACAGCAATCCCCAGTTGAAAACATTCGTGAAAATTCTGACATACAGCACAACAAAAAACACTTTTTTTCTGTTGCATGGAGTTTTTCTACTGTTTCTTACTAATTTGGGTGCGCTGATTTCGAATCTATCCTCAGATTTTTTCTAGCAGCTCTAGTTTGTGAGATATAGGTATCGTGTCATTTTTTCAGTTTTTCCTCTACTTTTTCCATATTTTTGATTGTAATTTCAGACAAAAAAACCGATAGACATGATTTTCACCTTATCGCATTAACAACACCGCACGGCTTCTTTTCCGGTGCAACTTATTTTTATAAGTTTTAAAATGTCGCGGTAATTGGACCTCAAAGTCGGAAAATATGGGATTTTAAGGCGTTTTCTTTGATGGCCAAAAACATACACAATTTTCGTAAATCAAATGACGAGTTAGGTGTTTAATGAAAGCCGACACATCAAACATTACAACACAGCCAAATTATTTGGCGGAATGCACATTCGCATCGAAATAATACCAAAAATGTACCATAGTCATTTTCATACATTTTCCTTAAAAAATTAGGAGCCTCAAAATATGCTCTTTTATATGTAACATTTATAGTCTGAAACACAAGCAAAAAAACAAAAAGATTGTGAATTGCTCTAAACAAAAAAAATTAAAAACTTTACATATTTTTAGGCCCCAAATTTTTTAAGGAAAATCTATGAAAAGTGATGAAAATAGCTATGGTACTTTTTGGCTATTATTTCGATGCGAATGTGCATTCCGCCAAATAATTCGGCTGTGTTCTATTGTTTGATGTTTCTGCTTAAGATATTCATATACCTCGTAACTTGATTTATGAAACATCTGTACAATTTTCGCCATCAGAAAAAACGCCTTGATTAATGTCAGAAAAAATGGTGTGAAATGTTGTAAGTGCAACTACATAAAAATCATGTCGATAGGATTATTGGTTCAGAAATTACAGTCGAAAACGAGAAAAAAGCCGAGGAAAATTCGAAAAAGTGACACACCCATTTTTTGCGAAAACTAGAGCTGTTACATAAAAACGGTGTATGGTTTTGAAAAAAAACGTGGAAAAAAGGATTCATATTCATGTAAAAATCTCCATGCATCAGACATGCTGTTGTGCAGTGTAATAGTTTAAATTAAAGCTGTTAATATAAAAAAATAATTATTTCCAATATGTTTACCGGGTATAGGAACACATATGATAGAGCTTTTAAAAAATTAAAAAAAAAATTCGACATTAACGAAAAGATGATAGTAATGACAAGATTACCACTTGGTATCATATTCTGTGCAACAATAATAACTAAACATTTGGTTGGAAAACATAATCCTCTTAAAATAATCACATTATCGTCCAATTAACCACAGATTATGTGGTTTTTTTGTGGTTTTTCGACTGCAGCAAATTTTCATGATAGAAAAACTGTATAAGTAAAAGGAGTGAGGTGCCAGGTAGTTACGTTTTCGTATATGACAATTATACTATAGTATAATTAATAGTATAGTATAATATATAATATAGTATAAATACATATGTAAATGTGTTTGCACAAATGACATCTTTACTTCGTCCATCAATGCGGTAAGCGATGGTTGACAGAGGAACGCTTTAAACGCCATTTGGGGCGACTGCTCGCTCAGAGCAGATGTTCAATTATTGTTGCTTTTTATTATTTGGTATTTTTTTTTTTTAATTTCCAGTCAATTTGAAGTTGTCTGGAGTTATGCCAGTTGGAGTACGTAACGTACGCGTAGTCGGCTCGTTAAATGGACAAATATTTGAACAGCGCTGACATCAGGCGAGCGCAAATTGTGTGTGATCAGCGATCGGTGCTGGGGCCCGCCGGCGAGTAAACACGGAATGTGCTTGTGCCATATATGGGCATAAATATTGCTGTTATGTTCGGTTATTTAGCACATTGAAGTTATTCTGCAGCGTCGTTTGTTGGTCGCTTTTCATTTTCCATATGCAAAACACGTTGGAAATCTGCAGCACGAAAGTGTAATTGCGCTGATCGTGCTCACCGAACGTAAACAAGTTTGCCGCACTGTGGCAGAATGGGGAATGAAGCCGTGAGCAGGTATGCGTGTATTTACGAGTACGTGCTCAGGGGTATGTACAGAGCGTGTAATACATATGCGCCGTTTTGTGCACTCGCGCCAAGTCAGCGACTAACCCACAGCGCCGGACAGGAATTTCGTATTTTGCACTTCGAGTGCTACTTCGCGTAGAACTTCGAGGAGTGTTTGAGGCGGCATGAAAATATTGTACAATAAAGAAGGAAAAGTTGAAAGAAATAAACAAACAAACAAAATAAAATGTGTGTGTGTGTGTGTGTTTATGTACGGGAGAACAAGCGTACACGTTCTGCAGAAGTGGACTCTCAGCGAGGGAAATGGAGCAAGCGCGCACGAGTGCATGGAGCAACCGGCCGGGCAGGAGGGACCATGAAGAATTGGCCACGCCATGCAAAGCGGCATGCGCGCTGCGCTCTTTTATTGCCTTTTTTGTTTTGTATTTTTTGCTGCTGCTGCAACGCTGAAGAATTTGCCTTTTGTAGTTGGTTACGCTTTTTGATTATTGATTTCATTCTTTGCCTGTTTATTGCGATTAAGCCGTCAGTGTGGCATGCAAAACAATTTGTGTGCGGTGCGGTGTTGTTGTGGCCAGTGCTCGTGGTTGAAGGGCGCTCGGTGTACTCAATAACAGTAACCAGCGCAGAAGCGCAGAGCGCATCTCCTCCAAATGGTTTGTGTACGTTCAGTGTTTGAGCGACTTTTAAGCCAAGAAAGAGATGAAAAGGGCACACGGTGCAGCAGAAAAAGGGTGAGAACGCTGCGCGTCTGCGCTGCCACTGAAACTCGAAGCTACCGTGTGCAGTGATTGAAAGCAGGAAATGCTATAACGGCAACAACGCTTGTATGGCTCTTAGGTTCGCAATCGTATGACTGTCGTCTTGAAATGTGCAAAATGTTTTATTGCACATCAAACGAAAGCCGTAAACAAGCCACACCATAACCAACGACCCAATACGGCTTCCTTCCGCTCTTCAATATGAAGCGCTGCAAAAATATATGAAAAAAAAACTGGAGGTCAAGTTGAGTCCACATTTTTTGTGACTTGATGCTGATTGAATTGGCTAACTGCTGCCAAACGGCAAATCATTAGATCAGATCATTATTTATTCGACGCTGTTGAGTTGAGTTTGGCTGTCGTTGCGCGGCGTGCTGATTTGTAAATACACCTCTCAAAAAACGGAGGCTAAACAAAACTTTAATTAATTTTCGCAGGCAAGAACGCCAGTTCGCTTCTGTGTACTTTTACGTTACGTACAAACATACACAGATTTGAACAGTCTGTGTAAAAAGAAACCGGAAGTTGTAGTTCGTAAAAAATGAAAGATATCACCACACTTTTTCATCAACAAATTTGTAGCACTACAACCATGGCTCATTTGTTTAGTGGATTGGATTACAAAAAACCTTAAGCGACTTGATTCCAGTTTCGATTCTTCGGCGTAGCCAACGCCAAAAATATACGCGCCCTTTCAGCAATAAATGTTAAATCTCTGACAGCACAATCCTCTATGAAAAAACTTGCAACTCGTAGTTCGGAATACGTAATAAACTGTAGGGAAGCTAGGACTTAGTGTTTTTGTTAATCTGATTTTTTTCAATACATGATCACACAGATCGATCTCGGTATAGGAACATTTATTTACAAATTCAATAAATGACTAAGCAGACAATATGTTGGCATCTAACTTCTGTCCTGTTCTCTAAGTTGAAGCTAACACTTTGGTCACTATAAATGAAGATTTTCTGATAAAGCTTAAACTGGAGTATGATTAAATATTTCATTATTGTATTAAAATAATTTGTTGGTAATATATTGTTTAAAGTCTTTAAAATCCATAAAGATTGACATTCTTTTAGAATCTGCTCAAAATATTTTAAATATCTTCCGATCCGATTCTGATTAAAGAGACAACACCTTTGTGCAAAACTGGCCAGCATGAATTAGGAGACAATGCAGATGTACTTCAGTATCACAGTGGCGCACACAGGGGGGGAGGGGGCGGTGGTTGGTGGTTCATATTGCTGTTACAAAATATGGTTTCGAATGGTATTCGGCTCAAAAGTTGTACGCAAAACCCCCCAAATTAAAATCCTGTGTGCGTCATTGGGTTACTGTATAAATGGGGCCCTGTCTAATGGGGATTACGGGATTAGAGCTTCCACACAAAATGAAAAGGAAAAAATCGGTTTTTTTTAACTCTTTAGTTCTAGAAGGCTTTTAGCTGTATTTTATAAAGACATACACATATTTTCATGTTTTATTTAACAATTCCGACTACTTTTTACACTGACTGTACTACGGCATAAATAAACATGTTTAAATTGTTTGCTTAATTTCAATAAACGATGCGCAAAAGAGTGCAATTTAAAAACATTTATGACATAAACGCAAAGCTCAAACAAGTTTTGGCACAGTTGCAATTGCAAACATTTGAATGATTTTTTCATTGAGTTTTTTTTTGTATGGCACTGGCACAACTCGCTGCAACTGTCGGGTTAACACGCATCTAAGCTTAAACGAAATTCATAAAGTCAACGGCTGCAAGGGCGTCACTTGATAAACGAAACAGCAGACAAAATTTCAGTGAGATTTGCGCATCTTCAACACAAAGAGACTTTAAAGCAGAACACATATTCATTAAATAAATTGGCTTAATAATCACAGCTGAGATTGGCGCATCTGATGATCAAGCAGACGATTTTGCAACTCAATCCCGGCTGCCGTTCACATTCTGTGACCTTCAGAATGCATAAAATTAATTGAACATTGTCCATCCTTTAGATCCGGTGACGTCATGCCGCTTTCTGTGCGCATTAGCCATGACAACTTCGAGTGATGATGAATTTGTCACTGCGCTAAACCAATATTGAATTTGTCATAAATATGTTTGTAGCGCGATAACGCAACACATTGTCGTTTCTACTGCAATCGCCTCAATTCAATTTGGTGTAAAGTACAATTTCGCAAAAAAAAAACAAATAATAAGCGCCTCATTGGAAATTTAATTGATTTGCTGCATAGCTCCAGCGGCGTTGCGTTTGGCGTCTATTTTGAGGCCATGACTATCATGACCTATCTGTCGCTGATAGCGAAACGCTTGTCATTTCTTTCTTGACGACACTGCAGTTCGCATTCGATTCGATTAGGCTGCATTGACATATAACAACCGAGCCGCTGTCGCTAATTACGAACCAACGCTTTTGCATACCATCGCAGAAGTTGACGCCACATCGCTGTGCGGAATGCTGCGCGCCACATTCCAGTCTGACGGCGAAGAATGGTCAAATCGGGTCGTTAGTTTCATTTTCTACTTTGCACACATTCAAGTGTGCCTGTAGTAGTTGTTTACCTGCAACCGCAGCAGCCGCCAACTATTTCACAGGCCAACCAACTAGTTTTTGTTGTTCCACAATATTTTTGCGAAAATTTAGATTTAAAAACTTGCTGCGCTGTATGCACGCAAAAACACAATCAAACAACAACAAAGCGTACAACAATGAAACTAAAAACAAAAACTGATTAAGGCAGGTTTTGTTTTCGCAAGCGAGTAAATATCACTAATAATCCGGCGTATAGTATTTAAGTGGAGTGGAGTATTGAGCGGGCGAAAAGCTGAATATTTCAAGGCTAAAAATGTGCGCACCTGAGCTTTGCATTTGCGTGTAAATGCTAAAAGCACTTTGCATTCATTTAGAAAGCTGGCATGCGCCCAACTAGCAGATAAAACGACGAGCCAACAACAACTGTGGGGCAGAGAATGTATGAAGCGGTGAAATGTGGAGCATTTGGTCTCGCTGGAAGAGCGAAAATTTAATTGAATTGGTTGGAATTGCCACTGAAAGTTTGGGTAAAATCTGGTCCTGAAAGAGATAGAATGTAATAAAATTGGGTAGAGTTGGTGGAATAGAAGCGCGATATGTAAAACAAATCGTGTAAACTTAGTCCTAAAAGAGCGAGAAGTAATTGGTGAATTTTTTGTGTCATGGTTCGTATTTTGGTGGAGAGTCTGAGCAGTGGCGGCTTAAGGTGCTCGGGGGCCCGGGGCGGCGTCGGCTGAGGGGCCCCCACAAACGGTGCAGAATACCGTTAGTTTGCGTACAAAACTAATAACTGGAATTTCCGGTTATACTTTTTAATTTTTTTTTTTAAATTTCGTATTCCATTGAACAGTAAATGGACAGTAAACGGACAAATTATTTTGAAAAATATATGTGCTTGAAATTTTATAGAAAGCAATAAAATCCCAGAGAAAAAATTAAAAATGGATAAAAGGATAATCATACTAAATCTTTCCAAATTTGATAAAAACTTTCGTGAAATTAGGAAAACTTTTGGAAGAGCAAACTCGTCATTTCAAAAAGCCATCTTAAAACTAAAACAAAAAACAGAAAATCTTGCTTCGTTACTACGATCTGGCCATTATTTTAAGCAACCCGAGCAGGAGGATTAGATTGTTTTGCGATCAGTGCATCATTACACTACTCGACAAAAAATGGGCCAATCGCGTGCATAGATAAAGTGTTCTCTAGACTAACTTTCACCGCTTAACACGAAAATGAAAATAAAAAAATTTTTTTAAGAAGTGTTTTCAAAAAATCTTCGAAAAACGAGTTTTTTTTCTGTTGTTTCAGTTATGAGTACATATCTCCTGAAAGAATTATCTGATTAACACGAGCTGTCCGTCGTTCAAGAAGAGGATAATACCTTAGCCTTTTTAGTGATATATAGAATGTTCAAATCAGATGAGATTTGGGGAAGTTACTGACAAGTAACTTCCCCAAAGGAAAGTTTATGGATAAAAAAAATTATCTCCCCTAGTTTTAAAATCTAAGATGAAAGATATATTATTATATATTTTTTGAGCAAATATATTACTTGAGCAAATATTAAGCCTAACATCAATAGAATTGAAATAAAAATTACAATGTTATGATGCAGTGAGTAAAAACACCAACTTTACATTTATTACACTGTGCGAAATTTTTATTTTGCCGAGACCCATCCAAATTTGGATACAGACGTGAAACTAGAGATCATTTATAGTTATCTGGGATAGTCAGTTTTTCATTTTCTGGCCCAAAGTCCTTTTTAAAAAATTTTAAAATTTTAAGGACATACACATTTAAAATATTTTTTAAATATATGCAGTTATGCAATGATGGAAATATGGGTATCAAATGAAAGACATCCTTTTAACTAAATTTTCAATTTTGAAGTTTCAGGACCAAAATATGTCAGGTAGGGAAAACATACATGATTTGGATTTCAGTCTGTAGATTCATACATCTAAATTTTATTCTATTTCAAAGTTCCAGTCTAGAAAACACTTTTATTTTTAGGTGCATTTTTCGTGTCGAGTAGTTTAGAAATGTACAGACATATTTTATAAAACCCGGTAGCAGTAGCTTACTTACAAGGAGCATAGAATTGCTTTCGTAGAAGAGTCTATCAAAGAAGAAACCCGGATTTCCGGGACGATGTCTTGTTATCCAACCAATAATTATAAAAATAATAATAATAACTGTAAATTTGTTTAATGAGGTTAAGTAATTGTGTAATTTACACTAGTTTACAAGCAAACTCTAAGATTGCGATATTTAATTTTTAACATAGAATTTTGTATTTGCATACTTTGCACAAAATTTTAAGTCAAAAATTAAATATTGCAATCTTCGAGGGAACATTTTTTTGAAAATTTGCAAACTATTGTTATTTAGAAAGCATGTTTTCTTGCTTTTATTGAACTGAATTTGTTATTGTACATATATTAATTTCAAAGTCAATTGTCGACACTGTGTCTTTTTCAATTGATAAAAGTGACAAACAACCTTTCAACAACCATTGTAGAGCGCAAATAGTTTTTTACAAGTTCAGTTTTGAAAAACTTTAAATTTTTATATACAAGCTTCTCTCGGGGGCCCCTTGCAGCCCGGGGCCCGGGGCGGTCCGCCCCTCCGCCCCCCCCTTTAAGCCGCTACTGAGTCTGAGCCTGACCTTGTCGCAATTTTGATTTCAAACGATGAGTTGATTCTTCTATCATAGCGAATTATTTAATGTTGAGAAATTTACCAGCCAAAAAGGCAGCCACCGAAGAAATTTGAGACATTCAGCAGTCGATTCAGAAATTCTTCGAAACAGTGCGATAAAGCTTATTGAAATTTCATCTTGAAGTATCGCTGAAAAGCAGCATATGTGACTCTGGGGAATCTAACAAATCCCTCTATTATAACAGTTATCCTTTTAGAACTAATAAAATACTTTGCATTGATAGGAAACAAATATTCACTGCGCGCTGGCTCGTTAATATGAAAAGAGTACAGAGTTATGCGGAAGTTTTTGCACAGGTCAGTGAATCGTGCCAGTATATATAAATTTAGATATGATAAGCTATTTACTGTTCCGCTACTACTTACTATATGCATTGGTGATCTACAGGAAGTGTGGATTTCGGCTCTTTACTAAAGTTCATTAACAAAGCTCACATGCTTATTGATCAATAAATCATCTGTCATCATAGATCTCTGACATCATAGTCACATCATTTCTTTAGTGTAGCTAACTCTTTTATTCGCTTAAAATTCTCGATGCAACTTCTGATTAGATTTCCACTTACTTTATGACTTACTTATTACTTTATTATTTGGATTTGGAACTTGAAAAATGTTTTCAGGTGTTTATTAAAATTTTAAAAAGAAGCCAGTCAATAGTTCCGTAGGTAGTAAAATACATTTTTTTGGGTGGTCCCGCTGCCAACTTAAAAGTCAACTTGAATGAAGTTTCACTACTTTATCAGTGGACAAGTCCATTAACATTAACTCTATATGTGAGAAAATAACTTCTAGTTGAATTTGGTTGGTGACTTGACCGTTTAAGGGTTAATGTAAATTGAGTATTTTATGATAATTAAAAAATGCAATAAGATAAAACGTCAAGCAATTGAAATTACTGCATCGAGCGCAATGCAATTCAACACAATACCAATAACAGTGACAGCAGCAACAACATCAACAACAACAACAAAAACTATAACAACAACAGCAATAATGACACATGCAACTAATAATGAAAATCAAGTTTTGCTGAGCAAATGGAAAGCGAGCCATAATTTCGTTTCTTTATTTTGCTTCGCTGTTGCTGGCAGTGTTTGGTGGCGTTGCTGCTGCTGCTGCTTCTGTTGTTATTGTTGTTCTTTGACTCATACACTGGTGCATATCTGGTAGTAGCCGTTTTCCCCCTCGACTTTTTAGGACTCATATTTCTACGTTGGCGGCGCGTCCGCGTGCATGTGCGGCACTTGCGGCCCGGAGTGTGTGAGTGCGCAAGTAACATTCGAGTGTTTATGGTGCGCTGGCAGCACATGAAACTCCTTCGGCGCACTGCACATCGCCGTCAACAACAGCGCCGTAGAAGTCAAGACGAGGCAAGTCAAGTCGAGGCGGACCACGCCACACGGGTGCCACACCGAGCATATTGCACTGAGGTTGTTGTTGTTGTTGACGTTGCTGCTATTGCCCTTGCGATCTCTCCGCAAATGACCGCCGCCTGTTTCTGTTTATTTTCATTTCTTCCCTCTTTTACTATTATTTTCATATCGTCCGCTTTGTTTTTGCCCTTCTCTCAGTCTTACTTTACATTTCAAATACAACAGTTTTCTTTTGCTACGGCTGCGATTCGCTGTTGTGGGCACAATTAAGAATTTGCCCTGAATGGCCTTGCGTGCCTTCTTGTCTTTCTGTAAGCATCTCTGGCTTTGTGTTGTTCGAGATGAACGAGAAAAAGCCACAAAAAACCAAAAACAAAAAGCTAGCAAAAACAAAAGGCTAAGCGCTGTGCGCAGACCTGAAATGGTAATCGCACAGCACTCGCACACAAGCGCGAGCAACAAACGCAGACCATCGCGAAACTGCATTCCTGAGCGTATGAGAAATCGTTTGTTTGTTTGTTTGTTTGTTTTTCGCTGTATCCCTAAACCGAAGTTCGACTTCAAATCCCAAATTGCCCGCATAAAGACATTCGTCAAATTTCTGAAGTTTAAAGCGTTTGGGGCGGTCGGGGAGCTGCTCTAAAACCTGTTCGTTTCGCAGCCGCTAGCAGCCAGCGGCCAGCCGCGCCTTTCACCGACATTCGACATTGCCAATCCAACAGCAACAAAGCAGGTTGTGCTTTTATTTGCATTCATAGGAGCTTGTGTGTGTTTGTGAGCGTTTTAACTGTTGTTCAGAATTTAATGTACCTGTCCGGTAAAAACTAGTGGCAACAGCAGCTGCAGCAGCAGCACGATTTGCGGATAAAGCTTAGACAGCGGCGCAAAAAAACATTCAAATGGCAATAACAACGTTGACGAAAAATGCCAAAGAGAACGTCTCGATCGGTCAGTGTGAGAGCGCGCGAACTGCGCTGACTCAAGTCAGCCAAGCAAGCAGTCAGCCATCCGACCCTACTTAGCCCAGTTTCAATGCGCCCGAGTGTACATTGTGTTGTTTGTTGCTTGCAATAGCATTGTTGTATTGGTTGTTGGTTGGTTGGTTGTCCAAGTGGCAACTTGGCGAGCGCGAGCGTCGGCTTAATGACATAAACACCAACACCATCGCACAAGCGCACGCACACGTGTGCACATTGGCACCTGTGGGCCAGTGGCCAGCACGCCGCAGACCACCCGCCCAACACCGCGCCGCACCGCTTCACCTGCAGCAGCTCCATTGTGACTTTTTGCTCTAGCTGTCTGCGCGTATTGTGCGCGCAATTATGAGGTTTCTACAATACTTTTGTTACTGTTAATTCGTTGCAGCTTGAGGATGAATGCCACTTCCACCAATAACATTCCAGCGCTCCGGGCCATTCTAACATAACATTTGTGTTTCCCCCGTGCCTGCGATGGCCGGGCACATATCGGTTTACGGCACCGGCCGAGGCCAACTCTTGCCACCAGCACTCGGCGGCAACAGCAATGCTCGTGCTGTTCCTTTTTACGACTTTTTTACACGCAATTATGATCGCTATCTGCGCCAAACTGACAAAGTTGTGACGATCACTGCTGTGAGCAGTGCCTACGCGCTCAAGTGGGGGATGCCTCGGCGAGCGCTGGAGTCTGATTACTCAACAAGTTGCCAAGTCGCAGAAATGCTCGCACGCTCTACAATACAATACAAAACAAAACATATTTGCAAGACGCGAATGAGAAAACCGCGCAAAATTTAGGCAAAAGCCTTTGACTGTTGACGAGAAAACCTTTTAGTTAGCAGTTTTAACCTCAATTAATGTGTGAAATCGTCTGGCCGGCTGTTAGTTATGACAACAAATCGAGTGTTGGCATTATATTTTCACATCGAATTAAGAGTATCAACTAGTCAGCAAAAACGGTTGAGGTTATGATAGTTTAATTAGTTGAAAAAAAAAACAAAAATCTTTATGAGTACTCACATACGGCAAAACAGCTGAGAATTAGCTTTTGTAAAGAATCGCACAGATTTGGATGTTTAGCTTTACAGCAAAGGGGAAAAGTTCATCAATTCTTATGTAAAACGGTTGTTGTCCTTATGACAAAGCTTAAAGACTATTAGTAAAGAGTAACATAAAAAACAAAAAAAAAAACATAACAAAAAAATAGACACTCAAAGACATAGACAAAGCGACAGTTGAGCACCATCCAGGGCTCTGCTAGTGAAATGATATTCAAAAGGCAGAGGCCTGTGATGAACTTTAATTCCCTGTTGGGAACATAATCGATCTACAGGCCGCAGTGATACTATCCTCATACAACAACAATAACACCTAATTATTATTATTCTTTAATTAATCGAAGCCAAGGCCAATTCAATGCCAAACACAATGTAAAGAGTAAACAAGTTGAAGGCGAATGATCGCTGTGCGTAGACAGACAAAAAATAACTCACCTTTAACAGCCTCGTAGTATCCCAAATCCAGCGTGAATGTTTTGATTTAATCCGGCGGCGGCAAGAAAGGAAGTTCTGTCGCTTTTTACAAGCGTTTCGATGGTAGTTTTTGGTGTCAAGTTATTTGCTTGAGCGGCTGCCACAACGAAACTCCCGTAAAGGTCAAGCTGGAAGACGCAGACACACGCAGCGTAGCCCACAGCTTCTTTTCTATTTGCTCTCGTTGCTGTCTCTACTTCAGCTTACACTTCTGCCACTTTGTTGCTGTTGTTGTTTTTGAATTTTGGTGTTGCTTTTTTTGTTGTCGCCCGTAGAATAACCGGAAAGTTGATGTGGCAGGGCGCGGTGTGGTGCGGTGCGTTGAGCACGAAACGAAATCAGTGAAAAGAATTCGAATTCGACCCGAAAAAACAAGATTCTTAGCTTTTTTTTTCCGCTGTTTTGCTGCGTTTTTCGGTTGGTTTTTTTTTTGGTATCGCTGGAGCGTTGCTGTTCAAGCTTTTGATGCTGTTAAGTGCGACGCACAAGTTGGGCTCTTCTGCTAATAATTTTTACTTTTGCTGCTGTTGCTACTGTTGTTGTTTATGTTGTGGTTGATATAACTTGTTGTTGCTATTGATATATTTCCGATCACCGCTGCCAATGTCGACTGCGCGATGCTTACGTTTGCAATAACTTCCACACTGTGGGTGCTAAAGACCTTCGCCTTCCTCTCTGCTACCTGTAAATTTTCGAACACGTTCAATACATGTCAATTCAACCAACTCTTCCGAATTGCGTAAGTTTATTGCAGACATTTAATTAGTATTATTATTATTTTTTTTTTTAACAACACTGCGTGCCCGCGGCATAAAATCGAATTTCTCTGCCCAAATGCCAAATGGAAAATGGGGGAAATTTCACCGTCACGACGCGACAAGCTGTTGCAACCGTTGCTGAGTGGCAGCCGCGATGCTGCGGCTCTGGCTTTGGCTTTGACTGTGTGCTGTCTTGTTGCTGTCGTCGTTGCAGGGAGCTGCTGCAGCGCAGAGTGCAAGTGCAACACGGCGGCGATTGCGACGGCAGCGCGATCGCCTCCAGTTGGAGAAATTGAATTGTTCGGTTTGGCGCAGCGGTGGGGAAGCGGCCGCCACCTCTGCCTCTGCCGCTCGCACGCGCCCGCTGGCTGACCGTGTACTCCACTTACATACGTATGTACATACATACATATATGGTAATTGAATTGAAAATGTGCAACGGCCAGACAAACAGCCAGCCAACTCGTCAGCCAGTGCCGCAGCGCGCCAGCCGAGTTGGAGAAAACGTCATGTACGCGAATCGAGTGCGCTACGTCTGCAGTTGCGTTGCGTTACGTTGGCATTTGCAAAGCCGAAAGGAAGTTGGGAATTGCCACCGCAAAGGCGAAATGAACTTGTCTCGCTTCTTCGGCGGCTGCTGCTACCGGTGCTGATGTGTCGTTCGGAGCGTGCAAGCGCGGTCCATATTGATGGCTATTGGTAATTCACGAGGCCACTTCACTTTATTTCATTCCATTTCATGTAATTTCTATTATTTTCCGTTGTTTTCTTTTTTGTATAATAATTTCAATTTTTTGTATTCACTTTGTCGTCGACAAATACCACACCGACTTACGACTTTACTCGTTGCTCGCCAAATGACTTGTGCGCGTTGTTGTTGCTCGCTTGCTGTTGCTGCTGCCGATTACTCTTGCTCCGGCCGTTGCTGTTGCTGTTGTTGGTTCGGTTTTGTGTGGCCAAACTGGTTTTGAAAATAACAAAAACGAAAAAGAATTCTACAATTGCGATTCTTTGCTCTTTCAGTCGCTGCGCTCTCTGTCTCGTGCTCTTTCAGTCCACCTTTTTGTTATGTTTCTCTGTGTTGTGTTCGTTACACGAAAGCCGAATTCTGCGCTGGAAGCGAACAAGCCGCGCAATCCACAAAATACGTTCGTGTACCACGGAAAACAACTCAAAACTGAAGATACTGAAACTGCGTTCAATTTCGAGAGGCGAACCACTTCTGCCGACGTATGTATATTTTGCGTTTTGCTTTGATTCGAAATTTCGTGCGATCGAACGGGATGAAAGCGTAATTGCAAGTGAAATAATGCGGCAAACGAGACTTGAGCAGCGTCACATTGGGAGAGTGCTGTCTGGCGGTCGAATTGGGAGCTGTCTCTGTACAGGCGGACGAGTTTCTGCTTCAATTGGGGAGCTCGTGCGTGCAACTGCAATTTAAGGAGTTGTTATTTAAAAATAGCACTTGACACTTTCATTGTCAGTGTGACGACGGATTTGAAAAAATAGAATCAAATCAAAAATCAAAACATGCGAGTATCGATTTCGATTTACTAAATGAATGCAATGCACAGTGTTGTAAATACATATGTGTGATAAAATTAGTTATAAAACTTGCCCAGCAGCTAGGCCCTCAAATAATATTAATAGAATACTTGTTTAAATTCGCAAAAAATTAGAAAACTACATCATTTCATGATGCAACAAAATTAAAGCATTAACAAATACAAATTGTTCATAAATTTCTAAATGGAATTAACTTTTTTGCCCTTTTCGAACTGTACATGCATGTACATTTAAAAAGCACGTTTTTCCTATTATTCAAATTTTATTTGCTGCTTTTAATATTTTGTGCTTTTAGGAATAACACGTCATAATATTTCCTTACCTTAATTCAATACACAACAACCCTTAATGTTTTCATAACTCTATGATATAATTTGTCTAAATTTAAGCAGAACTCTTCTGTTTCAAAATTAATGCTTGCAGTCAAATTCAAAATAAACAGTTCAACGCCTCACTTCCGGTCATTAATTCAATGATTCAATGCATTTAAAACTCAATGTCACTTTCAACCAGTTACTTTCAAACTGCGTAGGCATTCAATGTGTTCACAATTGTCTTTGTCAATAGCTTTCAAAGCATACAGAGTTGCACCGGAGTAACAATAAATATTTGCAAAAAAGAAAGAAATAAGCACAAACCTTTTTGACACTGCCACGAATTGGTTGAAATGACAATAGGTCTGTTTGGGAAGATTTCCAGTAAAAATTATCCAGTAAAAATTATCAGGAGAGTAAGCGAGCTTACGCTCCCAAAAATTAAACTATCCAAAAAAGTAAACAAACAGGAATTTGTAAGAATTTGCAAGTTTTAACTCTTGGTTACACCAGTGAGACTACGCTCATTCATAATACACAGGAAAAAAGGTGTAAACAAGAGGGTTAAAGAACGAAACAGCTGATTTAAAAGTTTCGTTTCAGATTTGAAGCTGTAGGGAAACTTAAGTTAAATCAGACATTTAATGCAAAAGGCAAATGGTTCGTTGCGCTCAATCTGCGATTTTGCCACTTCAACTGCAGCAGGAAAAGCTGAGCAAGACGGTTGTAGGTCAGCAGACTTGCGAACGCACAAAATCCTTGTTGGTTCTATTTGCCTCCAAATTTTTGCAAAAATTATTTGTCTTTGCAGTCGATCATATGGCAGCCAGTCATATGTTTCTCTTCTTCTTATTATTACTGGCAAAAAATTTACTGGACAAAATTTCTCCAGTAAAAACTTGCAAGTTCTCACAAAATGAACTGTCACTTTACGCTCTCAGTTTCTCTCTCGTTACGAGAGATTTGGCGTAAACAAACAGGATCCAGTACAAATTTGTACAATTTTGTACAAATTCGTACAAATGATTCGTTGCCAAACAGACCAAATCATGAAAGCCTCTAACAATTTTGAAGGCACTGTAATGATTAGACTGGAACTTGTTAGGTTATGCAAAATACATAAAGTCTTGACATACAATTAAAAATACGATATAAGGAAATATTTCAAATCGACTTAACTGGTTTGAAACATCAGTTACCGATACAGAAATAAATGAGTTTAACGTGTAAGACATTTTTCATTAAGCGTGTCCGAACTTTATTATAGAAAAATCATAATAAATTTATAAATCTCATTATGAACTGCATTGCTCAACGGGCTTTATTTAAACTCAATCCAAGATGTTAAACTTTGTATGACTATTACAAACCATTAATAATGTCCTTCCCCAACTGTTGAATTGTCATAAAATTGCGACATCACATAACATGTGCTGTATTTTGTAGCTTTATTTCAATTACGGAACACTGTATATACCCAGCGATACTATGATACATAAAATATTATTGCACCATGAGAGATACAATTCACTGAAATTAGAGACAATATACTAAAACAAATAATTATTTGTTTGCTTTTTAACCTAAGTACACACCAAACTAACTTGAGCTTACTGCTACCATACGTGAGATTGATTTTGGTTGAGCACCGCGACTAACAGCGTTTATTAATATTCTGGCAGCTCCGCCCCGTAGCCAATTGTAAGAGATTCCGAAGAGAAAAAGTAAAAGATGCGATTTCTTGACGGTTGATTGTAAAAGAAGCTGGCTCTGACCATTATTCATTCATTCTTTATTCGTTCGTTCATGTGAAAGGATAGTAGAAAAAGATCGGGCGTGGAATAGGGAAAAGTTCTTTTAATATTTTTTGTAAGAAAAAAATTACAAACCGGAACTGAGTGAAAAAATAACGACAATTCGAATATCGGTTCGCATCTGAAGTGCTGGGCCAAATATTTTGCGGTAGATCGTGTGCGACTCGAGCCGAAACTGATGTGGGAAGCTGTGGAGAAAATTTCACAAATTTTTCCTTTGGCGATTTTCAGTTATCTACCTGCCGCCGTCACCGCCTCTGTGCCGCACCACCACCTACACCGCTCCCAAGTGCTCCTCGGCTGACGTTGCTGTGTAGTAGCAGCTCCAGCCGCAATTGCCGCTCCTCTCCGTTATGGGCTCGACGTGGAAAATCGAAAATCGAAATCTGAAAAATTTTCATTGTGCAACTTAGTGAAAATGAAAAATTCGTAAGTGGCCAGAAAGGAGTACGACAAAGTGTGCCGAAAAGAGAGTAAAAAAATCAAAGTCTTTGTTGCTTGCTCGGTCGTTGTTTTTGCCGTTGCCGCTGCCGCTCCCCGAAAAGGCATAAAAAAGTGTTAAACCGAATGCGGAGTGGAAAAAAGAAACTGCACACAAATTTTGCATTCTCCTCTCGCGAAAGTCGGAAATCGGCGTAAAAGTGCAAATATTAAAAGTAGAAATTAACGAAAATATTTTCGTACACCACATAGAAGCAACAGTGAAGCGAGAAATTATTTAAAAAAAAAATACAAACAATCGCTGCCCAGCACAGACGGGCGAATATATGAAAATATAGAAAAGTGGAAAAGAAAAAGTGCTAAAACTAACAAAGCGGGAGGAGGAGAACGCCGAGAACACAACTGGTAACTGGCCGACTAGAGCAACAAAAAATAAAAGCAGAAAGCACAGAAGCAGCAAATAGAAATACAACAAAAATAAGCGAGCCGAGAAGCAGAAAGACAGCAGCAGCAGAAGGCGAGCGCAAAAAAGGAAATAACAAAATAGCAAATCAAAATGGCGCACCAGCAGCAACAGCAACTTGCCCCATCGGTGAATTGCTCATTGGACGATATCGATTTGAATGCGCTGAAGGTATGTCGGTTGCTAACGTTCGCCAGGCGCTCAAGCAATGACTATAGTCATTGGCTCAAGCGGCGCCCGGCGGAGATGAGAATTAATTTTAGTTTTGAATTTTCGTAATTCGCACTGACCGCGCTGGCAACTGGCATTTGTTGCGTCTGCGAAGTTCTGGGTGGCATTGGGAAAGATTGCAAGCGGTGACAGTGTACGTCCCCGGATCCGCTCCGTCCGCTTGCGATTTTGCATTGGCCCAAACCGGGCCAGAGTATTTAATTAGTTTCAGTCAACAATGCCGACTTGCCGTCCAACTGCCAATCGTCGAGTTCCGAAAACACACGGCAAGACATTTCACATTCAATGTGACGTGCGGTGTAGTCGTGCGCCCCCGCTGTCAACTTGGCTGTCGCTCAGGCGATTTGCATGCCGTTGACTTGTGCAGCTTTTGCACAATCAAAACGTTAAATTTTCACATGCTCCACTGGAATAGGTGTGGTCACAGGCGCTGCCACTGACCGCTGCCGCCACTACCACAACGACGGGCGCAGCGCTGCTGCGGAATCGGAACGCATTCTTGCCGCCTCCTGTTTTTATTGTTTTCTGCTTTTGTGCGGATTCGACGATTCGTCTCTTTTGTTGTGTCATCACCATCGTCGCGGTCGTCGTCATCGTTGCACAGTGCACCGCACTTAAGTGGCGTTTCCCTTGCACTTTGCATTCGCATTCGACAATTGCATTGAACCACTTTTCACATTGTCTACAACGCCTTATTGCCCTGTTCTCTTGTTTCTCCCTACTTGGCTGCTTTTCCCTTTCAATTGGTTTCGAATTCATCAAAATGACAAATTCACTTTCAACGAGCGATATATCTGACGCCAAATTGCGAAAAAAACATTTGGATGGGAAATTTACGAGTAAAGAGTAACACTAATAAGCAGTAAAGAATTAACGGAAAAGTAAAAAATATATATGTAACTATGAAGTGTGTCTTGGGGGTCTCCTTCCAGTTTCAAATATGGATATCAACACATTTGGCATCAAATGTGAAGTAATTCGAGCTCACCGGAAGATTCAAGGAGCAGAGCAAAGCAGATGTAGCAGCAAATATACAAAATCTATACGTTAAACACCCAAATCAGATCAAAAACTCCATTGTAAACATTCGCTAACCATGCCAGTTTCACTATCGCCAAAACTACGTCCGGCGAATTACACAGTTGAAGTAGACGCCGTTCATATTCCATTGTAACCGTTTTGAGAAAATGCCACAATATTTTTTTATTTTTGGTTTTTGCTGTTTAAAAGTTTTTAATCCCAAAACTGTGCATATTTTGCATTGAAAGTAAAATAACTATGCTGTTCCAGTCGTTTGTTCCAATCATTTGTGATTCTGTTCATTGTGCCTACCTGTTGAGGTTATAGAACTTCAACGTTCCCAATTCTGTGCTGCCTGAATGTGATTTGTTTGTTATTAGTCATTCTAAAAAATTTAGTTCTTCAGATCTCAAGCTCGGTTTGACAAAGTATGAATTAAAACATTTAACAGGAGAATCAATTTCTGTATATACGCTGAACGAAATAAAATGCTGTTCTGGAACTTCACCCATTTCTGTTACCGTATCTCTTTATCTTCTATAATAGCGAACTGAATGTCTAAGTTCGATGAACCCGAAACTCTACAGCCGGTTAAGACGAATCTTTCCAGTAAGGATTGAGCAAATAGACTTCGAATGCAGGGCGTTTTAAGTACCTTCATATAACCAAAATGTATTAGAGTCGTGTCTGGATATAGTGAACTAATTATTGCAAGGCCTGTTCACAATATTGAGGTTGTTCACTATATCAAGGTTAACATTTTTGTTCAAGAACTCGTTTTATTTGCTCAAAATACACTTTGCTTTTTGCTTGAAATTGCTTTCAAAATTTTTTTCATGATTAAGAGGCTCCATGTCAAAATTTGGGTGTTCACTATACCCAGACATGACTGTATAAACTATTTTTTCGCAACCTTTTACATCAGTTTTCAGTCAGTTTTGAAATCACATATCTGGAATATATATATACATATATATAGTATTTAAATCAGATAGGGAACATAGGTTCACAATGTCACGCCCCAAAAAACCCCTTAAGAATTGGATAATGTAGGCGGAAGCTCTCATTTATAGTTTTAACTTCAGAATGCCATTTTGAACACCATCGCTCATTCGTCATATCGTGAATTTTTAAATTGCTAGAGTAAAGAACAAAACTACTTACGTACTACAAAGTTGTACTGTCCTAAACCCTGATTTTGTAAGTTGTGAACATTTTCCATTTTAGAATTTCGTTCTTGGTTGGTGAACCGTCTGAACCAGGCGCGCTGGCATTGATAGAATTTAAACTATTTAATATGAACGTCGAATACTCATATATTTCTGATTCGATTGTAAAAACCAAATTTGTTTGTTCAGCTGCTTCGGCTGTTGCATGGCACCGATATCAGATCACTGTTTGGCGTTCTCCGGTTGCGCTTAAGCCGTTGGAATTCTTGAATTGTGTGTTGATTCAAAGCGGTGATTCACTTCTCGAAAATGTGTCCCACGATTTGAAAAGTCTTTGTATAAATATGTACATATATGAAATAGTTTCTGTGGTGGTAAAGTATGCCAACTGCAATGCACACTCTTTTCCTTACTGAAAAATTCCTACAGAACTCTGATGAACAGTCGCAAAGCAGCCTTTAGCTGACGAAAATCAACGGCTGAATGCAGAGTGTTGTGTTGGTAAAATTACAAATGTTTGAAGATTATCGATGGGCTCTTTTTCAGTAAGAATATAAAACTTGGCTAACTCTTGTTTAACTAATTTTTCCGGAATTTAAAAGAGTCAGTCGAAATTGTGCTCCGCCACGCTCGCACTACACTTTTGAATTCTGTTCGAATCGAATTAGTGAATTATTGTCAATCGAGGCGCCTGGCTTTTGTGGCCATGCGACTGCGACAAGTTTGAAATGTCGTTCGTCCCTTGTAGCTCATCCGGCCGTCGACCGGCGCATCGTGGCACACACGCACTGCCCGGCATCACTACTAGTGACGGTGTGGTGGTCGGAGACGTGGCGGACGGCTGGGTATGACTTGACACGACATGGCCCGGCGCAGCTCAGCTGGTGTCGTTGCTTTTCTCAATGGCGCTGCCCGAACAAACGAGACACCCGCTTGTCGAAGCGCCGCACCCTCGCGCGCGCGTGCAAATAAACGGGAGCAAATAGTCGCCGTCGTTGACGACGTCGACACATGCGAAAGTGAGATGAAAATTGAAAAGGTTTTTCAGTCGAGACAAAAACGAGACAAGAATGAAAATTGTTGAGCTCACCTACTTCACTTAAGGGCGCAGTGAGGCGGCAAAAATAACAAAGACAGCATTAGCATTGAATATCTTTGCTCCTATTGTTGTTGTTGCGGTTCTTGTATTGCTCTATTGTGTCGTATTTGTGTGTGTGTGTGTGTGTGTTTGAATGTGTTGTGAAGACGCAGACGGCCACTGAGGGTGTTGAGCTTTAAAGGTCATTAGACAAAAATCGCAGCACAGAAAGCAAAGCAAAAGGTCAGACTCCTTAAAGCAGTCTGTGGCACAACGGAACGAACATAACGAACGACAAACGCAATCACTGCATAAAATGTGTAACTCGGTGACAGAAAAGCGTAAACGCAATCGAATTTCATTCGGAGCCCAGCTTGAATTTCCACTTAATCGCTTTGAGGCTTATCAGTTTTTTTCATTCGTTTCATTTTTTCTTTTCGTTTGATTTTAATTTATCAAAAACTACTTTTTTTTAAGATAAACATGTTCGCCCACATTAGTGCTGCAGCAACAGCTACAACACCAGCAACGGCAGTAGTGCGCGTCTAACGAGCTGTTAAAACAAGTCGCACGCACAACAACAATTCACATACATATGTACACGCGAGCTGTGTTGTCGCTGCTGCTGCTGCCGTTGCTGGATTTAGCCTAAACGCTTGTGTAAACAATTGACTGGCCATGCAATGCACTGCACCAACAACAACAACATTCGGCCGAGTACGAACGTGCAATGCGCTACATTGCGGTCTTCTATTGAGTCTAATTTATCGTTGAACTGTTGATTTTTAATACTTGGTTTGACTAAATAAAGATTTCAATACGGAGAGGGGTTAGGAAAGAAGGTCTTAAAACCTGCTTGAGATTCAAAGCGGCGAAAAATATTTTATTTTGTTGTTTTTTTTAAAGCATTAAAGCAAGCTTTGTTCTGATTGGCTGATTTTGACAATCTAAACCCAGAAAACAAAAACAAAATACATTGAAATTTTATTGTTGTCCTTACGCTATCACCTGTATCAATTCGCCTTGCATTTAACGATCAATATTTTTTACTATTTGCATTCAAAAACGATATTGAAAAATGAAAATTCCAAATTATGATTAATTGAACTTTGACTTACACTTACTGCCACGTTCAGTTATTTTTTGCTTGAAATTTTATTTGCAAAACAAAAAAAAATATTTTATAAAAATTTAATTTTTTTTAATTAAAAGTCAAATCCATTTAGGGAGCCCATTTTCTGTTTTACATTTTGCAGATGTTATTTGTTTTGTTGTTATTTGTTTGTTTTGCAGATGTTTGTGTTTTCTAATTTTTATTTTCTAATTCTGAACTCTCAGCAAGAAATATTTCAGACATGAAAAATATAATCTTTTGAAATTGCATGAGATTTTGTTTAGATTTTTGAATTTTTTTATTTTGTAAGACCATATTTTGAACTGGCAAGACAAACACAAAATATATCCGACTGCCGAAGGCCGCAAGAAACCGATTTTTAAGGGGGGGATAAGAGGATTAATTTCAATATTTGATGTAAGCAACGTGAACTAAATAAAGGCAAGGAATCATTAAACTTTTGCGAACATGTGCAAAACAAAAACTTGAGAACCCTTTAGAGAACAACAGAAGAACAACATTACGCTGCACCAAGAAAATTTCTTAGGAATTATACCAACACATTGTTACCAAGTGCAACATACTACAAACATGCTAAAAGTTAAGTTAATTGACGCCAATTTCAATGTCTTAATGTGCCCGAAAAAATGTGTTTAAATATCCGATGGACTTATTCTTCTTCTTATTTTCGACGGCCTTTGGCCTTAATTGTTATCTAAAAATTGTTCCTGATTGATGACTTTTGCGCTCGGCCATACTTTACTTTGTTTCCTTTTGTTCTCACTGCCGCCTTTGAATTGAATATATCCTGCAATGTTAGCGTAGGGTGTCGAAATCAGCCTGACTAGACTCCAACAGTCTGTGTGCAGGCATCCAGCAACAGCGGCAACACTAATCGGTGGGGTGGGCGGGCGGCCGGGTGCTGCCGAGTGGGCATATGTCTTTGTGCCGAAGTTGCGGCAGCTACATACAAACAAATGCATAATATATGCAAACGATAACAGCAACAACATCAGCGGCAACTTCAACTGCAACTGCAAGAAGTAGAAAATCTCACAAATAAATAAAAGTTAAACAAGCAGAAAAAAAGGAATGTACCGACGCACCAAGTTTTTCGAACGCGCACGAGCACTAAAAACTTCCTCCATTTCGCGCCAACATTCTCCGGCACGAGCGCTGCACATTCTAACGGAAATATTTTTAGTTTTCCACCAGAATAATGTATCACCAGTGTCGATCGGTGCTGCCTCGGTGACGCCTGCGTCACTGCCTTTGTTTCCAATCTGCGCGCCATTGACTCCAATGTGGCCACAGTTGTGTCTCCAGCTGTTGAAAGTCGACGGCAACAACAACAAAAACTACAAATTATAAAACCTCTCATACGCATACGCTCTCCTCTCATACTGGCACACACTCACACAGACGAGTGCACACCCACACACAGTCGGTGTGACTTTGCACTGCGAGGCTGGCGAAGTTTGTTTCCAGGTTGTTTGTTGTTTCTTGCTAAATTTCGTTCGTACGAAGTTGACGCTGGACGGGTGTTGGGGCGCTGTTCACCTGGTCTATTCGAGGCAAGTGTTGCAGCAATCACCGTAAATGTTTCTAATTGCACAGACACGCACAAGACCTATGGGGAATTACGCACATTTTAATACCCCAAAACACACACATGTACGCCTTCGGACAAACACCCGGACACAGTCGCATTTACTCAACACAACGGGTACATCGATATCGCGATGTGGAAAAGTGTTGGAACGACAAAAAGAAAGAATTACTCACTGCACTAAACGGTGTGAGCATGTGATGTTCTCGCTGTTTGTGGCTGTGTTCCTTGCCGATGTGCGTGCGCATATATATGACACAGATACCGCAACTTCAGCACCTCAACAGCCAATCACAATAACAAAAACACGTCAAGAAAGGCAACAACAATGGGGCATACGTCAATCCGGCATTAGAGGCTTTTGGCCGCTTAATGCCCGCATTTCCAATGGGCGTCGTTCTGCCGTTCAGGCTGCGAGGTACCACCTTTCAACTATTCACGACTACCGCGCTCATGTCGCGAGTAGTTATGTCGTTGTTTGATTTATTTCCCTTTTACTTTTCTTCTCGTATTATGTGCCTCCCGATTCGCTGCCGTTCGCATCTGCCTACTAAAAACTTTGGCTCGCTGTTCGTACGTTGCTGCTGTTGTTGATATTGTGCTGACTCTTGGTTGGTGTTGTTGTTGTTGTAATCAGAATGAACCTGTTGAAAACGTACCGAAAATATAAATAAATACTCATACGTCGTATAAGCTTTTTCCCCATTTCTCTATGCTTGAGTCAATGACCCAAGGCGATTGTGCCTTCCAATAGTAAACAAAAGCGAAAAGTTGTTGAAATTAAATGTTGGCAGATTGTTCTTTTTGTGCAGATATCTTAGTATAACTAATTGAGGCGGCTTTTCAATGTACAAGTACCCACTAAATAAAAATTGTTGTTCTTTTCAGGATCCTGCTGGTATTTTCGAGCTAATTGAAGTAGTTGGCAATGGCACTTACGGACAAGTCTATAAGGTAATTTCATTCAAAGTATAAACTACATAAATTACTTTGTTAATTGGGTGTTGGCAAAATTGTGTCTGATTGTTTTATACATTTTTCAATATAACATAAAATATATTAAAAGTTCATAGTAGTATATTACGCAAAATTACTCATTTTAAATTGTCATATTTTTTTATTATTTGATCAAATTCGAATACATTTAATTAAATTTATGCTAGTTTAAGGTTATAAAATAGGAAAGTGTAAAAATTTATATTTTGTGAGTAAAACTTGTAGCATAGCATGAAATAAATTAAATTAAGTATAAACACATTTTTTACATAATATGTTAGTAATCTAACTGGCACGACAGTCCTAAGGGAGACCAAACAAGAACTTGATAAATAGGGTTTCAGGACACAGGAGTATTGAATGCAATGAATACAAACCATTTACTGTAATTATTCATTGTTCGAACATTATTGCCATTTTTGTATCATACCCCTTCATCCGGCTGAAACAAAGAAACTCTGAATACTCGTCAAGACACTTGCAGAACTTGAAATGTTATTTCAATGTACAAACTATATTTTTAATTTTTTAATAATTGAGGCTCGACAGCCCGCTTACGCGAGACTAAGGCCTAGCTTCCCGCAACTGCCCGTGTTGTGCGTGTGAACTTGTACGCGGGTTGAAGGGACCTACAGTTTTATGCCGGTTCCGAACGGCAGGTTGGGAGCTCTTTCATAAGCAATTTTTACTCTCAGAGGTTTGCCATTTCCAGCTGAGAGGACAGCCACCGAAAGAGAAAACTAGTTTTCCCGTTATTTTTTTAGATGTTATTACAGGCAGTATTTTGAACCTGAGGTTGCTGCCTGCGACTCGCGGTCCAACGCACTAACCAACTGAGCCACGGCGGCTGCCCAAACTATATAAAAAAATAAAATAAAATAAAGAGACTTTGCTTCAAACAATATTCTGGAGACCACTAAAACTCCAGACCACATCAGTTTCAACTAAGAATAACTCCGTGTCCTGTAGAACACAGCGATTCCTCAGAGAAGAATGATTTTACTGACCGTAAAACCCCGAACCTTAACTTTACTAGGGCGTTGGACTTAAGGGAGGTCAAAATCAGTAGTAGAAAGCACAATGCTACTTGGCCTCGATATCACACAGATGTGACCTTATACATATATTTACTACAAATGAATGGAAAACTTCGGTTTTTTTTCACAGACATATTCTCATATATTTGCATTAACCTGTTAAAAGGTTAGCTGTGCTGCTATAGAAATGTTAATATCCATATTTATGATGGAAATCATAAGGGGAATCTTTTAAACTAAGTTCGTATGCAGCCTTCGGATGTGTACGAATGTCTCTTTTAACACGAATGTCTCTTTTTCTAGGAGTTGAACTATTAACCAACTTGCTACTTCAGGACACTTTTGTTAAACTTTGATTTTGACAGTGACTTTTTTTAATGATATTTACTGTCGAATTAAAAGAAAGGGCTGTGGTTCAGGTGATAAATAACTTGTTCCGAAATCAAATTAACAAACACTCGATTACTTGTAAATAACAAATTTGAACCCACTCAATGCTGGTTAGTTGTGAGTGTCTTCAAACCATGATTAGACACTGAGAGATCTATTAATGTTTTCCAAATTCACCGAGTGTGGCCAAACGGAAGTGAGGTGCACGTTTTTATGCATATTTACCAGAAAAAGAGACATTTAAGTCGGTCGATTTAAGTCGACTGTGTGTAATTTGTAACCGATAACGATTATGCTGGGGTTCAATATTTGTATTATTATTCAAATGTCGAGATTTCTCAAAGCCATCAATGGCTGATATTTATTGGCCTAACAAAGTGTTGTGCACGCACGCGGCCGCCGTTGGAGTGCAAAGGGGAATCGCGCCACGAAAGCTTCAAGTGTGGGGGCCGCAGCAAGTGCGAGTCGACAGACTGGTGACTGGTTACGAAAATAACGCACCGTCTACTGTGCAACACAAGTTGCCGCTAAATTACAGTTAATAGCCCAGTCAACATGGCATTGCTGTTTTGTATTCATTGCTGTTGTTGTTGTTGTTGTTGTCATCGTTGTGTGCTGCTGCTGTTGCGGTTGTTGTCGTGGTCGTCGTTGTCTTGAACTCGTGTCAGTTTCATGTCACAAGCACTAGACGCGATGGAGCAGTAGGAAAACCAGCGGAGAAAAATTGGCGGCATTCACGATCTGTAGCAACTTTCCCGAAAGAGGAAAGAAAGCACAGTGTAAATTTAGATACTCGTAGTTAAGGTATCAGAGTAAGGCAACAATGGAACCACAGAGACACATTTTCAGTGGAAAAGCTCCCAAGTCGTTGTTCGAAGTCGGTATAAACCTGTGGCTCCCTTTAATCCATAACTCAGGCTCAGGTGGTGCCAGTTATATTTATTTATTTATTTATTTACTTATAGCCAATTAACAAATGTCCTTACTGACTATATACAGATGTATGTTTATAGTATGGCAGCAGTTGCCGCAGATCGTGAATGCCGACATTACTTTCTGTTAGGGGTCTCTTCCACTAAGTGTGCCTGCCTGACGCAAGTCAAAGCGTTCGCGTCTTCCACAGATTGCGATTACTTGCCTGCCACCAGTCAGTGAGTTATTAATTTTTCGCACGTTTGCGCAAAGCGTGAACAAAGTGTCGGCATGTGCAGGTGAACGCTGGAATTCGCTATGTACTAGGCGGCACAGCCAATGTTCAAGTGTTGCGCCTAGTCATTGCACTCGAATTTTCGCTCGTTTTTCGCTATGTGGCAATCGCGGAAGCTTTGCCGCCTGTCCGACTGGCCGTTTCATGCGACACTTTTGAGGAATACGCATGTCTATTCTGAATTCTAGCGAAGCCACACAAACAACTCTAACTTTACAGCCCGTCAGCCAGTAATAACTACTCGCGTACTGTGTGGCGACTTGGGAAATTCCTAAGCTGCGAAATGTGCGGCTGTGCGCACTGCTCAACTTTATGATCACGCATCGCCTTGGCTGGTTGACTGGTTGGCTTCACCTTGCCGCGTCGCGCACCGCACCGGTGGCATTATGAACTCGTTAATATAGACTCAAAGAGGCTAACGATTCGCGTTTTAATGGATTAATGCCTGTTTGTGTGTCTTTTTTAAATTTCTAGCAGTCCAACACAATCTTGTGTAAGCGTCGATCTGTCGCTCCGTGGCGCGCCAGCTGCAGCCAATCTGCGGATGCTTTCGTGTTGGTGCTCACGGCAACGACGCGGAACGCATAGAATTCGCACCTCAATTTAGTTCCAAGCTGCATCGGAATTGATTTGATTTAATTTTATTTGTTGCTGTTGCTGTTTGCTTCTTTGTTTTTGTGTGTTGTCCTCCTACTGCGGTCGTTGTCAGGTATTTAGCCTGGAAAACGCTGACAGCACGAACGCACCGGAATTTCAATCGCAGTCGCAACAGCCACAAGTGTTGCAGAGTTGGGCTTTGTGCTTCACGTTAAGTAGTTCATTATTCCGTTTTGTTGTCGTTCCAAACACCGTTGTTGTTGTTGGTGTTGCTGGAGCCGTCGTTATGGCGCAGCAGCAATTCTTCGAAAACCCACACAAAAATTAGCATGAGTAATGCTTGACACACCAGTGCCGCCGTTCCAGCCATTTGTCCAACTATCCATGCATCCGTCTGTCGGTCCAGCCACTCATACGAGGTCTGTTCAAAAAGTATCGAGAATTTTGTGTTTTTTTTAAATTATTTATTAATGAATATCTATTTTGTCTCCTTCAAAGTAATCCCCATCAGATATTAAACACTTGTGCCAACGTTTTTTCCAAACCTCGAAGCACTTCAAAAATCATTTTTTGTGAACTTGTTCAGCTCCTCCTTCGACGCCGTCTTTATCTCCTCAATCGTAGCGTCGTCCTTTCATCGGCCTCTTCAGTTTCGGGAACAAGAAAAAGTCACAGGGGGCCAGGTCTGGGGAATACGGTGGCTGCGGCATGATTATTGAGTTGTTTTGGCCAAAAATGCGCGCACAAGCCACGATGTGTGAGAAGGGGCGTTACATGGTGCAACCCCCATTTTTATTTTTTCACAAATCTGGGCGTTGCTGGCAAATTGCGCATACCTTGCAGTTAATATTCCTTACTGACCGTCATATCCTGTGGCAAGAACTCATGATGCACCACGCCCACAAAACCTTCACAACTTATTAACTGAACATTCAAAATGGCCGAACTTGTCGGCATAAGTGAGGGGGACATGAGTACCAACATAACGCCACAAAAAAATTGAAAATGGAATATACGTAACCCGCCGAATTTCAACATTTGCGATACTTTTTGAACAGACCTCGTACACACACACGCACCGTAACCAGAAGTATCTAAGCGGCTCGGTCGGGAGGGGGCGCTCCGGTAGAGCAGCCGTGGCGACCGCAGTTGGCCCAACTAGTTGGCGGTCGGCAGGTTGGTGCTGCGCGGTGGGCTGTGGTGCTGTGCGACGTACAAGTTGGCTCTAAAAGCGAATCATGTGGTTCAGCGCACTTACTGCGGAGATTCGAAGGAAACAGCACAGTATGGCACAAAGCAGCGCAACGCGCACACAAAATGGAAAAATAACCGGTTTTCATTCTTATCATAAAAGTACGAAGCAAAAAGACAACAAAGAAGAAATCAACCAAAATAAAATTAAGCAGCAGCAAGACCTCAAATGAGGAAAGCCAAACAAAATACAAAGAATATGAAAAAATATGCCTGGCTTATTCATGCTTTTTTGTTCGTACTGCTGTACATGCACACACACACACACACACATACAGTAGCGCGCACCCAGAGAGGGGTTTTTGGGGTTCAAACCCGTCCCCCAAATACAAAAATTGCAAAAAATTGTGCAAATATGGTTTCAAATGGTATTGGGCGCAAAAAGTGTACGCGGAAGTCCCCCCAAAATTAAATCCTGTGTGCGCCACTGCACCACCACTGCCACTGCAAAGCTACGGTCGTGTGCGTTGTATAGTGCGGCTGGCCGATAGACGAACCTGTGTGTGATTCAGATGACAAAGACAAAAAAGCCCAAAACAAAAGTATTCCAGGTTCATTTATTGCTTCATCGATTTAAAATAAAAATACCATTAAAAAAATCACCGCACAACAACAACAACAACAGCAATAGCAACGACTGTTGTGCTGGTGAAACGCACCAGCGGTTAACTGTTTCTTCGTGAAACGAAGCCGTCGTCAGTCAATGACGTGTTTTACGGTAAAGAGTGCTGCCGCTCCATGTAATGTCTGCCTGTGATCTTTTGTTCGCTGTGATGCACATTCCTGTTTTGATGCGTCAACCCGTTTGCCCGTTTGGTGTGGATGCGCCCGCGAAACCGCGTGTCCGCGTCATGCACGCGGCGCGGTTTATAGGAATTTTAATTCATTTTTCTTCATTAAGAATTTACAGTTTTTTGTCAATACACGGCTTAAAGTAATTTATGCGCTTTCGATAACTAGACAGAAATTCAATCATTGGCGCAGCCGGACCGTTCGCCAAGTGCGCTCAATTCGATGCAATAATTGGGTGGCTGCTGCTGATGGCGTTGACAGGTTGCTAATGGAAAGGACCAGTTTGCGAGTGAAGTCGGCACAGTTGGCGCACAACAGCGCATCGGCGCGCCGCGGCGTTAGAATGCTAGTTAGCGTACGATGGCGGTATTCACAATATGCGGCAACTACTCTAAGAGGATTATTGACTTTCGATAGGCCTCATGCAACCGCGACTCTGGTTACAATCGCTACCTATTCTAGACTCTAAAATTTAGAGTTTTCGGTTGCCAGGGCTCTGGTCACATATCGTTAACCCTGGACTACTTATTTTAGTCAATTCGTCAATCATAAACGTTTTATGATACAGTTACAAACTTAAGGGGGTTAATACGCGTAAACGGTATATTTTTAATCGCGCGTACGCCGGAAAAAATTAATGCAATGTACAATTTTTTTGTTCTTTCTTTTATTAAAAGGTAGCAAGAAAACATTTTTTTTTTGGCGTGCTCAAAATGACGGCGGTGGTGGGGGTCCAACGTTGGGCCCAAATTCTAGTAGAAGTTGTGCCGGCGCCCCAAAAATCATCTGAAAAAATATTGCTATTAGTTATTATGAGAATATATATGTATGTACCTTCTCAAGTACCTAACAAACAAAATATTTTCTCGAAAATACAAAAATACGCTCCAACCGAAAAAAATTACCTTTTTTTTCTTAATTTCCCGAAAATGGCGCCGCGGATTTCGCCAAAAACAATGAAATTTTTAGTTACTTTAGAAGTTCTTTGTTTCAAAAAGTTGCTGCCCAAATTTTAGATTAGTGGGACTAAAACTTGCCGAGATATTCTACTTCCATAATCAAAAACCAGTGTTTCGAAATAATTCGGTTTAAACTTTGCGTTACCGATATCATGCGGAACGAATTGACCATCAATAAAGCGTGCTGCAGGGGAACGGGTCATCAGAATTAAAAACCACTTGAGGGGGATATTCTTAAGACCCCCTGGAGTCTATTTCACAAAAAAAAAATGTTGAAAATTTTGTAAATTTACACGTATTGACCCCCTTAAGATTAGTATGTTTTCCTGGGTTAGTAACTATTTGCAATTTTTATTTGTGTCATGTTTTTGAAAATCTGTCGCTATTTGTTTGAATTTTATAAACACAAATAAACTGTTTAATCAGAGTTTCCAACGATGAAATGGATTACATGCGTAATCCAATTCTATCACTAAGGCTCGAGCCTAGACACATATGTATGCATTCATTTAGCTCTTGTATTAACACGAAATTATTTAAAACATCTGAATTTAGAAAACGCACATTTCAAGTGCGTTCACGTACAAAATGATATTTGTGAAGTCGTTCGAAATATGTATGTAAAATTTTTATATTGGCAGAGTGGTCAAACCATTTGATGAGGCAAATAAGTTAAACATTTGTGTTAAAAAAAAACATTTCGCATTCGTTGAATCAAAACCACACTTCAATCGACAAACTAAGACTTTGGTCGTGTGTAGCACAATTTTTAGCGCTTCAGCCGATTATTATTTAACAACGGTTCCGAATTTTTCCGCACCCTGGTTCTAACCCGACCCTTCGACTCGTAATTCAACGCACTAACCACTCAGCCACTGCGACCACACACGTTATTTTTATATTATTAAGTTTAACGCATAAAAAGCAGCCAACAAGGAAGCGAAAACGTATGAAAATAATTGCCATGACATTTTATATATGCGCGCAAAAAATTGCTTATGGGCCTACAATTTATAAACGCACACACATACATTCATAAGCATGTATGTTTGTCGTTAAGCGAAAATATTATAAAGTACAATAATGCCAAAATAAATTAAAAACCATCTATGACATCATTTGTAACGCATTTAGGTAATAAATACCGGCAGATAAGACGGTGTTAGTTGCTCAGGTGGTGCTAATGCTGGCAATGGTGTCAAGCCGAATTTCATTTTGAATGCGTCGAGCATAGCTTTCGAATTGTGCGCACACGTCGAGCAACATCGCCTGTCGTCTTGCTGCCAATTACTCACCTGCGCGCATCTGTTGGCCACTTTAACGCACCGCTCGATTCGTATTTAGTAGATTCGCCTGATGGTTGGTAGGCAGTCGAGTGTCGAAAGACAACTGCAATTGCTACAAATTGAGCATGGCTCGGCGAGTTGTTTGTCTTAATGACTACTCTCAGTAGTAGTCGAAATGGTTTTGTGTGTCGTTGCCAATGTCAAAACCATTTAAATAACACAACAACCACCGAAACGCATACCAATGCGCATTTGCACGGTCACAACTACATACTTACAAATAAATACACAATACGTAAACAATGACATGAAGTAATTATTACGCAAATCGTGCATACGAAAATCGCACCAAACGGAAAAAATCGAGCCGAAAGTCATTGACATGCGGCATGCAGGCACACATGTACCTACTCATGCAAACGTATGTTGTGTGATTTCATCTTTAGGGCACAATGCAAATTCATACAAATGCCGGCACACCACACCACATCGACGACAAGGTCTCACTTGTGTACAAAACGACGAATTTCATGTTTTGGTGCTTTCATTTGATGCTGTTTTCGGTGCGCAGCAATTTCAAAGGCTGTCAGCACTGGTGGCCATAGTTTGTTTACACTCATTGTTGCCCCCCGAAGAGCCCACGTTGTATCACGTTTAGCAACTGATTGGCAAGATGAACTTCTTCGCCAACCAGCGCACCACACAGCTGTCCAATGCAGCTGTAAGCCGTCCTTCCCTCACAAATTAATGATGGCAAAAATCGAACCGAACCAACGTGTCGACCGCTGTTTAATTCATATGCAATAATACGAAGCGTTGAAAGTTGTAGCTGGCACTGCTGTGTCTAGTTCGGCCGTGAGTGGGCCGCGTAGTTATTGTATTTCTCACAACACAACACTTCAGAACTTTTAGCCTGGTCAGTGGCTGCCGTAAAAAGCGAATCGTTTGCAATGAGATAACGAAACAAAGATGACTGTATACCTAAGTGAGAAATATAAAATGACGAAATTGGCGAACGAGGACAGTTTGCTTGTCTTGCTGCTGCGAAACCGCAATTCAAAGCGGAATCGAAGTCAACATACGTCAATCGGAGAGCGTGGAAAGTATGGCAGCTAATTGTTTATAGTCTACACGAGCATAGTTGCGGGTATGCATAAGTATTTAATTATAATAATTGAGTTGTTGGTGCCGGTTTTATAATATTTATTTTATGCACATGTCGATTATGCAAAGAAACTCGACTGATTTCTGATTCAAATGATGAAATTATAAGTTTTTACGAGAAACATGAAACCAATATTTCGAAAATGTGCAAATTGTGCAACACAGAAAGTGGAAACTGTATATTTTTCAAATACTTTTGCTATCAATGTCGCAAAACAAAATAGTTTTGAGAAGTCAGCAACGTTTATTGTTTAATTGGTAGTAGCCATGCATTGGTTGGTAGGGCGTGAATATTTCTTTAAGGAAAGTAGCTAGATAACTGGCTAATGAATGGGCCATGCATAGACCTCTGTTGGGTCCTCAGCGATATCAAAGTGGAATCTGTGTATGTTGTAGCGACCCGTTGAAATATGAGTGCTTTTTGCGTAGTAGAGACTGGATTCTTCATGGCGAGACCCATTCTAGCTTAGTAGTCGCAAAGGCTCTTGGTTGACAGTTTTCCGCAAACAGGCCGTAACATGCCGCTCAAAGCAGATACTCTCAATGTTTCTTAGCTTTCAGACAGAAATTTATTTTATGATTTTATTCTCCTATTTGCATGAAAGATGTAATGAGCACAAATGTTTATGAATACTACAAATAACTACTGATTTATGCTAATATGTTGATGTTAAATAATTAAAATTAGCTAAAATGTTGTATATAAAATTATAACTAGATCTCTCCATCGTTTCAATCCAATTGAGAACTTCCATGTTCAACTACATAAGCGCTCTGAAGCTATTTCATTCAAAATTAGGCAATTACGTGCAAATACGTCCCAAACCAAAGCCATGTAAACGAAAACAGTAATCAGTATAGATCCAAAGCCATCGAGCCCTATTTGGCGGCTATTTGCTATTTCCTGCAACCTCACCAATTTCTTATTCTCTAACGGGCCTTCGAAAGCTTCTCTTCTATAACACTGGTTAACAAAATTTTAACTTTTTTTTGTCACATGAAAACATATCAAATGTTGAATGTACTATGGCCACTAAACAATAATATGTGAATGAAAAACATTGACACGTCAGCTTTCCTTGTGACATCAAAACATATATTTTCTTAAAAGTACAACAGTACAGCTACATTTGGAGAAATTATTGCTTAGTATAGAAAAAATACTTATGATTTTCGTGAATATTTGGCTTGTAGGATGGGTCTGTTGGCCGAAGACAAGTTTGGATACTGGGTAGTGTGTTTGGACTTGGTTGTAATGAATTTTGTTTGAGTCAAACAAAAATAACAATCACTTATATGATCCTTTGGTTCGGTCCAAATCATTGGTATAGCAAATGGCATATGTCTGGGTTCTTGTTTATCCCAACCTAATAGCAGTCTCACACACGTTACACAACATTTATGTGGTACCCAGGATTTATCTTGATTCCTCACAGGAAATCCAAAATAGCCTAAATAGCACTGTTCAATTAATGACGTGAAATTTCGACGCTAAGATTTAAAAGTTAATTCTCCACACACATAACAAAAACTGTCGGGGTCGTTAGAACACTTTCGTGGCATGTTTACGATGTAACAAACGTATATATGATGTAAGTTAGTCGAATGCAATAGTTATACAGTCGTATAAATGAAGTTATTCAAAAAAAGACACGTATATGAGGTCAGAAATGAATATGTAGCTGTCACAAAAAAACTGGACGTGATTGAAACAAAATTGTTAGATATTGTTAATGAGGGTACATCAACATAAACAAAAATCATCACAAAGTTCGTGTGACAAAAACAGTGTTTACCAGTGTAATTAGCCAAAAGCTCCTAAATTGTCATTCGAAGTAGATTTTTTGCATTAAGTTACAAAGTCAACTTATGGAACTGTCATGCAAATTACACATACAAATATTTAATACACCTATGTACATATAAAATAACATATTGTTGATCTTTTTCACATATTTGAGTAGTTTTTGTGCAGATGATTTAATGCCAAACATTGCTCAGATTTCCGGTTTAGTTTCTCTTTCATTACAATTTGTGTGCCGTCACATTGCGCGTTGATGGGCCTTTATTGTTCCGAGTTTATACAACTTTGACCCATTTTCCGTTTACAATGAGAGCAGCAGCGGCAGCGGCGGCGGCGTTTGTGGTGGAAATGGCAGCGACAGCTAAAGTCACGGGGCTTCTTAAAATTGAATTAATTGAATGAGTCGCTTGCGCGCAGATAACGCGCACTCGCACGCATTTAGCCAGCCGTACTTGATTTTTGTGGTTTCAAATTCAAGGTTTTTTCGACAATGCGCTTTCCGACAGCGGCCGACTATGCGTTTGATCGCTCAATTTGTTGCTGAGACGGGCGGCGGCAGCGATGATTACAGCTGTCGACGTTGTCAGATAGCAATAATAGCAATTTTCCATTTCCTCGCTCCACAACCGCCACCACTCGATTCGGCGCGTATTCAATTAGATTCCAAACGGTTGCATTCCGCGCCATGGCGTGCGCTCGATTCGTCATGCGGCTTTAGCTTACGCTGCGTCCGTCTGCACAGTGGGCAAGCATCGAAATGTGTGTGTATGTTAATTGTCAATAAATCTAGCGACGCGTCTCTGACGTTTAGTGATAATTCGATGTGAGTCAGGAAGGAGGACGTTTGGCATAAATTAATTTCGAGTGGCTGATAAGCGGGCCAAAGCAAAAACAACACAACAACAGCAGCAGCAGCAGCAACAAAACAAACACCATGCAGATACTTTGTTTCGGTCGACGCTGTGTATTTAGGTATTTTCAGATATTTGCATACATTCATACATACATATGTTTGCTTATGTGCGGTTGTGTGCGCCGGATTTCGGGTTTCGTTTTCTGGTTTGTAGTATATTTGTTGTTTTTTGGGTGTTGCTGCTTTGTGCGTGTGGTGTTTTATGGGCGCCCCTTTTCGAGTGCTAGTAATTTATTGGAATTTTATGCGATTTCGCAATTTCATTAGAGAAAGTCAGATTATGGCCATAATCGTTTTGCCGCTCGTTTATGCAACTCGCCATATAATTAACAAAAAGCACACACATTCACACACACGTATACGTTACACGAAAGTACATTCATTCTTGATTCAATCAAACTCGTACCCGATCGCAGCACAACGCGCCCGTATGCGCGTATAATTTTACGCTTGTTTAAAATGCAATAATTCAATTTTAATGAAGATTCTGCCCGCGCTCCGCAGCACTCGCACCCGCCCAGATAACGGGCGCTCAGTAGCAATGCGTCCGCCATGCACACACCATGCTGTGCATCCCATGGACTTTTGTATGTGTGTGTATGTATGCGTGAGCCTATGCATTCATGTAGGCTCGTAGGTTTCGCGGGCAAAGTTTTTACGATCCATTGACCTGCAGTGACATTCTGTTGGGCGTCTTGTGCGTCACGTCAATTGGAGAGTGCTTCTGCTGCTGCTGCTGGCAATGACAGTTTCAGTTGCAGTTGCAGTCATTGCCATCGGTTGACGATTGGACGCATTGCACAGCTTGTGTGTGCTGGCTTGGTTGGCTGCATTGTGTGCTTTGTTGCGTTGCCGTCTGGGCACAATAAACGCACCGAAGGGCGGCGCAGCATCTGGTGACTGATCCCAATCGCTGAAAGAAAGCGGCAATTTTCTAGAATTCAATTCCAGCGCATTTTGTAGCGAACAAAATGCTGAAGTGCCGCTTTTCTGCTACTCGTCGCCGCGTTGTCATCTGCTCACGTTTTGCTCCATACGAATTGTTGCACCTGCGCGTATCGTATGTGTGTGTGTCTGTGGCTGCCAATGTGACTACTAGTACTCGTATTTCGTGCACCTATGTTGTGTGTGTATGCGCTGTGCAGCGACCAGCCGTGTCTTATGTAAGTCGCTGGTGCATATTTCGTTTCAAAAGATTCGCAGCGCACTGTTTTCCCACTGTCAGCATTGCGACGAGTGCGACTAGTACGAAAATAATACAATAATTGACTGATTATGCATTTTCATTGTTTACACTGACATTAAGTCAACCCAACCGCCCGTCAGCCAGCTAACTGCAATGCAACTGCATTTTTTCGCTTTTGCTGCATTCGGCACAAACAATGTTTTGATGTTGTAAAGAAGAAAAAAAGTAAAATTCGTTTGTTTGCTTTACTGAAAAATTCCGCCGCTCTAATTTGAGGCGTTGCGACGGCGTTGGAAACATCAGCAAATTGGGGCGGCAACCAACCAACCAACCAACATCTGCGTGCTCGTACCCACTGCTGATTTCACCTTAAAACGAATTTTGGGTTCTCAGCATATTTGCCCGGAATTCAATGAAAACAAAACAGTGATTCATATTGGGAGAAAGCAGCGCCGCCTGACATTGGCCCGTTCAACGGTTTCACAATAGGCAAATCGCTGGAGTTGCGCAAATTCGCTACTGTTTTCGTAAATGAAATAATTGCCTGGTACTTTGGTGGTTATTCAACTATTTGGCCAACTATTCAACTATTTTGACTTTGGTTTCGTCAATATGCACGTAATTATGCGCTCTTTTCTGTAGGCGTATTGGCGAATGTACTGCCGACTTTTATGTGAAGGCTTTACGCAATGTCAAGTAATGGTCGATTTAAGCTATTTCTCCATCCCCCACAGATCAACAAAATGCTGTCACGCCATACAGTAATTATGAAAAAGTGTTCAATTGCACAGAATAGCGAGATTTTAAACTGACTAAGGAAGATATATTAATACATTTTGAATCTTAAAAAATCATATTAATTGTAATAATAATTAATAATATTACTATTATACTATTTGCATGTTTTACCAGGCGTAGTGCGCTTAATAAAAAGACTTATTCTTACAAGTGCCTTGAAAGTAAATAAATAAACAAAAGTAATAAATACAGTTTGATATTAAGAATGCCTGGTCTAGCATAGATCAAAATAGTTTAGTTTTTTTCCATTTAATTTCATTTTTTTTATTTCAACTCTACAGTAACTGTACTTACAGACTAAGCAAAAAACTATATAAGAACTTAAAAATAGAATAACAATAAGAATGGAACTTAAGAATAGAATAACAATAAGAATAACGTAATTTATAAAAGCAGTTTAGAAGTGATTTTAATTCTTGTTTGGAAATGGAAAAATCAATGTTAAGAGAACCAGAGATCTTGTTAAATTCAGAAAGCGCTCTCACTGGGGCTTTGGGGGGAATCTTGTCAATGAATCTTCATACAGTCCCCTTGCAAATCGCACTTTGATCGCTCCTTGTCCTCAATCGTTGGTTCCAAATATCAATGCCATCCGTTACTCGATGTTTTCTTTTGCTTTCCGTAAACAATCTCGCCTTTCGTCGTCAAGGTGTGATGACGTTCGAATTTCCACTTAATACTGAATTCACTGTAAGCGTTCGATGATGCATGCGCATGCTCAGCACTTTCGTGATTTGTTGACAAATTGATTAATAACAAAACCGGATATCAAATAATAAGAAAACAATGCTACCGCAACACTTGTCGAGTGCGCATTCGTCGTTGTCACTGCAGCTGGGAATTATGAGTTCAGGAAGGAAAACTCGGCGTTGAGTGAGGAAGAGTGCAGGCCACTGTTCAAGTTCCGTATAAAAGACGAATTAATAAAGTAAATTACAAATTGTTAAATTTCGTACTTTAACCACACACACACATATATACATACATATATATGTATATACCTATATATATTATATATATATTTGTATCAAGGCTGCATGCAACGAAGCTGTTTTCGTGCCACGTGCATACCGAGTGCACATCACATAATGTTCACTATCTAACCGACAGTGCCTGAAGACCAACACGGCAAGCATCGACTGAGCAGCATTAACCTCGCCGACAGCATCAATTGCACATATAGCACATGTTGTATGTTGGAACATCGCTGCGTGTGCGTGCGTGTTTCTATACTTGTTGCTGTTTATATTTAATTTTCTCTATTGTTTTGTTTTTGTTTTTAGTATTGTTTTAAGCGCTTTGTTTACTTAATCATTGTATGCGACTCGGCTTCGGCCTGCTGTGGCCTATGGTGGGCTGTGCTAAGGCTGCTGCTGAAGCCAAGTCGAAGTGGGTTTGACTGACTGTTCTTTCCCCTTTGATGCGATTGCGCTGGAGTTCGCGTCCCACCCGCAGACACACAACACACATGCAACGCCCAACGTTCGCACTGCACACTTCGGTACACGTCCAAGATAGCACAAAAAGCCACAATGTGTGAATAGCCTTTGAGCGGGCAAATTGACGTCGCTAAGCGACTAAATGACTGCTGATGGAAACAATCGACAACTGCTTTGACGCTGTGTGCATGAGTGAGTGACTGATAAAAACCATACGTCGACTTGAAACATTGCTGCAGCAGCTAGCTTATAGTTGTGGCTGTGTGCCAGCGTTATCAGCGCTTTGCCATGTATTTTCCTTTTCCTTTCAAAGTTATAGATAAGGTTGATATGGTTGAAAAGTCAGCCTATTTGAAATGCGAAAGTGCAATGAGAATTTATCTCAAATGAGTTGCCTATGTATTCATTCCATTCTTTGAATATGTATATTTATAGCGGTGTGTTCAAAAGCAATTTTCCAATTTTTGCCATATACTTTACATATTTGAGTGAATTAAAATGAAAAATGAAGTAACTAATAAGTTCCTTACATTCATATAGTATAGTAATTATATGGTCTTAAGCTGAATAAGTATATAAGTTCTCTGCAACTCATTATAGTTAAAATGTTTACGAGGTCGTTTACTTGTTTATTAAGAGATCTTTTGTTACTTAATTAAACATAAGTCTGCCACAATCGTTCGGATATTTCGAATATCGTAACTTATTTAAATGCTTTTATCTCAGTGCTCATTTGAATTGCATTATGTTCTTGTCCGCTTGCAGGGTCGCCACACACGCACTGGTCAGTTGGCTGCCATAAAGGTGATGGACGTCACCGAGGATGAGGAAGAGGAGATCAAACTCGAGATCAATGTGCTTAAGAAATACTCAAATCATCGCAATATTGCAACATACTATGGCGCTTTTATTAAGAAATCTCCACCCGGCAAAGATGATCAATTGTGGCTGGTGATGGAGTATTGTGGTGCCGGCTCGGTGACTGATCTCGTAAAGTCGACAAAGGGCCAGAGCTTGAAGGAGGAGTGGATCGCGTACATATGCCGTGAGATATTGCGCGGCCTGAGCTATTTGCATTCGAACAAAGTTATACATCGCGATATCAAGGGGCAGAACGTGCTGTTGACAGATAATGCCGAAGTGAAGCTGGTCGACTTTGGCGTTTCGGCTCAATTGGATCGCACGATAGGCAGGCGAAATACGTTTATTGGTACGTCATTGTTGCGTTTAGTGGTACTTGGGAATTATGTAATGATGGGGTCTGATTTTTGACAGGTACCCCTTACTGGATGGCTCCGGAGGTGATTGCATGTGATGAAAATCCCGAGGCCACCTATGACAACCGGTCAGACCTGTGGTCGCTGGGCATAACAGCACTGGAAATGGCTGAATCTCAACCACCATTGTGCGATTTACACCCGATGCGTGCGCTGTTCTTGATTCCACGCAACTCGCCGCCACGCCTAAAATCGAAAAAATGGTCTAAAAAATTTCATGGATTCATTGATCAAGTTCTTGGTAAATCTGAATTGATTTTGTACTTTATCTAATACGGGCTAGTAATAAATTTTGTTATTGCAAATTAAAACTAGTGAAAGACTATCATCAGCGGCCTTACACAGAGCAATTGCTGAAGCATGCATTCATCAAGGATCAGCCTACGGATCGTCAAGTGCGAATACAGCTGAAGGATCACATTGATCGCTGCAAGAAACGAAAGCAGGAGAAGGATCGCGAGGATTATCGGTACTCCGGTTCGGACAACGATGACGACGAGCCGCAGATTGCGGGCGAACCAAGTTCGATTATTCAGGCACCGGGTGGTGATACTTTGCGCCGCAACTTCCAACAGATACAGGAAGGACGCATGGCCGCCGAACAGCAGCAGCAGCAACAGATAGCGGTTGCCACTGCAGCTGTGCAGGCGCAGACACAGGCTCAAGTTCAACAGCCGCAGGCCAACCGCAACCAGAAACCGCCATCGGTAAGTTGAAAAAGAGTGAATAAGTAAAAACTGATGTGCCGCTCTTTGCTTACAGCGCGATCAAAGACAACAGATTGAAGAGCCAGGGCCGCCGTCACGTCCGGCACTGCCACAACGCTTAATAGTAGTGCCAGATCCACCACACGCCAATCCGCCGCATGCCAATCGCCCATTGCCACCAACTCCGAAGAGTTCGGAGCCAATAGCAGCGCAAATGCCACCACAGCAGCAGCGCAATTCGCAGAACAATTACAAACCATCGGTGCGTATACGTGTCTGCATAGAGAATCCTGTGTATTGTATATTATATGTTCTAAGACCCCATATGCTTATATTCATATATCTACAAACATACTCGTACATGTGCCTCCTAAGCCTTACAACATCGTAGCCATTTGTGAATATGCCAAGTAGAATAATTTTAATTTTTGTTTTGACTTTTCCTACTTTCATGTTTTCCGTTGTTCCTCATACATGTTTTGTTTACTTACGACATGGAAAAAATTGTTTTTGGATTTACTGTAACTGTAACCTGCCCCCTGAACATCGATGCAATTTGTAATTACTAAAACAACAAAACGAAATCCTTGGAAACACACAATGACATTAAACATGCCACCAACAACACGCATACAATCATACAGTTACCACCAAGGAGACCTGAGGTATGTTTTGTTTTTAAGTTGTCTTCTTGCTTCGGTTTTCTATGTATGCCTTTATTTATCGTTGAACTTGATTTGATTTAACTCACTATTTTAAACTCATTTCGCTTACCCACTCATTGAATACATGAATTTTTAAAAATACGAAGAAGCCAGAACATCAGTTAAAATTAATTTCCAAAAGAAAAACCTGCACGAATAAAATAACCCTTGCAATAGAAAAGAAATTGTTTAGTATTAGTCGATGTTAGAGTGGACTCCCATTAATACCTACACGTAATATTTGCATATTTCTAAAAGCATCAGCCGCTTAATTTAGAACTAATTTTATATGTATACAAATTTATGCAGAAGTGCGTCTAATTACTACAACTAAACAAAGTTTAATCATAAATTATCCTGGCAGCAAATAGGAGTCAGTTCGAAGTTTGAGCTGTGTGCAACTTACTGTCGAGAACTTATATATTACAAAAGAATTTTGACAGTCCAAACGCAGTATTTGTAATGTATTCAGTATCAGAGAAGCGAGTTTGTAATGCAGCTTAAATTATTGAATTGCAAAGTTACAGAAATTCGTATATATTTTCGAGGACATTTTATTTTGTTTTTAACGTAGTTGTCTGGATTCTTCAAGTGTTAAATGACTAAATTGTTGTAGAGAATAACAACTATTAAGTAGACTAGGAAAAGTTAACGGACAGTTGTAAGAGAACACGAAATGCGATGTCAGACGTAGTATACAAGTATTCGTTTTAAAAGTTTTCTCCTATATGCAGTGCCAGGGTATATAAACATAATTTTCTGTCTAAAATATCTAATCGAATATTACAATGTGTTGCTTTATAAATATATAGTGCTAGTTTTACTTAAGCAAACTAACATTAAACGATATGTTGCCTGCTTGCTGCATCCCGAATATCGAAAAATTATACAAGAAATTCTTTTTAAAAGAACCACTCTAATTCTACTTTTACTATTTTTACAATTATTACTTTTATCTACACAAATTGAAAATAATTCGTGACAAAAATCACATACCACCACAACCACCACAACCCCTTCATACCAAATTGAAATCAAACGAAACTTAATACTCCAATACCACAACCAACCAACCAACCAACCAAATCAAATAAAAACAAATAGGATTTGGACATGATAGCAGCACAATTAAATGAATTGGGCGTCTCCCAACAGCCGCAACCACAAACCGCTTTCGGGCAGCAACCGTCACAGCAGCAGCAGCAGGCGCAACCGGAAGCGCCGCCGCGGAATAATCGACAATCGGTGCCGCCGAGCTCTTCATCGTCCTCCTCACAGATGAAACCCATCGCTGCTGCACCGCCGCCATTATCGAACAATCACCATCACGCCCAACCGATCAATCCGTTGGACCCACTCGACAGCAGCGATTCGGACAGCGAACCAGACGAGCCCAACGAACGCGGACGCAACGATGGCACATTGCTGGCAAGTGATCCTCCGAAGCCACTGTAAGTCGTTGCACACCATTTTCCCTGTTCGTTCTTTAGGATCATTAAAAATGTACGAAACATGCATAGGCGAAAATTCGATTAAATATTATTGTAACATTTCACATCTGTTAGACATTATTTACATAAATGTAAACATACTAAACGCCATTCTTCATCTCTTCCGCATCTTCTCTTCTTTTCCATAATGAATTCCTTTTATGTTGTGATCGCATCAATTGTTTTCATTTCAATCCTTTCATTTTACTTTTGCGTTGAATTTTGTACAATTGGCACTTTTTCGTACGTTTTTATTTGAAATTTGCCTCCCTGTTCGTTTGTGTGCGGCTTGTGTTTGTGTTTATTATCTAGTCCTGAATTTTCGTATAGGCCTGGGCTTGGACCAGTCTCCGAGGACACAACGACCACTCCCATTACGCATGGCAGCGGCAGTGGTAGTGGTAGTGGTAGCGGAGGCCCACCAAACCGTCCCCTGCCACCCACACCGGATGACGATGATCAGGCAGGCGATCGTACGCTCATCATGAAGAGGGTGAGTACTAGAGTATGTCGCTATTTACATAGTTTATATGAATTTCTATGCTATGGGAGGCCAGTGCCGACTGGGCGCGACCGTAAGAACTTAACACAACAGTGCAGTATTCTCGGGCGTCGCGTTGATGTTTTTGTCGTGTGTTGAAGCGATTGAACTGTTGTCGATGATTACACATTTGAAAATTGGTGATTTTTTGAGTTCAGCAATATTCGTTGAGTAATTGCTTAGAGCTGGAGTAAGACACAAATATAAAAGCAAACTGTCAAATGCGGCCAAATAAACACTTAGCTGAAACTACTTTGGAGCTGTCGAATTAACTTTGTAATTACTGTAAAATACGAGAGATTGTATGGTAAATAGCTTAGGGTAAAAGGTGTAAATTGATGAAGTAAGCAGTTCGATTAACTCAATTACTTATAATGACTTGGTTAATTCTGCATTCTACCAAAACAAACAAACAAGTGGTTGTGGTTCTTATTACATAGATAAAACGAAACAAACCTGATAAAGCTGACAACTCGCGCTCTAAATATCGATGTCCGCCTTTTTCGATTTTTTTAATCAATAATTACTTTGTTAACCACTTCTTTTATAGATTTAGTTATTTCTTAAAAATTTACTATTATTCATATAACGCCAATATTAATTTAAGTTTATTTCCGTTTGCACTTTTCATATACAAACATACCTACATTGCATATGTAGAAGTGCAGACTTTCCATTTAAACTGTGCAAATATTTTTTTCGTGAATTTTACCTTGAGCGATTTTTTTTTGCTTTGCATTCGTGTCAAACTGATTTTTAACAAGTGAATTTTTCTTCTTTCGATTGTAAAAAAGTTGTTTACTTCATTTACTTTCTATCTGTCTTTATCTCTTAATCTCAATGCTCTAATAAAGTCGAAATATTTACTGCACTCGTGCTGCATTCACCTGATGCACGCACACATACACTTACATACATGCGCACACGCTCTGTACATATATACTCGTGTATGTATCATATGCAAGTTCATCGTACTTAACAACCCAAAAGCCCCGTTTCAAAGAGTACACGAAATACAAGAAAACATAGAACCCAAAATTCATGAAAAAATTTGCCAACCCTTTGCCTCACTCTTTAAAACCATAAGATATTTTATGAGCCTTTTATCATGACGACCAACATAAAATCCCACACAGCAACTCGAAAATCAAAACAAAATCCAAAAGTCCGCCTCGACATCGTGTGCCAATCAGCCGACCAAAGAGGAAGTGGTTCTGCTGCGCGAATGGAATATTGAGAAATTCTTCCCGAACCGTTCCGAAGGTAGTGGCAGTGGTGCTGCTGGTGCTGGTGCCGGTGCCGGTAGCAGTACCAGTGGGGGTGCCGGTCAGGCTGCCAGCCTCAGTCGGGTCTCGAATTCGAGCACACTGAAGGCTGAACAGAAACTGCATCGCAGCAGCATTTCGGAAATGTCGCGCCGTAACTCGCAGCAGCATCCACCTCCCGCTCCGCAGGGATTCCAACCGCTGAAGGTTTCGGCAAGCAGCAGCAGCAACAACAACAACAATAATAGCAGCAGCAGTAGCAGCAGCGCCACCAAAGAACAGCAACGTCACTCGATGTTGTCAACGCCAAATCAGAGCAGTAGCAATATTAGCAATAGGAATAGCAGTAGTAGTAGCGGAGCGAATAAAGCACCGGGCAAGGCCCCAACTACCAATGCATCGAATGCAACCAACGCCCCGAGGGCGCAGCAGGCTCAGCCTCAAGTGCAGCCAGTGCACAAACGCCAAGAGTCCGACTCAAAGTTGCCAGTGAATTTCGTGCGCAGTTTCCGACGCGAAAACTCCGACTTCCTTCCCCTCACCAAGCGATATTCGGCTGTGCTGGCCAACAGCAGCAACCTAAATTCGCCGCAGCTGGTGCAGGCGCAACGTGCCAGCGCCATGTTTCCGCGCAACAGCATTTTCAAGAGCGACGCACCGAGCGCAGACGCAACCAAGCCAAAGGATAAAACCACTGCTACCGCAACAACCATAACGACCGCCACAATCACTTCGTCCAATGTCGCCACCCGACAACAACCAACCACGCCAAAAAGTTCCACTGCCACAGCGAATGCTGCCCCTGGCAAGAGCACAAACGCTGCTGCCGCACCGCCAGCCAAGTCGAGCTGGACCAGCAATCTCACTGCGCGCAATTTAGACTTTCTACGACCCAGACGCGAAAAGACTGAATCGGTAATTGTGTTGCAAAACTCGGCAGCCAGACAGCAGTCGTTCCTGGCGCAGCAACTACTCCAGCAGCAGGTAAACAATTGACATTGGTCGGTAAAGTCGAATCGCATTCGAAATCTAACATCCAATTCCAAGTCCAAACAGCATCAGTTAGTTCATTTTGGCAACTTGCGAAATTGGCGAATTTGATTTGAATCAAATTCCCCTTTCCACATACTGTGAATGTCTTGGCATCTGAAAATAAAAACCAAACCATGTTCTTTTCTCGCTCACCTTCACACTCTACTCCTTCGCTAAAAACGTGCTGTACCTATTATCCTTGCTCTCTGGTACTAAATACTAAATACTCCATAATATTGTTCGCATCAGTTTGTGTATATTGAAATCTGGTTTTGCTTATTCATTGATACTTTTTGCTTTCATGTGATAATTTTCAATAGTTACTTAAATTCGTTATGATTTGCTTTTTCTAACCAAATAATAATTCAGAGTAATTTAACCGACTAAAAATCATAAACTGGGTATATTTAATATTGAGCCATTAAAAACTTTTCGACTGACGTACTAAATTTACGAGTCGATGACTAAGAGTGCAGGAACAACACACAAAACGACAACTAAAAAACAATGTTTCACCTGAAATATTTGAAGGCAATAAATTCTTGAAAACATTCGAGTATGAACACTTTTTACTGGACCGAAATTTTAAATTTAGATTACGTACGGCTTTAAAATATCAATCACACACACATACATTGTAACACACGCATTGTAAATAAGCTAACAGTATGGTATATAACCCACAAATACTTGTACAAAGCTTTGCCACACATCGTAGTACGCTTGCGAGAAGTAATAACCATTTTCATTATAAGATATTTAACTATTCCATCAAATAAAAAATCACCAATTAAGAGTACCACAGAAGTAAGCAAAAATAAAACGCATTCGACGATCTGACGGTTTATATACCCCATAGTTGCACCCATACAATTTATATCGTTTTATATGTTTCTCATTTGTAACGTCTTTATGTAACGCTGGGTACATAAAGACATTAAAATACGAGTATGTATATTCCCATGGAATTGACTTTTATTATACACACATTTATATCATTAAATATGCCATTTGTACATAATTTGACAATTGCACGTTCCACCAGAAATACGTAATTCAGCTTTTACGCATATCTTTCACCTCTATACCTTTAATTTCTTTCAATATTTGTTAGCTGTACTTCTGAATGTGTCTAAAGGGCGCAATGATTGTTCAACTCGCTAATAAAATGTAACATTAAAATGCTGTCTTTAATAAATTGTACGCCTAACTCGAAGCTTTGCTTGTTTCTAATTAACGTTCAGATTTTAGTGCAACTTTAACCAAAAGTCTTAACACGTTCCACCTTCGCTAATAAAGCAGTTTATGAAAAGCTAATTGCTATCTAATTTCTCCTGATCGTGAATGCTAATGAGGAAGTGGTAATATGAATTCGTTATCGGTACAGAAACGGTGCTTAAAGTCTCTCAATAAACTCTATACAAAGTATATATTGTAACTGACAAATCTCTCATTGAATATTGTGTACTAAGCAGCCAATGCAAGCTGAATTCTTTTTATCTAAACTATTTGCTTGCTGATAAATCGCTTTGTGTCTTTATGGAACAAATATGCAGTTACATATCGCATTTCTTACCCAAATCAATGCTTCCAAATTTGAACATTGCGATGAATTGAGTCGAAATAGCGAACCTTGAAATTCGGCATTTCAACTTTGAGAAGCCAAGAGAAGCAGCTTTGCTCTAAACTGTTTTCTCGTTAAAAGCATAAAGCGATTGACGGTGGCAGGTGCATTGTATATGTAAAGCGCTTATGTGTGAACGCTTTTAAAAAAATCTCTCCGCTTTCATTAATATTGTACACAAGAAATTTTCTGTTCAAAATTGTTTTAAAGTCTTTTCAAAAATATTTTTTAACATCTAAAGATAATGGTTTGGTAAATAATATGTGTAATGGAAATCAGACCAAAAATTGTTTTGGTAACAGCACTGATCAATGATTTACCTGCTGCAAATGGAACTCGCCGACTGTATTAGCAACTGAGGAAAATCCAACTAAAATGGATTGAATTGAAGAATTGCTTGCAAAAAAAATAAAATAAAATAAACCGGAATTTATGCATAGCTTTAAAACAATTTTGAGCAATTTATAAAAAAGCTTATATGTAATACTTCCCTATGAGCAGAAGCGCACTTGTGCGAAATGCTTCCAGCTTACGTCGAATATTGTATTTTTGTTTTTCGTGTAGGAAAACACAAACAAATGTCATTTACATTTCATGCAGCAGTTATTATGTTCAAAAATTATCTTGTTTAGCTAATTCCGTCCTTGTCCTTTACTGATTTCAAAAAAATCTACATGTTCGACACATTTTGTTTTAAAGTTTTAATAGTTTGTTTTTAATATAATTTCATAATTTTGAGCTTGACGTCACACATTTATGCTTAAATATTCGTCAACTTATTGCCAATATAAAAGTATTAAATATATGTACATATATATTAAAGTAAACATACAGACGGTAATTTGTGAAACCCTATGCCATTGTTTTAATGTTTTCATTCGAATATCACATGGGGAAGTATTGAAGTGTGCGTGGGCGCATACATTTGAAACGCATACCTTTCACCATTTATCTGTGCACACTACCTATATAAAATTGTATTACGTACATATCTCATTGGCATTCATTAAATGGCAAAAGTAATATACCAACCGCAACAACAAAACGTCCAAATAACAACAAATGTGAAAGTCTCATTTTATTCTACTTATGTATTGTATGTACTCATACGTTCGAATATATTTATGTAAAACCGCGATTTCTCGAAAAACGCTCTGACAATTCAGATTAAACACTTTCCACTTTATTTCCTAAATCTCCTTTCATGGCATTAGAATCGTAGCAGCGAAAACAGCGGCCTCGGCACTCCGGGCACCCGCACGAGCAGCGTCTTACCGGACTTGCTCAGTCAAGCATCGCCGGCCACGCCACCACGCCATGACAAATCATCCAGTGAGGAGGTGAGTAATGCGTTCTCGCAAACATTGCCGCAGTTATTTCGATTTCCTATTTTGTTTTTGTCGTTGATTTCCTTCTTTACAATAATTTATTAATTTACTTTGTTAGACATTGTTGTGTTTGTTGTCTTTTATAATTAAACAAAGAAAAAAAAACAACATAATTGAAATCATAAATCATAGTCGTTGTAAAAGTTGTCTCTGAAGCGCATACACCTATCTACCACATACGAAATGTTATCTCTGTCCGTCGCTATTGTTATTGCTGCGCCACTTTATCTGCGAAATTTAATTCAAACATCATCATGCGTTCTGTTACTTTTGTGTTATTTACAAAAAATGTCTACTAATAGAAGACATGTCACTTGCAAACTGTTTCGTGATCGCGTGCGACTGATGAGGGGACTGATGTTTAGTGATATTTGTTTTGTACAGGATATTCAAACATAAGGCATATGAGCAAAACTGGCCATAGTTTCCATAAATAACCATAGACCAAGTTGACAAGATGCCTCCCCTAGTGCGTTAAAAACGAAGGCTATTTGTCAAATTTGGTACCCACTTTCCTCCCGCTGGTTGAGCCAGTGGCATCCGTTTATAAAGTCTAGTGAGCTATAAATCAAAGTTTTGCCTAATTACCTTAAATACCGGAAAGCAGCACTAAGATGCGGGTTACGTCCAACATCATGTCTCATATGTGCTATGTAGGCTTCCGCAGAGAAAACCATTTTAACGTGGTTTGCTATCAAATAGAAACTCATAATAACTCTCACAAAGGGTTCAATTTAGTATTTTTCTGGGCACTGCACTTCACTTCTATGCACTTGTGCCGCTTTATCAAGAAGAAGGAAAAGTTATCTGAACAACTTCTTCGAAAATTTAGGCAAACTAGCCGATACGACTAACTATTCGCAGTCAATTAGGCTTCGTGAGGGCCCAAGCTGGTGCAATGAGTGAGCGATCTTAACCCATTAGCGCTCAAACCGTCTAAAATTTTTGTACAACTTTGCGATTGTACCAAGCGATGAAATCGGCGTTACGGATAGTGAAAATAGTCATTCTATATGTTTTCGGGTCCGCTCTACATGATTATGCCATTAGATTTTCATTTTGGTCACAAGGAAATCCAATATGGCGGTGTTTTCGGAAAAAAATGCAAAAATTTCGACCAGTTTTTTTTTTCAAATCAATATTTCGTACCGAAATAGATTTTTGGTTGGGGTATAAATATGCACAAAAGTGCACAAACATGTTGAACTTTCAGAAAATACCGAAGTTGCCCCATGGGAATACATTTAACATCCTCAAAATGGCGGAAAAATGAAAATGGCGGAAAATTTTTTCACAATCATTCATGAATTTTTTTTTGGAAAACGATGCACTATAACGAAAAATGTTCAAGAACAAAAAATTTGTAGAATTTGACAGAGAATACGTCTGAATTTGTTGAAAAAGTTTTGATCAACTTTTAGAATTTTAGCAAATTGTCAATTCTTAACAAATTGCAATAATTTCTCAAAAAATTCTGAATTTAACAGAATTGTTAGCCAGAAATGCTTAGAATCAGTCTAAGAACATCTATGAATTTTTTCAGAATTTTTTGAGAAATTATTGCAATTTGTTAAGAATTGACAATTTGCTAAAATTCTAAAAGTTGATCAAAACTTTTTCAAAAAATTCAGACGTATTCTCTGTCAAATTCTACAAATTTTTTGTTCTTGAACATTTTTCGTTATAGTGCATCGTTTTCCAAAAAAAAATTCATGAATGATTGTGAAAAAATTTTCCGCCATTTTCATTTTTCCGCCATTTTGAGGATGTTAAATGTATTCCCATGGGGCAACTTCGGTATTTTCTGAAAGTTCAACATGTTTGTGCACTTTTGTGCATATTTATACCCCAACCAAAAATCTATTTCGGTACGAAATATTGATTTGAAAAAAAAAACTGGTCGAAATTTTTGCATTTTTTTCCGAAAACACCGCCATATTGGATTTCCTTGTGACCAAAATGAAAATCTAATGGCATAATCATGTAGAGCGGACCCGAAAACATATACGGCCTTATCGTGAATTTTCATTTCGGGTGAAATGGTTCACATTTCGCCTATTCCGTTGACAATGGCATCTTAGATATTCACCAAGCGAAGTAATTCGTTTCGAATTTTATTCACCTTATCATGAAAAATATTCACCGGTGAAATAGCTGTCATTTTTCGGTGAAATTACTCGTTATATTTTTGTGCGCAAAATAAATTTTAACCATGTAAGTATCTTTAAAAAGTGTTCCAATTTCCGTATTTTAAATTTAAAATAACTATTTTAAGGTCGAAATCCATTAACAAAACACAAAGTGAAATTTTACTTAACAAAATGATGGCAAATAAAGAAGTCGCGGCTGGTTTTTTTAAAGGAGCAAAGGATCAGCAAGAAGCGGTTTGGAGCGAAACGGCGGAGGAATTAAACAGTGCTGGACCTCCAACTAAGTCGGTTTCGGAATGGAAAAGGGTAATTTTAATATAAGGTTAATATAATTCTAAAATAATAGTGCACTTTTATTTAAGGTGTGGAATGACCAGAAGCGATATGTGCGCAAGAAGCTTGCTTTTAATATGCAACAAAGTAAATGCACTGGTGGGGGACCAAACTTGTGCCACAAACTATCAGCTTCAGAGGAGACCATTGCTGCAATAACGGGTATGACAGATAGCGTACAGGGGTTAGAAGGAGTTATTTCGTGCGGCTTTGAGCCACTGCCAACAATTTTAGATGAAGTGACTCAAGAGAATGACAGCACTAACGAAACCCCCCCACAAACTACCAAAACTATCCGCAAAGAAGTGCCTTCATGTTCTAAAAGAAAGACCACTTCAACTATATTAGAAGAGGAGGTAGAAGTACAAAAAGAAATTGTAAAACGAATGAAAGGAATAGAAGACAATACGAGGGCCTTGAATAAACGTTTTGGAAAATTTATAAAGTTTAAGGAAGAAGAATTAAAAGAAATTAAAAAGCAAACGTTAGAAAGTAAGCGACATAACATGGAAATGGAAAACCTGAGGAAAAGGGAAATAGAAATAAAATTGGAGAAAACTAAGAGAATTATTGAAATTGAAGAACTTAAGCTTTCAACAAAGGAAGCTTAATATATGTTTCATAATAAAGGTTAACTTTAAAATGTGAATGGCACAGCTTTAATGCATTTATTTTTAATTTCATTTCAAATACATTTTTTATACTTTAACTGAATTTCAATCTAAATAAATAGAAAAATGTTTTATGTTACAGAAGTTGTTGGTATTTTAATATATTCTGATAGAATTAGTATTGTATGTATTAGTATTGAAACTATTGATAAACTTTAAGGGAGTGAATAAGCTATACGGTTTCTAATTCTTTGCGCTTCATGTAGTGTTTGCATTTCCAACTCTGTGACGCTTTGCGTAAAGGACTCCTGGCATTCGTCCCCATCACAATCAACAGTTGGATCGATTTAATCAAAATGATCATTGAAGTGAATGCATAAGTTGTGTAACATTGCACATACATTGAATATTTTAGCTGCTTTTTGGGGACTGTAGTGCAGTTCTCTAGCCCCAAGCAAACACCTCCAACGACTTTTAAGTAATCCAATTGTGCGTTCTACAATGTTTCGGCAGCGAGAATGTGCTAAATTAAATTTTGCCTCAATGCTTCCTTCATTTGGTGTTCTAAAAGGAGTTACTAAACAGGGTTCCAGGGGATATCCGGCGTCTCCTATAGATGAAATTGGTATTTAAATTCGTAAATAAACTTTATTTCAACTAATTTACCTAGCATATAAAAGTTGCTGCGATTATTGCAAAGATGTCTTCTTAGTTTTGAAACATTCCACACTAGAGAGTCGTGACAAACCCCTGGATGCGACGCATCAACAAACCTGAACCTCATTTTTTCGTCACAAACCTAGATGTGTTTAACATAAACATACAGACCTATAGAATATATTTATGTATCATTTAACAATACTTACGACAAGAGCATTTAAACTAAAATAGCCTTTTCTATTATAAAATGAGTGCTTATTGTGTCTTGGTCCAACAATTTTTATATGGGTGCCATCAATGCTCCCCATAACACCAGGAATCCTAAATTTGTTATAAAATTTCAGAGCTGCACTTCTCATTTCTTCATTACTCATCCATTTTATCCATAAAGGGCATAAGTTCGTTTCAAAAACATGAAGTATCTCTTGTAGTACGGCGCTCAAAGCAGATTGCGACAATCCAACATCGTATTCTCTACCGACACCCTTTTGGTAACCACCTTCAGCAAAGAAGCGTAGACAAGCTGCCAACTTCACCAATGGTGGTATACCAAATGATTTCAAAGGGCTTGAAGTTTTGTTTATTGTCACATCAAGCAAATATTTAAAGGCAGCTTTCTTCAATCTATAGTACTTATGGAACCTATAAAATATGAATTTTAGAAACAGCACAACATCGTCACTTCGTTATAACAAAATATTAATTTAATTACAATTCGTCCTGCATTTCAAGAGGATTTGAAGTGTCTCTGATGGCTCTTCGAGCAACTCGTTCATCGCGCACATTTTCATCTTCTAAAAGCTGTCTTCGTAAATGTATGTTTATCATTTTGATTATCACTTTAGACAAACATTCGCGCCGAGTAAAATCGCAAAATATTCTTTAAATTTTCACAAATCTAATAAATATGTACATGCGTTCAAATCTGTATTTTGAATAAAATTTCACTTCATGTCACTTTGACATGAAATTCGAAATTTCGATGTGAAATGTCGTTCACCCGAAATCGTTTCACATCCATGGTAAGGTGAACTATTTCGGGTGAACGAAATTTTCCGCTGGTGAAATTTTTCACCCGAATATTCATGATAAGGGTGATAGAATGACTATTTTCACTATCCGTAACGCCGATTTCATCGCTTGGTACAATCGCAAAGTTGTACAAAAATTTTAGACGGTTTGAGCGCTAATGGGTTAAGCTAGATTGTTTGTGGTATCACAATGGGCCTTCATATCCTAAGTAAATAAATGAATTTAAACAATTAGGATTGCGCCTTTTTTAAGGTATTTTCATTTTTTGAGTAATTTTTCATTTTGTTAGACCACACTTGTCGTATTTATATAACGAAAAGTAATAACGAGCTTGATCGATGGGCGTCTGAATAGTGAACCACCTCGGTTAAGTTAATTTCAAACAAGAAGGTCAAAGGCAAGTCGAAAGTTAAGACACTGTCTACAGGAAATCGTTGTTCAAAACATCTGAATTAACTTCAATGTTTAGAATTGTCAATCAAACCGTAGGTCCCTTTAGTTTTGCTCAACAATATGTAAGACTTAACTGAAAATAAATTAGACAAACAATTTGTATATAGCACGTCTGCTTTAACCAAGTGCTATGTAGTTGGTTCTTTTGTTCTTTATTCATACAAAAGATAGCATCATCCCAACCAATTATTGATCCTTCATTTAACGTAAACATAGAATCAGTGTTTAAGAAACAAAGAATTTGCAAAAAAAAACCGTAGCATAATTTTTTTTCACTGCCCCTTTTTAGCAATAAAACGTTTGCGTTTTTTTCTTTTTACTAATAAATATTTGTCTGTAGGTGTGGAAGTTATGCTAAGAAAAACAAAAGCAAACGCGTTTTTTATTTTTGGTTTTACTATGTTTTTTGTGTGACTAATAAAAGTGGAAGAAACAGAGTTTTTTTGGCCTGGAATGTGCAATTAAACGAAAACTAAAACCACAACTATGTTACGCTATTCGATTTCATTAACCAACAACAACAACTATACAACAAACAACAACAATAAATATGCATAGACCTGCGATGTACTCGCATTTAAGTGTATGACAGTGTTGGGTCTTCGCTCGAATGGAGTACTGAGCACTTGAGTATTTTAACGAATTAATGTAATGGAATGAGAAAGGATTTTCGTTCTGTTCGGTTCTGTTTTGTTGTGTTTGATTTGAGTCCTCTAGAGTGTAGACGGTTGATTTCGTTGGCATGCAAAGAGATCAACTACTGCCCGTACTCGAATTATGTTGTGAAAATTGATCGATTTGTTGATAGTAGTACAATACAATTAATTTATTATGATTATAACAAATAAAATTTTTCTCCATTGTGCTTTGTCTTTCCGCGACGTTTGTTTGAGCTGATGGCCACAACGAAATTTTTAACAATTATCAAAAAGCCAAAATTACAATTAAAACAAATAGTAAGTATTTCATTAAAAACCACAACAAACAACAAATGCAAATAAAACATAACTTTGGTTAATCTCTGATTAAAAACAAAATTACAATTAGAAAAAGTAAACACCACTCGAGAAATACCTAAGCTTTCGAATAAGCTCTTCCTCTGTATATTCCTTTGTATAGCGTATAAATAGTAATTTTCCATTTTTTGTTGAATGTGCTCTCACTTATTTATATGTACTCGTACTTGTACTTACTATTTATCCAGAAGCATACTTTTTGGTTGTTAAGTAAATTCTTGATTTGAACAAATTTAGCAACTCTGTGTATAGCTAAGCAAAATTTACTAAGTTTCCAGCAAATTTGCACCTTTTGATTTTGGCGATGCGACAAAATGTCGCTGATTCAATGTTAGTTTGTATAATGTAATAATTTTGTAAACTTTCCTTTTCACATATTACAATCTTAAGACATATTCGATTACTCGAAAGGTTAAAATGCAATAGAAACGAGTGGAATTGCCATTGTTTTAACAAATGCATATTTCTCTATGGATGTACAAAAATGAAAAGTACATATTCTGTGTGGCATGTTAGACGAAATTCGATTCGACACCTAACCGATTACTTGGAGGAAATGTTGTGCGTTGATGTTGATTGCGCTTGTAACTGCGTATTGTGTCACTAATTGAATGCTAGCACTTTAGAAATAGAAATTTTGCGCAACTCATGTGTCCATTGGCTAATCCGGCTTTCGTATGACGTCATTCATCGGTGCCAAAGACGGCACATATGTAAAGTCATTCATCGGTGCAAAATATGCCAAATCAAACTGTTTGACTCGATATTAGCGGCAGTTGTGCAATTCACTGAAATGTCACTAACACAAATGTTGTCCATCCGCATCCAGCCTAATTCATTAATGATCGATCATGGGATGATTTATATATATTTAAGAAATTAGAGCTTCCATCAGAGTTTCAGCGAATGGAAATAATGTTGCAAAATTGAATTTCACTACACTGTAAAATGCTTCCAAGTGTTGTTCATCTTTGCATAATATGAACTTTGGGAAAATGTTGAACTTTTGTCGAATGGGAACCATTTGTGAAGTATTTCCAAACATAGCACAGCTCATCGCTTCGAGCTAACTACGCGTTATTCAGCAGTGTGATTCGAGTTCATGAACGCCAGCTGAAAAATATTTTTCTTGGCAACAAACCTATCAGCAGGCAATAGAAAAGAAAGCATTCCAAAATCGCCACATATCCACAGGTCCCTTTCGTTCATGTGTAGGACACACTAACATGTTCGGTTGTGGCCGGCTCCACCTTAGGCTCGCCTTTAGCCCGTTTCATATATGTATAAGGTTGGTCTTAAAAGCAAGTCTACAGTGCCGAGACCTACAATGTTTGCCACCTCGGCAGACGTTGCAACAGTTTTGCCATTCAACGAAAACTGAGTGCGACTTGCAGAAGCAAAGTAAATGAAATTAGATTGCTTTGTTTTCCGTTTCTTTGTTCATCTACACGCGCACACATATTTCATGCATTATGGTTTATTTCGATGACCATTCTGTGACTTACTTTGGTTATATTTACTGTCGACCCTCGCGCTCGTATACACAAACACACGCACTCATCTATATTCGCACATCAATGTTACATATTAAAGTGCCTTTTTTCGTTTAAGAACACACCCGCTAAATGTATTGTAAAAATGTTAGCATCTTTGTTTCGATTCCATGGCGTCTGGGAAAGACTAATCACATTTCTGTTTGGATTTTGTGTTTCATTTCTAATAGTACGTTTATGTATGTATGTAGTCCTCGCTCTATCCTCTACAGACTTCGCAACTAACACTGTGATCTACACACCTTTTTTAATTTCGTCCATTATTCGCAATTTTCTGTGCTCTGTGCCATAATCGGGTGCTGCTTGATCTTCCGGTTTTCTGTTCAGCTGTTCATAGTTCTAAAGCTTACCTACCTACCTACCATCCATCCATTCATCTGTACATTTGTGCCCGGCATGTGCGCATCTGTCCTCAACCAATATCATACACGTTACTATTATATGTCTATGTGCCTAAAATCGTTGTAAACCCTTAAGAATATTTGTTTAATATTTACGCTCTTGTACTAATCGTCTCTCTCTTTCTCTTCCCCAATTTGCTTTCGTTTGAAACCGTACTCGAGTGCAGTATCAAGCGGCCATTAGCTCATCCGTTCATTCCACGCCGTCAAAGTCCTTCATCGGCTCAAACAATTCGCCGCAGTCGACTATTTCGCTGTCGTCCGCGTCGCGACAGAATAGTCCAAAGAATTCGATTTGCAAAGCGCGCTCTTCCAGCAGTATTAGTAACTTATTGCATAAATCTGCCTCTTCTTCTTCCAACACATCATCGCCGCAATCGTCGTCTTCCAATCTGCCGCCGCACGCGTACGCTCTGCAACAGAAGCAGCGCAGCTTCCTGACGTTCGGCTTCGGTGCCGGCGGCTCGGGCCCCACGCGCCGCGAGTCGCACGTGAACGTGAACGTGACGCCGACATCGCACGAGGCCACCAGCGACACACCCGAGATACGCAAGTACAAGAAGCGCTTCAACTCGGAGATTCTGTGCGCGGCCCTGTGGGGTGTGAATCTGCTAATCGGCACGGAGAATGGACTCATGCTGTTGGATCGTTCGGGACAGGGGAAGGTAAGACAGAGGAGAGGGTGATGGCGAGAACCTTATGAACTTATGCCAATTGCGTTGGGAATTTATGTTTGCAGGTGTACCAGCTCATCTCGCGTCGCCGCTTCCAGCAGATGGAGGTGCTCGAAGGCCAAAATATTTTAGTTACCATTTCCGGCAAAAAGAATCGTGTGCGCGTGTATTATCTGTCTTGGTTAAAATCGAAAATTCTTCGCACCGATGGGCTCTCAGATGTGAGTTTAAACTGTAACTAATTCTAAATGTGTATGATTTGGTAACTAATAAAATTTGTTTATCGCAGCAAGTTGAACGTCGCAACGGATGGATAAATGTTGGTGATCTACAAGGTGCTGTACACTTTAAGATTGTGAAATACGAAAGGATTAAGTTCCTAGTGATCGCATTAAAAGACTCAATTGAAATCTATGCATGGGCCCCGAAACCGTATCACAAGTTCATGGCATTCAAGGTGCGCTGTCTGTCGGTTGGTTGTTTGAAATGAAAAACACTATAAGCATATTGTTGTAGAATTTCGGCGAATTGGAACATCGTCCGCTACTGGTTGATCTCACCATTGAAGATCAATCCAGACTGAAGGTGATTTACGGATCTGCTGAAGGTTTTCATGCCGTCGACTTGGACTCGGCCGAAGTATACGATATTTATCTTCCTAAGCATGTAAGTACTACATGTTGAAAGTAGTTGAAGCAAGTTTTCATCATTGGATATATTCATTTAATGTATTTTCTTTGTGTACAGACTCAGGGTGCAATTATTCCGCACTGTATTGTGGCGCTTCCGAATTCGAATGGAATGCAGTTGCTGCTCTGCTATGATAACGAAGGTGTCTATGTGAATACTGTGGGACGTGTCTCCAAGAACATTGTGCTGCAGGTATGTTCCCAGTCATGTTGCGATTTCAGAGTTCAGAGATTAATTAAATGATTTTCAGTGGGGAGAAATGCCAACATCGGTAGCTTACATCGGCACTGGACAAATTATGGGCTGGGGCAATAAAGCAATAGAAGTGAGTATGCACAAACTTTGAAAATCGATTGATGCTTGATCGCTTATTTCGCTGCAGATACGCTCTGTTGAAAGTGGCCATTTGGATGGTGTGTTTATGCACAAAAAAGCTCAACGTTTGAAATTTCTCTGCGAACGCAATGACAAGGTATTCTTCAGCAGTGCCAAAGGTGCTTCGTCGTGTCAGATATACTTCATGACACTGAATAAGCCAGGAATGGCCAACTGGTAAACGGAAAGAGATCGCATGGACGTGCTTACGATATAACTTTGAACCAGGATAATGATGATGATGCAAGAAATCATTCAATCAATTTTTTTTTCGTAATTCTAAGAAATAATAATTTAAGACATATGGCAAACAGCGCAATAATGATAAAGTAAATGCGAAAACTTTGAATATCCGCTATAAACTCACAAATATATATATACAAAAACAAACACACATACACGAACAGTAGCAGCAAAAGCGGCAAGCACTCACGGCAATGCAAGCTATGTGAAGTGGAAAGCAAAACAAGTATATAACAAATTTATTTAATACACTGAAGAAGAGTGTAGAAAGAACAGAATGTATTTTAAAATTGAATTAAGTTAAAATTATTATGGAAATTTATATAGGGAAAATGAGGCGATTCAACACAGTGTCAGCAAATAGGTTGATTAGAAACGATCAGAATCGCTAACCGATACATATGGCGCCAACCCACGAAATCAGCGTGAAAACTTACACCCAATGAGCATCGTTGTTGATTTCAGAATGTGAATTTGTTGGTTTGAGGATTTCGCGAAGCCGCTTAGAGTATTTTATATTGCAACGCAGGGTTTCTATTGAGTTTTGCTGCTCCATTTGAATGTCCAAAGGAATGAAGTTGAACTTTGAGCTACAGGCAAAATTCTTGATGTGCACAATGAGCATTAAACGGACGCGCGATTAGTTAGTTTCGGTGGGATATATGAAAAGTTTACATTAACGTAAACTGAATTTTTGCAGTCATTTTCGCAAAAGCAATTGAACTGACAATGAGAGCGCGTTTTTCGTACGTACATACTTTTAATGAATGTCTGGACCTGTTCCAAGGGCCACTAATTTGTATGGGAAAGTGTTTATCTCTTATTTTTCCATTTTTATTTACATAGGCCGAGAAATAAATAGATTTTTGGGAACGAATTTATGTGAAGTTGAAGTAGTTTGCACTATTTATCGTAGCTATCCTTATAGTCGACTAGAATTGAGGCGAATAGCGGCAAGTGCAGAGCCTTTGTTGTGGTTTGCTGCATGCGACTTGAAGGAAATGTAGCTTTCGTTTCGTTTCTTATGTTATGTGTCATCTCGTGTGTCGTATGCCGCCTTTCGTATTCGTCGAGTGTGCGATGTTCTTGTGTATATTTTGTTTTTACTTTACTTTTGTATTCAATTGAAACGCCATTGTAAAAACATAAGTGATAAAGCATATTTACAAAAACAAAAGCAAAAACATAAATAAGAAGCAAAAGAAGAGAAACCAACAAAGAAATTGTAATGAGAGAAAAACTAAAGTAAAAGTACGTATAACGAACAGAAAGCAAATCGTAATAGGTAAAGCCAATGGAAATTATGCATGAAAAGTATAAACGCAAACACGAACACAAATACACATACACAAACTAAGAAAACAAAAAACCAACAAGCTAGAAAGAGAGGAATTAAAGAAGATCGAACTCAATTTAAAGTGACGTACATTTATAAAATTTAAAAAGGTAAATAAAGGAATAAAGCAGTTTATACTACGATCTAGTTAAGCATTTTTTACTGAACTTTTTTATAATGCAAACAATTTCACTCATAATAAACACAAATGAAGCAAGTTGTAGAAATTGAGAGAAAACATAATAATATTTATGAATGAAGATGATGGCGATGAAATGAAGTTAACACATGCAATCACAACCAAGCAAGCCCCGCAACATGTTTCCAACACGTTCTACATTTTACACGGCAGTTGTATGATTTGTGCGCTTTGCATTCGAATTGGTTTTACGCAAAAGAGTGTGCGCGTGCATAAGTGTGAATCGATGTAATTGCCACTGCTCCCGATCGCCCGACCACCAGCCACACTCTCCTCACCTCTTCGAGTCGCTTGGTTCGTTGCGTTATTGGTTGAAATTCCAAAACACATACTTGACATTTTTATTCGTACTTTATTCCTTTCTGTTGCCCCTATGTTGAACACTGTTTGTGAAAACTAAATACATTATTTTTATATTGAATTTAATTGCATTGAACTAGGCACTAGATGTTTGATTGATGTTTCTTTGTTTTCCCCCTAAGTTATGAAAAATGTACCGTTTTCGGAATTTATGTTTTTTGCTTTTTACTTAAACTACTATGGATGTGTTTTTAAAATGCTTATATTTGATTTCTCAAAGAAAAATATCATCTTATCAGTAAATTGTAAAGCTTATATATTAAAATATTAATTATGAAATATATATATAATCTCAAAATTAAAAATGTCTAAGATTAAAAAAAAGCCAAAAATGGTTTGGAAATCTGTGTATTTTTATTGGTTTGTCAAAGACCTATGCGCTGGTATTTCCGTTCCCCACCATCCAATGTCCTTGTCGTTGCATGATCTGCCCGTCTCCTTCGATACTCTGGTTTCAGTTACTCCGATTATGGACAGATATAAGAATCGAGTAAGAAAGGGGGCTTTGTCGATTGCATCTTACCACACATTGTGGAGCCAAGCGATTTAATGGGACGTAGAGACGTATTCAGCAATGTTAAGTTGTAAGGGATGTCTGCGTTAAAAAGTGTGAAAACTATTACAATAGCATGAGATGGGATGATTTGACATATGACAATGGAAAACCTATAGTTGGCTATTAATAGACAGAAGCGGAATAGATTTAAGCAGCGGAACTTTTTACTCAAAAACGGGTATACGATGTTGGTGCTGGAGCGGGAAGCAAACTTCGATACAAGTCCAACGGGCGGTTCTTAGTATTTGACGAATTATGGAAATGTTAAATTTTATTTTTTGTCAGAACAGAGTATAGTCCATTGTACTCTTACTTGAAATTCACTGTTAATTTGTTTTAAATCTACCCAACTGCAGCCGCCCTCAGCCTGTCATGCTCGCTCGTAAGTTGTTAACAGTGGCTTTGATGGCCGCAGATGGAAGTGATAGAACAGTTTCATGGCAGATAAATGCAGCCTCAAAGTCCATGCTATCTTAGAAGCGTCAGGCTGGACGAGCGCAACTTGGCTGTCGCTACAGATAAAGACGGATCAGCCGCTCCGGCTGCTTTCTACAACAAAGTTCATTGCCAGAAGTATCGCATGCACCTCTGCCTGAAAACAACCGTCGAGCCCCACTTCGATGCAAACACCAGCGCCGGAACCTTATTATGTTCTTCAGCCTTTTACTTGTATATTTTATTTAATTACTAAGCAGCTTCATGTAAGTTATTTCAAATATAAGAAAGGGAGTAAATGGCTCTATTGATTTAAAAATTAAAACTTGTCCTTTTATGACTTGAATGGAGCAAACGCTCGTGTTCTATCCAGTTACTATCGCACATCTTAAGCCTTTTGAATGTTAGTTGTGTGAAGTTTTCTTGTTGTTTTTGTTTTATAAAAATGTCTGTCTTTTTCATCTTTTTTTCATCTATTATAATTATAATGTCTTTCGAAGACACCACTAAATTTAACCGCAAAAATTTGAGGCTGAAAGATCAAGACATTCTGACAGAAATATAGCATAGCATATGTAAAGTATATGTGATGAACATGAGTGATGAGTGTTTCTATAATTTATGCATATCAAAATAAAAACTTGTTTACCATTAAAGGCCAATAAATACGCACCACAACTAGCAACCCTGAGCGGAAATGTAGCCAGTAAGAAGAGGCAGCATTGGAGAATTTCTCGCAGTTGGCGGCACTGTCAAGTGTCAAATTGTCATGTTTTGTACTTTTCTTCCTTCTTCTCTTTCTTTTCTATTTTACCAGGCTTGGTAGGTGTCGTACGCTACATTTTAATCTTAAAATATTTCACAGTAATTGAGCCATCAGTTGAAAATTTTGCTCAAAATGAGTTACAAAGCCAGTGTCCCTTCGCAAAATGAACATATTTATATTAAATTGTTGATTAAAAGCAGAAAAGTTTTGATTTCCGTGCTGGCCGGGTGAACAGTGTTCGACGACTCTGTAGTGGTTGCGTGTGGCTAAGAATTTGTAATTGATTTTTGTTTGTGCTCTATTCCTGGTCGCAGGTATTAAAAGCCAAAAATGGGTCGTGTTATTCGTGCGCAGCGTAAGGGAGCTGGATCTGTCTTTAAGGCCCACGTCAAGAGGCGTAAGGGAGCCGCCAAATTGAGACCATTGGATTTCTCCGAACGCAATGGCTACCTTAGGGGAGTAGTCAAGGTGTGTTTCTTGTACAATTGCTGGCACTTGCAACGACAACTACTAATCACATTTTTATTTGTAGGAAATCATTCACGATCCTGGTCGTGGCGCCCCATTGGCTATCGTCCACTTCCGCGACCCGTACCGCTACAAGATTCGCAAGGAGCTGTTCATCGCGCCCGAGGGCATGCACACCGGCCAGTTCGTGTACTGCGGCCGCAAAGCTACTCTGCAAATCGGCAATGTAATGCCGCTGTCGCAGATGCCTGAGGGTACCATCATCTGCAACCTGGAGGAGAAGACTGGCGATCGCGGCCGTTTGGCGCGTACGTCCGGCAACTACGCCACCGTCATTGCCCACAATCCCGACACAAAGAAGACCCGTGTCAAGCTGCCGTCTGGCGCAAAGAAGGTTGTGCCCTCGGCCAACCGCGCCATGGTCGGTATCGTCGCCGGCGGTGGTCGTATTGACAAGCCCATCCTGAAGGCTGGTCGTGCCTACCACAAGTACAAGGTGAAGCGTAACAGCTGGCCGAAGGTGCGTGGTGTTGCCATGAACCCCGTCGAGCATCCTCATGGTGGTGGTAACCATCAGCATATTGGTAAGGCTTCGACCGTGAAGCGTGGAACCTCTGCTGGTCGTAAGGTCGGTCTCATCGCCGCCCGTCGTACCGGTAGAATACGTGGTGGCAAGGGAGACTCCAAGGACAAATAGATGGCTAAGTGATAACCTGATTTCGTTGTCAGCTGACTCTGTACGGCAGATGTTTGTGTACTTGTTAGCAGTGGGTTTGAGTGGTTGGAAGTGGAATCACTTGTACGCAATGAAAATAAAGATGATTTTTACTTGAAAACTGTAAACCATTTTGTTGAATTTTCAAGAATTGTATGCAAGATGTTTGTGGAAATAAACTAGGAAAGTAATGGAGGTTCGCCCTTTGATATTTTGCGGATTTCACGCACTGGAAAACTTCCAATCAAACAAAATTCATGTAAGCTGTGTGGTTTGCTACTTAACCAGATTGGGTATTTAACTTTTCTGTCATGGTTATTTTCATTGATCAAAAACATCAAAACAATAACTTGTTAATGTCACTCCATTTATTAAGCAAAAATACAGATATCACATGAACATCTACTTTCTGACCAACAGCTCAAACCAAATACAGTCGTGTCTGGATATAGTGAACTAATTATTGCAAGGCCTGTTCACAGTATTGAGGTTGTTCACTATATCGAGGTTAACATTTTTGTTAAACTCGTTTTATGTGCTCAAAATACACTCTGTTTTTTTGCTCGAAATTGTTTTCAATATTTATAGGTACCATGTCAAAATTTGGGTGTTCACTATACCCAGACACGACTGTACAACTTACACAAATAATAATTACAATTATAAGACTAAAGTCTACAGGCGAAATCTCCTCGCCTGCAGATATAATGCAAACAATACATGCATTTTACAAATTCCTATTTACGTTCTTATTCAAATTATGAAAGTTAACTTGAAGTCGAATTCTTTTATGATGTTTGGCAGCAATAATTTCAGTTGGAAAACTGCAAGTTTACAGAAATGACTCCATCTCTAACAAGAAGTTTTTCCAATTGAAATTTTTTTTTTGTTTTATTCATTGCTTACGTTTATTCGTTTTTTACACTATTTTTAAATTACACCTAATTCTGTTTTTACACGGTCTTTTTTTTACACGGTTTTGATTTACACCGTTTGAAAATAAAAAAATTTGTAATTTTTTACACGATTTTATTCCATTTAGCACGAAAAATTAAAATTTTTTTTATTTTCAAACCGTGTTAAATCAAAACCGTGTATAAAAAAGACCGTGTTAAAACAGAATTAGGTGTAATTGCTTTTTTCGGTCATCGATTCTAATAAGATTTTGGAATTAATTCTTAATTAACATATTAATATGTGTACTAAAAAAATGTCTTTATTATGAAAATTCCTATCATTAAATTGTAAGGAAAGGAAAGATTTAGAAAAGATTTTAGAAACAAATTAAATCTGTATTAAGATTAATTCTAGACTAATTTCTACCAGAATGGTTAAAAAAGTAATATACTGCAAAGTTGAACTTGGGAAGAAGTTGGTAAATTGCTTAGTTTTACTCTTTTAGCTAAAGCTTATTTAGCTTAAAGCTTTTATTTGAAATTGGAAACAGAAAAACTATAACTTTCAGCAACTATCGATCGATCCGATAACAACGTTGACTTTTCCTTCTCTCCCCAACATGACACATTGGAGCTGTCACGTTTTGCTTCCATGCATTGCTTTTATTACGACTTACGCCCTCCACGTCATTCTGCTTAGCAGTCTGGCAGCGCCGTTTGATGGGGAAACGGAAAATCGACAAATTTTTATTTCATTCACAAGTGAAGAACGAAAAAAAATTGCTTGCCAATTGTTTTTGTTCCAAATGAAAATTCATACAAGTTCCTCAAGGAAATCTAATTAAGTGAAAAACTGGACTTTACGCTAAAAAAGGAGCTAAGGAATTACAGCGCAATAAAAGGTGAATACCAGAAAAATTCAAAAAGCAATAGAAAAATGTCCAAATGGCCAACGCAGCCAAAGTTAAAACAATAAAAAAATGAAGATACGAAGGGAACAGTGCATTGAATTTGAACAAGAAAGTGCGACAAATGCGACGAAACGACAAATCGACCCAATGTCGATCAATCCGGGTGCTCAATGGGGCTTGGCCCGTAATTTTCTTACGTAAATTGAAGTAATCAATGTGTCTCAGAGGTGGGGGCACGAAAAGTAATTGAAAGCAATAATAATAATAGTCACAACAACAACCATCGCACCGAGCTGGCTAGCTGGATATGTGAAGGTGGACTGGTAAAGAATGACTTATATTGTGAGAGGGAGCGGGTGAGGTGGAACTATGGGCGAAGGGCATGCAGGCATGCATACGGAAATTTATATTTTGCGTGTGGGGGGTGCTTGCCGCATATTCATTCATTGTAAAGTAACCAACCAAGTGCGGCTGGAGTGTCAGCTGCCGCTTGCCAGCGCATAATTTGTACCGACCCGCTAATTTAATTTACTTGAATTAATTTGCATATACTGTTAATTTGTTTACATGTCGCTCGACGCTGTGGGCGCTTGTGTTGAAAGTAAGCCAAATGGAGGCGACAAAAGTGGTGAAAATTAGAATTGAGCACGTTAAATGTACCGGCAGGTGCCGAGCTGGGGCGTTCGAAAATGTGTTCCCGCCGCGCTTTAATTGACACTCCGTTCGCTGACGGCAGTGTTCGAGAATTTTTGTCTTATGGACAAAATCGCTTGTTCGGTTCGATTAGAGAGTATTTCATGAATTTGCGAAAATTGCGACGAGTTTGAGGAGCGGAGAGAGAACTTCCTGCTGCAGCAGGTGTTCCTCTTTTTCACTTCCGCGCGTGTCTGCTCATAATCGTACTTTGGCTAACACGAGCCAACCAAAACAAGAGAAAAAAGCAACGACGACGGCAATCTAGAACAGCACCAAAACATTCTGTCATCACACAGCAAGTGTTCGCCGTGGCAGTTGTGCAAACGTTCAGTATTTGTTTATAGCGTTTGTTTGGCCTTCTTTTATTGTCATTTCTTCTTCCATGCGAATTTGTTTTCAAGTGCCTTATCGAAATCTGATAACTTTATCACGAAATTCTTGTTGGGGAAAGTAAACATCCTTTGGAAGCACTTGACGTCTGGGTCATGCTTGGCGTGACCAGGGCAGTTTTATAGTACTTCATTTATGAATAATTTGGAGGAATAAATAATTTTGGATATACTTGAAGCATGTTTGCAGAAAAGACGGTTTTCTTTCAACACGATGTGGTTTTTTTAATTGTAATTTGCTTTTCAGAAATTGCAACAAAATCAGATCAGGACAGAGCTTATTTAACAGTTTTTTTGTAAATAAATATTAAGGTTTTTTTTCAATATATATTAAGTATTTTTTTATGAAAAGTTTTCATATTTTGCTTGCTAAAGGCTTAAAGCCGACAGCAGTTGTGACTCAATTGCAGGGTCAATCAAAAGATCGTTTAAGACGAACTGCCCTATTCGCACTTGTTTTAAAAATTCACAGTATGTACTTATTTTTCATTTCAAGTTTCTGCTGATAAAATTCACTCTTTTTCTTTCAATTTCCGTTTTACCTTTATTATAGCGCTTTAAAGACGACGTCAAATTGAAAGCAGCTGTTATGGTGGCAATTGCTTTCAACAGTGAAGTTACCATTAAAGTCCCACACTCAGTCACGATTCAATTAAAAATCATCGGAAATTGCAAAAATATCATAGAACCTGTAAGAAACAGACTATTTAATTATGACACAATGTTATGAACTAAACTGAACAGAAACATACTGCAAGAATCATTATCATTAGTTCTACATTGAAAGTTTGTTAAATTCGATCTCTATTTGCCACAAATGGATTGCAGACTGTATCAGACAGCTAAACTCTGTCTAAATGCACACAAAATAAGCTTAACCGTTATTGAAGGGTGCAGAAAATATAGGGAGTATGATGCTAAACAAACTGCCCGTCGCCTTGCATTGAGGTCTTGCTTAAATGGGAGCAATCGTTCTTAAGTACTACGGCTAAACGAAACTCCCATTGTCATTGCTAAGGACCCAATTAAATGTTTGACAAACTAAAGAGGGACTTACACTATCTAAACTACGCTTCAGAAAATATTAAACTAGCTTCGACAACACCACATGAGGAGCTTTGGCCAATTTCCAAGCAGTCAGTTAACTCATTCTCGTTGCATTTAACTAGAATGAGTCTAAAATTTTTTTAAACTGATATGTTCGTTTTTCAAGTACACACTGTTTTTGAAAGTATCATCCGTTACTTCTTTTTCGCCTATGTTTTTGTTTCTCAGCTTTGTATCTTTACATCAAATAAACTTATCAGATTATATTAGACGACAAAAAATGTTTTGGTATGTGACTTTAAAAACAAAACGCAATTTTCACATATACTAAGTATAACATTATGTACCTAAAATAATTTGCCATGCAATAATTCATCTTTAAAATGACTTCTCATGTATGTATGGGTTTCATCACATTTATAAATGTGTATACGACTTTTATCAGATGCAACGTGGGTGAGATCAAAATGCTTACTGAGCTACATACTTATATGCGAGCAATTTGCCTTTTCAGGTGTAGTAGATAAATACACAAAAGTTAAAAAGACTTTGTATGAGTTGTTTATACTCGGCAAAATTATCATGTCAGTTCATGTTTGATTTAATCAACGAGTTGTTTTTGTGATAGCTAACTCGTCTCTAACATATCGATTCAAGATCGTGAACTGTTTATACATCTTAGAAGGTCGTTTTCAGATCAGTAAACCGGATATGCCCATACCATCTTTATACGTATGAATATCGCACCCAGTGCTTTTGTTTTGCGGTGCCGCAGAGCTAATTCAAACGAAATTGTTGTCTTTTATAAGCGAATGTCGAATATTTGCTTTGTGTGATTCACCAATGATTGCCTTATCGCGTTCATTCTTATCTATTGGGGGGGTCTGAGAGGTACAACAGTTCGAGCCCAGCTGCTGCAAATGTTCATATGTTGACGGCAACTGCGGCCAATTGCGCAAATAGCGACAGTGTATCGCAGTCAGTGTTTGACTACGGCTTTGCCTCGATTTAGTGAATACCCTAAAAGTCTCTCGCAGTAGCAGCTGGTCGCTTAGGTCGTTTTTTGCCGCAGCCATAGTTATTGTTATTATAAGTGTAGACGCTTAGCGGAGTGGGCGTCAGTCGTCATCCCACCAAAGTGACCTCGGAAAAGTGTGTTTCTATTTTTAAGCTTCATATTTTTCGCTCTTCTCTGAATGCCTTTGCGTTGGGTTCTTATTTAAATATTTATGCCAGTTACAATTGCCCGATGTGTGTCTGTGTGTGTGTGTTTGAATTCATGTGTGGAGTGGCAGACGTTAGTAGTCACCTTGGCAGTCGTCGCAGGAAGCAGCACCTATTTCCACTCGTTCTGCGGTTGCGGGCGTCCAGTTGCATTGCATGCCAACAAAGTGGTTTTTATATTTGTCCGATTGCGACCAGTTGTTTTAAGGTCGGCCCAATCAAAGTTCGGCCTCTTGATGGGGGCTAAATAATTAAATAAATTCACAATACGAAGTGGCATGTAATTACAAATTTGCCTAAATCAGTGGGCGTTGTATGTTGTATGTCAAGCAAACTATTTATTAAAATATACATATTTAAACTTTTTTCTAAACTCATCCAGAAAATGTCAACAAGTCTGAATGCAATGGATATGGGAAATGCTCACACAAACTTTATATCTTTTCATAAGTATGTCGTTAAATTTGTACACCTAATAGGGAATTCTTTACCCTACTGCACTGCTTGGGTTTTGCAGAAATAAAGCAACACAAATGATTGCAAAAAGCTAGTCCTTGGACTGATAACTAGGCCGTTGTGTCATTTATATGTATAACTCACTGATCAACAAGTTTTCGGATTCACGACGTGTGGCGCTCTCAGTCATCCTATTTGATTTGCTCTGTCAGTTGCCACACCTATCAGCAATATTCACTTAAAATTTTCCATTATTATCCGCAATATTCTCATAAAAACCAATCCTCAGCCACCAAATTCACCTGATTTACCTCCCGGTTTTTTTCTGTTTAATATACACAAAAAACGATTACAGGTTTAAAGTGCGTTGGGTATTTGTATCTCCTCTATGGATCCCGCACAGTTCTCGTCTTTGCAACTAAATACTGCAAAAATCATTGTTCAGTAAAACCAGTTTGTTTGCATGCTGATCAATGAAGCAGTCTTGAGTTCGGATTCCCATGAAAATCTCGATAGAGGACTTCTTTAGTAGAATCAACTGACTCGATCTGCTCTGGTTGATTATGTTGTGTTTGTTCTAGAAACCATCGCGTGTTTGCTCTGTGTAAGTGTCGGTTTTCAGAATTTATTTGCTATGCACAGTGGTACTTCCACCTCCTTTATGCCATTGATACAATTTATTCCGTGCCTGCTCTTGTGACCTGGCCGAATCTTTATAGAAACTGTCTATTATCTATTTTCATAGACAATTCTTTAAATGTTGATATACACAAATTATTACCATTTGAAGGCTGTGTATTGCAATGTTTTAGAGGGGTAAAGAAATGTTTTTTTCCAATCAGAAAATGTATAGCTAAAGTAACCTTATTGTAATTATAGTAAACACAATGTTGTTGTCTGGAATTGGTGATTACTTTGATGTGGCAAAATAAGACGTTCGTCCTAATACCAAATAAACAAAACTCCTATCGACGGCTATTTTTACAAAAGCGAAAAACTATATGAAATATCACCCAACTAACACTGCGGAGTATAAGTGTCTTTAAACGATTACATATAGACCTGAAAATTCATTTCTAGCATCTGCAAAATCAAGTGGCAGTTTTTCATGTATAAGTGCTCTTTCGCCCAATTTAACCTTTTATATAAAATGCTAATATATGTGTAATTGTGATAGTTCTCAGATGACATCGAGTGACTTTTCAGTTACAAATCGCAAACACTTGCAGACAATTTTAATCATTAAGAGCATCAATTACTGTGCAGTCAGATTCACGTCCAACTTAATCTTTTGCATTCGACGAATATGTGTGCAAACAGCGCTCGGGGCTGCGCGTCGTACTGTGCCGCGCGGATTGCTCATTGCTGGAAGGCGGACGCACTGTGCGAGCAGTTACATCAGCTCTTCAAACGACAACAAGCGCGACAGCGGCGACTCGAGAAATTTATGTTAATAGTCGAGCGAGCTAACCAAATAGAGTTGTGTCTCTGGTGGTTGGAGGCGTTATCGTAGTCGTTGTCGTTTGGCGCAAGTCGTTGCTGCGGTTGCTGTCATCTCCAATCGTCGGAGTGACGTATTGCGCGTGTGGAAACGATTTATACGGCAAATTAACAAGGAAGAGCAAATTTGTGTGACCCCAACTAGAAAAGTACGAACTTTTGATTTTGCTTTGCAAACGGAAAACGGCTGGTTGGTGAAGCGTTTGAAGGTTATTGCAATGCAAGTCGCGCTCGCCCGGTTGACGTCGAAGTGATTAGAAATAAATTGTTGTCAATGTAAATTGTTATACAATACAGTAAAAAAACAAACAAACAAAACGAAAAAGAAATCATATACAGTGCGCACACCGAAACGAAAAAGGTAAATGAAAACGTTTGTACTTTGTTCGTTGTTGACAGATGTAAGAGAAATTCTAACAAAATGTAACGTCCGCCACTAATGAGCCACAAAAGCCGCCAAACCTCCGAGGAACGCAACTAACACAAGCCGCCACGCCGCGAAAATTTCGATTCCACTAGCGCTGAGTTGTGCGTGCGACTGGGCGCGGCTCTTGGCTGCGCACAGCAAACATAGCTAATTTCAACGATTTCGTACGTTTGCCTGCGTCCGTTTGATTATGAAATTTTGATTTGCGCTTTTGCACTAAAACTCTGTCTTATGATTTGAACGTTAAGTTGTCGTTTTCCGAATTTAGTTGCTAACTTGGTTGTAATTCTAATCCACAGTAAAGTGTTCGCTTAAGGCTTTCGTTAAGCTGATTTTTTGTTCTTGGTTTTTCCTTTATGTTCTAATAAACGGCATTGCATTAATTTTCAGCGCTTTCCACCAACGGTTGGAACAATGTTGCACACGTGAAAGTGCGAAAAATCGTTGTGTTCGTCACGCTACACACACGCAAAGCCCATACTAAACCAGCCGAGTCCGACGGACTAGCCGGAACGTGCGTCGCGTACGTCGGAACGCAGGCATTAGCTGTAGGCAGCTCGGAATCGTTGAGCCGCTCGAAAATGCCCGGCCAGCCAGCAAGCATGCACCCGTTGGATGTGCAGCGCTTGCTTGCCGTTTGCGTGATGCTGTTTGCTCTGGCGCCCTTCGCTGCCGCGTGCTCGAGTCGTGCTATACCGAAGCAGCCGCCGACGATCGCCGCCGTGACCACGCCGCGCCCCAACATCACATTCCCCATCTTCAACTGTCCGCCCACGTACGCCGCCTGGTACTGCCTGAACGATGCCACCTGCTTCACCGTCGAGATCCACAACGAGATCCTGTACAACTGCGAGTGTGCCAGCGGCTTCATGGGGCCGCGCTGCGAGTACAAGGAGATCGACGGCTCGTACTTGCCCACGCGGCAGCGCGCCATGCTGGAGACGGCGAGCATTGCCAGCGGCGCCACGCTGGCACTGCTGATGGTGGTCATCTTGTGCCTGGTGTGGTACATTCGGCACGAGAAGCAGAGGATGAAGATGAACGAGAGCGCAGCGATGGCCTGCGACAACGAGGGCATGGACATGGTGGACGGACTGACGCGCCTGCCCGAGCGACGGCCCTTCGGACCACACCACTACCACACATTGCCCTTGTCGGCTGCCTTTCAGCGATAATCGACGACAGATGGCCGCGAGAACGGAGATTGTACCGAGCTAACCGCCAACACCACAATCGACATGGCTACAATGCGACGATGGTCGCCTCTCAAACTCGAAAGCCAACTCAAATTCCAACACACAAAAGACACCAATGCAACGAAAGCCAACTCATAACGAACATTGATTTTTGCCATCACTGCTCACCCTCTGGGCTGTGGTCCGCACACGCTCAGAACGCTATAATGCTAAGTCTAAAATGTCCCACTAATTGTACGATTCGAAGGGCAGCTGCATACGGAAATGCCTTTATTAGTTGTTAGTGCTAAACGCTTAACTTTAATACCACTGAAGCAGCTCTGCCGCTTGCAGAGCGCACAATAATGCAAACATTTAAAATGACATTTAATAAACCAATTACTACTATTTATTAATTTTATTGACGTTACAGAAAAGTATTAAAAAAAATTAAAGTTTAATCAATAAACTCGACATAAACCTTAACGAACTGCGTATTCACTTGAAGTTGTGGGGTGGTGATGATGCGGTATGCGGGTTGAAACTGATCCTTGCCACTTTAATTACTGAGCTTATTGCTCGCAAGGTTTTAAATATTTCTGGTTTCATTTATTTTGTAATCATAAATAACTAATAAATGACATCGTTCAGAATTAATTCTGATTAAAAGATTTCAAATGGCGCTAAATACTGGACATATGCACATTTATTAACTTCGGTATTTCAAATTTAAGTATTTCGAAATTCATGTTTAATAAATTGTGTTCGAACTATAGTTGAGATGCAAAAAAATAATACAAACATGAATGTTTATAATTAGTTCGCACTTCTTTATTGAAGGCCTACGAACTATTTCACATAAAGTATGATTTAATTGAATTTATTATATTTTGATATTATTCATGTTATTACATCCTTTAAAACACCTCATTGTTCATCTCATAGAATTGGATTTTTTCAAATCAGCACTCTTGTCTTCATTAATAACGTAATCGGCATTGCATAACCGAAATATCGACATTAGTTGCCAGTGTTTTGCTTATATTTGGAATAATTTTCAGATTGAAATTTGAAGGTCCGAGCGTGAGTGGACAGCAGCTGCACCACCACCAACAACATGCAGCCGTACAACAACCAGCCGACGCCAGAGGAGCTGGCTCCGCCCAAGGCGGACTTCAGCGCCCCACCGCCCTATGAGCTGACCAACAGCCTCTCGATTGTCACGTCGCAACAGCCGCAGTCACAGTCGCCGCATCAGCAAACGCTGCAGGTGGCGCTGCCACCGCCGATGGAGGGCGACAACGGGCCGCCGTCGATGCCAATGCATCACGGCAAGCTGCCCACGTACGAGGAGGTGCAGATGGAAAAGTCGCTGAACGGCGAGTTGCCGCCCGCATTTATGAGCGCGCTCGCCATGCAGCCGCCGCCGCCACCGCCACCGAATCCCCTGCTGGCCAATATCCGCGACGGCGGTCACACCGGCAGCGGCGGCTCGCCGCCGGCGCTCACCTTCATCGCGATCGACGCCTCCGACGCGGAGAACCTGACTAGCACCGACAACAGCCTGCTGGGCACCGACATCATGTTCATAATGGCCTTCATGGTGGCATTCCTCTTCAACTGGATCGGCTTTCTGATGCTGACCTGCTTCTGTCACACGATTGCGGCGCGCTACGGCGCACTCTCCGGCTTCGGCCTGTCGCTGGCGAAGTGGACGCTCATCGTGAAGAACTCCACCGACCTGGCCTCGCACGAGAACTCCTGGCTGTGGTGGCTGATCATGGCGTTCGGTTTCTTGATCTGTGTGCGCGCCCTCGTGCAGTACGTGTCGATCAAGCGCACCTGGCGTCTGCTGTCGACGTCGGCGCAGGAGCGCCTCCTATTCTTCTACTAGTGCGCAGCGCGAGCCTCACCGTCGGTGCGATATCCTCCTTTCCAGAACACACTCTGTGCTTACATATACATACATACACAATACTTGTGTTACGTTGCCTTCTTTGATGTGTATCGTACAATATTATATACGGAAGCGGAACGAGAAAGCAAGTCAAAATTGTAATTTAGGGAAGACATACTACTTGGTGATTTGACTATATTTTCCGCAGCGCTGCTTTCGTTCGTTTGTCCTTTGTAAAATTCTAATATAATTCGTTAACCAAACCAAATCGGGCACCTTTGTAGCGGGAATTCTAGTGGGAATATCTGGCGACGCCGGCCAGACTGTTGTGTTGTGAATGATTGTTTCGCGCACGTGCGTCGTCAACAAATTTAGGAAAACTAAGAGACCGTATTTTTATAAGCCAATTTTGCACTAGCACGAGCCATGTTTTTGTATCGTATGACAATTGTCGGAGCACCGCCCCGCGTCGTGTTCGCCGCGAGCGGCCGACGCATTTTCGTTGTTTGATTTCACCCATTTGACCGCATTCGAGCAGCCAGCGAGTACGGCGTACTTATGTGTATTTAGTTGATTGTAAAAATTTCTAGTGGCCAATTTTGTTTGCTCTGCATTTTCGACTTTTATGTCCTTGTTGTTTGTACATGAATGTGTTTAGCGAGCGTTTATGCATAAAATATGCGCTCCTTTCAAATTAAAATAAAAACCGAAATGGAGCTATCCGAAACAAATGCGTTTACTTCACTTGCAAAATTGTTAGCAAAGCTGCGCGTGGAAAAGGAATCGACTATGTGGCTAAGTATGAGAATCGAATACGATTGTGCGGAGTGAATATTGAATGGAACTGTAATGAATGCCTAGTAAGACAGACAGTGAAATATGTAGATTTTGCATGGAGGATGACGAGACTTCCATACACCTGATCACTGAATGTCCGGCCTTAGTTCATGCAAGAAAGCAGGCACTAGGCAAGGAAATACTACAGACTACCCATCTGTCTGAAATTGATCTCGCAAGAATCAAAATGTTCTTTGAGAAAATAGGAGGAAATAGTCTCTTCCAGTACTGAACTCGGGCAAGGCACAATAGTTCAAAATGAGCGCAGTGCCAATGTCTAGCCCCTATCAATCTAATCTAATGCCTAGTAAGTTTCTAGTAGATTTCTCCGAATCGAAACAGCACAAAATATCATTATTATTTAACACCTTAACAGATAAAAAATAAAAGTCTAACAATTACGTTTACATTTCTTATTTAAAACGATGTCTTAATTTTGCATCATTTTTATTAGATAGAAAAAAATTTAACTTTGGACTATTGTCGAAAATTGAACGCAAGTTTTTTGCCAACAATTCCAAACATACAACGAAACTGCTGTGATTCACTACAAGTGTGGTCAACTACAATTAAAAAACACAACAGTGTTTGCAATGAATTGGACAATCATAAATGAGTAAGTAATCAAATGTTCGGTTCGATTTAAAAACAAATGACAAACAAAAAAACGGTTTGAGTTTCCACAATGCGCGAATGGGATGAACAGACAAATTTGTATGCATGTGTGTACTACTACAGGTGCAGGTTGTGGTGGGCGCGGCTGCTGCGCTTACATGAAGGTGATTTTGGTGCGCGCCATGTTCACCTGCCACACGTTGAGCTCCTCGTAGTCCTCGATGCATTTGTCCACCTGATCTGGCTTGAAGCCCTTCGTCGTGCAGCGGTCCATTACGTCGGCTATCTTTACGGTGTTGCTCGCGCCGGCCAGTTCACGCACCACTGCGAATATTTTGTCCGAAGTATTGGGAATGCTGCAGAGACAACAAAAATGATTGAATTTGAATTGTGTTTTGCCGCGACAACGGCCGTCAGCACTTACTGTCCCATCTGGTGGTTGTCCAGCTGGTTCAGCGAGTCCTTTGACATTTCCAACAAGCGCAGCGCCTCGGCTACGTCGTCCTTCTCTACCTTGTCGGACAGCCGCAGTCGCGCCAGCGCCGTCGACAGCCGCAAAATGCCGAGCAGGTTGCGCGCCGACGTGAAGGTCATGTCTTTCGTGTTGCGCGCTTCACGCCGCAGCTCCACGTACGCGCCCACAATGTACTCTGTCAGTTCGTCGGGTATGGTGGGGTGCTTGCGCTTGCACAGGTTAATGTAGCGCCGCATGAGATTCATGTCCAGCGCCTTGATGCGCGTGGGCGGCTGCTTGTTGTGGCTGTGCACGTACGTTATGTGCTTGGCCAGGCGCAGATCGTTGTCGCGGTCCGGCTTGTCCTGCATCAGCCACAGCAGGTCAAAGCGCGACAGCAGCGCCGCGGGCAGCTGGATGTTTTGCTCCACCGTGCGACGCGGATTGTAACGTCCGAAGGCCGGATTGGCAGCGGCCAGTATGGAGACGCGCGCATTCAACGTCGTCATGATGCCCGCTTTGGCAATGGATATGGTCTGCTGCTCCATAACTTCATGTATGGCAGTGCGGTCGTCGTCGGCCATTTTGTCAAATTCATCGATGCAACAGACGCCCTGGTCGGCGAGCACCAGCGCGCCACCCTCCAACATCATTTCGCCGGTAAGTGGGTCCTTCATTACAGCGGCGGTGAGACCGACGCCTGATGAGCCGCGCCCGGTTGTGTATTGCGAGCGCACAGCCAGGCGGCTGATGTAGCTGAGCAGCTGCGACTTGGCCACGCCGGGATCGCCCATCAGGCAGATGTTGATGTTGCCGCGTATGCGCATGCCGTCCGGCCGTTTGTCCACGCCGCCCACCAACAGCAAAAGTAGCGCTTTCTTCACGTCGAGGTGCCCGTAGATCTCGGGTGCCAAACTCATTGCTAGACGCTCGTAGAAGTCGTCTTGCGCCAGTTCGGCCAACTCTTCGGCGGTGAGTTCCGCCTCCTTCTCGTCCATGTCATCGTTCTTGTTGATGCAGACAATGCGCTGTGCGAGTAGGAGAGCAACCGAGGACGGTATTATAAGAAAAGGAGTGCAAGCATTTCTTCAACTTACATAAGCATGAAGGAATGTTTCGGATAGCAAGCCTTGTATGATTTGGCTGAACCCACCGCGCAACAGTGGGAGAAAAACGCCCGATATGAGCACATGGTCGCCGGGCTGTGCTTGACGTGTCACCTCGCCGCGGCACATAATGGTCATGGTGCGCGGAATGTGGCCCACTGGTACCTGGTCGCTGTGTTCTTGGATTTTCAGCTCCTGGAACTTGACGAATTTCGAACCGCGCGACTGCAGATAAAGTCGGCCGCCCGCCTTATTCACGCGACAGTCGTCGGAGGGACATTGCTGCACCGGAATGAAGGTCATCGAGTTCACCGGCTGGTACGTCTCGGCGCCGCAGCGGTCGCAAGTGTACGTGGCAACCACCATCAGTGGCTTCACCTCGGTGCAGCGCGTCACTATGCCACGCACCGTTACCAACTTACCGATGTGCTCAGCCTTGATGTCGCGTATAGATTGCGCCTTCTCGTTGGAGTGCGGCTTGAAGGCCACCTCGCTGCAAGCATATAGAAAAGGACAGTATTAGTTTTGCATTACCATTGCAAATGACGACTTACAATCGCTTCATCAGCTCCGGCGGAAAGTTGTTGCGCTGATCGTGCTGTTCCATGGGATTGCGGGTGCGCGTCTCCATCAATAGCCGATGCTCAATGTACACATCGAGCGCATCTTTGGCGGGTACTTCGCGTTGCTTGTAGGTGGGCAACATTTCCGCGATGGCGTCGCTGAACATCGAACCATAACGACGCGTGTTCGCTATCACTGCTTCTGCAAGGCCCTCATTGAACTCGGAAAGGTGATCCAGATCTATGGTGATGAGCACTTGTTCGCGATGCGCCAACTGCACCAGCTGGCTGGCGTAAATGAACTGTTTCTGGCCATCGTCGTCTTCCTTGCAGAACTCGGCCAGAAAAGTCTTGACCGACTCTGCAAAAACAATGTCAAATGTGTTCTTTTACATAAATTAGATGGCTCACCCTTATCCTGTGCATAGTCGCGACGTGCCATAATTTGCCGATAGTCTAATAATTTGAGTTGTGTTTCTGTTAAGGATTTTTATTTGTTGCGAACGGAGCACTTTCAGCGACTGCAGAAAACAGCTTGCGATCTGGTTTGTTTATTTCGCGCCAAAAACGAGACATTTGGCATATGGTTAGCAGCGCCATCTGTGCAATGAATAAGCAGTTGGCATGGAGGGGCGTTATTGCAGTGTTGCATGCAAATCTGCTGATGGCAAATGTAATGTAAAATATTGCGCAGTTAATTAAAAAAGTGATAAAAAATGTTTTTATAACTATTTTTGAATGGTGAAATGAAGATTAAACGACACAACAAATAAAACCAACATTTAAAATATATAATATTAATGCAATTAATTTGAAATATACTTCCAGTTAAGCCATTGACTTGCAACTTTTTGGTCCGCCTCAAAGCTTATTAAATTAAACCTGGATATAATTTAATCTGCATAATATTTAATAAAAATTTTTTTAAAGCGGTTTTCTTTCTGTTTATTAAATAAAGAAACAAGGTTTATAGTTTTTTCCTTGTTTACTTGTTTCCGTGCACAGGGCCTCAATAGAGCTACATAAAATGCCTTGTGTTGATTACATTCATCGATTGAAATTCTGCCAGAATGGGTGATTAGCCGCCGTCTGTTCTCCTCTTCTACTCTTGGAGAGACTCTCCGTATGTGAAAGTTTAGTACTGGGTTGTGTAGTGCGCGCTCGGTGCATCTGTAGCTGCCACGGTTGGTGTCTTTGATGAGCTTATTTTTGACTGATCAATGCGCTGCGACACATTTCCGTTTGTCCGAACTGGCATTGCTAGTGGTGTTGTTGTTGCGCTTGAACGGCTGATGGATATGTAAATCTTTGCTCACAACTGCAGAACCGCTGTTCATCACAACTGATTTATTTATTTATTTATTTATTTTCAAAAATAAATAGCAGTGGGAAGGTAAAGGATGAAGGCAAAGGAAGAGGTGGCTAATGATGAAGGGGTTTTTTGATCATTCTTTGATCTGGCCAAACCGATTTGCTATCAATGTCAAAGCTGAACTCCAGATGGAGTGAAGAATGCCTCAGACTGGGGAAAACCCAGCTTAGACTGGTCACCGGGCACTGCAGTATGAGGAAACACATGCACACAATCGGGTTAGAATAGGTAAGCGTCTGCAGACTCTGCGAAACAGCGGAGGAGAGTCTTGAGCACGTCATACTGCACTGCGATGCGGTATGCCGCCGTAGGAGACAGCACCTGGGCCAGTACTGGCTTGAAGAAGAGAACGTCAAACACCTTCTCACACGTGAGTTACTAAGCTTCATTAGGTCGGTGGGATTGGGTGATATTCTCTAAAGTTGTAGGGGGCACAATAGATCAACTTTGGTCTCAGTGCACATTTCTCCTTCCAAATCTATCTACCTATCTATGTCACAGCTGAAACCTGATGCAGCACGTGTTGATTAACACAGGAAGCACAGGGAGATTGTAAAGAAGGAAGATCATAAATTCTTCCTTCAAAGACCTGTCTTCTATTATTTGCATAGTTTTAAAACTCAAGCACGCAATACTGTGCATTAAAAGTGATTCTTTGTGCCAGGGGCGGATTCAGAAAAACATTTTAAGGGGTTTCAAAAAGTAATTCTTTAATATTCATAAATTTTTATGGAGTTTTAAAGTCGATCCTAATATTTCGGGGGTTTCAACCCCAAAATCACCCAACACAACACTGCTTTGTGCGCTGGCTCGTTAAAAGGAATTCTAATTTGAAACAAATTCGTATAAAATTATAAGAGCCAACTAGCCAATTTCATTGGAATGGAAGAATAAATGTCGATCTTGCGAGTGTGCCAAAATTAAAGTATACATATTTCATTTTTTGGGTTTTCAAAATTAAATGTTTTATTGATTTAAATGAATTTTACAATATTACATACAAAATTTTCAATTTTGAACGGATTGCAACAGTTTAGCACAATTTTGAAAATGAAAAGCTTTCAATTGACTTTACAATTAAATTCTCAATTAACATTGCAAGCGAAAAACATTTGCAGAAAAGCAAAATGTGTTCTAAATAAAGAGAAAACAAACTAAAATCATGATTGCAACGCATTGATGCGAAATAATTTGATAATATTTATGTATTGGTTGTTGTTATCATTGCTTTGATGTGTGCGCATACGTTTGTATGTATGTATGTATGTGAATGTTTGTCTTGGCTGTGGGTTTCGTAGTATACATTGGCTGAAATTGCATTTTTATTTACTTGTTTATTTATACATTTACACATGTGTTCATATGTATAGCATGCACTTTCTTTAGGTATGTATGTAACTATTTGCGCTTTATTTCTTTATATCATTTCATTGTACATGCAATACATAAATATAATAATCATAGATACAATTTTTACGAATAACTTAAATATTATTAATCACATGCAAAGTTAAATACACTTCAATAAGAGTTCAACATATAAAATACATATGTATCTGTCACTAGCTACATATCTACCTATGTATGTATGTATGTATGTATGCGTACGCACGCTCATTCTTTTCTCTTATTTTCTGTTAATTTTTTTAAAAATTAATTTCTTTCATTTTTCTTTTCTCTTCTTTCGTTTCGCTGCGTCTCTATGCATAAATAATAATACATATGTATTAATAATAGACAAATCATAGCAATAATCATAATAGTATTTAACATAAGATTTCATTGTTGTTGTTGTTGTTTGTTGTTATAATAATATTTCCTTTGAAAGTAACATTTTTGTATATAATTTTCATTTATCGTTATTATCATTATTGTTATTGTTAATTGGCTACTAGCTAAATTACGATTTCAGTTACTTTCTAATTGTAGTTTTAGTTGATTCGGTTCCCGTTTCGGTTCCGGTTTTTGTTGCCGTTTCATTTGCTGTGTGTTATCTTCTTACACTTTACACTAATAATGCGAAATTTGCACAAACGTCGCCCGTTTGCTTTGTGCTATGTAGTACCGGTACATTGTTTTATTGCTGTACAACAACAACGTACTCGTATGAATTTAAAGAGTTTCTTTCATTGTTTGTAGGTCGGTCGGCCAGCTGTCTGTGTCATAGGCTGCAGTTTCAGTTCGACTCTAGTTGGCATTGCTGCATTCTTGCAAAATTCTATACAACGTGTCTTTGTACAATTTCCTCCACAAGTATGGAGCAAAGTGTAGAATGGGCGATTGCTTACAGCTTTTTGTAATGCAACATCTGCTTCAGCCGCGTTCGGCCCTAGCTATTTATTTATTTATAGTAATTACAATTTTGCGCTTCAAAGTGTCGGCTCTCAGCCAAGCGGCACACATAGCAAATCTGCTTGTTTTCAACTATTGCATAGCTATTGAAATTTGCTTCTAAAAAAGTCAAATATGTAGTTTTAATTAAGAAAACTAATCAGTTAGCCTCACAACTACATATAAATACCGCCGAAAGGAACAATAGGTGTATAAAACATTTCTTGAACACTCACTGTGCACTCTACTGTAACTCTACGCGTACTTTATTATTATTTATATTTGATTTGTTTTAGACTGTAGCCATTGTGCAATATGGGGCAATATGGGGCGCGGCAACCAATTCCTCTGTGTTCTGATTGTAAAGCGAAAGCTGTTTCCTAGGTCAATGTTTAAATTCCTCATGCAATCAGTTCTGTAGTTTTGTCTAATAATCGTGTCGCGCGGATTGGTATGACTGCATTTTTGACGTCTAACCAAAGGCACCAGTCAACAGTCCGCGCTGTGGCACTTTCAGTATTACATACAATTTGTTGCCTACATAGCATAATTAATATTGCAAAATCCAATCGAAATTGCAATCAAATCAAAACAAGAAAGAACACAAGGCTTTTCCGATAGTGCGGCATATGACTGGTGAAAATGGAAATTTGCACATTTCTCCATGCTCGACGTGCTCAGAGGTTGTAGCGAACGTTATGAACTGTGTCTCTCAATATCTTTCTAAAGTAAATGATAATTGTTGTTGGTATTTGTATACCATATACTGTCTTGTGTTTGAGCATATTATGTTTGCGGTCAAGTTGTTAATACGTTGGCCACATTTTGCGGGCTGTGTTGTGTTGGTTGCTAGTTAAATTCTATGGCACATAAACATGTCTATATGTATGTATGTAGTTGCTATCGTATCTGCATGCACGGTTTCGTTTCTTTAGTTGCATTAGTGGTCGGTCAGAAGTTCTCGTATTGTGTAAAGTACAAAATGCGTCAGCACGTGTAATGAGTTCATCTGGCAGCAAGAGTTGTCAAATTATTCCACTCTCACTGAATGTGATTTCGTAGTTGTGTGTTTGTGACAGTCAAATTAGTTGCATAATAATAAAATTCAAAATTCAACTCCCCCTCGCCAGATGAACACATCGACAGCACCGACAAATTGTGTCCAGTGAGTGAAACATTCATATGAATTGGTTGACTTTTGTTTTTTTGTAAAGTACTCGTATGCTGAATAGTCATGCACAAGCTGCTTTCTATTCTGTGGATTTAAATTTTTCTTTGCAGTGTAGGATTTCATTTACATTTGTAACTATTCACTAAAAAGTTCTTTTATAAAAGTAGTCAATCGCACGATCGCATTTTGTTGTGTCTACACGGCGCAACTTTTTACAAGCAGCGCTCGCCGCATTGCTGAGCAACGACTCACAGTTGTAGGCATTTCTCTCTTCAATTGTCTGATTTTTTTCTTAAATTTTTAATTTTATTTTGTTTATATCTTTTTCTGTAATTTCTAAATAGTTAGCACAGTTTCTTTTCATACTCGTAGTTGTAGAGTTATGAAGTTTTGGCCTTTCTACATGTATTTCAGTTGTTTAAATTGTAATAACGCTATCTCAGGTTCGTCCACATTCAAAATATCCCATGGACGTGTAGTGGAGCAAGACTCTTTATTGCCTGCTCGTATCTAAACGCATTCGCACTGCATTTTATTGCTGCACTGCGTTTTCGCCTCTCCCATCATTTCTCATATCGTCGACTCGACTCTCACAGAGTGCGTCGCGATTTCGACTCGCATTCGTGTGTGTAGCAGTGAAGAGTTGCACCCTTTATGCCATCAATTTGTTATGCTCAACATAAATAGTTCTTTAGTTAATTAATGTTTATATGTATATAAATTAATTGTACGCCTAAAACGAAAAGGTTTCTCGCAAGTATTGCTTGTTGGTGTGCTGGCGAGCGCTTAGCTGCTGCTCGTTACGATGATTGTGACTAGTGTTGCGGTGAGTGTGCTGACAATGGTGAGGAGCGTTGGTGGCACCAGCGTCGCCACCGATGAGCGCTGTTCGATGTCATTCGTGGGGATCACTGTGGGACCCAGCGGATCGAACGGCGATGATGTCGCACCTGTAATTGAAGATGTTTGTGTTCGTTAGAAATTTGATTATGTATATAATTTTTCAGGTCTTTGGTCTTACCATCTCCGGAACCATCGCCGGAGCCGTTGTTGTTGCCGTACTCTTCATCATCAATGTCGTCGACCATACGGCCGGAGCCCTCCTCGTCGTGTCGGGCCATATCGCTCTGTATGTCCGAGTAGGAGCGCGTTGTGGATGGTATCTGGATGGATTGGAAGTGTTCATAAACGTTTTAATTAATATGTATACATATAAAAGTATTTTGAAAGGCATAGTTTGTATGAGGCTGGTATCAAAGAACAGATGTAGCTATGAGCTGACTAACTAATCAAACCAAATCAAATCAACTAATGACCAAAGCTAAGATTAAATCCAGCTGTTGGATCCGGAGCTCCTGCCAGTTAAGTACTTAAGTGCATGTGGAACCATAGGCAGACGTGCAGCTGCCCAAAATAGGTTGCCAAATGTGTGAAGTACAGGGCACATTTCCACTTGAGGGCCTGAAGAAGACCCCTTGTCAGTCCATTCAAGTAGGTGCAGGATTATTCAACTGTCTCTTCTCTTCAAGTAATTTATTGGAGCAACATGACTTCTTAATGCGGTTTAGCAGATCCAATAGATCAACTTTTGCTCAGATTATACTAGAATCTAGGGATTGTCCACAATCGAAAAAACTTGTCTGTCTAAATACAGATATGACAAGGAGTTTCAAAGAGCATTGAGTGTGCTCTCCATTTAACCCTAATTCCCAGAATTTTAAAAGTAACGTAAACCCAGAAGTGAGACTGTCAGACTTATATGAGCTAAATTACTGAAAACATTTGTTTAAAAAGTACAAAAACTGTCTAAAATGTTAAATTCATAAATGCATTATAATTCTAACTTCCCATTAGAGGATTACATAAAATAATGAAATCGGAAATCTTTTGGATTTATCACCATTTGAAATCTTTAGCGAGACTGTGAGGCTCACTTCTGGGAATTAGGGTTGAAAAATGGCGTGTTTGACTAACCTAAACCACAGTGAAATAGTGAAATAAAGTGAACCAAGTAGAGATAATTGTTTTAGCATTAAAAAAATGAAAGATTTAAAAAAGATAAAGATTTTAAAACATAAAAATGTATTCCATGAAAATCGAACCTATCGTTCCATGACCTAACCTACTTAATTATGTAACTGAGCTAACCTACAATCAAACCTTTATGTGCCTGATTTATCCAATTTCGGCATCATTAACTGTCTGATTAGAAGATTAAGGCCGAGTTTGCCACAACCATTCGGGTTGTTTATGGTGAATTTATTTTTTGCTGATTTCGAATGTCGATTTGGTAAAGAAACTTTTTTTCTAAAATCAGCTATTTTCACGTACAATGATGGTAATAGGAAGCACAGCATTAATTTGCTTCGTGAGAATGTTTTTTTTTTAAATTATTTCTTTATTAAATCTGAGACTTTCAGCTACTTAACAACTCTTTTATCCCCTATTCTACTAGCAAATACTCTCCTGTAAAATATATACATACTAACTATACATACATACATATGTATGTGCGAACAGTTCGGTCATCGTATCAGTGCTGTTAATTTATTGAAGCTTTACGACTTACCGCATTGCCAATATTTTTCCGAATCTTGATCAGCTTGTCAACCAATTCGGTTAGCTTGGTCGATTGTGAGTTTGACTCTAGCGGCACTTCGGGATTGTAGCGTTGCGTATCCACGCCGGTCGTCATCACCAATTGTGTGTAGTCACCAATGCGGTCGCCGGTCCAGCAATGATGATCGTTGCTCTGTATGTCCTCGTCGTCACACACACTGTAGGCAAGTAGAACAGATGGGAAAATTGAAAAATTCAATTCATAAACTCATCTAGCTATGCGCTGCTAGTCAGAGCATATATATCTGATATGTTGTTTATTGTTATTTAAGATTAGTCCAGCTCTAAAAATTCGGAAAGCTCAAATCATGTTGACATCTTTGATAATCAGCACTCGAGATGGTCTACACGAGTTGTTTACGGTGCGGCCGCCACAACCCATAAAAGGCGTAAGTTACAATTTGCTTTTCTCCGTTCGCTATGCATTAACATGTTGAACTGTTCCCTTGCTTGCAGCCGCCGACGCCGGTCACGGGCCGAGAGGTCATCTTCAACATCATCTTCTTCACCGGCGCCATCTTGGCACCCCTGTACTATACGGTGCTGAGGGATGTTGTGCGCAAGATTCGGAGCATAAATTACAAGATTGTGCGTATACCAAATTGAATGTGTTCTGATGTCCGATGTCGCAATGTCGCAATAAATACGCCATGGGCCTAGCGATTGCACCCGCAAAAAATATCGTCTTTATTATTAGCTACTCACTTGTTCACGATGTTCGAGTAGAATTCTTTGGATTTGTCGATGGTGGATAGGAAGCGCAAGATTTCGGCATCTGGCGGTGTGGCCCATTTGATGTTGTGCTGCGGCATTGGACGCAGTGCGCTGTCGGCTGTGAGCGACGGCAGCAGTTTCGGTGTCCCGCAGGTTTTCTTCACCTGAAACCAATACAACGATTACTTTAAAAATCTGGCTAATAAGTGGATAAATGAATTATTCAAGCATGTTTCAACCTAATTTATGAACACCGATCCGCCATATTTTCGTGGATTTAGAATGGCAGATGAGAAAACTACGCGGGGCGACTATTCAAATTGTATAGATCAGTTGAGTTAATCCTTAAGTACAACATTTATGAGCACCGATTGATATAAGTATATGTATAAATACAAATATGTACAATAAAACATCAACTGAGTGAGCTGGAGTATTAAAAAAAAGTGTCTTCTTAAAAAAAATTATTTCTTTCAATACTCAATAGTCAATGAACAGCTCATGGGGCGGTCTAGAGGGTAACCGATCTATATTGAAACCTACTTGAGATTTGATGAATTAAGACGATTTAAAAATGATTTCAATTTCAAGACTCAAGAAGATAGTGAGGCACATATTAAAATCTTCATGATTGCCAGCACCTAAGGGACTAAATTCCAATGTGGTATCACAACGAGCCATCCATTTGTAGAGTCCGACCGATTAATCGGCATCGGCTAGTATCGGCCAATAAAATTGGTATCGGCATCGGCCAAAAAAAAAGAATCGCCATCGGCATCGGTATCGGCCTTTTTTGACCGATGCCACATCGGCCGTTTTTGTCGATGGCATATCGGCCTATTTTCCTGCTTTCATTTTTTTGTTTTCATTTTTTGAACCAACGGGTTCTTATACCCCTTTTCAGTAATGTATTTTTAGATACTGTTTAATATAAATGTTTCCTAGAAATGTTTTTTATAAAAACTAGGTAGTCTTAAAAACACAGATTTTCTCGAAATGTCTATGCATTTTGTCTATTAATGTGCATATCAGAAGAAAGGGCATTTAATTTTACAATCTTATCCTTCGTTTTTAATTGGAAGCATTTTTTTAAACAGACCTTATATTTTTTCCAAATTTGTTTTCTGACTTCTTCCCACTGCATATGTACAACGGGTCGTAATTTGAGTGTACAAATTTTAATATAAAAATCGTAATTTTAATTTGAAGAAAAATCTGAATTTGTATGCAATATTTATATTATATATATATATTATATATTATATATATTATATTATATTATATATATACAGGTGTCCCTCGTATAACGCGGTGGTTACGTTCCAGGAAAATTCCGCGTTATGTGATTCGCGTTATAGAAGACTTAACTTTCCTATAAATTTTAGGGTTATGTTCCAACAAGCTTTTTCCAAAATAAAATAGGTACTAAATAAAAGATGTATGTACATTCCAACTTAAAATCAAAATTCATATTTTATTTAAAAAATTAAAAAACCTAATGAAAAAAAACTTTTTTTTTTAAAATCGCGTTATATCGAAAACGCGTTGTAGAAGTACCGCGCTATACGAGGGAGACCTGTATATATTTTTTTTAATATTTTTGTTTCTCTCAGTTGAATAAATGATATACATTATTTTTTTTTAATACATGTTAATGTTCAGAATAATTCAGAATTCAATTATCTTGTAATTTTATTTAGTTTTTAATTATTTCCTTTCTCGTTTTTTTTTTGTCATTTTGTGATGAATATTACAAACAATATGTATGTAATAGTTCCTTTTGTGATTTTATAAAATAGACTGTATTTTTGATCAAATTCATTCGTGTTATTTTTTTCCATGGAATCGGCATCGGCATCGGCCGATTTTCGCCCTTTCGGCCGATTAATCGGCAACGGCAAATTCTTAACTTCCGGCCGATTAATCGGCATCGGCATCGGCCAACAAATTTGGTATCGGTCGGACTCTATCCATTTGTACTTATGCTGAGCTTTTTCAGGAGAAGATTGCCACTCTATCTAACCTTTAGGTTAGTTATTCAAACTTTTTCTAACTATAACTAACCCAATCCACGTTAAGGTAAAGTTAGCGGGCAACTCGGAGATGGATCAGCAAGTTTCTGAAAGCAAAGTACTCCATTATTTTTATTGAAAGACTTGCTTTCAACAATAGAAGCAAGTTTGCTGACTTTCAGAATGCAAAATATTGTCGTATAAGTACGCTTCTGTAAATCGGCTTAAATACTACATACACATTTATACAAAACCCACGTCCGTATCTATGTAGCTGTGGCACATGAGAGTTCGCATAGAGCCATAACGAAGTTTGAAAAACGCGGACGCTTAAATCGCTGATTGGAATGCGTGTCACAGCCATATAGTGTGCAGATTGCAGTATTGGAACAATTAGTCCCACGGCAATGGGAGGCAATGCGTCCAGCGTGCATGGCGAATAAACACCTTCAATGCGGCTACGCACTCGGGGCACAGATGCACACACACACCAAACACTTTGAATCCATAATTAGCTCGACGAATGCAAATGCACTAAGCGTGTGTGTCTCCAGAAGTGCGCAAGGAGAGCTGCCCGCGAGCAGTCCGGCCGTATTCCGTATTTTCGAGCTGGGCTCCAGCACTCCACACGCGCACACCGGTGAGTAGGCGCGACGCTGTTGGGGGAGCTTTGCCGTTGTACAACTTGTGCTGGCAAATTGCTCGCAACACGACTGTGCGACACAAAGCGCATAGTGACGGCGCGGAAGAGGCGCTGCGGAGGAGCGGCAGCAATGGCGCATAATGAAAATTAGTCGCAGCATTTGTATGCAGCGCACAGACAATTAAAATCTAATAAACATGAATCCAGTCATGCACACAGCTCAACTTTAGCAGCGCGGCCCTGCCGTGGCCGCACTTGCGCTCAGCACTTAGCGTACCTGGCACCAGTGCTCGGACCCTTGGCGGCAACGATGGCGTTGGGCGAGTGACAAGCGGTCAGCGTTGCGGAGTGCTGCGGTGTACTTGGGTGTAAATTACGATAAGGTGAGTGCTGTCCGTCGGCGCATCGGATGTGTGCTGCATTTCAATTCGTTGCTTGATTTTTTCGCAACTTGAGTGTGTGTGTGTGTGTGTGGGTGCACAAGTGATTAAATTAATGAATGACTGAAGTATGGACAATGGGTGTAAGAAATGATTTAAATTAAATTAGTTAATTTGGATTTTGTTGAATCTAAGCGAGCGAAATCGTTGAATCTAATCGAAAAGTGGCACTTCATAAAAGGATATATTATTAGTGTTATAGAAACTGTGAATTGTAAAAGGGGAATCACTTCCATTGAGCTTTTCCATTGGTTCCACGGTTACGGTCTTGAAAAATGCCGTGTTAAGCGAGGTCGACCTGTATGTACATTAGACATGATTTAGTGCAAGATTTTTCTCTCGTTTTATGCGGTTTGGTGAAAAAGTGCATGAGCCAAAAAATGTTGGGGCTAGAGTGGGGCTAAATGGGGTCGCATCGAGGTCAAAGTTCACAAAAAAAGCTGGGAAATTCGACAAATTGCTCCACAGCTGGTCAGAAATTGCTCTGAGAGGGTTAAAATATAAGAATGACCCCCACTAGTTTTCTCTACTGAACATTTCTTTCAAACATATATATACCCTATCTCCAACACTTGATGGGGCTCCCATACAAAATGGTAATTTTTATAAAATAGGCTCCCACTGCTCCCAGGTTGCCTCCAGACGTATCAAATGTATGACTGACACCCAATTATTTTCCCTTCCGAATGTTTCTTCCAAACATACCTACCCGCTATTTCCAAGTCTTAAGGGGGCTGCCATACAAAATTGGCCATTTTCTATACCATTGGCTCCCCATTTGTAAATGTAGTAGTTAAGTAAGCGAGAAAACATCGTATCTCGGAAACTACTGAACCGATTTAAATTATTTATTCCGCGATCGCCAACATTCTTAAAATTAATGAAGGTTCAGAAATTCACCACCAGAGGTCGTCTCCCATACGATCGGAGTTGAGAGGTTGTCAACTTTTGGGTTTCTACAAACCAGTACCTGTCAAAGTGCAGAGAAGCATTGAGTTGGTTCTGAAAGGATACCGATGGGATTGTCTTTTCCAATTTTTTGATTTAAGGAACACTTCTTGATAGCTTTATGAGTCAGATGTGTTGTTGATTTTGCTGAATTGATTTATTTTCGTTATTAGTCTAAAGATTATTTTCTTACAAACAGGATCAATTAAACAATTGAAATAGTTTAGCTTAAAGTTAAAAATATTCCCACTAAAAATATAAGAAGTTAGTGTAAAAATGGCAAAATCGGTTGCACAGTGTTCATTATATGTAAGCGTAAATTGTTTTATTTTGTGTATCTACTTATTCATTCCGCTTGGGAACATAAAGCTTCAACAAGACAATTGCCTTGTGTTGGCTACGTTTATCAATTAAAATTCTACCAGAAACGAGTTGCCACCTATTGTCCCCGAGGAGAAATACTCCGTATTCTGATATCTGTTTTTGACTAACTTTTGACTTTTTTGATATAAGTGCAATTTGCGTATTCGTTGCTGATGAGTAGGTGGAGTTGATATCAGAGGGTTGGCGTTTTCGATGAGCGCTGCAATAATTTTCGTTGGTTCATGGTTGCACTTGTGTTGTTGTTGCGCTATTACGATTAGGAATTTCACAGGAACTTGCCACAAAGTAATGGATTAGACTGTGGTAGTAAGAAGATGAAGTGTGCGGAAAACAGTCTTTACATCCCTAATAAAAGTCTAAAGCGTAACCTAAGCAACTACTTGAATCTTTGAGGCTTGCAAGCTCAGCAAGCAGAAGTAATCCCAACAAGCGATTCGTTTCTGTGGATCCATTTCAAAACGCATAAGTATTTGTATACAATTGGATAATTAATTTTCTGTGCCTAACTATTTTCGGCACAAGAGCATAAAGCACAGCACGGAGTATAATGCAGAATGACTTGAATAATGCCACAGCCACTATTAGAACTAAGTTTTGTTAGTCAGTGAATTAGCATTACCCATTGGTTCATAATTGACTGTGGTTGCATGTAGATTCATTAACATGAACCCATGCAGGCAAAAACACACATACAATTATAGAATAAATTTGCAGCGCATATTCTCGACACAATTCAGAGTACAATGTAATATGACTGGATAATGCAACAGCCACTTTTCGAATAATGTTTTGCTTGTCAATGAACTGTTTCACAGTTGTTCACCACTTTGCTGCGGTTGCATGTTAATTCATTAACATTGATAGATTACAAAAATCCCCGAAATGATTGATGTGCACACATTGAAATGACCTTTCGTCAATTGCCCTCGGTCCCTTGCAACTTAAGCTTCCGCACACGTCCAAACGGTCGCCACTGGTGATCCACTGATCCACAATTCAATGTTTCCACTGCACTCACAATTTAAATCAATTGGCAACCCTCAGTCACTCAGCTACCTCTGCATTGCGCTGACCGGCTGCGAAGGTGGCGACCGTCGCTCGCACGCTGGTGGCAAATTTTGATTCATTCACTTTGGCATGTTTTTCTATTCCAGCTGTTGGCTTCCATTTGCATATTCCCGGTCAGCAGCGGCGGAGGGAAACATTCCATCGCATCCAACACAAATGCGCAAATGGATGATTGCACTGTGTGTACGAAAATATAACAGAGTACAGCAAAAGATTTGCGCTGAATTTGTTTTTGCCAATTGGCCAAATGGCCTCAGATCTCTGGTTTGTTTTTCGTTTTTCTCAATGGAATGCTTAAACAGCGGCGGAGAGGCGTGGATGGGGTTCAGGGGCATAGACGAACCGAGACCGAGACAGATGGGCAGACAGCTAAAGTGTTGCACATTTAGTGCATTAAATCGGCGCTGCGCGTACAGTGGCAGTAATTGCTGCCTTCTGAATGTCAAGTACGAAAGTAATTTGTAATTTTCATCGCATGTCATCCTCGAAATGAATAAAGGCTCTTTGCTCGTACTGTATTTATTGCGGCATGCGGCGTGTGCGCGCTTATGACAGTGGGTCCGTGTGGGAATGATTCATTACACAGTTTTTAATGGGAAAGTTTTGTGTTTTGCGATAATTGAAAGTGCATTGGATTAAGTGCGCAATGGATAAAACTGTAAAGCAAAGTGCGGAGCGATGTAAGGCATTTAAAAAAAAATACAGGAAATTTGACGCTCTAATTTTATATCGACAATTTACGCTTTAACGCATTTTGACGAGCTTTTTAATTTCGCCAAAGACTAACTTGCACTAAAAATGAATACTGTAGTTTTTGATTCAATATCAGATTTTTTTAAGATATTGAATCAAAGTACGATTTGGCTTCAATTTTTGATAAATTGTCTGAGCATGTCCAATTCGAATAATCTTCATTGGAACAATCACATTTTTGGTGTGTAGAAAGAAGTATGAAAGTGCCTCGGCTTTCTAAAGCGGTGCAAAAAATGTTTTCATTCCGTCAAATATTAACATAATTTAGACAACTCATGTATATTAAAAAAAATTTAGTTAAATTTTTTTTTTCAAACTGTTTTGAATCCGATCGAGAAGGTTTAAATGCATTTTTAAAGCCCTCACCAATAGGAAGACTTCAAAAATACATTTCAAACTTTTCGATATTATTGGAGACAGAAAGCATCCATCAGAGCCAACGCAGTGGTTTGCATTTGCACTCTTCAATAAGTTGGAACCAACTGTACTAGAAAAGTCGCAGGTCGAAAACCCAAAAGTTTTCTTATCGCTTTAAAACTGGTTATCGGTCTTATGTCAACGATTTGTAACTCTTTCTAAAAAGGTTTGCGCAATCACTCTATACGATTTTTTTAAGTAAAATAAAGAGTTGAAAAAAATATGTAATATAATTTGCTTGTTCGCGTCATGGCTAATTTGGATTTCAAGGACTATTTGAAATAAAAAAATTATATACTTCAATAATTAAATTGATACTGTCTTTTAGTGAAAAACTAATGTTGCGAACCCTAAATCATTTTTTTAATAAAATTATTTTCACCACAGTATAATTTCGCAATGATTTGGACAAAGTAATGTAAATGTGTGCTTTTACTTGAAATCTTTTTTTTTCATAAATTATTAAACTGTCTCTACTTCCATACGGAGCAAAAAAAAGAATAATAATTTATCATACAGGTAACAACAACAACAACATCATTTTTAGAGCTCTTTGTGATCAGTGGAATCTCACACTTTGGGCTTTACCAAAGCAACTGCCAAGCGACAATGCCTGGCGTCGGTACACCGTCAAAGACGCGCACAAGATGTCCTTCTGGGCGGCACGTACAAGTGGTTGGCGACTTAAATTAATTAACAAGATATTGTTTGCATTTACAGCGATTGTAAAATTCCACTCATTGCATTCATTGTTGCTCTGTCGCTGCCTCTGTCTGAGATTGGCCAGGTTCAACCTACTTAAAGTTGGTTAAAATAGCAAAAGCAAAGAATGAACAGGCGAAAATCGAAATTCGGATAATAGCTGCGAAATTCTCTCGTTGCCAACTGTTAGTTAGTTGGTAGCAGGAACAAAAATGAAATTCACTATTTTACTTTTCTTGGTTTATTTCGGTGGCATTCGCCAACAGCAACAGCGACGTTGCTGGAAATTTAATTAAACAAAGGCAAGTCGCTATGCTGGCAGGCAGATACACTCGTAACATATAGACTGAATGCTGAAAATGGAGCAGCCAGACAGCCAGACAGACAGCCAGCCGAACGGAGATGCTAATGCAGCAGCATTGACAGCGGACAACGGGCCAGGAATCGGCATCAATTAAAATGTTGCAAAGAATATTTTATTCAAGCGCACAGCATGCAGACTGCGTGCAATGGCACTGAGTTGGACTGTGTCTGAGTTGTGAAGTAACAACAAATCGATAAGTGGAGAACTGCAAAAGCAACACACAAACAAAACATCTCGAAATTGCTGTAGGAGCATACAAGAGTTAAGCAGTTGACAAGTGTGCAATATTGGCATTTGATTGTGCAAAGTTGGCTGTCAAACGGAAGCTGGCCTAGTTTTCAGTTATTGATCCGGCGGCGCCTTTGAGATGCGCTCGAAACGGCTGTTGATGAAATGGAGGTGGCAATGACTAAAGTGACATCCATGTCTACATCCATGTAGAGTGAGTAATCGATGAATGAATAAATTTAATAAATATATAAAATAAGTTAAGTACATAACACATTAGGTATATAATCTTTTATTGATAGCAGATAATGCAGTTGGGCCCTTTGTTGCTTATTTTTTACATAGTGTCAGAATCATTAACGCTGACATACTCGGGTATCTTATTAAACAGGTAAGATATATAAGACTATCAATAAAGGTAGTACAGATCGAACTGTAGTGGCCAATACATGAATTACCACGTTGTTGCAAAGTTATGCAACGGAAACTCTAATCGTTTACCATCTATGAAAAATGAAGCAGATCGAAATCTATGGATTAATGGCTGGTCATTGCTCTTGCTGCTGGGCTTGTTTGCCCGCAGTACCACCGACACCCCCCCCCCCGGTCCACATCTAATTATGTACATACTAGACCGCAAACACACATTTGAATTGCTTACCTTCTTCTCCAGCTCGGGGCCATTTTCCATCGCTTTCATTATGGTCTCCGACAATTTGCTGGCCAACTGCTTGATTGTTGTCACAATGCCACTGTCCGAGCGAATATGGGTCGCCACCAGGTTGTCAATGGCATCCACCACATTCGACCACGGACTGTCCAGCACGCCAGCATACTGAGCCGAGCAGCCACTGTATGGGGGAGTGAGAGGAAAGCGCAAAGAAAGATACCAGAAGATGAAATGAGATGTGTGTGGAGCTGTGATGCGTTAACTAATTGCATTGTGGCAACAACAGGACGGCTAAGAGTGCACACAAACACAATCGGCCGACACTTACCGCAGCACGTTCATACAGTAGCTGTAGCAGGCTTTCACTTGCGGCTTCTGCAGCCCGTTGCAACTCGGGCAGTAGCTCATCTTGAGCAGCTGCTTCTGACATGTGTCCGTCAAGTATGTGGCGTACAGCTCGTCCGTCTCGCTGAGCACCTCGGCGCTGTGCTGCAGCGAGCTCATGAAAATCGTTGCCGTCTGCACGCTCTGCAGCAGATCGCGTTTGATCTCCTTGGGAATGGTGCCGAATGGCTGCAGCTCGTCGAATGTGTGCTTCAGACAGTTGATGTAGTCCTCGTGCAAATCACCGTAATTGTCCTTGTTCAGGTGCACCGCCTGGTGGTAGGCCACCGGAAACAGATTCACAAAGAATTTGTGAATTGCTTCTTCGAGGCTGTTTAGATTGTTGCTGTTGTTACTGTTGATGCTGTTGCCGTTGGAATTTCTCAGGTGACTGCAGAACAAAGAGAGCGAAAGGGAAGCTGTGAGCGTTTTACAGTACACAGAAGCAGTTGTCCAGCTCAAGTGTACTGGGGTCACTTACCTCATGATCTCCGAATATAATTGATGTATCAACTCGCTGGACAGCGGCACCATTCTTCGGTACACCTGCGAGAAGACGCTCAGTGTTTTGTTCTCCGACTGCTCTGCCAGCTCCAAAACATGACCTGCAAGCAAAGGAAATTCAAAATTAGTTGTTTGGAAATTAGATAGAAATTAGAAATTGTTTAAATTGTTTCACCTGCTTGAGAAATTCTTGATAATAAATAACTAAAACTACTTAAGGAAGCCTACAGTTTATAACATTGAACGCGCAAATATAAGTGGTAAAATAGTTCTAAGGGGAACTGAGGCATAGCTCTTCACAAGTATTCAAATTCCACTGAAAAGACGATAGATTTTTGTTCTGCCTATAGATGTCTCTACACTTGAGACAATATTCTTTGGATCCTAAAACCAGTAACTAAGAGAAGAGCAGTAAGGTAGTGACATGGTTCTGTGGAACCACTGATATCGTCACATAACGAAGAGAAGAAAACAATCAGACCAAAACAAAATCAATATACTTTTTTGGTTGAGAATATCTGAAGATCATAAAGATTGGGAACCATTAAAATTAAAATCATTAGAGATTGTATGCTTTTTTGACACACACAGAATTTAAATTATTCCGACGTAAACCACGTTTGTGTCTAAAAAAAAATGTTTCTCAATTAAGAACAGCTGAAAAAGTATAGTAAAAGTATTTATAATTTGAAAGTGGAGAAACCTGTCCATGAAGTAAACAATACTGAGTCTTACGAGTATTAAAACCAGCTCTGTTTATGGATTTCATTCGTAGTTGGCTTTTAGGTTGTTCATAAGTACAAGTTTTATTAGTCATAATTAAACTTCTACTTATAATTGGTAAAAATAGTTGAATGAAGCAGACGGAATATGAATTAAATAAGAAATGAAATATTTATATTTTTGTATACACAATTTTTTTTTCAGAAGAAAGCAGAAAAAGCAGAATGAATCACAAGAAGAATCTATATAACAATGGTTGTCCATTCGAATAAATGGACCATATCCATTCGAATTAAGTAAACAATTAAATATTTATATTTTTGTATACACAATTTTTTTTCAGAAGAAAGCCAAAGAAGAAGATTTGAATCACCAGAAGAATCTAAATAGCAATGTTTGTCCATTGGTCTGTATGTTCGCTTGTCTAACAGTCTGATTTGCACAATAACTTTTGAAAGAGTTAAGTTATCTGTGTATTTACGAGTAATTGTCTATTATATGTAATTTGATGCAAATGCTGCTATTGGTTTTTACTTTGATACTTGTGTGGGCATGTTCCGCCCAATTCATAAAATGCCGGCCTTGATAGTCCAGTGGGTAGCGTGCTGGCTTCTCATACCGAGGTCCCAGGTTCGAATTCTATGATAGCTCGAACACTCCACAATAGTCCAAATGGACTGAGTGCTATGGAGGCTTGTAGCCTTCCTGCCCACCCTCACAACAACAAAAACAACAACAATTTATAAAATAAGCAAACTGTGATATTTATTGAAGTGATGTGCCAGTTCATGGGTGATTAAAACTCGAAATGGGTATTGCATAGCTCTATCAGTAGAAGATTAAAATATCGAAGTCGTTATCTAAAGTCGTTATCTAAAGTAGCATTTGATAGTTCCAGGCCAGTGGTTCAAACCCACTAAACAAATGTAGATTGTTCAGACAATCAAATCGATCAAAATTTCGCATCCTTGCATAGATTTGACATTGTCTTAAAATTCAATGATATCGTTTTCTATCGGCAGCTTTTCATGCCTTTTATGATGTTTCGTTTTTACTTTTAAGTTATTCGCTTTTACATTAAAAGTTGTCAAAGTATTTGAATAAACTTGTTGCTAAAACTGAACGTGCCAATCTCGGCGATAATTGGCAGACGGCAGCCGACAGTGTCTAAATGACAATTGGCAGTTGTCAGTTGTTGCCGACAACGGGTCCTCGCTGCTAATTAAGTATTAATAATGTTTTGTCTTTGGGCTTATCGGCTTTGGTCTTGGCAATGTGTCGGCTTAGTTGGGCATGCAAAACCCGAAGGCTCTGCTGCAGCAATCTACCGACGCTCGCTTACCTGCCTGAAAGCTTTTAACATGTACGGGCATTTTGATGGCGAATTTTTGCAATTTCCGTTTCGTTGGTGTGGCTAACACGATAATTGGATGATTTGGGTAAATTAGACGCGGCCGATGAAGTGGTTCAGCTTGACGGGATGCCGTGGTGTGGTGCGGTACGGTGTGACAGGGTAAGATTTATGCGCGATCGCAGCGTTTCAAAACGGGAACAACACCGTTGCCGTTGGCAGCTGAAGGCTGAGTCATCGCTGCCGCTTAAAAGCTAAAGGCAGCGCGATTTCGTTGGAAATAGTTTTGAAATAGTTTTGCGAACGAGTTAAGTGATGCAAAATGGTTCAGCATAGAAATTCCAACAATTTTTAGATCGAAAGAAAAATCCAAACTAAAATAAAACGGAAAACAACAACAACCACAGCGTCTACAGTTGTTCGTCTATGCGCTGCAGATGTGGCAGTCGTGTTTACATTTGTTCACCATACTTCATTACGCCACAGCGTAAACACGCTGGAGAACTTCATTAAAGCAGGCAGCGCGTATCGAGTGCAAGCTCCCGCACTGCTGCTACTGTTCCCCCCCATCCCCTACATTGGCTTGATTGCGTTTCCACACGCACAACCGCGCACTTCTGGATTTGTGTATTTATAAACTTGCCAATCTGGGCGCTGATCTGCCGCGTTCGATCGGCGGTGATCGACAGGCGAACATCGCCAACTCGGCCAAATCGCCCCATCGCGCGAGTGCATCTTTTGCATGCAATGCACTGTGTATGTGTGTGAGTGAGTGTGTGCGTGTGTGAGAGTTCGGGTGTGTGTGCAGCATGTCGTTTGCGTTACGATTGACTGCTTGTAAGCACGTTTCTTGTAAGAAAAACGTTGTTTTCGTTTGTTGCCAGTCGCTGTCTTGGCCGTTGTTGTCGAAGCGGTCGTATTGGCGTTGTTTTTGTTATTGTTAGCGCTGATCGGCAGCAGATGTTATTTTTGCGAACGGCAATGCTCCCGATAGCGATGCACAGCCTCGGGCATTGCAAACTTCATTAATGCGGCCAGCACGAAAAATGCTCAGTTTTGGTGCAGCGTCAGCAGCGATGACTCACAACGCTGACATGTGATGCCAGCGTCAAAAGCAAAAGTGTTGAATTGCAAGTAGCACCGTGTTTATAAATACATACAAAAATACATTCAAATTACAAAAGCGTTGACTATGTATACAAAAGTTAAAACAAAAAAAAAGATAATCTAAAACAAATGATTTATTGATGGAGTCGTGATGTGATGGGACAGAGACGAGCAGATCGATGTAGTCGTATGTGTTTGTGTCTGCTTGTGTATAGGTGAGCTGCCACATAAGTAAACAATGAAAAAACATTGGGAGCGCCACACGACTTAGTGGCGGCAATTTTATGTTTATTTGAGGTTATATACGGTTAAATTGCAGTTGTGTTCTCATGTATTTTTTTTTATGTTAGATTAGTTAAAATTGGCTTTCAGGCAGAGAACGCTACAACAACTACGTTATACTGGAATGAGCTTCAAAAACTCAATTACAACTATTCAATTGTGGAGATAAAAATTATTGGAAACAGTAGAGCGTCCTGCCTGCCTCCTTGATGCATCATTGAAATTGTTTCTGAGCCTGCGAACACTCATAGAGAACGTGATTGCGATAACACTCCTAAAATATATCTTTCTAAAGTTTGCTCCTTATTCTATTCATTTTTCTGCCCAGCCTCCTTTCAGATCTCAATGTTTATTGCTGATCTAAAACTACTTGAAACCAGAACTGTCTTGACTGTCCTTCTTTTCGGACCAAAATAGCTTTGATTGCGTCAACAACAGACACGTTTGTCCTTTTTGTGTTGAGTTTTCTCTCTTCTCCCTCTTCCATTCTTCTACCTCTTGAATCTTTGATCTATTTGTCCCTAAACCCGTGTTCATTTTCTTTCTAAACTCCCAGTTTTCCGTTAAATGTTAACCCTTTCGACCCCAAAGTTGCCTGAGAGCAACTTCACTTATTTGTCATCTTAAAGGCTTCGATTGATTTATGGGTTTAATTTAAGTAGGCACCAACAAATTAATATTTTTAGAAGTGAATTCAAAGCAAATTACAAAAATGTTACTGTTATCCCTAAAATAATTTCCAATAATTTGCACCGATATCAGGGAAAGTTTGTGTTCTAATTGAAGTCTACGAATTGGGCGTTTTCTTCTTTCTGTTTCTTTAATAACGGTTAAATAAAATCAAAATGTGATAATTTTGTATTTTTCCATAAATATGTAATACATTTTCTGTAATTAAAAAATATTGATACAAAATTTATTTAACTTGTTTTAGGCTAAAATTGTTCATAAGTAAACTAGCTCTACACCTCTCACAAAGAGGCGTGGCTAATTCAAATGTCGTGTGCGGACTTCTTAGGCAAATGTTTCACGATTTAAATACGAAAAAGTAATATCGAGGCACAGGGTAAAATTCGGGGTCGAAAGGGTTAAGTCTTACTTATTTGTTAATTAGTCTGTAAGAATTGTATTCAAAGACTAAAATTAAATAAATAAATAAAATTAAATTATGAAGCTTTAGTGGAAAAGGTATTCGATTTGGCAGTTGGAGTTCGACGGCAAAGAGGGAGGTCGTGGAAGGACCAAGTTGAGGCTCTATCATCTCTTGGTGTGACCAACTGGAGAAGGCGCGCTCAAAGCCGAGGCGCCTGAAGAGAGCTTTTGCTGTAATCAGGTAACGGGTTGTTATGGCCAGTTAAGTAAGTAAATTACATGAAATTACAGTTTCAAATCGATCTATGCAACAATGTTGACATAATTTCATTTCAAAATAATCTCTTATTCAAAAATCGTTTTTTCCCAAATCCTAAAGCGTTGTTAATCCCAAAAAGGGGGTATCCGGTAAAAAAATTAGTTGAAATTGACCTAACAACGTTTTCAACATCGATTGACAATCGATTGTCGTTTGCCATTATGCAACAGCTGCACAAGAACGGATATTGAAACTGGTACTTGAATGAAGGAAATTCAATTAGATTTCTTCCGTTCGCCATTAATCGTCCAGAGAATCGTAATTGCCAATTGTGGACGTGGAGTGTATTGCGTGTAATATTCATGTAATTGAAAGTCCTATTAGTGAGCGATATAATTGCGTAATTACGACTGGCGGAAGCAGTTAATTTGCTGGTGAGCTGGCGTGGTTCCAGTCGCCAGAACGCGAGGGCATTTTCCCATAATCGCTATTGACCACTGAGCAAATTGCGTCTCACTTGCTGAATTCTGATGGCGGCTTTTGTGTCTATGGTGTCTACTGTGTGGGAAAATAGTTGCATACTGTTCTACAGAAGCATTTATTAGTTTCGTGGTAAACTCTATTACCAGTAACACCTGTATTGGTATTAGTTATATTTTCCAAAATGATAAATGATGTCCCTCAAACGTAAAATTTGGTGAAAAATGGTTGAAAAATTCATATTACTTTTTATTGCTTCTTTGCTTCTGTCAGTATTTTGCGAGCGTTACCGTGCCATGCTCGACAAATTTTTGTTTCCAAAAATTGAAGCGAATGACATGGACGACATTTGGTTTCAACAGGATGGCGCAACAAGCCACACAGCCAACGTAACAATCGAACTTTTGGGCACCGTTTTCGAAAATCAAATAATCAGCCGAAATTCTGAAGTCAATTGGTCGCCTCGGAGCTGCGATTTAAGTCCGTTGGACTTTTTTTGGTGGGGAGCCGTAAAGGACTAGTGTTACGCTAACCATCCAGAGACGATTGAAGCTTTGAATCATGAAATCGAAGTTGCCATTCAGGAAATTCTCCCCGGAACAATCGAAAAAGTACTTGAAAATTGGGTTGACCGAAAGGCGTACTGTAAGGCCAGTAGTGGCAGTCATATGAACGATATTGTTTTTCATTCTTAAATAACAAAGTCCAAGCTTTGTAATAAAACAGAAATTTTCAAAAAATATTCATTAGTTTTTTTTTATAACCGATTCAAATTCCAAATCTTAAATGGTCCACCCTGTATGAATCCGTCATAGATGTTTTTAAATTGTTTCAACTCGACTCAAAGCACATTACTAGGTGGTTTTTACGCTTTCTTAATACGAATTTGCAGTCAGAATTTGAATTAAGAATGGCACCTCGTATATGCTTTTTTTGTGCCAAGGCAATTTCCTTGAAACAGATTCTTCAAAAATATATAAAACTTTATATTCTTTCAAGAACCGTTTTGGGTTTGTTACGTGTTGAATTGTTTTAAGTTTTATTTAAGTTACGCTGTACATTACTTGTTGCATGTTGTTCTCACGAGAAAGATGTAGGTATGTATGTATTTGTATACGTGAAGCCGTTTCTGAGGCTCGCGCTCCATATCTCACGGATTCGGTACGCACAGCTTGGAAATTGTATTAAATTATGAATTTTATTACCCACAAGATGCGCGCGCTAAATTTTCTATGGAAATCGCATCTTTCAACCGCAAATTAAATGCAAATTTAAATTGGCCAAGATTACGGGACGGCTACGGGACGGTAGTCAAGTGGCACCGACAGCGAGCGAGTCTCTCTAGGCAGCGTCCGCATGCTGCTTCGTGCACCGCGCACGGCAGCCAAAACCGGTTCAGCGGGCCACCATTCGAATCTAAGCGGCAAAGATTGCGCTGCTTAGGCAGGAAGACGCGCACCAAAGGCCGCGAATGGCGCTCGATGGGTGCAAGGATTCTAGCATGGAACGAGCGGTGGATTATTTCTCATTTCCATTCTGCATTTGACTGCTTTTTTGGTGCAACTGTTTCTTCAATTTGCTTTGCTTTGCTCGTTTGTTGTGCGGTGCGAACTGGCCGAGTGTGGCGGAACCTGTTTGGAGGCGCATGGAACATGTGGACGCGACGCGTATGCGAAAATATTTAAATTATGTTGCCGATCAGATAAGAATCACTTCATGTAAATTAATTAATTTATTTCTGAAGTGGTGGCAGCGTTCGGGAACTTCGGAAACATAAAGTCGAAATGGCAGAATTGAAGCCACCACTTTGCATGAAACTGGATTCAATGATTAATTAATGTTGGAGTGGCCCGTTTTGGCACTTTGATAGGCGATATGCCGATTTCGTTTTATTTTTAGGTCGGCATATTAATTGTTGATTGCCTCTGGTGCGGCGGTGCTGGGGGGGAAGCAAGGCAGATTTGCAATTAAAAATGAAAATGTAAAAAATTAGTTACAGAAACAATTTTTTATTGATAGTGTATCTTTGTATTATGAACATGAACAGCGGGGCCAAAATAAAATAATTTCGATTTTGGACAGTTGATTTTTTTTATTAAGGTGAAATGTCGTGTAGTTTCGAGGTAAATATTTTAATTTTTGGATAGTAATAATGGAAAAAGGATATATATAAATTGTTTTCATTATGCTGAACTACAGAAGCAATCACGGTTAATCCCAAAATGAATGAAACCCCTTTAGTATGATTGATGTTTCTAGGTGATCGAATGGTGGAAAATCGAGTTGAAAACACACAGAATAATGTATTTTAGGACTGACCATATTCAGTCATTCATCAGAATCAACCACCAGAATCATGGTGTCATGCTGTTTTCTATTTGACTATCCCTATTCGACCGCCTATCATCCAAGGAAATTGAGATATCGAGATGACATTTTGTATAAAGTGTACTAAAAACAAACTTCATAATAGAAGTGATTCTCCTTGAAGTTCTTGAATAAGGACAACATTTTTATGAAACAGTTATATACTCGTCGACGTACGCCCCGAGTGGAAATGCGGGCTGTAGTGTATACAATCTTTGACACCTAACCTCAGTCATCAGATATTGGCCTCATTGAAGCCATATTCATATTAACTAAATATTAATCTTTATGTGTGTATATAATCAACTTCAAAAATTGATCTTCAATTCAAGCTTCAAATAAAATAAACAACATACTTAATAAAAAATTATTCAAATGAAAATATAAAATTTATATTTATTTTTATTTTATTTATTTATTGGTTAATTTCAGCATTGCATATGTATTATTTAAATTTTTACCCAAAAATGTTGAAATTAATATGATAATTTTTTTGAATTGAAAATTCTCCTTGCATAAGATCAATGGCCTCTCGGCAATAAAAATAGTCGATATTTTTTTATAAAAAATATTTTAAAAAATATAAAAAAGTCTAAAAGCCCATTAAATTGCCTGGTGAAATCTCATCACACACACATCTGTACACACATACATACTCGCATGAAAGAGTACGTGCAAAGTGCAAAAATGCGGCCTGCAGATTATCGCTGCGATAATCACATCTTCACATTTCGCGCCAGCAACGACGCGTCGTTCAATTAATTTTCTATTTTAAAAGTTTACCTAAACTTGATTTGCATCCATGGCACAATCTGTAAAAGCGTTTACAGGCCGCTCTTGCAGCCATCGTTGCACAATGCCAACGGCCAAACAGCCATGCGACCACCACAAGGCTTTGCTTTTACACTTTAAGAGCGCAATGAAGAAGCAGCATCAATGCACTCAACTTGGCTTAGATGCCGAGGGGCAAGGTGCGGCGCAGCCAAGTGCTGACGTTATTATGCATGCCGCATGTTGCACGCTGCACTTCGGCTCGATGCGACTGGCGGCAGTGCAGCCAGTTCATTTCGGCTTGAGGAATTTTTATGAGAACTGCAAAAAAACGAACGCAGGATGAGTAGCTCGGTGCGCGGTGTAGCGGCCGACGCGGCGATCGAAGAAGCATGAGAAGAAATCAGCTTTGGCTTAGACTAGACGGACGGACGTCGGACGGTGCTGGCGCTGCACAGACAGCCATGCGAGCTGATGGCCGAGCACAGGATGGACCGACGCAAAATATGAAAATCAGCAACAACAATTCAGTGCGCCCGGCTGTCAGGTCGACAAGCGGCAAACCGGCCGGCCGACCAAACAAACGACCAGCCATGACACAAAAGGAACGCACAAAAGTGGCGCTGCCGTTGCACAAAACAACAACAACAACAACAGCAAAATTGACATAGAAGGAACAAAACCAGAAAAAGAGCGAAATCCGAAAAAATGCAAATAAAGAAAAGTAACGCGACGAATATCCAGCAGTGAGTGAAGCCAGAACAAGAACTGAAGCGCTGCAATGTGAACGGGGCGCAAGAGAGGAGGTGCGGCCGTCAAAGGAACGGAGACAGCGCCGAAGGAGTGCCAAAGGAATGCAAAAATCTGTGGGCCGTGCAGAGCCAGGCAGCGAATCGGCGAGCCATTAAAGCGTGGGAATTGAAAACCCAACCGGAGCAAAGCGTTGGGCAGCAGCAGAAACAGAGAGAGCGAAATGGCCAAAGTAACAGCGGAAGCAACATGAAAAAACGTCAAATGCTTAAATGCTCAAAGTTTTTGGATCTGATTTTTGTTTATTTCTTTTGGCTAAGAGTGCAACGCAGTTCGTTGGGAAAGGGCGGGATATAGGAGGAGAAAGCAAAGGCAAAAGTTGAAGTTGAAGAGTTGCGAGCGAAAAATCGAAAAGCGCGAGAATAAGCACCTGGAAGAGGCGCACAACAAAGGAGCCAAAGCGAAAGAAACGATTCAATAGCGGCGCACACGAGTCACCGGTTGCAGCTGAAGCATAAAATCCGCATGCAGTCGGTCAGGTAAGAAGGGAGCAGGAGCAGCGAGAACGAAATCGAAATGCGCATAATGAAGTGAAATACCGAAAGCGATTCTAATCCTAACCAACGCGTTGCTACGGTTGGCAACGCGTCAACCCTCCACGACACCTTGCCATCGCCATTAACTGCAACTGCAGCTTTGTCGATTTTGTCGTTTACAATTGGCTTATTCGCTGGTTTCGTATTTTCTCCAGCTTCGCTGCTTCGTCGTCTACTTGAGCCGCGCACTGTGACGCGCAACGTCAACTTACAGGTTGCGTGAAAAGTTTCTAGCCACGCCATGAAAACACAGATTTTTGGTTTTGAGTTTTTTAATTTTGTATGTTAATAAAATTATTTTGTGTTGACTTAGATATGGAAGATCAAGTTTCCGGAAGCTCGGCTGATTGTCCAAACTCTATTAATTAGATTAAGTAATTGCAGCCAGTTCAAGTTTCTGAAAAGTCTTCAAATTGTTCAAACTGGGCCAATTAGATCCTCGATTTCATTTAATAAATTTAAACTGTTTAGTTCAGTTGAAGTTCTGTGTGGCCATGTCTCCCATGTGGAGGATGAAGCTTCGGTGAAAAAGTTGTTCTATGCGTTAGTTGGAGTACGAAAGTAAAGAGAGAGACGGCATCTCCGATGGAAGGATCAAGTTGAAGAAACTATATCATTTTTTGGTTACTCGATAATGGATTGTTATGGGCAGTTAATAACGAGAAGAAGATATGTATGAGGTTCTATGTTGGAGATTTTTCTGGAAATTTTGTGGCAGTTCGCATCTAGGGAAATTTTCGGTCCTGGTTGCATTTATTTAACAGCTTTCTAGATATTTTTCTGTCTGGGAACAAAACTCTTTTGGCTTTGCATTGACATACTTGTACATACATAAGGACATCAGAAACAAATCAAAAAATTTTTTGTTTCTGTAGCTATTTCGCTGCACAATAGAATGTTTTGAGAATATATATAAAGGCTTATTACCAGGGAAAGGATTTTGAGGACCTAAAAACCTATAAAAAAGGCAAAATAAAATAGCAAAAAAGGCACGGAAAAGGCACTAAAAACTGCCAAAAAGGCAGAAAAAGGCACTAACAACTGCATAAAAAGGCAAAATAGAGCATTAAAAACTGTTAAAAAGGCAAAAACAGGCATTTAAAAATAAGAAAAAAATACTAGAAAATCTAAAAAAAAGAGGAAACGGTATGTATTTTTTAATAATTTTATTTCATCTGACGTATGCAACATACAATATTTATACCTCGTTTTTTGTAAAATTAAAGGAACATCAAGGTTTTCAAAGATAGTTTAAAAACTAAAACTAAGATATTTTAATTGAAATGTAGGCACATATTTTAAATTCATATTTTAACTTCTCATATAAAAGCATAAAAGCCGTACTTGTATCACAAAAAAATAAATAAAATTTTTGCGCTAACCGAACTTTTTTATTTTGGCATGTTTTTTTCTTTAAATTTTCCACTGCACAACAAAAAATAACGGCTTAGGAATGGTCGAATCAATGTAAAAACATTGATAAGTTAACGAAATTGCAATGTTGCCACTTAATTTTTTTTAGTTCCGAGGTATTTTTGCGAAACAAAAGGGGGAACATATTAAAAACGAAAGAAAAACAAAAAGGCGCTCGACAAATCTTGAAAAAGGCATTTTGTGGCATTTTTAGGTAAAATAAGCACGAAAAAAAGGCATTTATGGGTGAAAAAGGCAAACTGCCTTTTTAAGGCAAAATAAAAGTGGTATATTTCTAATCAGGAGGACCTAATTCGTGCTCATTTTCAATCAGAAATGCTCTATCTAGCAGCAAACAAAAAAGGCAATTTCCACAAAATCCTTTCCCTGCTTAATACATATAAATTATATAAAAAATAAATTTCACGTCTTTCATAGACTGCATTACCTCCTGAAAATAATCCATGAACGAAATTTAAATGACTCAAAATTTTTTGCGTAACCTGTAGTAAATGTCGCAGCGGTTGCTGCCGGTCAGGTTGCAGTTCGGGCGTCCATTTACGCGTCGCCGCGCTTATGTAAAACAGGTTTAGGAATTTCTTTCCACTCTTTTAGGCCAACTTGAAGTGACTGCAGTCGGCTGCCGTGCACTGCGAGTGCCTGCGGCGAAATTTCTGCGCAATTCAATTACATTTTATGCTAAATACTGTGCGCCAATACTGCGCGGAATGCCAGATGCGTGTAGGCGAGTGTCGTGCAGCGGATTAGCGGCAACAGGAACAGGACGAGAACAGTTGTGGCAGATGTTGCCCGGCAAATGAAATTCCTTAAATTCTTCGGTGTGAATCTCGAAAGTTTTTTCCATTCGACGGGTAATGACTGCTGGACGATTTTGTTGTTGTTGGTATGTTGTATTCAGTTTTATTGGTGTTTCTCTTAGTTCCAACACGCTGCAGTCTCGCGTATTCACTTGCATATGTGTTACGTATATGTATGTATGTCAGTGTGTACGTGTGATACGTATGCAGTGTGTTTGTACATTTGTACGTGGGGTCAAAGTCAATTTCATTTCCATTACCCGGTTTCGTTGTGGTTACGCTCAGTTATTTCTCTATGATTTTTTGCACATTTCTATTGCAAAGCAATGCGGTTGGCTGTGCGGCGAGGAAAATGCGCTGGCAAATTGCAAATTGAAAAATTGCACTTTTGGCCAATTTGTTTAATAAATAAAAACCGAAATGCTACAAATGCTACGTATGCAAAAACACATGAATATGTATGGACATAATGAAATGTCCCAAATGCACAGAGTTTAATATCCGTGATTGCCACTTTTTTGGTCAATATGTAAGAGATGATTTTGTTGATTTTGCTCAAATCATTGAAATTAAAATAAAATAATCAAGGTTTTTTAATGTGGCAGCAACCGTGGTTAAAGTGTTGAACTTTGATCTAACCAAATTTTTCTTCTCAATTTGTCCTCTCAGATAGCAGCCATCTTAGTAGACTATTAAAAACTTATGATTTAAAAAAAATTACCTTCTTGTTCACTTATCAACTTCAACAAAGCTTTAGACATCACGAGAGGTGTCACGAGGTCTCTTTGCAAAATTAATAAAGCTGTGTAAGATGACTGTGGAAGCCATAATTAACTTCATCAGGATAGGGAAGTCTCTCTCAGAGCTGTTCGAAAGCAGTCGAGGTTCTAAACAAGGTGTCAAGGCTCAATTCTGTTTAACTGAATGCTGACTTCCTCAAAGAAATGGTAGGTAAAGTTACGTTAGGTTAGCCCATTGCTGCCTAATGGGTAACATTTCACCCATGAAAATTGAAAAAAAAATCACAAAAAAGTGAGTTGAGATCTCTCAAAACCATTGATAGGGATAGTTAGGGTAAAGATGGAACTACCTTAACCTAGTGAAGGTCACCCTAAAATTTCGCCATCTAGAGTTACCAGACTCCAAAAATCGTGAATTTTCCGGAGGTGGAAAATGTGGCGAAACGTAGTGGCTTTAGAACTTCATAAAAATCTGCCTCCTAACTCACCTGTAAAAAATACAACTTTTGTTCACGTGTTTAGTTGATCACTTCACAAAGTATGGAAAAAAGCTACCATTGCTGCGTAATGGGTACAAAATACCTAATGAATATCTCAGCAACGTGCAGAGATATAAAGCTGAACTGGTACCCGGCAGCAATGGGTTAAGGTATATACGTCAACATCAATTTTAATGTGGCTTTTGAGGGAACAGACGCAATAGCACAGTCTGTGTAACAAAAAATTTAAAAAATGTTTAAGAAAAAACTTAAAAATAAAAACTGAAGGTTTTTCTTGCGGTGAAAAAGTAACCAAAAACTTATAAAAAACTAAGGTAAATATCAGTGTTGGACTTAATTTTTAATGGTTTTTCATAATCCGAAATGATATTCGAGCATATCGTAAGAGGAGAACATTTATTCAATGATTTCCAAAATGGCATGAAAATGTAAAGTGCCACCTTTTTTTCTTTGTAAGGTGCCACCCCCCCTTTTTTCATTGTTTTGTGATCCTATATCGGTAAAATGCCTTTTTGTTGCTCGGGACCATCAATAAAATGAATTTAAAGTGTTCTTAGTAAATTTTTCTCTAATCCTATCATGACAAAAAAAGTTCAGTTCAGTTTTGTTTATAAATTTCCATATAATTACCGTTTTATTCGTTACCACTTAATTTCCATTTTGCTTTCGGTCATTTTATATTTAATTCAAATTCAATAATATTTCATACATTTTCTAAATCATGCATTTCTACTTGAGATTTTTATGTTTTTAGCGGTTTTTTAACATTGGCGAGTTAGGCACAAAAAAACTATGAAGTGGCACCTTACAAAGAATTCCCCAATGTATTTCATCACTTTTGAAAAATTCTGTTTTTTTACAATATTATGTGCCTTTACTTTTAAGGTCAAGTCTTTTGAAGCATTGGTCAGAAAAACTTATGTGCCCATAATTTTCAAACTACATTTTTCGCATTAAGCTACTCTTCCATATGACCAAGTTTCATAAAAACATCAATTACAATAAACATTAGCAATAAACTTCAACAGAATCAGTAGGTAGATCAAAGCCACACAATCCTATTTTACTTAATGCAGGCAAACGAAGTGATAAGTGCTGCGCATTAAGCAGGTATCAGCTTCATTGAATTTGCGATGAGAATTTCCTTGAAAGACAATCGAACTTTTGGCGCTCGGAAAGGATATGAGAATCTACTTTGCCTGTAAGTGATATGCGAATGTGAAAGCTATCTGATCAGCTCTGGTCGTTGGAGTTGGGAAAAGTAATAGAAACTGAATTATTTGGCACGTGCGCAGCTCACATATTCCGCTGGAGTTGTCAAAATCACGCATACCACACGTTGTGCAGGCAAACGAGCCATAACAAACACGTACACCGACACAGGACACCGGACACATAAAAACAAATACAGTTCATTTGTAATCCCTGGACAGTTATACGATGCCCACGTACGGACACAAACCGTTTGCACGAGTATGAGTGCATGTGCGCAGACAGACACTCAAGCAAAATGGTTAGTATTAGTGTTTGCCAAGGATTTGCCCATTTTTATTCAATCAAATTTTTCATGTTTGCGTTCGTGGTATTTAGCTTAATTCGTGTGCCTATGCATGTGTGATGTGTGTGTACGTGTTTGGCGAACATCAACGAAGAGAAACTCGAATTGAACTCATCACTCATCGCTGGGTGTCGGTAATGTGAGCAGACACTCGGCGCCTACACTGCGAGCGCCACTGCCAGCCTCCAACTGAGTATGTAATCTGCATGGGTATGTAAGTGTGTGTGTGTGTGAGTTCCAGCCATTTGCACCTTCATTAAAAATTTAATAAGAGAAACACTTGCAGATGCGACACCAAATGTTGTCATTGGCATTTGCATATTTCGTGCGTATGCTTAAACAGGATTACAGCAAATGAGGACATTTAAGCCGTAATGGCAGCAGGCGGTAGGCGACAGACAGCGAGCGACACGGATGGCATAGCGGGTCGCCAGTAGTAGTTGTGCAAGCGGCGCTCACGAACTGCTGCTGACGCGCTAAGGCGGCCGGCAATGTGGGTGGGTGCACAAGAGCCGACAAGTGGCAAAGGTATAAAATGTTGCATAAATTTAAATTTTATAAGCCATCTTTTCATTATTTCTTGATATATGAAATTATGCGAATTATTTTGAAAGTTATGGCGTCATTTCAATTAAGTGCAGGCAGCGGCTACAAATGGAATTTTGACGATGCGACAGCTGAAAGCCGATACCACACAAGTCGACAATGTTTGACTTTGAATCGATTGTTTAAAGTTGGTCCGTAATTGCTGAGAAAAACATTAAGTAAAACATTTTTGACCAGGGACCGTAACAGTTATAAGTTTTATTATAAAAATCAATGTTTAAGAGTTATTTTTTTACTTTTATTTAATGACTCAACAAATAAAAGTTATTTTTTAATTATATTTTAAAAATCCTATAATAACAATTATTTTTGATTTTTTTTTTATTAGTCCACAAATAACAGTTTTTTCGATTTTTTATTTTAGTTGTCCTATGATAACAATTGTGCGTGACTTATATTTAAAAAAAGTCATCAATAAAAATCATTCAGTGACTTTTATTTATAAAAATCATCAATAACAATTATTCAATGACTTGACTGATTTTTATTGATGACCTAAAAAATAAGAGTCATTGCTTTTTATTGATGACTTTCATAAATAAAAGTTACTGAATGATTTTTATTGATGACTAAACAAATAAAAGTCACCAATAATTGTGATCATAGGACAACTAAAATAAAAACCGAAATAAAACTGTTATTTGTGGACTAATATGAAAAAATCAAAAATAATTATTATATAAGAATTTTTAAAATATAAATAAAAAATAATTCATATTTTTTAATTTTTCCGTAAAAATCACAAAAAAAAAGTTTATTTCCAAGTTTGATTCTCCGTGCGAAAAGAAATGTATTGGTATATTTAATTTATTTGCATGATTTTTCCTTCATAGTAAAATTTTGAATTAAAATTATAATATAATTATATATTATTATTATTATATATTATAATTATTATAATATATTATTATATTATTGAATTATATTCATAAATAACTGTTATTTCCGGTCCCTGTTTTTGACGCTTTAGTGCAAATAAAATATTTCTTAGTTTACTTTAGACACAATTAAAAAAAAATGCCATATGAAAAAGTAGCATTAAAAAAACGTGCACACTTTTGTGTTTTAAACTTAAATTTGAATTAAGTTTTTACAATTCAAAATGACTGAACTTTTCTGAGAACAAAATAATTGTGATTCCTGGAACCATAAACGGCTCAGGCGTTCACAAAGTTTCATGTTTCACTAGAACCAGCGTCTTTTAAAAAATTTCAGATTTTAGATATCGCAGCGTGCATTAGACACTGCAGAAAACAACTTACTAACCCTTATAGGCTTGAACCAGACGTTTTTCAATGCACTGTGTGCTTACTCTTCTTTAAATGTGACCTAAAGTGCTGCTCCATTTTAATGCAATATCGTCTCTGAGCGCCTAAGAAAGTCACACGTCTCAGCTAGTAGTTGCAACTAAAGTCTGCTGCAAACGTTAATGCATATTTGAAAGCGAATTGGTGCAAGTAAAGCAGACAGCGGCGGCCGTAGTAAACGCTGTGCAACGGCCTACATGGCGTATACGCAACATTTGCAGCAATTCATAATCAAAACGCAAATTGCTGCCAACGGAATTCATGTTTTCGATTGTTCGCCATCTTCATCTTACGGCTGCAGTTGTGTCATTTGAGCGATGCGTTTAATATTTCATGCGGCACGCATTTTCAGTGCGAACTTTACCATCGAGCAGCCAGCCGCCAGCAAAGAGTGAAGCAAACCAAAGTGAAACAAAGTAAAGTAAAGCAAAGTGAAACGAGCCGGAATGGGTGTTGAAGGGGCCATTTTTGTTTGTAGTTGCAGTCGACGCGTTGCGCATATTCCGTTGTAGGTTGTACGTGCTTTTGCTGTGCTTCACTTAAGCCTTTGTGTGTGTGTGTGCGTTCGCTCGCACTGCCCTCGGCACAGGCTAACCTCAATAAGTGGCGTAACCATGCGTACAATTCTTTTCCGCTGTTATTGTTGCTTACTTTCTTTTATTATTATTATTATTACTATTGTTTTTTTTTGCCGTGCTTCAAGTGCGGCTGGCAGTCGCAGTGTTGGTTGGTGATTGTGAATTCTATTTTTCGTAAAAAGGAGGTGAATTTCTTTGTTTTTGTAAAGCACGATCGTCAGTTTGTGAACACGTTTTCGGGCTTATGCAGCGCAGCATCCGCAGCATTGCGATTTTCTTTGGCGCTTTTGCTGTCTGTGTTGTTGCCTCTTTGTTGGGCCGCTTGTGGGTGTAGGTGTGTGTGTGTGTGTGAAAATGGCATCGAGGGGGCGCAAACATTGTGTTGCCGTGAAAGTGTTTTTATACCCTACACTATATTCTTAGGGTACACTACACTTTTAGACAGCAGCTTGTAACATGGAAGCGGGATCGATATGGAAAAGTATGGATACACATGATCGGGATCAGCAGTAGAAATGACTTAACAATGTCTGTTCGTCTGTCAGTTTGTCCTTTACTGTTCCCAGCTATGTACTTATGCGTCCAACTAGCTGCTTTGTAAACACCATTGGAACCATATGAACGCCACTTTTGAATCTCCAGGCATGGATCCAAATCTAGCTTCAGCTCAGGTGCGGGTATAATCATTGAGACGAACAATATTAAGCGTTTCTATACTCTAGGAAGGTACGCAGCTGTTCTTCTCTTAACCCATTGCTGCCTAATGGGTAAAATTTTACCCATGAAAACAAACTGACTTTTAAAAAAATCACAGAAAAGTTCGTGGTAGAGATATCTCAAAATCATTGATAAGGATGGTAGGGGTAAAGATGGAACTACCTTAGTCTAGTGGAGGGCACCCTAAAATTTCGCCATCTAGCTAGAGTTACCAGACTCCAAAAATTGTGAATTTTCCGGAGGTGGAAAATGTGGCGAAACGTAGTGGCCCTAGAACTTCACAAAAATCTACCTCCGACCTCACCTGTAAACAATACATCTTTTGTTCACGTGTTTAGCTGATCACTTTAAAAAGTATGGAAAAGCTACCATTGCTGCTTAATGGGTAAAAAATACCCAATGAATATCTCGTGCAGAGATAGAAAGCTGACATTTTGTTTCTGATCATTTTAGGTCAATTCCAGGTCGTGTATGAAATTTTATCAAAATCGTATGGGCGGAACTGGTACCCGGCTTTAAAGGGTTAAAGCCTGGAACTATAATAGAGTTACAAATGAGTTGGCTGCACTCAAGGTTCTCATAATCCCATTCTCAGCACTGATATTGTGAGCGAATGTTAAAACAAAGTTGGGTTTCACAATAAGGTAACATTTGTGTGAGTACCTGGACATAAGGTCCAGAACATCTAAAAAAGATTCGAACCAGCTCTTGGTTTGTCTGTGGCATTGATAAAGTATTGCAGGCGTGACTGGGTCCATACTCAGCATAAGAGCAGACGACATTCTGACGACGAGCTGCAGACAATCTAAGGTCACCACACCTAACATTATGCCCGATATTTATTTGTTCTCTTAATGAAGTTGATTGCATTATTATTCGTTTGTTTTTTCAGCAAATTGTTCAGCGTTTTCAAGGCTCAGACTACTGATTTTTTACTTTGATTTACTTAATGTAATTGGTTTTTCATCCCCAACAGTGCATCATCAAGAGTGATAGATGAATAAAATTAAAAGGTTTAATACTACAGACTGAAATTGTGTTTTTTCAAGAAAGTTCAAAATAGGAAATTTAGTTAAAGGGCGAAAATTTTCCTCTTTCATTTGATATCCACATCTTCATCATTCCACAATCGCTAATATTGAAAAAAATTTGAAATGCGTATATTCTTGAAATTTTAAGGTCCTTTTAAAAGTACATCGGATCAGAAAACGGAAAACTGAGTATGCCAGGCTACCAAGAATAACCTATAGTTTCATGTCTCTAAAAACATTTGGATGGAACTCGACAAAAAAGATTTTTTTTGTCGTCACAGTATCTTTTGTTTGGTAAAATATCGACTAATTGCCGATTGAAATGAGAGCCATGAAAAGTAGACTAGCAACCCAAAAGGAAATGTGGTCGATCAAGTCAAATGTGTGTTGTTTCTAGACGCAGGGTACGAAAGAGTCGACCTGAATCGACTGAACTACAAATACTTCCATGTTATTTCTTTATTTCGCAGTTTCAGTTTGTGCCGCTTGAATGCACGTGAGCGAGAATCGCATTTTGTACTTTGTAGAGCAACAACAGCGGCAGTAAAATTTCAGCGTACGCAACAAAGTGTGGCAAACTTTTTTCCATGTTTGAATGTGTGCGCGTGTGGCTTTAGTGGATGAGCTTTCCAGGCAAAGCAAATGCGACAAAAGTGCAAACGGCAAACACTTCGTGCAGTACGCATGAAAATGTCAAAATTATTGCTGCAGCTTTGCAGTTTGTGGCGCGATTATTGTTGCTGCTATGCAAATTTGTGTCGAGCAAGCTTGCCGTTTTTTGCTGACAGGCGGCAGTTCGGCTTCGGTTTTTTCATATCCAAATTGGAGCAATATTAGTTTTTGTGCTGTTGCGAATTGCAGGTAAAAAATAATTCCCACTACGGCGAGCTGTGTTGCTCAAGTGGAGTCACTGGGGTCGGAGGAATCCATGCAATGAATGCTTAAATGGATTTGCTTATTTGTCGGTTTGGAGAAAAGATGAAATAAAAGTTTGTTTAGCAGAATATTCGCACATGCACACTCGCAGGACATTGTCGGCGCTTCAACACATATGCACGTGCACACACACACTCATTCGAAGTCGCCAGGGATTAAGGGATTGGCCGCCGAAGTTTGCATACGAGTTGTGTCCGGCATTTACACGTTTAAATAGAAAGCTGTAGTTGTAAAGTTGTTGCAATAAACTTTTGAAGAATACGCACAATCAGTGTGTGGGAAAGGACAAATTGAAATTTTCAATCAGTAAACTTGTTTGACAGGACAACATTGTGTTCATAGCGTTGTTCGCTGTGAGGGCAAAAATTATGAAAGTTGGGTTTCAAAATCTTGTGCAATTGTTGCTGAATGTATTGTTGTACTTTTGGCAAGTTTGGCTTAGTGTGTATTGGCTACTGTGTGTTTTAGTCAATGAAATGCAGGTACCAGAGGTTTCTTCTTAAATTGGACGATAGTGAGTTTTCACTGCAGCTTGACGATTAGATTTTTCGAGGTAGTTCGTTTGGATGTTAACTTTGTTTCATTTCCATCATTTTTTTTTTCGTAATTTTTGGTGAGCTATAGCAACGAGTGTGTTGGCTAGATTTTTCAGATTTTGCATTTAATCGGTAACGTCAACATTAATAATTGCAAAGAGTAACGGAGAAAGAGAAATTGTATGAGGACCCTTTAGTTTTGCAATAAAAACGATAATAATAGACTTTGTTTTGCTTTTTTGCAGTTTTCTCATTTTTTCATACGATTGCATAGGGGTGAAAAAATAAATTTTGTCGAAAAATAGGTATTTAGACCACTATTCAAAGAGAATTATTTTCGGAGATCAGAAGATATCGGAGGATGTAATTACATTATCCGACAAAGAAAGAATGCTTCTTAAAATAAAAACAATCCAGGAACATACTTTCACATACTCTTTAGATATTTTCCTCTAAGTTTTGCCAATTTTCAGATTTTTAATTTAGAAAAATATTTTTAATTAAAAGTAATGTAAGAGCCTCAGTTTTGCAAATTTTGCGAAAAAATTAAAAACAAAAATGGCCACATCATTTTTTAATCTATATTGATTGTTCTTCTATTGTTTTAGCAACTTCTTGGTAACTATGTATTTTTACGATTTTTTTTACTTAAGACTTAAAAACAGAAAATATGAGTTTAAATTTTTTTGTGAAAAAGTTTCTACTTTGAGCCGCTTTTGCACACACATTAATTAATTTTTTGCACAGATTTTTCGGGCTTTTCTTATTTGGAGTTTTCCCTTTCAAATGACATCATAATCATTACATTCTGAGACTATAAATTTTTTGAATTTTGTCTATGGAACGAATCGCTGTGCAGTGGGCAACAAATCACTTTTGCCGAGACCCATCTAAAAGTTTATATAGGCGTGAAATTAGAGGTCCATCATAGCGACCTGGTATACCCGGTTTCTCATTTTCTGATCCGTTGTCCTTTTAAAAGGACTTAATGTTTTAAGGAGATACACATTTCAATGAATTTATTTAAATAATTTTGCTTGCGAAATAATAAAGATATGAGTATCAAATTAGTATAAATTATTCATCTTGAATTTTGAGGACCAAAATGTGGCATTAAAGTCCTTTCAAAAATGCATCCTTCAATATCCTTGAACGAATCCTTTTGATAACACATACATATGTATGTTTCGAATCTCAGTCTGTAGTAACAAGTTTCTAAATTGTATGCTTCTAACTTTATTGGTTTAGAGTAAAAAAAAACAAAACAGTTTCCATCCATAAACAAGAAAAATGTAAAGTTGGCTTTAAAATGGCTCGCAATATTTCTTAAGAATTTTAAAAAAGTTCAGCGCAATTTCTCTTGTTACGCAATGCAAAACATTTGGACAGAATTTGCCAAAAATGTTGGCCAAAGTGTGCCGCTAAAAATAATACAAAAACTATTTAAATTAAATATAAATATTGCTAAAATTAAAAATAATAAAAATATTAAATAAATAAAAACATTTTAAATCACTTTTGATTGCATGTAAAACTGCATCGTAAAACTGATATCGTCTTCGTAATATTTTCACTATTTCTGTAGTGGATTTGTATTTGTTATTTAAAAATATCTGATGACAAATAATACATGACATTTGGTTAGTAAAACGTAGAAGTGTTTTACCAATCAAACTAAACGAGTTTTAACTTGTCAAATGTCATCGAATTGGCAGTTAAAAAAATGACAACATTCATAATGACACCCTGTCACTCGAACTTGTCAGCAAATTGAAATGCGCACAAGCAAATGCTTAACACTAGAATGCCTAATAATTCCGTTAAGTCTTTCTCAAATCTTCTGTGATTTTTATTATTTTTTGAAGCCAAATTAAATACGCAAGGTAAAAATATTCTTTAATAAATGTTTAACCCTACTTTGTAACATTAGCCGGACATTGTTGAACATTCGCTATTTTGTTGTCGTAACATGCAACTTTGTTGATATCTCAGTTTTCTAGTGGTTCTAGGAATGAAATTCATTTTGGGTAATTGGAAAAGTTGTAAAAAATTAGTTACTACTAAACATAACTAAAGATAAATACGAATTTAGTTAATTAAGAATTTAGTTTTAGTGGTTAAAACAAAACTATACAAAGACTTAATGTTTGAGTTTCCCACAGAGAAGTAGTTATTCACTTTTTTTAATGCTATCACTTCACATGGCGGTTCACAGGGTGAGGAATTTCTGAAACATTTTTTAAATACAGTGGACGTCCAATATAACGAATAACATAAGATTCCATACCCGCAATTTGTTAAATCGAAAAATTCGTTAAATCGATCGAAATTTTTATTTGTTTTAAACCATTCTTCTTAAAGAAATAAGTCTCACATATTCAGTTTTTAAACAAATATCTTTTTTTATTCCAGTATTTTCAAAATATAAATATGGCTATGTGTGTACAGTGAAAAAGTCTTCGATGCACGATTGCCTCTTTACCGCAAATAAAGTTTTCTGTATGGCAATTTCTCTTGACTGATTATTGAAATTTTAATTTTTAAAAGAAAAAAAACCGACCGAATGCAAAACAAATCCTGTGAAAATGATCAGCAATGTATACAAATAGAATTTGAAAATGTTGGTAACTTGACGTAAATTTGAAAGTTTTAACGTAACAAAAACAAAAACAATTGAGGTACCGTTCACTTGACGAAACCAAACATTCATTGTTATTGTAAAGAATGTGAAGGCTCAAATAAAAATAATTAGAAAGGTGAAAAATATCCAAAATATTCGTTATATCGAATAGCAAATTACACTTTCGTTCGTAATATAGAACCATCAATGGAAAAAATTTGGTCGTACGTTAAATCGAAAATTCGTTAAATGGAAAGATCGTTATACTGGACGTCCACTGTAATTTTTTTAAAATAATGTTTTTTTTTAATAATAGTGGCTAAAATAAATGAAAAACTGCTTGATTTTCAGTCATGCGTCAACATTTTTAAGTTTAATGGTTTTTTAATAGCAGACTTTGGTTGTTGTTATATACAAACATTTGGAAAAACAGCTCCTGGTTCAAAAATCAAAAATATTATTATCCACATAGAAGACTAAATCGACAAATTTTGAATTTTAACATTGTTCAGTAAAAAGCTGTAGCGAAAGGGTTAACGCAATACTGGAAGTTAATGTCTGACTCATGGATATTCTGCATATAAGCTGACAATCATTTAGTATGCAACGCTAAAATCCGTTAAATAACTTTTATCTGCAACGTCGTCAAAATATTTTCGTCTTATTGTCAACAACTCTTGCAATTTTGCTGAATTTCATTTCGCTGGCAGCAGTGTCACAAATGCACACTGTGAGTGGCGAATAAATCATAAGTTGCGCAGGCGTATCCACTCATCAATCAGTTTCCAATTTCACGATGATCACATTAATTAATTTACTTAAGCATGACATCATACGAGTTTACAATTAATGCAAACACAAACAATGTCAAATGACAAAAATCAAAAAGCAACAAGTATGAAAAACAACAACAACAACAACAACAATAAATAATAAACTCAATTCAATTGTCAGCTGCGAGCGGCGCAGCATTAATTTGTAATGGCACTCATCGGCGAATATTGAAACAATCGCGCAAGAAGTATCCACACACACACACACACACTCACATGTATAGAGACACGCATGGAATCAACATGCATAAATAAAATTGAAAATACAAAAAGTGCAGAATGAAGGTTTTGCGCGAGAAGAGAAAATGAATTATTGTCAGTGGTGCGCGCACGCCTCATAATTCCGAGAAATGTCTGACAAAGCGTTTGTATGCTCCGAACAATGAGTCGCAGACTTTGGCACTGGCCGCACGCTGTCCACACACATGCAAACATACATACAAACATATGTATGTATGTATGAACATACATAAATTCATGCCGTACAATGCGAGAATGCAACACACAAAAATACATGAAACAAAAATAACAAAAAAAAAAACAAAAATTACAAAAATAACAAAATATGCGCAGCCTGTGTGTGTGTGTGTGTGTGTGGGGCTACTGGCAATGGGCGAACAATTTTTTTTGTTTGAGGGCGCGCAATGCGAGTTTATTCCACTCGCATATGAACGGATCGCCAATGTTGCGCCTTGTTGCTTTTAGTATTGCGGTTGTTGTTGTTGTTGCTGGTGGTGGTATTGCTGCACGCGCACGTCGAATATTCTGAACATACAGAGCTGCTCTATTTGAGCTGCTCTTAAGCCAAAGTTGAGTATGTTGCCAAAGCCAGAGCCAAGAACAATGAAAGCAACAGCCACAGCAGAGAATAAGCCAAACAACAACAACAACAATAACAATAACAAATACAACAGCAGTAGCCACATCAGCAGCGACAAGAATGAACCGAACGACCGCGGCGCAGCTCATGAAACGTGACCAAAGTTTTATTTGCAAATTGAATTGAATTTCAAATGTTTCAATTGCAATTGAAAAGCCTCAAAGATACTTTGACACATGCGGCGAACACAGATAGAAATGTATTTGCGCGTGCCACATTAAGTTTAATTCGTTGTGCTACTCGTTTCATTACTACACACATACACACATAGCGCTGTTCAAGTTGGGACGAGGAGGTGAAGTGGGGTTAGGTGAGCAACATTTACATACAAATTTTAATTGCTCACCTCTTAAGCCGCATAAAGCAAAATTGCCATGCAATCAACGGTACTGGAATTAAATTTGTTGACAAGCGTTGAAATGTGTACAGTCTGTGCAAAAAGTACACGGAATTACTATGGGGGAAATGTTTAAAGTACACAATACAAAAAATACAAAGCGCAGAACTGAGTTGGCTGGAGGAAACTTTTGAGAAGAAGAAGAGAAGAAGAAGACTCTTAAGACTTCCAACTACTCTTAACCCATTGCTGCCGGGTACCAGTTCCGCCCATACGATTTTGATAAAATTTCATACACGACCTAGAAGTGACCCAAAATGATCAGAAACAACTTCAGCTTTATATCTCTGCACGTTGCTGAGATATTCATTAGGTATTTTGTACCCATTGCGCAGCAATGGCTGCTTTTTTCCATACTTTGTGAAGTGATCAGCTAAACACGAGAACAAAAGTTGTATTTTTTACAGGTGAGTTAGGAGGCAGACTTTTGTGAAGTTCTAAGGCCACTACGTTTCGTCACATTTTCCACCTCCGGAAAATTCACGAGTTTTGGAGTCTAGTAACTCTAGCTAGATGGCGAAATTTTAGGGTGACCTTCACTAGGTTAAGGTAGTTTCATCTTTACCCTAACTATCCCTATCAATGGTTTTGAGAGATCTCAAACATTGACTTTTTTGTGATTTTTTTAAAAAATAAATTTTCATGGGTAAAATTTTACCCATTAGGCAGCAATGGGTTAAGGTAAAAAAGGTGAGGCGTCTCCCAAATTGTAAGTTGACATATTTTCTAAAAAAACAGAACTTTATATAGTCTATGCTAAAATTTATAAAGTTGCTTTCAAAGTAAGCCACAATGCGTGGAATCAAACATTGTTCGATAGTTGATGGATTCAAATTCAGCTCTTCAATGAATTTTTTTATGTCCACCGATTCAAAACATCTTTCTAAAAGTGTTAATTTTCGCTTCGGAATTAGAAAAGTTGGCACTATTAACCCTAATTCCCAAAATTTAAAAAGTAACATTAACCCAGAAATGAGACTGTCACTGTTATATGAGCTAAATTACTGAAAACATTTGTTTAAAAAGTACAAAAACTGTCTAAAATGTTAAATTAATAAATTCAATATTCTATATATAATATTCTATATATAATATAACATTCCATTAGGGAGGATTACATAAAATAATGGAATCAAAAATCTTTTGGATTTATTACCATTTGAAATCTTTAGTGAGACTGTGAGGCTCACTTCTGGGAATTAGTGTTAAACAAATTAAATAATGTATGCATACTTTTTACACACACTGTACAGCACAAATGTATTTACACATATCTTACATAGTTGTTTATTGATTATAGCAAGTAAAATTCCATAAATCCATTAATACTTTATATTGAATATACTGTGCAAAATTATTATTTGAAAACTTTGTCAGAGCGTACGTAGCGCGGCCATAACGAACTATTTTGATGCTGTACACTGGATTGATGGAATAGTCATAATCACAGTGCTATGAGTTTAGGTAAGCCCAGGAGGAGTGGCCAATACAGCAGAGTAGTTAGTTGTTATATTAGAGAAGAAATGCTTCTTTTATGCGTTCATCTATTTCTCTTTTGAGTCATCTGTCGGGCTGCCGAACGTTTGGTGGGCAAAATAACGTTTGCAGAAGCTGAGATATTGGCATACAATTTAATCCGATCATGGCCAGTACCAAGAATACGAACTATATGTTCAGTTTAGAAAGCGTTGCAATTCGTTAAAAAATCTCATAACGACACAAATCATTAGCTCAACGATTTCTGAACAATTTACTATTAGGAAGGATTCAATTGCTCGGATGTGGTACTATTACTTCAACGGTTAAGAAATTACCGATAGTCCAGTCTGACCGTTGTTCGCAGTGGGCGCAGGTTGACTGAATTGGTCAACTCTTGAGCCAAATATGATCTATCAGCCAGCTTTTGTATAAAAGTCACTGAAAAAGATTTGAGAAACCTTTCTGGAGCAATAAGATTTGCAAATCTATAGGATGCTTTTTCTATTCCTGCCACTCTGTGCCTTTTCTATTAGAAACTGTAACAAACCATAGCAATCTTTGGCTTGTTGCAAGGGAAGGCACTTCAGCTTTCAGATCTTCAGAAAGAACTTTAGGAAGTTTCAATGAAGAGTGTTTCTGTTGAAAGGATTATGCATAGAAAGTCCTATCATCTCGCGGTGGTATCTACTGGAGAAGACGCGCAAATGCCGAAGACTTCTTCAAAGAATTTACAATTTAAGGTTGAGTCAATAAGTTTGTGTCAGTTCAAATTATTGCAATGGATACATCACGTGACTTGGCCAGAAGTCAGAAGCTTGATTCTTCTACCGAAGTTGTAGACGTGAACTAATTTCAAATTTGAACATGAAAAACTTGTCAGTAATCGTATGAAAAGAGCGACACCTCAAAAGTTTACCTAATTCTTTTTCCAGAGATGTGAACGTCAACTAATTTTAACTTTGAAACTGAAAACAATTTCAGCAATTATATAAACAGAGGCACACTTATGGTGTAGGGCATAAAAAAGTCGGTTGCAACTGACTGACACACACTTGTTTTAATCATCATCATTTTTAAATTGTTGGCATGCGCGCTCGACACATAATCCGGCGCGCTGTTATTCATTCAAATCACAACACACCAAACCAAACGCTGCAATTTTGCCATTCGGCTAGTTTTATTTTCATTTCAAACTTCTTTTTACAAATGCTTTATTTGCAAAAATTAGCATAATTATCTGAATTGGGCGCGTCGGCACGGTGCACGGGCACAGCGCGGCTGTAGTTGGCTCGCCTCGCGCTTTTTTTCCACCAAAAAGGAAGTAATAATTCGTGTTTTTGCTGCCGTGGCCAAAATGATTTATTACCAAGAATTATTTTCGTCTATAGCCAATTTGCATACAAAAATATTGTACAATATTTTGTGTACAATAGTTTTTTTTTTTTCGAAAGAGCATCGAGCACGTGCACGTGGTCAGACAAATAAAGTTGTTCGAATGCGAAATGCACTTACTTTGGAATAAATTTGCTGTGGACTCCAAAATGCCGCGTAAACTTTTGGTGTGATGATGCAACAGGCGCTCGAATTCGGTGGTGGCCTTCTGGCGTAGCTCCGCTTCGGTGGCGTTCGAGCAGCAATTGCCGCCGCATATGGCACCTGCAAGTAGGCAAATACCAAAAATCTCTATTAAATTTATGTATTTATGACAATAAGTAAAGTATTCAGAGTATTAACAAGTTGAATTATGAGTAAGTCGGCAGTTGTGGAATGGAACTCGATTTGGCATCGATTTAATTCTAAAAAGTAGAGAGAAGAATATCTCTCGATAAAATAAGTGATTTAAGGTTAATTAAAATTTTTAATATCAAAATTAAACAATTTTAAAAGAAAGCAAAAGTTGACTACAGTATTTGTTATAGAAACAAGTAAGAAGAATTTTGCTGCGTAAAAGATTTTAGTTGTACTGAGAATAATTAAATGGTCAGTACCGCACACAGGATTTTATTTTGGGGAATTTTTAGTACCACTTCTGAGCCCAATACCATTTTAAACCATATTTTGTACCAGCAATTTTTGTGTTTGGGAAGCGGGTTTGAACTCCCAATTCTCCTGTGTGCGCCACTGTGAATGGTACAGAGCGCAAGTTGAACTTTTACTAGTAGGAAAAAAAGGACCATTATGAATCACTTTATGCGTACTCTGGAAAAATCCATTAGTCCACTTTCGAAGCAAACCAGTTTATCTCTGATAAAGCAAAATAAATCCGAGATTTCAACATCTACTGAATGTGTTAGGAATGTGCCGAGAAGCTTTGACCCTCTCATACAAAGTCTTTGCTTATGCTGAACGGATCAGAAAGAGTTGTATCGTTTTTACTTCTGCAGAAAAGGAAGACTAAATATGTTCTATTTTTTACTATGTTATTGATTTGAAGTCACTTGAAAGCGTAATATTCATTCTGTCTCATCCAGATTCAGATCCAGATTCATCCATTCGTCATCCGTTCTGTCGAATATGGCTGGTCTTTTGGTTCTAATTCGAGTTACTAAGATTTGTTTGTCATACCGACTCGAAAAAAGTGAAACCATTTTCAACTTTTTACATACATAGGTATGTATGTATGTATTAGGGAAATCCCGAATCCCGAAATCGCGGGATCCAAAACAATTTCAGTTCCGAAAAATGCCGATATTGACAAAATCCGATCCCGGCATCGAAACATAAAAATAGCTTACTTTTTGCTTTTGTCACTTTAATTTCGAAAAAGGCAATCTTTTTTATTTAGTACAAAAAATAAATAAAATATTCCCTGTGACGTTTGAATAAGTTGAAATGCAACAATAGCTCTGTTTGTGTAAGGATGTACTAACTAGCTCTGTTTGGGTACCTTTAAAGTAAAAATTTGCCAGTAGCTAAAACCTGGAGAGTAAGCAAGCTTACGCTCCCAAAAATGAAGCCTTGGATGTACATAAGTAGTCAAAAATAAAATTTGTAAAAACTTGCAAGTCTATCCCTTGTTTACACAAGTCTGACATGCCACATTCACTATGCACAGCGAAATGGGTGTCAATAAGAGAGTTAAAAAAGAAACAGCTGATATAAAAGTTTAATTTGAGGTTAAAAGCTATAAGGAAACTTAACAATTTCCGGCCAATTTCCACATTTCTTGAGATAAAAATGTTTCCTTAAAAATATTGACTCTTATTGAACATTTTAGCAATAAAATACAAAAAAATTTCACAAAAATAATTTTAGTTAAGAATCACAGCTTCATCAAATTTGTACGATATATCGTACAATGGTCCGCAAAGGAGTAAAAATTCATGAATTTTTGGTTTCGGTTTTTTAAGTTTTATCAACAATTCATTGATTTTTGTATAGAAAACATAAATTATAACAACAAAAAATCAAAACGTGATTTTATTTTGATCGAAAGTTATATAAATTATATATATAAACAATTGATTCACATTTATTCGGCCTAATATAACCGTTGTTGTTGTTGCAAAGCTCTTTTCCCTCAATAAAATACAGAATCAATTAAAATTCGTATAGCTTTACAGAAAAATACTGAATATAGCCGAGTCTTATTATCGTAGTGGGAGTGGCAAGTACGCATGTCTAACCTTACATAAACCGTGTCTGCCCAGTAAAACAGAAACTCGTCTAGTAATTCTTATTGTTAATCGAAAAATGCCGAATAGCCGAATTTTATTAGCCACATGGCTTGCAGATGGGCGTGGCAGGCATACAAACGCAAAAAATCTGTTACCAAACCTATAACTTAAAAAAATGCAAACATAACTTGCAACCTTTGCTTTCCATTTGTACCATATTTCCATATATCGTACAATTTTTTTTAAAGACTCGGGAAAAATATTTAGACGCAAAAAATGTTTAATTTAGTAAGTTCTATAAATAAACTGAGATTCGAACTTTGAAATTGTCTCGCTTTTTAGTACGAAAAAGTATTACATATTTAAAAATTCCTACGCAGAAATACCGTCATTTGCTGGTTTTTCAAATTCTTGCAAAAAGCTGTTTACAAAACGCACTCATACTGTGTAGCCAGGGCTATTATGTTTTATATTTTTAAACAGAATGATACAACACAGCATACTTAATGCAAAATAAAAATAATAATTGCATAAAAAGTGCGTTCGCTGTCAAATAAAAAATCGTCGAAAAAATTGTACGATATATCACATCACAATTGTGTACAAATTTCCGGAAAGCGTTAAATTATTGATATTTAAATTAAATTATTGATATTGATACAAAATTTGAATTATTTTGAAATGACAGAGAAAAAGACTTACATATGATTTCACCTACTAGTATTGAACCAAAGAAATGTTTTTTATCAGCAAAATTAAATGCATGTTTGTTATTAATTTTATGTTATTTGTCAATAATATTCTTGGTTGTAATGTAAGAATTTGCAGAATTGTATTCAATACGAAAATAAAACGGCAGCCGCCGTGGCTCAGTTGGTTAGTGCGTTGGACCGCGAGTCGAAGGCAGCAACCTCAGGTTCAAATACTGCCTGTAATAACACCTAAAAAAAATAACGGGAAAACTCGTTTTCTCTTTCGGTGGCTGTCCTCTCAGCTGAAAATGGCAAACCTCTGAGAGTAAAAATTGCTTATGAAAAAGCTCCCAACCTGCCGTTCGGAACCGGCATAAAACTGTAGGTCCCTCCCACCCGCGTACAAATTCACACGCACAACACGGGTGGTTGCGGGAAGCTAGGCCTTAGTCTCGCGTAAGCGGGCTGTCGTGCCAGTCAATTATTATTATTATTATTACGAAAATAAAATGTATTTGATTGAAAAATACTTTTGATTCAGTTCCTTAAAAAATATATTCAATGCCGAAAAAATGCCGGTTTTCCAGGATTGCGATTTTCAGTCCCAAAAATCCCAAGATTGTTAAACTGGTCCCTAATATGTGTGCATATTTTATTTATTTAAATAAGTATCTACGAATGTGTGTCTGCATTTGAGTTCCAAACGTCAATTCATGCAAATTGTTTGCCGCCTCAGAAATCTTCTCAAGCCTTGACTCTTGCCGAATTCAAACGCACGAAACGAAATTTTGTCTGAAAATTGAAAAATGTTCCATTGCAAAGCACACCCAATAAAATTGTGCAGCAATGTGGAGAATGCAGTGAAAAGTTGCCGTCAACGACACTTGCAATTTTTGCAAACTGCTGTCACAGCAGCAACAACAATGGGCACAAGAACGAAAGAAACATGTCAGCACCACAGCTCGTCATGGCGGCTCGTGTGTGCAAATTGAAATTTCAAAATATGTACAAAAATGTAAAAAAAAACACTCAACGAACGTACATACATATGTCATGTACATACGTATGGCGGGCTGTGTTGTGCACAACGTCTGCCGCCAACCGTCTGTCGGCCGACATCAATGTGTGTCAAGGTATTTGTCGCGTGTGTGTCGTGCGACGGCAGTGCACGTTTTTGTCAAACTCGCTGCTGAGCTGCGTCGAATGTTGTTGTTGCAGCGCGCTGCAACGTGCTGGCGCTTAGCGGCCACCAAAATCCCGCACACGTGCTGGCATTGGAAGGTGCCGCGCCACCAGTGCTCGGCCTCGCCAACGGCATTGCTACCGGTCGACACGCCCCCGAGGCGGCTGTTGCCTGATGCGTGTGTGGCAGTGTGGGCGCAGTGCAATTTGTATCAGACCAGCGCCCGGTGGCACACGCATGGGAAACTCACACCTAGACTGAGGCTTTTCAATGAAAGACAGGATTTAACATTGCAGCTCGCTCTCCTCCCCCGAGGCGTTTTCACTGCGCTTATGAAAAGCGCAGAGGCTGAAAATCTACTTACGCTGACCAGCAGCGCCGAGGCCAAAACACAGTCGGTGTCGGTACAAGCGGAAAAGCAGCAGCAGCAGCAGCGGCAGAACAGCCGGGAGCGGTGCGCGGCATCGGCACACGTGGAGCAGGCAGAAGGTCAACAACAACGAGTAATGGGCGGTGCGAGTGCCTTGGCCCCATGCGGCACAACCTGGCATTTAGAGGCGTCGCTGCATGTGTCCACCCAGGTTTGCATTTACGCGTTGGCTGTATGTGTGTGTGTGTGTGTGTGCGTGGCATGATTGGAATTTTTGAGAGCGAAAGAGCTTTGCCAACACGCTGCCGAATGTTTTCGTTGGCTGCGGCGCTGTGTCACGGTCGCTGTTTGGCGACGTTGGCAATCACGCACACACACACACACACACATACACATTATAGCATTTTGCCATCAGATTTGCATTCGACCCTTTGCCGCGTTCGCTTTGCCTTCCATTTCCCCGCGGAATTTTTGTGCTTCTGCTTGCTTATTTATTTTCGCTCCTTATTGTGTAGTTGCATTCAATTCAATTGCAGTCTGGCCTCCGCGTTGTTTTTGTTGTTGTTGAATTTCTAAAAATGCCAGCACCATTTCGGCATTGCAGCAAAGTTCTGCGCACACATTTCACTGTTTCAGACATTCGGACGCCGCGGCTGCAGTTGCATTCGTGTGGATCGATGCGCCGACAGAGCAAAGTATTTTCGTCGCCTAAAGGAGGAGAGGCGGCGCGCGACGCTGGTCGAGATGGCGCACGATTTCTTATTTTATTCGCTATCGGTCGCTGGCGTGCAATTGTTCATTGAATAGTGCGCCGAGTAGGGGAGGACGAATGTCTATTTTTGTGCTTGTCCACAGTTTTAGTGCAGTTTTTGTCGCTTAAATTTGTGTATACGTGGTTTTTTATTGCACTTTTCGAGGTTATAAAGTTGACATTTGGCAAAGTTTTGAGCGCATTCTGGCAGTTTGTCTTGTCTTGTTTCGAGGGGAGCGTAATGTGCTGAGACTGCTGGTATTTTAAGGAGGCGGAGAAAGGCGTGTGTGCCAATTCTGCTGGCTCAACGTACGAGCATATTTCACTTTCACGACTTGCGCCCCTGGAGGGAAAAGAAGTTGAAGTAGTTCGCAAGCAAACAACTTTTAAATGAGTGAAACTTAATAAATAACTAAGCAAGAATATTTACGAGGTCACGTGTTTGGCGTAGATAATGCATTTGTGATGCAAAGTAGAAAATATATCTAGCACCAAAAGATAATAAAGTTTCCATGAAATCTTCTTTGAATTTCAGGCTTCCTCAGGAAGGCTGGGTTTGTTATTGGTAATCGAAGTATGTATAAGCTCCAGACTCACCAGAAAGCCTTGATTTATTTTCAAAATTGTACCAAAGACATCTAACTATGTAGCTATAGAGTTATATGGCCTTTGGTCGAGCTATTCTGTTTCAATGATGGTGAGAGTTATTGACCTGTAACGTCAGCAGTGTCAAGCAAAAGTTCACTATATCTCGTCAGCAGTTTGTTGTCCTCTTTAGAGAATAACATACAGTTTTATAATATTCCATCACAAAACAATTCTTCCGTTCTCAACAGTTCGTTTGAGTTTGCTTTAAAAACGTGATACAAATTTTAATTTTTTTTTAAGAAAATAATTTGATTTACACAAGCAGGTTTGACCTTAGCGCCATGCAAACCCTCTACTCTCTGAATTGTGTTTTCACTTTGTTGATATATTTGCAAATGGTTTAACATTTTCTATAATGTAAACCTGTACCTCAATAAATAATATTTACATTCATTTCCTCACTTGATTCCGATCAATGGAATTACTCTTGAAAAATTCACGTTGAAATGGAATTTGTTGTCACTTTTGTGGTTTTGATTTGATTAGATTGGATTTTGTGGTCGTTTACTTGTGTGCACATTTTAGTGCTCAAAAATGCTTTAAAACACTTGAGTGGTTTTATGAAAACAATATACAAATATTGCGGTTTGAAGAAGCATTTATTTGCGCATATGAAAAGCGCAGTTAACGCTTTGTGTCAAGTCATATTACGGCTACAAGCCTATAGAAAAAATCAAGTAACAAACTGAAATTTATGCAGCCAGAGTAAGTGCGTATATAGGAAATGGCATTGTAATATTGCGGCCATAAAAGTGTACTCGTAGTTAAATTGCTTACGAGATAACTTGAGGACCGATGCCTGCAAGTGCTTAATAAACTATGAAATTTGTATGTAGAACTTGAAGAAAATACTCTGGGCTCCAAGGCACAGTATTTGAGACATGGAAAAAGAAAGGTAATATGGACGAGCAATTGAATTGACGAAACAGTGAAGTCTTAAATCAACCAAAAAAAAGCTATAATCAAGCAGAGAAACCTTGAGCACTCAAACAATTCTCAAGCACTAAAGCACACTTTGATTTCCTTCGAACATTATGAACCCAAATGGAGGCCAATGTGCTCCAGATTCAACAAAAAAATAAGTCAGGAGCACATAGTCACTATCTCAGATTAGAAAAGGCTTTCTGAAAAGGCAGTCTGCAGGTTCCATGAAAAAGAGGACTAAACTTCTGGCTATTTCATTATAAGTGATAATTCTCAGTGACGTTGTTGACTTGCAGAAGGAAAAGAATAAGAAAAGAAGCCAAAAAGGAGCATACAAAATGAATGTTAATCATTTGAATCCTGAAACTCCTTGAACTGTATTAGGATTCAACTGATTGCGAGTGTTCTGTAAGCAGTAAAAGGAAGCACTGACTATTTTTCTTTGCTGTTATCCAAAAAGAAATAAATAATCATTTTCCATTTCCCACAACAACAAAAATCATAATAAGAGCTCATGAAACAATTTCAGAAAAGCAAGTACCAATCAATGTGTATGATCCTTGATGTAGTGAAGATGATTTCGCCATAAATAAATGTTTTTACAAGAAAATTGCATATCTCGAGAGAGGATAAAAGTTGCAGTGAGCGCAGCTATGCTACTTCTGCCTCGAGTGCTGCCCTCAGACGCTTGCATTGCAAATGTGACCTCCGCGATGCGCCATTTTGCGCGCGGCATAAATAAATTAAAAAGCCAAGTCCTGGAAAAGGATAATAAGGCGTAGACGACGTTGTTGGACAATTTAACTTAAACAACTTGCGTCATAAGTACACTGCATAATTTTGTTGTTGTTGTTGCTATTGTTATTGTTGTTGTCATTTTTGTTGCACCTTACTGTTTTTATTGCAGTTGTTGTGCATTTTGTTGTTATTACTGTGGGTGTGTGTTACACATACATATGTACAGTATTGTTGTTGTTTTTGTTATGGGCACTGTTGCAAATGTGTACTTAAAACTGTGGTTTTATTGTTGTTGTTGTAGTGGCTTTCGCTGTTATGTCGTTTTGGTGCTCATTTTGTTGGTTGTTGTTGTTGTCTGCATTGTTTCAGTTTTTGTCTGTTGCCGCAGTTGTTCGCACTGGATTGAAATGAGGGAGGTGGGAGGGGGGAGGGAAGTGATGCGGCGGTGGGAGTGACGGTGGTAATTCCCTTCCCACACTGGCAGCAACAAACAAGAAAACATAACAAAAACACCAGCAACTGCTGTTGTTTACCGCAGGAGCAAAATTTAAATTGCGCGACGTTTGCTTGCGGCGCGTTGTAAATGTGCAACATTAAAGTTGCACATTCTGATGCATGTGCCTGTGTGTGTGTATGTGAGTGAGTGCATTCACATATTTGTATGTATGTGTGTGTGCGCTGACTTGCACTAGTTTTATGACGTTGCGCGTTGTCCTTGTGCTGGCGGCAAAACTGGAACGCTCCACTTTTTTGCCGCTGTTTCAGTTTTCTTTTTAACAACAACAACATACGCACTGCTTTTGTCATTTGTGCTCGACGTGCCACATGCTGATGTGTGCCACACAGTGTGGGGCAGCATGCCGCATTATTTCGTAACGCTGTTGCGCGCCACATTTCGGACATTTGCGCCATGGCCCTTTGAAACGCGGCTGCAGCAGCCGAGCTGTGCGGCGGAAGAGGCAATGGTGGGCAGTATGTGGCACGTAGCAGCCACAATGTCGACGAGGCGTGTTGGCCTTGTGCGCGGCACTATTGAATATTCACAACTGAGGCGTTTTTCTGTGCTGCGGTGCATGTGGCATGCGGTCGCCGAAAGAGCTAAAATAACGCCGAGTGCAACTTTGGCTATTTGCAAATTTCCCCAGCACTCATTTGCACCTAATCGCAGATATGGCTGTGTGCGTGTGTGTGTGTGTGTTTATGTCATCAGCCCTTCAGCACATGGCGCTTGGCGCTTGGCATACAACAGATGTCAAGTGTCAAGTGCTGCGCACTGCAAAATCCAATTAACAAATGCACTTCAGACGCAACGCTCGTCTGTGTGGTGGGTGGCTGCGGCTGCGTCTGTGTGTGTTTTGGCATGGCCCGCACGCTGTCTGGCGCTAATGATGCCATTAAAATAATGCGAAATTGATATTTTCAAATTGGTCTGCGGTGCTTCTCTCCTCTCCACCCGCTAAGCCGTCAATGCTCGCCAGTCGTTACGTACTATTTGTTTCCCATGTTGAGCAGCAGTCACACCCAAAATGAAATGAAAATGTTTCAATTTTAAATGCTCTGATATGGAAACAGTGCCAAAAAGTGGGCGAAAAGTGGGCGAGTAATCGAGAAGACGTCGGTAATATGTACTTTATAGGTGGAAAGTCTTAGAAGGAGGAGACTTCCGCATGTATAGTTTCCCATAACTTGCACTTTGAACATTCCAGATTCTGAACTCCTGTTCACCTCAGTGCAGAGTTTAATAAAAAACTGACTACAAAACTAAACTAATTATTTCCACAACACAAGGAAATATGAAATTTTTCCCTGGTGCATCGATGGCGTTGACGTTGCACTGGGTGGCGCTTCAATTCGCATGCGCCCTGACGGTGGCAATTGGCGAAAGCGACGAGTGTGCGCATTATCCGTGCCATGCTGCTAATGTGGTCTGTTTGGCTCACACACACACATACACACATATAGTACATACAGCTTTGTGGCGCTTGGCGAACGGGCTGTTGCATCATGCATCATGGCGCTTTGTTCTCCCCGCTAACCGGTATTTGAGTTTTGTCTGGTTTTGTTTTTTGCTTATCGCGATTGTTTGCGTGTAATTTCACTAATTATGCTGTTGGCTTAATTAAAATTCTGCGGCTCCATGCCGCACATGCTTCCCCATGACTGCGGCTGTGGGTGCGTGCGTGCGTGTGTGCGTGTGAATTTTAATATTTGCATTGGTGTGTGTGCGTTGTGGTCTTTCGCTCTAAAGTAACGAGATTTATTGTTCATTATTTCTTTACTTTGTCGTTCATGTGCTGACGTTTCGACGGGCAAAACACTGTGGAAACTAAATATGGTTGCATGCAGATTATTTAGTACAGAATAAAAGGAAATAAATGCATAGCAAACAAATGAAGTGAAAGTGGAAAGCGAATGTCGGGCACTTACACATTCCGTTCATTCAGAAAAGCTACTCGTTGCTGTGCGAGTACTGAACGAGTGCATACTTAGTTTATTACATTTTTCTGAATATGGCAGTGAAACTGTTAATGCAAAGAGATATTGTTCATAAAATTATTTAAGTTTCATGTATTCGAAAAAAGTGAACATGCAGGATGCATTAGGGACCCAAGGCGTAGATAACAAAGTGATTGCAAGATTGACATTTTGCTCAAAACCGCATTTTCGCCTTTTTCAATGTCATCAGTTGTTTTGCTCTTGTTTGTGTTTTCTCAGACCTTGACAATTGTCACTTACGCTATGTTCTCAATGAAGTTGTGACGTTTGAGAGGGCAAACGTTAATATCGCTATCACTTTGTTTAAAAATCTCAGTGTATTGGGATACGCAGTCAACAGACCTTTTCTCTCAAACTGACACCTTGATAACTTGCTTCGAAGTATTTATTTCATTATGGCTTCGAAGTAAACAGTTCAATAAGCGAAAAGCTGTCATTTTGGCCACTTGTAGACATTCGTAAAGGACATTTCTACGTTGTTGTGATATCACCTTGTTGTGATGTGCATCACATCTCATTTAGTTAACCGTGAGAAGGTTAATTTGGCATTGGGAGAGCAGAAATAAGTTTAAGGAAATTATGTCCATTCGATATGAAATCCGGCTAAAGGTAAAAGAAATGATGGCACAATTATCTGAAGAGGGAATAATAATAATAATTGACTGGCACGACAGCCCGCTTACGCGAGACTAAGGCCTAGCTTCCCGCAACCACCCGTGTTGTGCGTGTGAATTTGTACGCGGGTTGAAGGGACCTACAGTTTTATGCCGGTTCCGAACGGCAGATTGGGAGCTTTTTCATAAGCAATTTTTACTCTCAGAGGTTTGCCATGTCCAGCTGAGAGGACAGCCACCGAAAGAGAAAACGAGTTTTCCCGTTATTTTTTTAGGTGTTATTACAGGCAGTATTTGAACCTGAGGTTGCTGCCTGCGACTCGCGGTCCAACGCACTAACCAACTGAGCCACGGCGGCTGAAGAGGGAATACCATATAGAAAAATATGTAAATCTCTATACATATAATTGTTTGGCTTGACTGATTGACTGACTGATTCATCATCGCTCACTCCAAAACGCTAAAGCTGCAAATATGAAATTCAATCTGTACGTATATCTTGAAAAATGAACCTCCGTAACACGGGATTTTTTGAAATTCTGGGTCTAAAGGGGCAAAATATGAGTTAAAGTGTTGTACAAATGACAACTTACTTCTTATACTTATAAATGAATTGTTATCAACTTGTTATCAACTTGTGGCATGCAAAAGAACTAACTCTTAAATGCCGATGTTTTTGTAATGAAATAAATAAAATAAAATAAATAAGTAAAGAAGCTTGATTTAATGGGCCTATTGATGTCAAACTTGGTACAAATACTTCAAATCAAAAATAATTCGACACGTATTTTTTAATTTTTTGAAAAACAAAATTTAACCCTTTCGACCCCGCATATTACCTTGTGTCTTGATATTACTTTTTGGTATTTAAATCATGAAACACTTTCCTAACAAGTGTGTACACGACATTTGAAGTCGCCACGCATCTTTGTTAGAGTTCTAGAGCTGATTTACTTTTGAACAATTTTAGCTTAAAACGGGTTAAATAAATTTTGTATCAATATTTTTTAATAACAGAAAAATTATTTAATATTTATGGAAAAATACAAAATTATCACTTTTTGATTTGATTTAACCAGTATTAGAGAAACAGGGTTTTGATCAAACGCGCCCAATTCGTAGACTTCAATTAGAACACAAACTTTCCCTGATATCGCTGCAAATTATTGGAAATTATTAGTGTCCGACCGAATATTCGGTTTCGGTTTCGGCCCAAATAAGTGGTTTCGGTTTCGGTTTCAGTTTCGGCCAAAAAATGGCCGAATAGCCGAAACCGAAACTTTCTAGAATATTTTTTACATTTTATTGTGTAGCAGATATATACTTGTAGTAAAAGGAGGAGTAATTTAGATGCCAGCAATGTAAACAAACTTATTTTTTTAGCATACAATATTAAATTATTTAATTTTGAATATTATCGAGTAAGGTACGAAAGGGTGATTTCTTCTTGTTTACGTTTTTAAAAAATGAATAAATTGTTTTTATTAATAAGTATTTATTTATTTATGCTATGTTTGTTTGTTTGTTCTTTATTTACTTAATGTAAAATTCGTTTGTTGAAAAAAGTGCTTGATATGGTGATTTTTATTTCAACTAGAAAGTTTCGGTTTCGGTTTCGGCCGAATATTAAAAAAAAACCGAATATTCGGTTTCGGTTTCGGCCCAAAAAAGTGGTTTCGGTCGGACACTAGAAATTATTTTGGGGATAACAGTAAAATTTTTGTAATTTGTTTTGAATTCACTTCTAAAAATATTAGTTTGTTGGTGCCTACTTAAATTAAACCCATAAATCAATCGTAGCTTTTGCTATAAGATGACAAACAGGTGAAGTTGCTCTCAGGCAACTTTGTGGTCGAAATGGGTAACGGGTTCAATGATGGGTTAAAGTTTGTGAAACTGTGAAAAAGCATGATTTAATGGGACTTTTGACCTAAAAATAGGTGAAAACACGTTTTTTAAAATCGAAATCTGATGGGTCAACGATGGATTAAGAGTTTGTATAAGGAAACATGATTTAAGAGGTTTATTGAGTTAAATTATGGTGAAAACACTTCAAATGAAATATAATTAGACGAGCACTTGTTCATAAAAATCTAACGGGATCCACAAAGGGTAAGAAGGAACTTGATCTATTGGCCCCATTGACTTCAAATGTGTCATATAGAAGAATAGAGAGGATTTAATTTTAGCTTTCCAGTATTTGTTGTGTGTAAATTATGAATTTTTATACAGTTGACAGTCGGACAAAACATGCCATATTTATTAATATTTTGATAAACCAATGTGGATCTAAATATAAATATCCCGCCCTAATTTTTTGTGTGTATTGATTTTGCATATTTTCGGGCAAGTCGTGAAACTATTTATTTATCATAAATCCAGTAAAATATGCATTATTCATTATTAAATCGAAATTTTGTTCGTGCGGGTTTTTAAATGCCTAAATACGTATTGGAGTAGACGAAAATCAAAATTAAACTTGAAATTCATTTATTTAGTTAGATTAACTAATTTATTTTCGGCTCGAAATTTGCCTTGATTAGATTTTAATTTGTGTGTATTTGCATAAACGTGCGCATTTGTTTGCTTGCTTAATTAAGTTTGTGGCCGTGTCGGTTGGTTGATTGGACAATTTGCTGCGTACATACCATTATAAATATTTAGTACAGATATGTGGTACACGTGTGCGGAATTTGTTTAGACGCATAAGTGCGGGTTTAGCGAAATCAAAGACTCATTAAAGCAATGAATTGTTTATTTATTTTACATATAACTGCCCAAATGAGTCAATAATTAAAATCGCTATCTAAGCGATAGATAAATTAATTCGTTTAATTTTAATGCAATCGCTTTGGCGCTCATTGACGCAGCGGGAAATGGAAATAGAAGCGGCGGCCGCGGACAGACCGCAAATGCATTTCGCTTGAATTTGGTGCAATGAATTCGCCGCATGCAAAGCACCTGCGATGCTGGCAGTGCAACGGGCGGTGTGGTTCGAGAGGGGGGGCACAGTTCGCAGCAATGCAATAACAACACAAACGGCGACACTCTGTGCGCTTTATGAGCAAAATTCAATATATACCACTTTGACATCATTCGAGCGCAAACAGTGGCGCACACAGGATTTCATTTTGGGCGAAAAGTGGGGATTTGCGTACAACTTTTGAACTCAATTCAATTCGTAACCATATTTTGCACCAGCAATTTTTGTATTTAGGGGGGTTTGAACCCCCAAACCCCCATCGCCCCTGTGTGCATTTCTGAGCGCAACTAAAATGCTTTACAACAATAATGTACAACAACAGCAACAAACACAGCAACAAGCATTTGTAACGCAGCGAGTGAATTAGAGACTCAAGCAATCATACGCCCACATTGAACCACGCCCACAGTAAAAGTTCAACCTGAGACCATTAATTATGCAAAATCGTAAATCAGCAACAACATTTTCCAAGTAAAAGCTTTCCAACAACAACCAAAAAAAATGCACAGCATTGTATTTGTTCGAAAGAAAAACAGACAGCAAAGAAAATTTGCTCAACTAACTCAGTTGTTGTTGTTTTGGTTTATTGTTTGCTGTTGTTGTGCAATTGTTATTTTCCATTTTTGTATTGTTGTAGGCGTCAATGTTTTTGTTTTGTTGTTGTTATTGCTCATTGCTCACACATTTACCACACAAAACAATGATAACAAATGCAGCAACAAAGTACGCTTCGTTCTTGTATTTATTTGAAAATATAATAAATTGTTGCGCATTGTTGTGTTGCGTATTTATAGTTGCACCTTGTGATGTCTCACTTGGCAAATACTCATTCGAAAAGTTGTTGTAGCGCGTCATTCATACACGCACTTCCCCACGCACGCACACAGAGAGACACAGATGCAAAGAAATAAATAAATAAATAAATAGATACACAAGCATCGTTCGAATTGGCTGTAGTCAATAATGCCCTCTGCTGGTGCGCTGTAAATGGATTAATGGCGGCAATTTAAAAATGCGAGTATTAAATCAAGCATGAAATTGCCGACACAGCGGTTCGATGCCGCGGTAGCGCCCATTCGCATTCTTCAATGTACACATTTAACCCTCATTCGAACTTTGTTGTCGGCATTGAATTTGAATTGCCACGAGCATTGACTCCATGTCTAACAGTGAACTTTTCGCATAAATTGCTGATTGAAAGCCATTGATTGATATTAAAAAAATATATACAAAACATATTTATTAATATATATTTTTTCTTTTAAATTAAAAAATTAAAAAATTGTACAACAAAATTATTTAGAAATAAAATATATAACAACAATCCAGAGAGGAACCAAGTAAGTAATTAGAATAAAAAGTCGCGAGGGTTAAAGAAATGTGAAGAGAATTGTCTGAGGAGGAAATATCATATACAAGAATGTGTACATTATTTACTTAATACAAGAATAACTGAGCACATATCTACATACTACACTTAAAAAAAATGTTTAAAAATGCTCTACGAAACTTCGGAGAGAGTTGGGTTTGTTCAACAATTTAACATTGCATTAAGAAAGATTTTATTGAAGTTGAAGCGGACCGTGAATTAGGAACACATTAAAGTTAAAATTGTTCTAATTGATGCGCAGTGACGCACACAAGATTCCATTTGGGCGCAAGGGGGTTTTGCGTACAACTTTTGCGCTCGATTCCATTTAAAACCATATTTTGCACCAGCAATATTTGTACTTGGGGGGTCTCAACCCCCAAAACCACCGCCCTCTGTGTGCACCATTGTCGATACAAGATCGATTAGCAATGTTTATGCGAATGTAGATGTGTATTTTCAATACAGAGACGTTTCTGTTGAGACGGAAGTGGATCCCAATGTAGCACAACTTAAGAAGAACTTAAGAATTCAGAGCTATTTTGACCTTTAAACACTCATACTGGCTTTGAAAATGGTGGAAGAAGTACTTAAAAAGTTTCCAATTCATACTTTACTGATTAAAAGTAAAAGATTAATACAAAAAATAAATATTAACAATAAATGAATATAATATAAAAAAATGCAGAAAACCGATTACATTCGAAACTAATGCAAGATTTGACTTTTTTTAATTTTACGAGGGTGATCTGAAAATTTTCCGACCAAAACATGAAGATGGTAAAAAGGTAAGATATCTATTTGTGCCTTTTGTGAAAAGTTAGTGAGTACCTTCAATAATTGAGTAATTTCAATGTTTTGGATGACAGTCGTTTGAGTCAATGGACGTGAGTGTCTTTGTGATGTAAATGGAAAATGAGTGCTTTTGTGAATCGAGTACCTATAGAGCAGTCATTCAATGTTCTTATTGTACAAAAATTTAAGACACACTGTATACAGCGACTGAATCATTCAGCAACGTAAAATTTTTAGCAGCAAAACTGGCCGTACAGGACATATAAAAACTGCTACCTCTGAGGATAACATAGCAGTTCACCAAATGGTATTAAACAAGCGTCAAATTAAAGTAAAAGTGATAGCAAATGCTATGAACATGTCCAAGGAACGTGTTTGCCACAACATTGAATCAAGATTAAGAAAGCCAAAGACCAAATATGTGTTCGAATGAACATTTCCAACGCTCGTTAGTGCAATCTAAGCGCAATAAATCAGAGTTTTGGCGCCGATCAATTACTGTGGATGAAGCTTGGATACACAATTTCAACCCAGAAACAAAAATGCAGTCAAGACATTGGACTGCGAGGAGGAATCAGCTAAAAAAAAAACAAAAACTGTTTTTTTCGGCTGGGAAAGATGCTGACTGTTTTTTTGTTTGGGATAGTTAACTCAATGGATTATCTTCAAAATGAAGGAACCATTACAGGCGCATACTACACATTATAACTTGATAAGCTGAAGGCAGAAATTGAGAAAAACAGCTACACTTGCAGAACAAAAAAAATCACAGCACAATGCTTGCCATACCATGAATGCCATAGAATCCATGAACTGCGATTGGAGCTGCCCTCCTTACTCATCAAAACTGGCCTCAAGCGCTTTTTTCCTCCCTGAGTAGAAAATTGCGCTCGGAAGACAAATGCGTAGGCCATCACTTTCGTAGACTATTATTTTGCAGAGAAAGATGCCGAATACTACACGTATTTAGAAAAGTTAAAGCAATTGCTGGGAGAAGTCTGCACACTTACAAGGAGACTGTGTAGAAAAATAAAAATAAATTTAAAATAAATAAAAAATGTTCTGTATCATTGTTTAATGCCTAAACCCATTTTCAATTTAATTAAAATAATTTAATTTTGTTTAGAAATAAGTTCTTTGCTTTTCCTGCTTATTTACTTAATAGCTTTTAATATATTTATTTTTAAATAAATTTTAATTATTTTAACTTTTCAGATTACGCTCGTATATATATATACATATAGATTTTGCACACAAAACATGCTAAACATTTGTAAGAAAGATATCTTTTATGACAAATTTTTATGCATTTTTGAGCACAATAAATACAGCCAAAGCAACACTTTGTGAACTCCCTAAATCCACTTTCAATTTACTTAAAATAAATTAATTTTGTTTACAAATAACTTCTTTGTAATTCCTGCTTATTTACTTAATCACTTTTAATAGATTTTTAAATAATATTAAATTATTTTTAACTTATGTTCAAAAGTGCAAAATCACTTAAAAAAATCACCATTAAACGTTTTTTGGAGTGTAGCCAGAAAAGTGCGTTGGGGCACAGCCAGATGGAGCACACACACACACACACACACATACACACATATGATAAATGGCTTCCCACAATGGATGAGTACAGATCTACATACGTATATATACTCGTATAGAATGAATTTATGATTTTCGCACACCTCACCATAAACAAATTTCAATTATAGACTCGTTGGAATTCTGCGTCGATGCTACACCCAGCAGTGAACAATTGAAGGTCAAAGTTGTGCGAGATGGGCCTTCGCGGTTCGCAGAATGACTTCAGCTCTATATTGGGCCTGATGCCTGTCGATTGTGCGTCATTGTGTTGCACGCGCCCGGGTTGTAAGCGTTCGCGCATATGTGGCTGCGTTTCGAATGAAAATGAATACAAATTTAATAAGAAAGCATTAAATACAAAGCACGTCTTTGTGTCACAGCGAACACGACGCAGTGTCTGTGCGATTTACAAATGTGTAACGATTTTTTAATTTTATGCCGCTTTATTTTTGTTTTCAGCTATTTGCTTCTAAATTGGACACGTTGAATTTATTAATGAGTGCAAATGGGGAGCGCCCTGGACTGGCACAGATGTTGTTGCTGTTGTTATGGTTGCAATGCAAATTGCACTCGTGCAAAATACCCAACTGTGCCTGTTTGTGCTGAATGACAATTCAGTGCGGTGCCCGACAATGGTCAAAAGCAGGAATGTTGTAAATAAATCGCAACCAATTGTAGGGGTAATGCTTTAAATTGTCATCTGACTGTTACATGCAAATAAAACACTGTAGAAATGGTTATACATATAAGGAGGTCTCCGGGATTGAGGTAGTCGTTTTGCTTGGAGCTGTTAAAGAGCAACAAGAGTTGGGTTGTTTAGGTGGGAGAATTCAAAAATCACTCTATTCACTTAGTGCTGGTACAGTACTTTCTGGATACAAGCCCAAATTAGGTCACGAAAAATCCTCATAAACAAAATACGGAAAAATTCCCAGTTAATGCATTTCCTGCTTAAAAGATCTACATGTTTATAACGTTGCAAATGTGTCAACTATTTAAAGAAATTTATAAAAATAAATTCCCGGTAAGAATAAATAAAAATATTGGCTGTAATGCTGCCGTGATTCGTTCCATAGACAAAATTCAAAAAATTTATAGTCTCAGAATTTAACGATTATGATGTCATTTGAAAGGTAAAACTACAACTAAGAACACCAAAAAAAATCTGTGCAAAAAATTAATTAATGTGTGTGCAAAAGCGTTTAAACTTTTTTCACAAAAAAATGTAAACACATATTTTCTGTTTTTTAGTCTATTGAGTAAAAAAAATTTTTTAAATACTTGGATGCAAAGAAGTTCCTAAAACTTTAAATACAGATTAAGAAATGATGTGGCCATTTTCGCTTTTAATGTTTTCTCAAAAGTTGCAAAGCTCAGGCTTTTACATCACTTTTAATTCAAAATATTTTTCTAAATTAAAAATCGGAAAAATTTACAAAATATCTAAAAAGTATGTAAAAGTATGTTCCTGGATTTTTTTTATTTTAAGAAGCATTCTTTATTTGTCGGATAATATAATTACATCCTCAGATATTTTCCGATCTCAGAAAATAATTATATTTGAAAAGTGGTCTAAACACCAATTTTTCGAAAAAAAAAATTTTTTTTCATCCCTAAAAGTATGCAATCAGCATGAAAAATTGAGAAAACCGCAAAAAACCGAAACATACGTCTATTATTATTGATTTTATTGCAAAACTAAAGAGTCCTAAGAAAATTTCTGTTACTCTTTGCAATTATCAATGCTGATGTTACCGATTAAATGTAAAATCTGAAAAATCTAGCCAACACACTCGTTGCTATAGCGCACCAAAAATGACGAAAATTGCAAATTGAAGTCTCAGACATTGCCAAACTGCAAAAGTTTAAGAAAAACAAAATGGATATTTCACATCAGCCGACCATGATTAACTAGTATACCAAATTTTATGAGGAACGGACCACTCCTTCTAATTTTATCCCGCGGCTGTATGGAATCGAATCACTGTGCATTCTGATGATTTTTTCTATTTTGATATATTTATTTATCTGTATACGTTCAACAAATGAAATTTTAAAAAGGTACAAACACATACAGGGTTTTTTTAAGGTTAAGCGAATTTTTTGTATAATCCCCAAAAGTGATATTAACCGGAACTTTCATAAAGGACTTCCTCGGCTAAAGTATTAAAATTTTGAGCATTTGCTCGGGTCTTATGTCCAAAAAATACTATACTCGTATTTCTAAATATCTACTTATTGACAACTTGAATAGATAGTAAAGTATGTTAAACCATCTAATATTATTGTAAAAGTCGGAGAAAAAAAAGGTTCTAAAAAGGAACTAACTGGTTCTCCGGGCTCTTGAATAATTAGCAGTAGGGACACATCACTACTTCCTTTTTGTAGGATCCGTTTTGATCCTTAATCCATGGCCTAACATATGTTTGTCTTGCGACAAGGTCAACCTAACCTAACCTAGGAGTGCGTTCCTTACTAAAGATCAGCAAAATACTACTTTTTTTATTACATGAGATAAGAGATCGAGGTAAGTAAATGAAGATTATACATTTCGTAGTTTCAAAAGTTTAATCCTGCCTGGTTATCCTGCCAGTTGAAGTTTTAACATTTTACAATATTAATCCTTTACCAACACTCGATCACATTAAAGTTGTAAAATTTTAGTACAAACAGCTTAAAACTAAAGTCATATACTTTCGAAGCAAGCAAATCTGGCAACCCTACGCTGCACCATAACTTTCTAATGATGTACTACAGTTTTGATGGCTGCTACCAGACAACTGCCGTCGACTATTTTATTGGAAAGGTCGTAAATCTCCGACAAAATGCAACGAAACGTTGCTCTCTTCAAACAGAAACATCCGCCTTTTCCTCCTTTTTGTAGTGCTTCTTTTTTTTTTTGAGCCACAATGCGCCGCACCGGTGAAGTTATTGTTTTCCTAACACTTGAGCCGGGCGGCTGTTGACAGTTTGAATTCCTTTGAAAACTTCATTCAAGTAGCGAGTGCGCACAGGGCGAACGACGAACGACGAGCGACATGCGACAACGACAGCGTGATTACAAGCTAGTTTGTTGTTATCGGCTGCGTTTCGTTGACTTTAACTTGTTAAAGACGCGCACATAGAAATGTATAATTTGTATTTGTTAACATTTTCAAATAAATGTTTGCCACGCACACATACACACACAGAGATATATGATCGGGCGCGATAATGCGATAAAGCGACGGCAATGTTTTTATGATGAACGGCAATTTGTGCGGCAGTTGCGGTCGCTGCTGCTCGCTGTTGTTGTTAGATTGCGTCGATTGCTGGGTTGTTTGGCTTTAGGCGCATCTTATCGGCCGAGCCGGCGTTCTTCAAATGGCAACGAGCACAGCGCCTACAAATTGATGGCGACTGCAATTTTAATTTATGACAATTGCCAGCGGTGGCATGTGGAGAGGTGAGACGCAGTGTTGTGACAGGCGTGCATTGAACTGACAGAATCTGGTCAATGAAAATCGCCTGACACACGGCGGCTATCTGCAGTTTCGGTCAATTCGCTGTCGCTGTTTTTGTTTTGCACTCACTGTGCGCTTGTGTTGTTGTGATGGGCGCCGTTGATAAACAATCAACAAGTTCTAAATATATTGTTTATTGCCGTTTGAACACCGAATCGGTATAAACGTTGAATTGCAATAACAAAATGAATTGTTTTTCTTTAATTTCATTCAAAGAACCAAATCGACTTTCTTAGAAATTTATGAAAGTATAAAACATTTTGTTGTTTATGGGCAAAATTGCACATATGTACGAATGTATGTGTGTATATTTTAACTTCAATTGTTTTCGCTCCAATTTCAACAATCAATTCGCCGTATTCGATTAGTTGTTGTTGTATTTATTTATTAACTTTGTCTGATAGTCTGCTAAAAATATGAGTGTTGATTGAAGAAGGTTGGAGCGAACAAGTGGTTGGCCAGTCTAAGGTCACGTTCGGAGAAAACGTGTGGCAATATTAAAAATAAATTTATGAATAGTAGCAAATTATTTGAAAATACATTTTTATTATATACACAACACAATTTAAAAGTATTTCGATTGTTTAAATGATATGATAAATGAGTGGCAAAAAGGGAAGAAAGTTGAATCGAACGGTTGACAGGTTCGTATGAGGTCAGGTTCGGAAAAAACGTGTGGCAATGTCAGAAATAAATTAGAAATAGTGGTGGTCTTAAAATAGTATAACTTGCGAGTTCTTTGGGAAGACTTTTTTCATAACACAACCAGTTAGTACAGTCGAACTTCCCTATAATGAATTCCCACGGGACCAGAAAAAAATTAAATTATTTAAAATAACGAGGTATTTTAGTTTAGATTACGCCCTTCCACTTTTCTTCCTTAACAAAGCCTTCTAATACATTTAGAGACATAAAAACATTATTCGGTACGTTGCTCTTCATCTCCACAAAGGTTCGAAGTACATCAGAAATTCGTCCCAATGTAGGTAACACCGCATCAGCCAATTCTTCTTCACTGGCCATTTCTTCTGGGGTTCCCCTAAATATGTTTTACTTTTTTCGGTATTCAGTGTTGTTAATATGCGTGACAGAAAATAGCATGGAAAAATTCATTATATGGAGACAAAAAACGAATGAAAACAAACCTTCAATATATATATATAAAATTTTAAAAAAGATTGATAATAAAGGAGCTGAAAAATAATATAAATCATTTTTTAAATCATTAAAAATTCCCTTTTCTAACGTGCCATGATACCTTAAGGAATAAGTGATATAGGTATTAAAATTTCACATAAATATCCCATAAATCTTTATAGCACAGAAGAATCTTCCTAACGCTTTATAAGCTAAATAAATAAAATTGTTACAATCTTACAGCACACCTGACTGCTTATTATTTCGATATCACTTGATTGCACGTTTAAGAAAATTGCATCAATTATTCTGAAATCTATGTCATGCCTTCAATCGAGGAAAATTACGCTTTCGTTTACATATTTTTTGTTCGAATGTTTATTTATAACTGCCACGACAGCCGTAGAGGTCTTTTCTAGAGTTTTGTGTGGAGGTCAAACAAAAATGTGGGGTGAAAGACAATGCAAAATGAAGTGGAAACGGACGAAGAGACTGAAGAAAGAACCACCATACGGAAAATTGTATCGCGATAGTGACATATCGATAGTTCAAAATCTTCAGAACTGAATACTTCAACTCCAAGCGCCTCAATTCTTGTTTAGAATGTCGAAAACGACAGTGGTTTCATAGCGACATACTTTAAAAAAATTGTTCTCGAAATGCCAACAAAAAAGCAATATAGTCCTTTTCTGCATTTTTCGCTGTTGAGTAGAAAAACACTCATTCGAATTTGCCGCATTAGGCGACACTTTTGGATTCGACTGATTTTATTAGCCTTCGCAGTGCTATCAGTTTTTATGAAGCATCCTTTTTACACCGTTGTTATAGCCCAATTTGAATTTCCTTTTTCCGTTGGTGCACTTTGTGATCGCCACAAAAATGCCTTCTGCCCTGTTTATGCACTTTTCGCACTCCACTCATTGCCTGGCGACATTCACACCTTTCCACTTGGTCTACGACGACTTTTCAAATTTAGAAACTAATTTCGAAATACTTAGTGCACACTCGAAGCGAAAACGGCTCACTTACTGCCGCTTGAATGTGGCTACGAAGCGTGCAAATGCGCCACGGATGTGGCTGGAAATAGGGCAAAGGACGCCCGAAAGTCGTTTTCATTTAAATTTTTATAGCGCATGCAACGTGTGCGTGAATGCGTTTACGCACATTTTCATTTCGAGAATTTTTAAGACTCTATTCGACGTCGTTGTTGTGACCCGGCAGCAACTCGTCTCGACTGCTGATAGAAATTCGTATCCAGTGCGTCGTGCTGGATGTGTTACGTGCAATGTGCAACGTGCAGCAGCGTTTCTATGTGTGTGTGTGTAGGGTGCCCATGTGTAAGGGATCGTTGGACGTGGGGGCGGGGTGCGAGCGGACGACTGCGTGCAAATGCATTTGCATTTTATGACATGGCAAATTGCAGAGGTGGCATGGCAGTCAGCACAGCACAGCGCACGAATGCAACGAATGCGACGAGTGGGCGGGGCTGCTCGTAAAATTGCTCAAGACATCATGTAAAATGCGTAAACACGGCAATTTGCGATTTATTGTAAATTGTTGTTGCAATGGTTATTGCTGTCGCTGTTATTGTTGTTGTTGCCTTGAACGAGACTGTCGTTGGCGTTGTTAACGATGATGACTGCAGTTTGTTGCAAGCGGAAAGAATTATATGGCCCCAGGGGGGAGGAGGGGAAAGGGGGAATATGTCGAGTCAAGTGAAAATTGGCGGCCGCGCGCTGTGTGGGTTGAAGTGTGCTTCGTGTCGCGTGTTCAAATTGCAAGTGAAAGTGATGACAGCGTCGCATTGCAGCGCACTAAACAGACAAATTGCGGTGACGTCATGAGGGGGAAATGCACCTAACATAAAATGAGTTGAATGTGACAGACATAATACGAGCGAAACGAGGGGAAGTTGTTAAATATTATGTTATGTTTATTGACTTAAAAAGAGTGTTTGAAGAAACTTTAAAATATTCAAATTAAATGTTAAATTTAATACGAAATGAAATGGAATATTTTTGAATGTGATTTGAGTGCGTGAATTTGTCTTAAGGGCCCAAAATATTTCAATTATGAATTGATAGGAAATTTGGCTAAGTTTGGATAAGTTTCGCCTTGCAATGAACTGACAGTATGGAATGAAATCGGGTCAGAAAGTTTTTAATTGCAAAGTAAAGAGGGGCAGTTGTTAAAAATTATGTAAGGTTTATCGACTTAAACCCTTTCGGGACCACTTGGATAATACGTCCCACCAAGTTTTTAACGCCCTACAAAACTATTATTCAGATCTTATGACCCATGCAAAGTATTTATTCGAAATTTATGTCCCCGGATAAAATGATGATTTAAGAATTTGTTTAGACCATAATATTTTAACTCCAACTTTCATCGCATGGGAACATTTCTACCAAAAGTATTTTGGTTTTCAAAATTAAACTCCGTCCCAAAAGGGTTAAAGAGTGTTCAAATTAAATGTTAAATTTATTACGAAATTTAATTAAATATTTTTGAATGTGTTTTGAGTGCGTGAATTTGTCTTAAGGGCCCCAAAGATTTTAATTATGAATTGATAGGAAATTGGTTAAGGTAGGAAAAGTTTCGCCTGAGCTAAAAAGTTTAACTTAAGTACTTTATAACTGAGCAAAGACAATTGCCACATCCTCACAGGGAAATGACTTCATAGGCAGAAAAACTTTAGTTGGTGAATCAATAGATGGACAATTATCTCTACAGATCTGGACCAAGTATGCCAGAATTTTTGCTTCGCATTCACAAAGGGTTTCATACTAAGGCTTATAAGATCCGTTATGATGTCAGATGTGTGTGGTGTGTCATGTAGGAGATTTGTTGGAGCTTTGGTAGAATAATGATGGGAAAGGAATCGCGCAGATAAGTTTCATCTCTTGCTTATAAAATATAAGTTCTTACGTCTCTTAATTCAAATTTTTCAAATAATTTATATTTATGTGACCTATATGAATTGTTTATTACTTTTTTCGAGACATGTGTGTGAAGGCAGCAAAAACAAATTCACATTGAAAACACATGTTCCACTCATGTTGAAATGGTTAATATATCATTGTTGTTTTAAAAATAAATTGTTTTTTCTTGTTTGTTTATAAACGGAACGAAATGTTTGTATTTCATATATTTATTTTTAGTTTTGTTGTACATATGTAAACAGTAAATGAAATGTTTGAATGTTTTTATATATTCGTTGTTATTTTTTTATAAATAAAACAACAAAAATACATACACACACATATTATAATGTAATTTGTTGGAGGCAATTGTGTCGAACAAAATCCCATATAATTAATAAATTATTGGGCTCAATTAGTGGCGGCGCCGACGAACACAGAACAACATAAAATGACAGAACCATTTAGCACAGCGTTACCACAAATAGCTAAATTCATAATTATGTATGTATCAATTACACAGAAATCGATTTAATAAAGTGCCTCGAACACTTCAGTGGCCATTAAGTGTTGGCTGCCGTCGGCGCGCTTGAATCAGTCATGTGAGACTGTTGCCCGGCTGCGACACGGCATTGTCATTACTAATTAACATTATTAAATTTACAATACAAATTACAGACATCTGCATGCGATCGTCAATTTGTGAGTGGGTGTGTGTGATAATTTTCACATTTGACACGTTTTTGATGCACTCGGCTGGCGTTGAAGGTGTGTGCGCTGGGTGCAGCGTGTTGTTGTGTCATTTGTGTGCACCCGAGGCGAGAGTGCTGCCAACATCAACTATAACAACAACAACAGATTTTCAGAGTGATTTTCAATAACAACAGCAGCGAGGAAAAGCAAAAATAACAACGGGGCGCTGATGTCGCTACCCACGACGACGCGCTGCTGTGTGGACGCACCGCGATTTATGTTTGCGGTGACAACTGCAATAAATGGTGTCGCCGTTGCTGTTGCTGACAATGTTGGGCCGGCATGCGGTGCATATGTTGCCACTCATAAAGCAGCGAGAAAGGAGTTTCAATTAATTCGTTGGCGAGGGGCCCCTGGCTGGCACTGTTTTTGTTGTTGTATCTGTTGCTGTAAGCATCTTGTTGCAGCCAGCGAGCTAATGGCGTCATTTGTTGCGGTCCCCTTGGCCGTGTCACCAGGTGTTAAAAAGTGAAAATCTGAAATATGCACACAATTTTTGCACGTCTGACGCATTGTCTGCCTTGCGACGCCGTGGACAGTAATGGGTTAGGGCTGCTGCCACATCAGTCCATATTCGGTGGCTTGAATGATTGTCTGTCAATGTGGCTGTAGAGGCGTTGCGGCGTTAATTGTCGAGGCGGTGCATTCAAATTGACACATTTTCTGCCTTTCATACGAATTTTTTTAACCCTTTGTCAATTGACAGGACTTGAAAGTAGCATTGCTCTGTTTTTTGGAGATTATATTATTTCTTCAGCTTAAAGCAATTGCTGTGACATTTTTTTTAATAATTTTTTCTGATTTAAAAAAATTTTTTCATTAAAAAAATTTATATGAAAAAATTTTTTCATGAAAAAAATTTATATGAAAACAATTTTTAATTTTTTTTTTTTTTTAATGAAAAAAATGTATATGAAAAACTTTTTTCATTAATGTCTAACCATAGATTTTGCTGTATAATTTCTTTAAAACTTCTTTTAAGGTTATAAAAGTTGCTGTCCTTGTGATTTTTACAGGTGTCAGATCTGTAATGAATATTTAAATACCTAATAGGGAGATCCCGGTTTTCATAAAAAAGCCAGTTTTCATAGTTTAACAAAATTGAGGCAAAAGAAATCCTTTTCCAGTTGTATTTTAATTGCTTATTGCTGGAATACTGATACATGGCAACCCTCTTTGTCAGATCAAGGTTATGTTCTAAACAGCTGTTCCTACACGGGTAAAAATAATTCATAAAAATCTTATGAACGGCGTTCATAAACCTTAATATTGAACTTTTTTGAAAAATTCATAAATTTTTTGATTTTTTTTTTCTTTTTAAACTTTTTATGAACGCGTTCACTGGTTCAAAAATTATGAATATGTGCATACAGTTTATGCACAAATTCACAAATGTTTTGAAAGTTTTTCGTTCCGTGTAAGTTCCCGTTAGTTTTTTCAAAAGTTATTCATTCGATTGACAGACAAAAAAAATAGCTTTGTCAATTTTCCAGTATCAAACGGGATTCTTTCTGTTGGCAATCAATCATAACATTCAGTTTACGAAATCTGTATCTTTTTTTGAGTTTAAAAAAATTTCCAAAACATATGCGTCCTTTGACCTTGAGAAAGATTACCTAACTATCGAAATTTCACCTCTACCCACAAGTTGACTTAAATTTTCTTAACGTTATCCGAACAATCAATGTGATATTTCTTACCAGTTTTATGAGTATTTAAATAACTCACAATTCAGTAAAGGGTTAGACCATAGAATGCCATATTAATGTAAAAGATTTCATTGAAAATAATTGTGCAACAGACTTTATCGAAGTCGGTTCACAAACGGTTAGAGACGTTGATTGGATTGGCGAATTGGCAGCGTGATTTGTAAATTGTTTGACAAATGTGTCAAATTATTCTGTCGTCGCAACACCTCACTGGTCAACCATTTTCACTTCATGACACGCGCTCTGTCGTTTCGATGCAAGTTTTATCGGAATTCATCTTTTGGCAGCAACGTCTGGCGACGGGCAATTTGAATTAAATGTCGCGTAAATTAAAATGTCGTAAAAATGCAAGAATGCAAAGTGCGCGCAGATATTTTGTGGAAAAGCGCTAAAATTTTAAATACACTCACACACACACACAAGTGCGCGGCACTCGATTTGGCAAATTTATCACCGACTTGTCGTCGCGTTGGTTGGCTCTGTCTGGCGGCTGGCTGCTGGCTTGTTGCCGGCCTTCCAAGATTTTCACTTAATTTGTGGCCAAAATGAATTTTCGTGTCGTGTAATCCGCACAGCTCGCGCATGCGACGGCCATTGACAGTCGCCGCAGACTCGCGACAATTTTTGCATTAATTTTTTTATTTACTTTTGATGTCACTTCGACTTACGACAACTTTGGCACTGCATATTTCATGGTGTTGCGTAAATGCGTGTCGAACGCGCTGGTGCTTTGTGCATTGGAGTTATGTATAATAAAATCGCAATCGGCAGACATATTCATTATGGATGAACTGATCGATCGGTTAAGGTCTCTCGCAGCTCTGTTTTTATGCCTAAGGCTATCGTTCCTAAAGGAAAATCTCTTCGACTGTTTATTTGCATCTGTCCGATTAATTTATTGAAGCGAATTTTGTGTCTGGGCTCCGCGTATCTCATTTATTTCACATAATTAAACACACAGCAATACAAATGATAAAATACAAAATATTGTGCACAAATTAAAAATAGTTTGAAACAAGATTTTTGTAGCTGCCAAAATGAAATACGGCGCTTTTAGAGAATTTATCTATTTCATGAACAAATAAATTGTAGTTTTAGTTATTTATAGATATAAAGAATTGGAAAATATTCATCAAAATGCCTATTGCGAGACATTTTTCTTTTTTACACTGTGTCATCAATTCTTAGTTGGAGTTCTAGTGCAAGAATACCAAATTAACGAGTACCTATAAATTTCAGTTGAAAACAGTACATACAGTGGAGTTCCTTAAAGTGCCGGGATACCAAAATTGACATGTTAAATGTGGAGAATTCCAGGGAAGTATTCGTATTGAAAACCTTACTAATAACACTGTGCGTGAAATTTACCCTCAAAAATTGCAACAAGCGGGGGACCTACTGAGCGACTTTTCTATAGGTATACTGAGTTGAGATCCACCAGGCGTTTGGCTGGATTGTCTCTAGTATAAGAGAAATCCGACTTTGAATTTTGCTCATTTGAGTCGAGTTCGTCGCTTAAGTCTTCGAACGTTTAAATGCTAATTGGTGCTAAATAGTTCTGAATATCGCTTTACTATCTTCGGCAAGTTTGTAGATATTTTAACGACCAACCAATTTGCGTAAGACACCAATCCAAAAAAAAATACATTCAAACTGTGTTTTCGAGAAAAATGTCCCAAAAACCCCAATTTTTCGTCGAGGCATAAATGCAGTATAGCGAACCCTTGTGAAAAAAATAAATGAGTATGCTTTTATATAGAGGGTTAGCTCCTGCATCTAACAAACTAAACATTTTGCCTGGGAAACGCCCATAAAAGGAGTGGCGCGGGGTCAAATTTAAAAGTTTTTATCAAAAAACCTCAATTAATCTCCAACTGATTTACACGATATGGGTATCAAACGAAAGATATTTTGCATACCTTTCTTCTGATGTGCAACATTAGATACGTAGTATGTACTAATAAAAAGTTTTAAGCGAACAAAAATGTTGTTTTACAAAATGTTTCAAAAACTGATTTTTTCCTCGAAAAAAAAAAACGTTATTAAGGTATAATAAGTTTACCATATTGTAGTAAATTGTGAAATTTTCTTTAGACAACAAGTACTATCAGTGTTGTGCTATCTTTACTATGACATTGTTGTAAGTAGATTTGATTAGCCAGTTCTGTACTATAAGTGAAGTTATGCCAATTTCGTTTAGTAGATAGAATTATAAAGTACCTATATACGAACAGATGATTTTTCACAAATTGCCATTTCTCAACGCTATAAAAATGGGTTATAATTAATTGCCCTAACTCAAAAAATCCGGACATGAAATGAAAAAGGTTTCAATTTATAAAACTGGCATACACTATGTATAAAAATATTTGCCAAAATTCAACCTTTAAAAGAGTCAAAATGGCTTAAAAGTTTGAATAGGCAAACATGATTTGATTGATTGTTGATCTTTTTTGGAAATCAATCATTTTGACGGTGTCGAAACAGGGCTTAAGATTTTTATGGAGAAACATGATGTAATATTTCAATTGACTTTAAACTCGTTGCGAATACACCAAATCAAAAATTATTTCACACGCATTTATATTTTTTTAATCAAAAATCTAACGAGGGTTGAAATTTTTAAGTACAAATATGATTTCACTTCAAACTTGATACAAATATATCAAATCAAAAATAATTGGAGACGTATTTTTCAGTTTTCTTAATCAACCTCTGACGGTGTGTCAAGAAAGGGTTAACATTCTTATGAAGAAACATTTATTGGTGCAATTGTATTCAAACTTTTCGCAAGTACATACAATAAAAAATAATTTGACAAATTTGAGAAAGGACTGTTTTTCAAAAGAATAGACTATATACATATATATTCGTCCTTGAGTAGGTTCAGCGAGTGGTGTGATGATCATTGCCCCAAAAACCAATACAACCAATATAAAAAAAAATTCTTACACTTTCGAACCCCACTTCAGCAGATAGAAACAAAACAAAACGAAACATTTAGTAGATACTTCTAGCTTTGGATTGTTTTCAGACACTTCTGAAGCTGATTTGCAGGCATTTTTCATGAATCTGTATACACCTAATTCTGTTTTTACATAGTCTTTTTTACACGGTTTTGATTTACCACGGTTTGAAAATAAAAAAATTTTTAATTTTTTTACAAGATTTTTTAATACTGAAACCGTGTTAAATCAAAACCGTGTAAAAAAGACCGTGTAAAAACAGAATTAGGTGTAGTTGAGATTAATCTCCGCGGATTAGTAAATTGTTGATCCATTCAGACCGATACCAAGACCGATATCATTCGAACATTGGCCACACCCCACCTTAATGTTTTTAAAAATGACATACATTTTTGTTAGAGTGTAAAATTTAAACATTCAAACATTAACATACCAGCTCAGCTGATAAGCCGGTTTGTAAATTTTATGCCGCAATTAAGCTTCAAAGTTTCAACTATACACAAGTCCGTAGGCCCATTTGCACAAATTACCGTTTCTACAATTTACGTGTTAGCTGCTTTTACAACTGACGATCAACGATCGAGCAACATGAGCAGCCGACTGAGCATTGGGCGACAATGATAAATGCACACTTTGTGGCAGTCGGCAGCAGCAAATCGAAGCAGTTCCATTAGCGGTATTGAGTTTTTAAGCAAATTCGATTTCAAGATTTTGAATGTATGGCATTGTGGGCGAAAGGGGCAGTTGAAAGGACTAATTGAATGCTGCTATGTTTTCATTGATCGTAAAGTAAGCTTTAATTTACTGCCATAAATAGTTGACCAGAGCAAGACTGAGGCGACAGAGGTACAGTGTGTGCGTTGTTAGAACGCGTCACTTTGTTGAGGTTGGGCGTTTTTAATGAATAGTTGCAAACCTGCTGCAGCGGTCGAGCGCTTCGCATGCGGCGCCAATTACACGCTGCACGGTGTATATTTTCCAATTTAATAGCTTCATTCGAGCGCCGTTCCACCTGGAGCCGGTGTCACTTGTCAACTGCTGTGTATGTGTGTGTGTGTGTGTGTGCGAAATGCTTATCTGAAGACAACACCTACGGACTCTGGTGTCGCATACCTACGCCGCACGCGCAGTGCGCAATGCGACGCGACAGCATTGAGCAACAGCGTAAAGTGTAAAAAAATGTGACTTTTCACACACACACACACACACACACACACATATACTTGCATGCCACATGATATAAGGCAGACCCCACTGGCTCCAAATTGAACGCACCGCTTCAATGTCGCAGCTGCTGAAATTGCCAAAAGGCAAGTGGCACCTTGCTTGGCGGCGACGCGACGGCGGCCAACTAGCTGCGGCGCTTTGCCTTCGCGCCTGACGCGGCTAGGCTCGACTTGAGTGCGCGACACTGTGGTTGCGGCATTCCAGCACCCAGTAACGCAGCGTTCGGCGTGCGGCTCTGGCTGCATGTCGGAGCCCACTTGGCGTACGCCTCTTCGCACCTCATTAGATTGCCAATCGATTGTTGCATGCGCCACTGCCGGCTGCCGGCTTCCAATCTGCCTTCGTGTCCGTCTGCGGCCTGTCTGTGTGGCTGTCTGTTTCTGTCGGCTTGGCGATTCGTGTGTCGCCGCTGCGGCATCTAATGCACGCGTTGGTCGCCTCCGCTACGAATTCGGTTGGCACATTGCGTGGGCCGTCACTGCGACTGTGGCTGCGTCTGACTCTGTGCCGTTTTTTACTGCGCGCACTAATAAATTGCCGCATGATTATTATTTTTCGCAATTTTTCATCTATTTTACGTTTGTGCACTTAAGTGTAGAGTAAACGAGTAAATTGCGTGTGGCATTTGTAAATGCGTGCCGCTCCCTCCTCACTCCCTCCCACAAAAATTGAAAGCTATACCCACTAAAATCTGCAAACAGGTAAAAGCGCGGAACGTGTTTGACTGCGACACTGCGCCAATGCAGCTTCTGAATTATTTATGAAAATATAAATTACAATTGTTGTTGCTGTTGTTTTTGTTTCGGCAATGAGCACAAATTTGACTTCTCTTTAACGCTCACGAATAAATATTCATCTACATATACGTGTTGTTGCTGTGTTGTTGGTGTGGTTTGATTGCTTGTAAATTACGGTAGTGAATTGCTGCTGCTGTTGATTGTTTTTGTTGTTGTTATTGTTGTGCATTGCATGCAATTACATTACAAGCGGCAGTTAATTATGTTGGTTTAGCTTGTTTTGTGCTTTTCGAGTGGTTTTCTCATTTTTTTGTTAACGTTTATTCTTTGCTTTTTTTGTTGTGTCTTAATGCCGGTTTTTGTATAAAATATTTTCGTACATTTTTGTGTTGTTGTTCTTGCAAAACGAATGCCCAATAAAGTTGAAACGCTGAGAAGCGCCGTTTGGTGGCTGAAATTCCTTTCCATCTCCTTTTATGGCCGACCAGTTGACCTGCCAAACCTGTGTGTACAGAGTAAAATTTATTATTTTGGCGTTGATGATCCCCAGAGATTTGTTCGAACATCGAAACGCTTCGATACTCGAACGAACGAACGAACGAAAAGTTGCCAAAGCAAGTTGACATCCGCTTTTAAATCATGATTTATAATCGTTTTCGTTAATGTTGTGAATGTTTCGTGCGCGTGGTAAATATTTATTTATTTACTTTGGGCATCGGTGCTGATTATTAAACTGTTGGTGATACAAACAGTTTTGGAGTATGTGTCGGGCTTATTTGGAAGCTTTAAAGTGCGTCGAGCAAGTTTGTGAACGATTTTTTTATGTGTTATTCAAAAAAGAATTGTAAATCTGAATGTTTTTGAACCAGAAACTGTTGGGTCTGTGGGTGCATAAATTTTACTTATCAGAAATAATTCATTACAATTTCGATACAGAAATATATATATAAAAGAACATTTGTTCAATAGAGAAATCATGATTTTGTGAAATAAATAACAATAACTTTTTCAATTTAAACTATTGTTTAAATTTTGATTGCATATTCTAAAAACTTAGACACTTCTATGCTAAAAAAAATGGCCGATTTGTATTGTGTTCAATTATGAACTCAACAGTGGTGTTGAAAAAAGCTTGAAAATAGGTGCGTCAAGGCACCAACGGGTTAAGCCGAGTCAAACTGAACGTGAACATCAGAAGACTAAGACTTTTAGATGGCCAGGAGATCGCAATCGATGCGATTAACAATGAAAATTAAACGCAGTGATCGGTCGCCTTGTTGAAGTCGAAGCAAGCATCAAACAACAACAGAAATCTCTCAAAAATCCTAAACTTCTCTTTTTCAAAATTTAGATGACTTCAAATCGACCAACATAAGCAAATTGCTGAAGTTTATCCGACTGTTTGATTGGCTTAAGAATGACTTTCATTAGCATACCAGCAAACAATAGTACGAGGAACTGGAACGTAAAGGAATCCACTCTGTGGTTCGCTTTGGCAAATCCCCGACCAGGAAAGAGATGGTTTTTGGTCGATAAGAATTCGGCCAGTTTCCATGAAGACTTTTCACCTCCTGTGCTAAAATCACAACAGGCTTTTGTAGCGATCTATGTGTGTCTTTGTCTATTCTTCATTGCAGACTGCCACCTCACTGTGTTCTTTTCAAGTTAAGTCAAGATTGAGGATGATTCTCAATGACGTAGGAGAAAGATTACTGATTCCTTGGGTTGCCACAACGACCAAAGTGTATCTTTACACCTCAGACACCCACATTAACTTATCCAACCCTCAGGTTCAAATGGAGTTAATCCTCCCATTAAAATAATCTTGCCCAGCCTTTACATGCTTTCAGACTTGATACAATCGAGTTTATAAGGATATCTCCTGTCTGGAAACTATGTGCAGAAGACATAAAGTAGAATTTATTTTTAAGTGCACAAGTTTCTGAATGAAAAAATTTATTGAAAGTAAGAGCTTCAATACCTGAGTAAGTAATTTTTACATAAATTCCGCCTTCAAGGTGCAAATTGTGTTAATTGTCTGTGATGGCATGTAACATTTTCCCCAAATTAATATACTATATAGTACATGTGTATATCAACATAAATACATATATTTAGTATACAGTTTGTCCAGCAAATGTTTGCAAATTTAAAGAAGGTAGAAAATTATTTTGAAAATCTTATAATATAATAGAAATTGCAATATTTTGAAATTATTTGAAAAATATAGATTAATTGAATATTTCACTCTCATATAATATCAAAGTAATGTCTATTTGATTCGCATATTGAAGGGCGAATTGATTTGAAAGTATCTCCTGGACGACCCAGAAAACTGTCTGATAGCGAAGAAAGAAAAATCATCCGAAAAGTTCGTGAAAACCCCCGTATCTCAATAAGGATATAAAAATTGAATGCGGAACTGATGTATCTCATGAAACTGTTCGGAACTGTACGGCGCCAAATTTTCAATGCAATCTTGGTTTTGAAAGAAGACGATTTTTTTGACAGTTTGAAGTTTAGCTTCATTTCCTTTTTTGATTTTTTACACTGTTTTCGCACACCAAATAGACTTTACTATTAATCTATATCTTAAAAAAATTTCAAAATATTGCAATTTCTGTTATATTTATAAGCTTTTCAAAATAATTTGTCTACCTTTTTTAAGTTAAAAAACTAAACTAAACTAAACTTAAGTAAAACTGTATATTGTTCTGATAAATTATTTTACATATTCTTACAGCCTGATTTTGTGCATTCTTGACAAATTTTTTATCAAGGTATTTTGTCAAGATTTTTATCAAGCAAAAGCTTGTTGGCATTCTGATGCAACATTGATAAAGTAAAAAGCTCATTTAATTCAACAGAAGGTGAATATGCGACAGCTGTCAAATTGTCAAAAAATAAGACAAAAAATTTAAGAAAAGTAAGTTTTGAAAAAAAAGCCGGCTTTGATAGCCCAGCGGGTAGCGCGCTAACTTCTCATACCGAGCGCCCCAGGTTCGATTCCTGGCTCGGGCTGGAAAAAACGCTCATCTATCAGGTCAGTCCATAAGTTCGTGAGTTTTTTCAATAGTTTCACAATAGGCGCTTTTTGCATACAAAAAATAATTCGTGGGAGGTAACGGATTTTTTTTATTTTCTCTGATGTAAAAGTGTTAACATGCACAATTCTTCCATTTTCAATAGGCAAAATTTCAATTTGTATGCTGATGTCAATAGCATTCAAACTTTTGACAATTTATCAAGAAAAGAGCTTTTATTTTTAGGAATAGAATACCAATTCTTGACAATTAGTAAAAAATTGACAAATAGTCAATATGGTGAATTTATCAAGTGTATAGGATTGGGCTGTTAGAATGATGAATGGTTTTAATTCTATCAATCATGGAATGTGTTCGAGCGCGAGCACAATCTACGGAAAATGTGGAAAATCTATGTTCAACACAGCGCTTCGTTTCGCCACACCCGATCCGACTCTATCCGTGCCCACTCGACCCGGCTCACTGCATAACCTTCGTACGGGCAGACAAAATATTACAACGCGCCGTAATTCGTCAAATAAATTTTAAATGAACTGAATTCAACGAGGCGGATGCGCCCTGCCGCGGCGAAATCAATTTTCACTAATTGGCTCGGGATAACCGATGGCAATTAAATTTGTACTAGACACAAGAAGATTTATGCTCCGACTCGTTCAAGTGATGCTCCAGCGTAGACAAGTGGAAGAAGCGCGCGCGCGCAACCGCCAACCAGCCAACCGGCAAATGTTTGAAGTGTGCGCAGCGCGGCGAAATAGGCGGAAGGCGCTGCAAATAAGAAATGCAAACGTAATAAAAATGCATTTGCAGCGCGGTACGTGTTCAATGGTTTCGCTGCAATATTTGCCAAAGTGCGGAGCGTGCACGTGAACGTGTACGGACAGACGAAAGGACGGACAGACGGACGGGCGAACACGCGAGCTTATAGCACAAAAATTATTTTAGACCAAAAACGTGCTCAAGGTGTGCGTGTGTGTGGGTGTGCGCACATGTTGTTGCATGCGCCTTGGAAGCACACAATCTACCACAACGTGGAATTACGTGTCCACTGTCGGAGGAAACTAGTAGAAAAAAAGTGCCAAAACAACAGCGACGATAAAGCCGAAACTGCGCCATGTATGAAGAGAAAAATGTGAAATTGCGAGCATTTTTGGATTTTTCACTACGGAAACAAGTTGGAAGGCGAAAGGGGGAGGGACGAGAGTGTCGAGTTTACATATTTATGTTAGTGCCATTTCGCTAGAAGAATCCGTACGGCAGCTTCGTTCAATATTTGCAGTGCTCCAGGTGTGTGTGCGCGTATTTTGTATGATTTTACGCCCACATCTGGTACGCAATTTTCATGCGAAATGGCCGACAGACGGCTGAGCTCAGTGGTAAAAATAGTTGTTGCATGTATTGTTGTTGTTGTTGTTTAACAAATTTCCGCGCGTTAAGCACACAACGCAGCAACACTTCAAAGTAATATCTACAACAATAATAACAACAATACAAGCAAAACAAAAATAAAATATTATAGAATAGAACCGAATGGAATAATCTTACAGGCGAACAACAACAACAACAATCGCAACGAACGCAAACAGGGCATTAACTATGAGGATAATAATGCGCATGCAATAACAACAACAACAACAACAACAACAATAACAATAATAATAACACGACCAGAACAATGTTCAGTGATTTGCGAACGCAGTTGGGCGGGAAGCGTTCGGGTGCAGCAGCACTTGCCACACTTGTTGTATCGTGCGCTCCTTGCTTGACAATGGCGGTGTTCACGATATAGAAATGATTTTTAATTTAAGTACCTACCTATACAAAAATAACAAATTCAAAAACTACAACAAACCAAAAATAAGGATGATAGAATATTGCTAGAAAATTGTTTGTCCTGACTGACTGACTGACTGATTCATCATCGTCCAGCCCAAGCCGCTGAAGCAATAAACATGAAATTTAAGCTGTAAGCTGTTTCTTGAAAAATTAACCTCCGCTAAGATGGGAGTTGGTTAGTGCGTTGGACCGCGAGTCGAAGGCAGCAACCTCAGGTTCAAATACTGCCCGTAATAACACCTAAAAAAATAACGGAAAAACTCGTTTTCTCTTTCGGTGGCTGTCCTCTCAGCTGGAAATGGCAAACCTCTGAGAGTAAAAATTGCTTATGAAAAAAAAGCTCCCAACCTGCCGTTCGGAACCGGCATAAAACTGTAGGTCCCTCCACCCGCGTACAAATTCACACGCACAACACGGGTGGTTGCGGGAAGCTAGGCCTTAGTCTCGCGTAAGCGGGCTGTCGTGCCAGTCAATTATTATTATTATTATTGATTTCAAAGTTGGTGAAAATGCTTAAAATCAAAAATAATTTTACACGTATTTTCTGTTTTTCCGAGAATCAAAATTTAACGGGTCAAGAATGGGTTGAGGTGAGTATACGCGAAGACTACGAAAAACCATGAAGCAATGGGCCTAATACTTAAAAGTTGGTGAAAACACTTAAAATCAAAAATAATTTGACACATATTTCACATTGTTTTGAAAATCTAAACTTAAAGGAGTAACCCAAGGGTTAAAAGTTTATATGAAAAAAAAATGATTTTTTCTGTTGACTTCAAACTTGGTGTAAGTACTCTTAGTGAGAAATAATTCGACACGTGTTTTTAATTTTTTCGTAAATAAAAACCTAACTGGGTCAACTATGGGTTAAAATTTTGTATGGAAAATCAAGATTTTATGGGCCTTTTGACTTCAAATTTAGTGAAAGTAGTCTTGGTGAGAAATAATTTGACACCTGTTTTTCACTTTTTTGAAAATCAAAATCTGAAGGAATCAACGACGGGTTAAAAAAACATGATTCAATGAACCTTTGGACTTCAAACTTGGTGAAAGGTGAAATAATTGTTTTTCACTTTTTTGAAAATCGAATTCTGACGCGGTCAACGATGAGTCAACGACGATGGTCCCAGAGTTGCATTTAGGGCTCGCAGCAGCAAACTCAAACTCCGCTCAAATTTTTCAGCAGTGCAAAGGAGCAAATCTGTCATCAATCTGATTTTGTGGTTGTTTTGGGGCAAATTTGGTGAATGCCACCAATGTGTGCCACTCCGCGTGTTTGTGTGCGCGTGCGGCTGCAATGAAATTCTAGACACGTACGCGCACATGAATTTTGCAGTGTTTTTCGGGGTGATTTAACCTTTTCCACTCAGAATACCCGATTTTGCTCTAAAAACTTTGGCCGGCTTGCGACTCACGGCGTCAACGCTTCTTGTCTTCTCGGCGCCCTCAATGCACACCGACCTCTCTTCTGTTTCTATCTACCACTAAGCATGCTACCCCAACATTCTGAAAGCGTTTACATTTTCGCTTTGGCTTTCTGTACTTGCTGATGCTAGTTTGTTGTTTTTGGGGCAATTGCTGTTGCTGTAATTTGAGGTGTTTTGTGTTATATATATTTTTTTTTTGTTGCTTAGCTGAAGAAATTTGTTATTTGCTTGGAATAATAATACATTTATAGTTGTTGTTGTTTTATATCTTTGTTTGCTCTGCTTTTGGAATTTGTTGTTGGCAATTGAAGTTTTTGCTGTATGCTGCCGTTCGAAATTGCGTTTTTATTGCCTCACGCCCACACAGGAGCGTAAACTTTGCCACAAAATGTATGTTTTCTATATGTAAAATGAATGAATGCATAATGGAATGTTTGAAGTAATGTTTGATAAGAAATTCTTTAAAGAATGTAAGCTAAAGTGGTTGCCGCAGGCTACGTGGATTTGACAGATTGTGAACACATCATTTGTACATAGGTTAGAGCTGGAAGTGATAACGGGCGGTGTTCAAAGCGACTTTTGTGGTCTGTTGTGGTTCTCCTTGTTTTGAATCTCTCGGACTTTTATCTTTTTCCTTAAGCGCTCTGAATCTTTTGGATCAAATTCTTTAAACGAAGCCACAGAGATAATTTCGGTCAGTCATAATAAAGAATTTTCAACATGCCTGGTTATTTTTCTATTTTAAAGTGAGCTCACTGAGAAAACTCTTGCATTTGTCCAATAAATGAGAGCTCAGCAATTTGAGTAAAAAAAAAGTTTCCATCCATAAGCAAGAAATTAGTATGAAATACGCATTAATTTTTTGTCTATAAAATTAGATAGAAAAATAATATTTTTAGGTATTACACTACATATAACTGAAATATTTTGGTCCCGAAAGTTTTAAATAGATAACTTAGTCAGAAGAGTCTAGTTTCCTCTTTATTTTCATACCCATATCTTCATTATTGAAATGTGTATGTCCTTAAAAGTTTAAAGTCCTTTTAAAAGGACCAAGGATCAGGAAATTTAAAGCAGAGTACTAAACTAAAGATGACTTCTAATATCACAGCTGTATCATCTTTTGGATGGGTCAAAAGTACTGTCGCACAGTAGAGGAGTTTTCCTTATTGCAAATCTTCAGGTGCCTCCCCTGCTAGACCTAAAAATTTATGTTTCGGCAGTGAAAATTTAAGAATACTTTTACAATAAAGAATGTTTTTATTGCTCCGTGAAGGGGCCGTTTCGCTATTTGTATTCCAATAAGTCGTAGTGGGGTTTTCCTTTCGTTATTGTAAAACTTGTTTTCTGTTTCCAAGGCCTTGTATTTCTTCATCAGGAACCTAAGCCATTAAGGCAATTTAAAAATGTTTTAATGGTTCTTTGTCCGATCGTGAACAAGAAGTTCTCTTTTTTTTCATGAAATAAAATCGTTTACAAAAAAAGAATGGATTGAGTATAATTCCTGAAATACTTGGAGCAATGGGATCAAAAAAGTTTATGAACGAGAAATTAATAAAACTAAAAAATATTTTTGAATTTTGCTTTTAGATGGAATACAGAGAGTGGAATAGAATAGAGAGTGAAAATAAAAACATGATGAATATCAGACTTGCTTCCCGTTTCTAAGTAACCAAAGTAGGGCAGACAAGTTTTCATAAATGTATGACAAAAATTGTTAACGATTTAATATATATATATATAAACTCAAAGCTTCCTGCTTATCTGTAGAGGTTATCGTTCAGATCTATGGGATCTGAATAGGTTTTTAGGTCGCAACAACTATGGAACTGAATTCTTATCTTTGCAGTCTTATTGATGTTCAGCTTGAAATCAAAAATCACATCGACATGAATTTATTATGAACTGAATGGCCAATTTAAAAGGTCAAGTTTTCAAAGTGATTTCAGTTGTGGTGTTTAGGGTATTTAAAGATTTAGAATACATAATGTAAACATTATTAATTGTACACACATTTAAGCTTCGTTGACATTTGTGCTTCTCATGCTAAAAGTCAAAAATATGTCTGCCTTATTAGAAAACATTTTGCATGCCTGACAATTGGCAAAAGTGGAGCAACAATTGAAATGTGTTCACCACCCAATCGTATCAACAATTAGCCAACTAATCAGTTGGTGCAGTGCGACTGCATTCAAACATTTGTGCAGCATTTGCATAATTTCCCATTTTATTAGCGGCTGCAGTTGACCGGTTAATTTTAATGTTTGCCGGATGACCAGCATTTCTATCTGCGTGCATTATTTGACGACCGATTTTTGCATATCGCCAGCCGAGTGCGACGCCAGTGCATGGCGTATTGTGAGTGCGTTGCACACTGGGACAGTAATACAAAAAATTAAACAAGGTTTAATTTTATAGTTTTTATAAATGCAGTCATAAAATGCATAAACAAAATTATTTCGAAAAAATTTCACTAATTAAAAAAAAAGTCTTTTCAGTGAGCGATTTTTTGTATCAATATTCAAAGGTTCAGTGCCACTAATGAGAACCAAAGTTTCGCTATCAAAATCAGGTCCTCACACAAAAAAATGCTATGTCGGTTCAATTAGTTTTACTACATTCTCTGAAAATCTTTCAAAAATCCATTAAAGTCTTGAAAAATGCACCAACATAAAACTCATATCTGCTAAACTTTCAATTTAATTTCCAATTCTTTTGCCTTAAACTCCTCACAGCAGGTCAAGAGTCTGCGATACATATAGTAGGACGAAGTGTTCTTATCTGGCAACACTGGTCAATAGAAGATTGTACCAGTTTTTAGCGATTGGAATAGGTTTGGTATATTTGGAGTTATTTCCAAAGAACCAAACAATCTATTAAAATATGTAAAATTAGAAAAATTAAATGGAGGAAAATACTGGACTACACACATCTGTGTTCACTTGGACTTTGGACTCCATGGTCAAATCGCGAGCCTGGATTTTGCATCATCTTCTTAGAATTATTTTGATCTTTGCAAAACTGCTTGCATGGTAAAAATTTTAATCATGATAATGCTGTGAAATCGCAGTTTTCTATCAAAAATACTAAGAGTTCAAGGAGCCTAGAATCATGAAGTTGTCAGAAAGATTGCAACGTTTATTGAACCAAATGATAAATACATCATTGATTAGAGTTCTTTCATTTAGGTATACAAAATCTGTTTTATTTGTATAATAAAATCGGCAATTTAATCTTAGTTACCAATTCAATATTTGACATTTTAATCATGGGCGTCGCTGCTAGTCGCAGTTAGAAGAAATTTCACCACCAGGGAAAGGATTTTGAAATTAATTAAAAACCTATAAAAAAGGCAAAATAAAATAGCAAAAAATGTACGCAAAGGCACTAAAAACTGCCAAAAAGGTACTAAAAACTGCATAAAAAGGCAAAATAGGGCATTAAAAACTGTTAAAAAGGCAAAAACAGGCATTTAAAAATAAGAAAAAAATACTAGAAAATCTAAAAAATTAAAAAAAAGGGGAAACGGTATGTATTTTTTTTAACAATTTTATTTCATCTGACGTATGCAACATACAATATTTATACCTCGTTTTTTGTAAAAGAAAAGGAACATCAAGGTTTTCAAAGATAGTTTAAAAACTAAAACTAAGATATTTTAATTGAAATGTAGGCACATATTTTAAATTCATATTTTAACTTCTCATATGTATAAAAGCATAAAAGCCGTACTTGTATCACATTTGGCATGTTTTTTCCTTAAATTTTCCACTGCACAACAAAAAATAACGGCTTAGGAATGATCAAATCAATGTAAAAGCATCGATAAGTTAACGAAATTGCAATATTGCCACCTAATTTTTTTTTAGTTTCAAGGAATTTTTGCGAAACAAAAGGGGGAAAATATTAAAAAGGAAAGAAAAATAAAAAGACGCTCGACAAATCTTGAAAAAGGCATTTTGTGGCATTGATAGGTAAAAGAGGTAAAATAGGCTAAAAAGGCATTTATGGGTGAAAAAGGCAAACTACCTTTTTAAGGCAAAATAAAAGTGGTATATTTCTAATCAGGAGGACCCAATTCGTGCTCATTTTCAGTCAGAAATGCTCTATCAAGCTCTACCCCTGTTCATCACTGTTGTGAAATATTGTGACCAAATTTCAATAACCTCAACTTTTAAGCGCAGCTAGCGCCGACTCGCTCCACTGTGCGCCATTAAGCTGCTGCTGCGACATGTTGCTGTGTTTGTAGACTTTGCTGAATACTCAACATTATGAAAATTAATGGCTGCGGCCACTGCGTGATGGCAAAAGTTCAACTGTGCTGCCCGAACGAGTGCGATTGCGATTGTGCGCGGTCGCAGCAATTCTGTTGCCGAGTTCACTTGAAATTTCGACCTCAATTTCGGCCGTTTCGACGAGAGCGTCGAGTGCTTTTGTTTCGCTGCTATTTATAGTTCACACACACATTACACATTTTGTTGAAGTTTGGGTGCGGTTGGCGAAATGTGTTGCACATGTTGCAGCCGCCGACTGTTGATTGCTGACTGGCTGAATTAGTTTCTCGAGTGCGCGAGACATGTGCGTCGTCGTGCGCGCTGCCGGCAGCAATTTCAATGGGATTTTGATGTTCAACTAACAACAACTGCATCATAATTTCAACACTTTTACGCTTTTTGAATTATTTTCGGTGCATGCAACATCAAGCGTCCTTGTTGTTGTTGCGCTGAAATCGCTGGTTGCACTTCCTGCTTTTGTGTTTGTGTCGACAGCCATTAGGCAACGCGTTGCCGCATTACAAATGTGCGAATAAAATTCTAAACAGTGACGGCGCGGCAACAGTTGCTGCGGCATTTTCCCAGCTGCACACACGAGTTGACAACTTGAGAATTTTCAATTTCTACAGTCGAGCAACTTGGCTCGTTTGCGCTTGTTGTTTTTGGGGGCCTTTCACTGCTACATTTATTGTTGTTGTTGTGGTTTTTGTGGCAATCGTGCTAACGCAAACGTCATGTAGCAGCAGCCACAATTGTGGCACTTGTTGTTGGATTTGCTGACGTACACGGTTTTTGCTAGTTGCACCAGCTGCGGTTGGCGCATGTGCAACATGAGAACATTAGCAACAACAGCAGCGGCAGCAGCAGTAGCAATTGCTGCTTTCACATTTTTTACTGCTTACAACTAGCAATGTGCGTCACGGTGTCCGTGACAAGGCGCGCCGCTGCAAATGCAAATTGTTGCGTATTGTTGCAGTCATTTGCCACTTGGCTGCTGGTTGCTGACTGCTGCTGCAAAAAATATGCGGAAAAAGATGAATAATTACACGCAGTAGCAGCAGCAGCAGCGGTTGTTGCCGCCGGTCAGTGAGAATTGTGCGAACGCTGCTGGCTTTTTCTTTCCAATAATTCTGGTTTTTTTTTTTGGTCTGGCCGGCAACATTGCTGCTGCCAAGTGGCGAGCTTGTTGCCGCAGCTGTGACCGGCATTAGTGACGTCTGCAAGTGGTCGCCGCCGCAATGAATGCGATGATGCAGTTGCGCTGCTGCTGATTTGCATGGCTGTTGCATGGTTTGCAGCTGTTGTTGTTGTTGTTTTTTCAGCTTGCTGTTGTACTGATTTTTATTCTTTTTGCTCTTCTAGCTTCAGTGCTGTTGCATGTCATTTGCATCGGTATCATCGGCCAGCAGCAGCCGCAGCTGTGGCAATCAGCAGCAGCAGCAATTGTCGCAATGCCGATTATAAGAAGCAACAAAAGAGACTGATAGCAGTCGCAGCTGCCGCTTAAACGATTGTTACATCAACAATTTGATCTTTTCGTATTATGCAAAGGCGCACAGTCCAGCCGATTGTTTGCACCCCTCGTCGTTCGCACTCCGATTGTGTTTCAGATTCCGATTGTGATTGTGATTGTGCGCTGTTCGCATGCAACGGCAGCATGACCGACCGACATTGCTGCCGCACCCGCTGCTCGTCGTTAATTATGAAAATATGTTTGCATCGTTCGCGCTCCGATCGGCCCAGTGCGACCCTCTGCTCGTTTCGCATGCCGCCACCGCTGATTCTTTTTAGTGCTTCCGCATTGTTTGTCCGCGGAATTGTTGTTGGCCGCGTTCGCACTTTGCCTATACACTGCAATTATTTTCCATTATGCTGCAATTTGTTGTGCTTGGAGCACCAATAAACGCATTCGTTTTGTTGTTGTGGTTTTATTGTCATTGACTCTATTGTTGATATGATTGTGAAACGCTGATGCGTTGCAGTTATTTGCTGCAATGTAATTAAACTATCACACGATTTCATTAATTTGCCAACAATTGTCATTAATTTGTGTTATTTCAATTGTGCACGCTACACTCGGACCACTTCGGACCAACTAGAATTGACTCATGTAAGGAAACATTTGGTGAGAACGCGTTATTTCTTGAAATGTGCCAGTCTCTTAACACTAGAAAGTCCACAAGTTTTCCATGCCTAGGCATTACATTTTTAAATCTTAAACTAATAAAGATAGAAGGACGAAATTCAAGGATGTGGTAGTGTACATATTAGTCCTCAAGATATATTTTTTTTAAATATATCTATTGCAAATTTCCAATGATATTCAAGGATAAAGTTTTAAAAGGATATTTTCAATACCTCTTCGTCCTTTTGCACCAAAACATTCAATTTTCTAAGATTCTAAGGATTTTTCTCTTTCATTTGATACCCATATTGTTATTCTACAATGAGCTCAATTTTTAAAATAATTTTTTTAAATAAACATGACCTTGAAATTTCAAAGTCCTTTTAATAAAAATCCTGACGTCAGAGAGAACAACTAAAAACGCAGTTTTACTACATTTGGCCCCTAGTTTCGCAAGTATATCGATTTTTTCGTGTGTTTGGAAAATGTTTGATTTTTGCCGCACGGTGTTATATTCGCTGATATCTCGAAAAGTACACATGGGATTTGGCTAATTGTAATTGCTGCAAAAACAGTCGAAATGACGGAAATTATCTTTCTAGTGTTAAGTAAAGTCATTTTTTTATGCAGGGACGTAGTCAGAACTTTGTCAAGGGGGGTTTAAACAAAAATTGTAGTATTTTTAGTATTATTTACGTGCTTTTTAAAGTAAAGTGCACTTTACAAACAGGGCATTTTGTGGTTCCGCCACCTGTATGCGACTTAGTGCATTGGAAATTTACATGTTTTTTCCGATTTTTTGTGAAAATTTCATGAAATTTGTTTCGGTACAAAGATGAGCATCGAACAAAGAGCTAATATTAACTTTTGTTTTAAAATTATTTAAACTTTAAGCGAAACATTTCAATTGATGAACCAAGTTTATGGTGACGATCGTTTATCCCGTGGCAGAGTTCATGAGTGATACACGAAAATTAAACACGATTGCCAGGACATAAGTGATGACCAAAGTGTTGGCCAACAGAAATCCGCGATCACTGCAGATTCCATCAAAACTGTGCGGTGATTAATCAAAGATAAGCCAACATTTTCATTGAAATACTTGACTTTGAATTAAAATATTTCAATAACATAAATTTATTGCATTTTAACTGAACATTTGGATATTGAAAGACGCCATCTTATCGATTGACCTTTGAGCCTGATTTTTTGACTAAAATTTATTCAAATTTTTATCATCAACCAATCCTCGTTTTTATCTGATGCGGCACCTTGCGACTTGCACCTTTTACAAAAAAAATGCATTAGCCGGTAGAAAAGCCACTAAGGACGTAGAAGCCATTCAAAAGGCTTGTACCGACATCCTGAAGGACATTTCGACCGGCATTCTAAAACACTCTTTTAACCCTTTCCGACATGAAAATAAACCCGTTCTACATGAATTGTATGGGCTGTAGTCCAATATATTGGACTTTGGTACTGAAAGGGTTAAAACACTGCTTTTAGATCATGCAAATAGCTGTATTGAGCTTATATTGGACCATTTAAAAGAAAAAAATATATACCTAGGTTTTACCAACAAAATTATTATTATTATTTTTTAAAGTGTTTATAGGTGAAAAGACCTTTTTGCTAATAAACGTACATAATGATTGAAAATTCTGACCCAAAATACTACTCCACCCTCTTGGCTGTGCCCCTGGACAAATGCAAACAAACTGGAATAAACTTTGGACCCCTTGAAAGACAACATTGTGCGCAACATTGCCGAGATACGAAACCCATTGCTTGAAAAAGTGGTCGAAAGTTGTATGGCCACATGCCCAAAATATTTACCAACCCTCTTGGCAACTAAAAAGAACTAAGCTCCAACATTCAACAGCAACGTTTAATTAAACTTTCAGCTGCCACCAAGTTCTTACAATGTCTCTGTGCAACGTTTCGTTGAAGAAGACTTAAAGTCTTGTGGCATTTTCGAGCGCCACGTGGCTTACTTCTACCCACTACACCATATGTGCGTAGCTATTTGGATGAGTTTGTGTACACACTGGCCAACCGATACCGACACTTGTCAGCGCCATTGTTAGGAGTGCAAAAATTGTTGGTCGTTGTTATTGATGACGTGTGCAACTGTCGATGCCACCTCACACCAACAACTGCCAATATTTCCATATTAAATTCACTGAAAGGCCAAGAGGCAAATGTGTCGCTGTCGCTGGGCAGACTAAAAGCCAGCCGATGATTTAATGCAGCAGTGCAGCTTGTATGGAATTCCAGTGGCACTAACAAGCGCGCCATCGATACTGGAGCAAGTCATCGATAGCGTTGTTGTGTTTAATGCGTTAGATGCTTCCGGCTGCCCGTAACCGAAATCCCGTACGCAACTTTGCGCCCGCAAATAATACACTGCACACTGCCAACCTACCAATTACGCTTGTCGCTAGTGCGCTGTAACTAGAACGCTGGCACGTCAGTCGGTCGGTCGGTCGGTCGGTCGGTTTGTGGCTCGTTAGATGATGTTGCTTTCTGCAGCGGCCAGCGCGCGGCTGGTCTCTGGTTCGGTTCGTTCAAAGCCATTCGTTTGGTTTGCATGGAGCATTGTGGTGTTCCAACACAGTGATTCATGTATCAAAATTTGGCTTTTCGCTTCGTTGCATTCTTCTGCATTGGCAGCTCAACAATTGCTGCTGCAGCCGGCAGTGGCATGCAACATGAACACAACACTCGACGGCTGCACGGTTGTTGCGCCAACAGGTTTCGAGTCAATGCCATTGGAGTTTAGGAGACGGAGGCGGTTTGGTTAGTTAAGGCGCAGGGTAGGAGGGGGAGCGATGCATTGCTGTAATATGTTTGTGCAACCAGTCAGCAGTTTTGCACATAAAGTGCTCGCTGAGTATTTGCTGTTGTATGTTGTTTGTTGTGTGTCCTCCAATGCAAACACAAATGCAAAGCACACCCATTTGTAGCTACAATTACAACATTTTGAAATTGTACACAACTATTGCAGGCACGTTTGGTCCGTAGCCGCTTACTCAGAAAGCTTAAATGGATTAGGTTTAGTTAGAAACGTTGCGTGCAGTACAGGTTGCACTTTCACTCGTAATCCCTTAAGGGCATAAAGGGCCTTTCAAGTAGTTGGAGGAATAATCAACTGTCTTCGAGCATTAATACAATAAATTCTCAATGAAGTTTACAGACTACTGCAGAAGCTGCGAGAGCGCGAAGGAGGAAGAAAGCGTACAGCATCTCCTCTGTCATTGCACGGCTCTCAGTAGAAGGAGGTTCCAAGCTACAGGACAATCATTTCTAAGGAACCTCGGGGAGATGTCATACATAAATGTAAAAGACCTGCTTAGGTTCATAACATCGTCTAAATAGTTGGACGAAGTAACCATCTCCTTCAAGCATCTCCTCTGTCATTGCCCGGCTCTCAGTAGAAGGAGGTTCCAAGCTACAGGACAACCATTTCTAAGGACCATTTCTCGTCCAAGAATCTCCTTTATCATTACCCGGCACTTATTAGAAGGATGTTCCAAGCTACAGGACCAACCATTTCTAAGGAACCTCGGAGAGATATCATACATAGATGTTAAAGACCTGCTTAGGTTCATAACATCGTCTAAATGGTAGGACGAAGTAACCATCTCCTCCAAGCATCTCCTCTGTCGTTGCTCGACACTCAGAAGAAGGAGGTTCCAAGCTACAGGACAACCATTTCTAAGGAACCTCGGAGAGATATCATACCTAGATGTTAAAGACCTGCTTAGGTTCATAACATCGTCTAAATCGTTGGACGAAGTAACCATCACCTTCAAGCATCTCCTTTGTCATTGCCCGGCACTCAGTAGAAGGAGGCTCCAAGCTACAGGACAACCATTTCTAAGGAACCTCGGAGAGATGTCATACATAAATGTTAAAGACCTGCTTAGGTTCATAACATTGTCTAAATGGTTGGACGAAGTAACCATCTTCTTCAAGCATCGCCTTTGTCATTGCCCGCCACTTAGTAGGAGGTTCCAAGCTACAGGACAACCATTTCTAAGGAACCTCGGAGAGATATCATACATAGATGTTAAAGACCTGCTTAGGTTCATAACATCGTCTAAATGGTTGGACGAAGTAACCTAATCTTGGGGAAAGCTGCATATGGTATCATAACGGGCCTACTCCTTGGCCTATGTGAAGGATAGGATCTATCCAGCCATTTCAACCTAACCTAACCTAACCTTGAGAAATTTTACAGTTTAGACAAGAATCTAGACCCCGAAACGACGTTTCTTTAGAGCTGTCTTATTTGATATTAGCTGAGTTGGGACTCGCCCCACTGAGCGTCGATCAAGCAGACTCCAAAAAATTTAGAAGCTCTTCAAATCAACAACAAGTGCCAGATGTAATTGTATTTGCTACACTTTTTGCTATACCAAAAGTCGGCGCACGCTCACGCTGGCAGCTGTTACTCAATGCCGCCGAGACATTGGCCGCAACGTGGCACTCATTACAACCCCCCCTGGCAAAGTGTTCCGCTGAGGTCAAGTCCGCTTATGCCCTCAGCGAATTGCTTTCCATCACAGCAATGAACGCTGATAGTAGTGAAGCCTATGATGACGGCGACGTCGACGATGTACTAATTGCTTCTATCTGCGCGTCTTGTGACCGGGAGCGTGCCGGCGGCACAAGCGGCGAATGCGTAATTTCGATGGCAACAACACATGGCCGGGCGCCCACTTGATTTTCTGCTCATACGGCGGTCGTTAGTGTGCGTCTAATTTAATTTCAATTTCAATGCTGAATCACAAATTAGAAGCACAACTTTCAAGAATTCAAAGTCGATATCTAAAACGGCGCTGCGATGGCTGGAAGCGCGGTGGCGAGGGACCCAGTGATGGCATAATTTCCCAGAATGCTGGACCAAAGAATGTCTGAATGAACTTTGTCATGCAACAATTGACTTTTACAGATACAATCAAATAGCATAGAGTAGATGTGTAAGTATCGAGGGCGCGAATGTATCGAACATCTGCGAGCAATTAAAGTGTTGCCATGTTTGTTGCGCCACTTAACAGCGCCGCCAATGTGCCAACAGTTTAGATTAATGCTCGACTTAATTAAGATATGAGAGAGAATTAAGCTAAATGCCAGCATTGTGATTGCAACCACAATGCTCGGTGTAATCTAAACGTTGACAGGCACAACAAAATCAACCGAAAACGCTTCGAGTTGGAGTCGAATGTGAAGAATAGGTTGGTGCAACACTTTTGAATTGCGTGTTGAGGGTTCATTCAAATTTCATCATTTTGCGGTTGTAATATGGAAAGGGATTAAGGGTCAGATTAGAATCGGCATGGCAGAAGTATGACTCAGAAAATTAATAAATACTTTATGCGAAAGCTTTGAGGTTTAAAAACTTTATGCTGATCAGAAATAATCAAACAAATTGGTCAGCGAGTGGGTCCATTGTGATACCATAACAAGTAAAAGTTCTATTCACTGAGAACTACCATACGTACGGATGAGTTATAAACATGTGAGCATAAGGTACTACTCGAGTTTACTAAGGATATAGTCATTTGGACTAACCCACTTTGTTAAGGCAACGAAAAGAAAACCCATTGAATGGTCTATTTCAGCAAATTTTCAACCAGGTGTGTTAGGTTAGGTAAGACAGGCGGCTTGCTGGTTCTCAGCAAGTACACTCGGAGGCCCCTAAGGCCCATTCTGATGCCCGATAAACCAGGTCTGTTTTTTGCAAGGAAATTTTTGAACATTTCTTAGAAGAACCAAATGTTACCAATGCCATAGCGAACCACCCATTCTGGTAGACGCATACTTCAATACTTTGTTGTCCTCCTCCAAAGAAAGGAGAATGGGTTATTACAGCCCATAATTGATTAACCGTCTTCTCTTCAATTTGCGATCAAATCAAACGCTGAAACTACGCTAAAGTTTATTGCTAATAATACCAACTAATCTTTATTGACTTTTGTCGTATTACTGACATTCTCTTTCTCTCTCTCTTTCTATTTGGATTTGACGGTAAATACTTGCGCTTTCTTTGCTTTCGTTTAGTGAGCTGTCATTGAGTCATATCATTGAGTTGATTTGATTGAAATACAATTTGACATGTGCCGCTTGAACTTACGAACAATCATGACAACAACAAAATTGCTATATGGGCAATTGAAAAAAGTCAAATAATAATATATTCATAAAAATACTACAAACCTATATAAATTTACTAAATGTGCTGCACTACTGAACTGATTTCATTGGCATTATTGAAGCAAGGATTCAGCCAATGTAGCTCACGGCCACTTAAGCTGACATAAGCCTGATACAGAGCAGCACTGCAGACAGCTTGAGTGATTGGCAATTAGCCATTCAATGCATATTAAATATTCGAATGACATTGATTGTGACCGCGCGGCCCAATCCCAATCGGTCCAATCGATTAGGGCCGACAACAGGAAGAATCGCGGCCGTTGCAAGTGTGAAACAATTGCTTGCTCTGGGTGGATTAGTGTCCGCATGAAAGGAACACGTAGTAAGTATTAATGCCACATAAAGTGTTGTAATATCGTATGCTGCTGAATCGTATGGCCAGAGAAATGCCAAAAGCGATCAAGTTACGGTCTGTGCAAGTTTGCTAATTAATTTGCCGCATGTGGGGCAACATGGTGCGGTTCGATTGTCGTCGTTGTTGTTGCCATTGCAAATCTCACAACTGAAGGTGTGCTGCTTACCGCAAGGTTTGCCGTTACCGAAAACTTGTTTTCCCATTCGATACGTTTGCGTTTAGTTACCTGAAAATACAAACAGAAAATTGCTTTGAGTATAAATAAATTTAAGATTACTGTTGTGGCGACTATAAAAACGAAATACTAAATACAAATCACGCTAATAAATATACCCACAGAAATTAATTAATGCAACCACATTTACGTTTATCATTTTGAACACCCTACACAGAAACATTAGGGCATTGTAAATTGTTGTATAGTGTGTGTGAAGTGCGCAAAAGGAGGCGTTAAAGATTTGGGAGAGTCTACAGATATTAATAAACTAATATTTTTGATATTTTAGACGTGTGTCATGTGTTCGATCTATCGATACATACGAGTACTTCTAACTATATATCCATCTGTGCAATACTATCTATCCAACTGCGCCCCCATGCGTCAATCAACCGTCTGTTCATCTATCTGTTTGCTCATAAATCCATCCACTCATCTATCTGTTCTGTCTGTCTACCCTCGTTCGTGCTTATTTATTCATCTATATTGTTATGAAAATTAGTTCTACTGCCTCAACGCAAGCGTGAATCGTTTCTCTGAATTGTGCTCAAAAATATAAAAAAAAAAATCTTCAACGCAGTTCGAAACTGGTAGTCACTTCATTTATAATTTTAAACTCTACTGTTTCACTAGTCACTTTATATTCCATTTTGCACCTTTGCTTGTCAAAACCAAAAACTTCCCTCTGAGCTGTACCCGGCTGCCTTTTATACTTGTTTTTTTTTTAAACGAACCAAGGCACAGGGGATACCCCTATAAATGCGAGGCATTGCGCTGGTTCAGGAAGGATATATAGGTTGGATGAAGAATTTATGGACTCTTGCCTTGAATCTATCAAGATCATAAGTGCTGGGGAAAATATCTGCAGCGAGACCATTCCACAATCGCGCTTTACGGGCCAGGAACGAACTTTCTCTGTAGTGCGTATTGCGCTGGAACATCGTTTCGACGTGGAATGCATGGGTGCCAGTGTTCAAACGGGTTGCCCCTGGGAATACCCGGAGTGATGGCAGCAAGCTGTTCATCTCCATTGAGCAATTACCGAAAAAATATCGGTAAAATAAAACCACACATGCCACGTTTCGACAATGTTCCAAGGAGTCAATAGAGCTGGATGCCCTACTGTCCCCTATAAGTTCAATCGCACGGTTTTGCACCCGATCCAGGAGCTCCAAATGGGTTTTTGAAGCCTCTGCTCATAGGTGCGAGTTAAACTCCATTTTAGGACGGATATAATAATAATTTAATTGACTGGCACGACAGCCCGCTTACGCGAGACTAAGGCCTAGCTTCCCGCAACTACCCGTGTTGTGCGTGTGAATTTTGTACACGGGTTGGAGGGACCTACAGTTTAATGCCGGTTCCGAACGGCAGGTTGGGAGCTTTTTCATAAGCAATTTTTACTCTCAGAGGTTTGCCATTTCCAGCTGAGAGGACAGCCACCGAAAGAGAAAACGAGTTTTCCCGTTATTTTTTTTTTAGGTGTTATTACAGTCAGTATTTGAACCTGCTGCCTTCGACTCGCGGTCCAACGCACTAACCAACTGAGCCACGGCGGCTGCCCTATTAGGACGGATATAGGTGGTATAAATAATGCGGAGATTGGATTGGGTGAAATATTTTTTGCACCGCTTTAAGAAGCCGAGGCACTTGGCTGCTTCTTTCCACACGCCAAAAATATGATCGTTCCAACGAAGATCGTTCTTAATGGACATGCCCAGAACATCAAGAGCTGCCGATTCCGCAATACTCATACCACCCATAACCAGGGATGTGTTGGGATGTGGGGAGCATCGTTTGTGGGATAACAGGCAACATTTGGTTTTGCGAGGATTAAAATCGACTCTGTTCGCTTGACCCCACTTGTAGTCCAACTCGTTCTGGAATATCTCAGTATCGCCTTGAGTTGTTCCCGAGTTTCCTTGTATCGTCGCGAGTTGTACTTGCGATTGTTCCATCGAACCAAATTCCTAAAATTATGCCATTCTCGGAGCGCAACTCGTTTTGAAATATCCCAGTATTGCCTTGCAATGGCAAAGTGACGGTGAGCATTATCGTCACGATACGTTTAAGCGATCTCTCATTCGTCCTTCTACTCGTCGATCCCTTCATTCGTTGTTCTGAACCTACGTTCATTCGTTCAGTCATCCATAGAAGCATCAGTTTTTTTCATTCGGCGGTTGATCCATTCTCTCAACCAGCCATATGTTCAATCATTGCCCAGTTTATACGTCCATCTTTCGTTTGTTCATCTAACTCAACCCATATATCAGATCATGTGTTCGGTACATCCATGCATCCGTTCGTTCATAAACTTATCCCTTACATTTACTTACATTTCTTACTGTCAGTCTCTCTTTTATTTAACCATCAGTTTAGCTGTCAGCGCATTCATCGGTCCGTCCATGAGGCCGGAAATCTATTTGTCTGGTCAATCATGTGCCTGGTGCATACATCCGTTCGTTTTGATCGTCTAAACACCTACCCGGACATTCGATCATGCGTTCAGTATATTCATTCAACTATCTCTCCATGCATTAGTTCGCTAATTCGTTTCTTAATTTTCTATACAGCGGCAGTAAAGATGGCTTATGTCATTCAATATATACGATTCGGATCAGCAGAAACATCGAGTTGACTATGTGTGTACGTCTGTTAACTGTCTGGTTTGTGCATAGATTTTGATAAAGTTTGATATTTGTTAAAATTGGCGTTCTTGTTCGACCTAACAATGGGCATGGTCTGTCTACTTTAAGCAGGGTTGTCTTATAAGAGTAACTATCGAAATAATAAACTTTTCATACTTATTAATTAAAATAATCTATTGGCTTTGATGATATGTGCTGTTCCTTTGTTTGTGTTCATACTTTTTTCGACACATCGGACGAGCTGTTGAAGGTGAAGTTTCGTAAATCTCTGAAGCGGTCTGACGAATCGTGGGAATCGAGCCCATAAAAGTATAACATAATCTGTTGATTTATCACTGTTTTCGACCAAATTAAGTTATGGTGTATCGTCATTAAATTGTTTGGCTTAAATTTGTCTTATTGTAGATTTTTAAATGGGAAAAGAGTGAAAAATAAAAATTAAAAAAAAATGTGTCTTTTTGTAGATTTTTAAATGGGGAAAGAGTGAAAAATAAAAACCAAGCGCATACCGATGTATGGATTTCGCCGACTTGTAGACAGAAAATGTGAATATGAACCACACAAGTCATATCGTTCCAAGATACATACTTAAATTGGGTGTGTTCACCATCTATTATGAAACACATTAACCTATTTTAAACCTTCAGTCGTAAATGTTTACGTTGGTTTATCAGGAAGTTATGTTTTTACAATACGACTTTTTATTGAGATATCGTAATGATATTTTGTATGAAGAGTTTAGGGAACAAAAGCACAAAATATAGACACAATCTGTCAAATGGCGCAGTGTATAAATATGTCGGCCGAAACCGACTGAAACACTCTACTTGTTGTTGTTGTTTCCTTTGTTAAATTTTGTGCCGGTTATTGTGTTGTCATAAAAGAATAAAAACAAAGCTGAATGGAACCGAATTGAATTGAGCAGAAACGCAACCGAGAACAGGTTTTCGCTGTACACTTAGTTAGAGATTAAATGGCGAGAACGACAGAAGAAACGCCAGCGCGGCTTGGCTGCTGGTGGGTAATGCTAAATTATGAACGCGCGGACAAAGCGAAGAAGCCGAAGCGCGCCCACGCGCTGCTGCCGCAGTCGCAGAAAACCGGCATTCGCGCACCGAAACACGCCTCTCGACGGTCACAGTCACACGAATATCTGCGGAGCAGTCTGCCAGCTCATCGGATCGCAGCTCGATTGCTTATCGCGCGCATAAATTTATTTGACAGTCGTGTTGTTGGTATGTTGTGGTGCGGTGCAGGCTTGCGGGGGCGTATTGGGCGCAAGGGCGGCGAATATGCGGCACAGCGTCACTGGCAAATATTTTAATGTAATCTGTTCGTTATGCAAAATTATTTATTTATTTATTTTCGCTTCGTCACATCTTTGATTTTTCGGCACTTTTGTAAATAAACGCCGACCGAATATGCTAACCAAATATTAACTCGGCCAACAATGGCGACGCACCTAGCGGCACAACATGCAACGGACATTGGACATTTGGTTGGTTTGGTTTGTTCGCATCGTTCGAGCGGCGACTGGTTGATTTCGGCATTTTCGGCAGTGTCGATCCTGTTCGTTTCGTTCGTTTTAAGTTTGCTTATTTATTTATTTGTTTGTTTTTGTGTTTGTTGTTGGCTTTTGGTTGCTTGCCAAAATGGTGACAACGTATTTGCAGATACTAAGTATTATTGTTGTTGTTCGTTTTGTTGTTGGTACTGATTTTGTTTTCATTATTTTGTAGTCAAAGTGTTGGCGAAAATATTTGACATGCCATGGGAAAAGCGCAAAAGCCGCATCCGACAGGCGGCTACGTGTGCTAATGTGACATGAAATATTTGCCGCGCTGCGTTAATGTGAATCACGGGAATGTGTGTGTGTGTGTTCGACGCTGATGCCGACCGGAAGCTTTTGCTTGGGAAGCGCGCAACTTGTGCAATTTATTAATTTTTAATTTTTGAAATTGGCAAAGTCGGTTGTTTAATACTTTAATAATCGAATTAGCCGTAAACTGTATTAACTTGACACATGACACATGGGTGAGTGAGTGTCTGTGGAGTGCTTATGTGTGCGTGTGTGAGTCTGCAGCCACAAATTAATGCCTTCGAGCAATAATTTGCATTTTTAAGTGTGCACAATTAAACGCTGTCAAACTTGATTAATCACAATTCGCACTAACAACACTAAATCACAGCAACCAAAAATACGAAAAGAATTTTTTGGTCGGTCTTCAAAGACTTATTAATTACCCTAACAAACTGTAGTCGCGTCTCTTCTGGTTGACTGCTTTCAAATCATTCGCGGAATTCGAAATCACTAATATTGGAAAAAATTTAATGAAGGAAAAGTGGGTTAATGAGATGAATAGGTGACAGTGTGTCCGGGTTTCGTATTTGCACACGTTTGAACATATTACAACCACGTTCAAATTTTGTTTATATAAAATATGACAATCGCGATTGTGATCGTGAAAAACGAATCTTAAGAAAACAAACTAAACAGACCAAGAAACTGGCCCATTGTGATGCCACATGCAGCTTTCGCTAAAAATCAGTAATCTTTGTTCAAATCACCCATGAATCTGGGAGGTCCTTAACATCTGTAAAGGATATCTCCGCAAAGTTTGGTATAAACGATTTTCCTAATCTTTGTATGTGTGTGCAGCTTTCATCTACCTTCATGGGAAAGGATTTTGTGGAAAGTACCTTTTTTGTTTGCTGCTAAATAGAGCATTTCTGATTGAAAATGAGCACGAATTAGGTCGTCCTGATTAGAAATATACCACTTTTATTTTGCCTTTTTTTGCCTTAAAAAGGCAGTTTGCCTTTTTCACCCATAAATGCCTTTTTTTAGTGCCTATTTTACCTATAAATGCCACAAAATGCCTTTTTCAAGATTTTTCGAGCGCCTTTTTATTTTTCTTTCGTTTTTAATATTTTCCCCCTTTTGTTTCGCAAAAATACCTTGAAACTAAAAAAAAAATTAAGTGGCAGCATTGCAATTTCGTTAACTTATCGATGCTTTTACATTGATTTGATCATTCCTAAGCCGTTATTTTTTGTTGTGCAGGGAATATTTAAAGAAAAAAACATGCCAAAATCAAAAAGTTCGGTTAGGGCAAAAATGTTATTTATTTTTTTGTGATACAAGTTTTATTGTTTTTATAAGTTTATATGTTTTACAAGTTAATATGTTTTATGTTGAATTTAAAATATGTGCCAACATTTCAATTAAAATATCTTAGTTTTAGTTTTTAAACTATTTTTGAAAACCTTAATGTTCCTTTTCTTTTACAAAAAACGAGGTATAAATATTGTATGTTGCTTACGTCAGATGAAATAAAATTATTAAAAAATACATACCGTTTCTCCCCTTTTTTTTTTAAGATTTTCTAGTATTTTTTTCTAATTTTTAAATGCTTGTTTTAGCCTTTTTAACAGTTTTTAATGCCCTATTTTGCCTTTTTATGCAGTTTTTAGTGCCTTTTTCTGCCTTTTTGGCAGTTTTTAGTGCCTTTCCGTGTCTTTTTTGCTATTTTATTTTGCCTTTTTTATAGGTTTTTAGGCCCTCAAAATCCTTTCCCTGGTCATAGGCCTTCATAGGTCTGTTTTGGAATATGCCAAACAATTATCCGAATTATCCAAAACCAGTAGACGGACAAACTCGTTTTCTCTTTCGGTGGCTGTCCTCTCAGCTGGAAATGGCAAACCTCTGAGAGTAAAAATTGCTTATGAAAAAGCTCCCAACCTGCCGTTCGGAACCGGCATTAAACTGTAGGTCCCTCCAACCCGTGTACAAATTCACACGCACAACACGGGTGGTTGCGGGAAGCTAGGCCTTAGTCTCGCGTAAGCGGGCTGTCGTGCCAGTCAATTATTATTATTAAAATTATTAGTAGACGGACAAAAATTTGTACAAACTTAGTTTAGTAATAAACAAGTTTTTAACCCTTGTTTAGACCAGTGGGTCTTGGTGCATTCATAATACACAGGAAAACGAGTGTAAACAGGAGAGTTAAAGAAAGAAACAGCTGATTTAAAAGTTTTATTTGCAGTTGGAAGCTATAAATAAACTAAGGTTTAATCAGACATTTAAGGCAAACGGAAAAACGTTCGTTGGGCTCAATCTGCAATTCTTCTCTTTCAGCTGCAGTAGGAAAAGCTGAGCAATATGGTTGTGGGTTAGCAGTCTCACGAACGCACAATTTTTTATACTGTTTCCCTTTGCCTCAAAATATTTTCAAAAATTATTTTTCTTGGCAGTCGATCATATTGCATTCAGCCAGTGGCGCACATAGGGTTTCACTTGGGTGCGCGGGGGGTACAAATTTGGAGCTCAATTTCATTTGTTCCACGTCAATGTAGTTTTTTATGGATCTCGCTAAAAGTAGGTTTTTAGTGTTTTGGTTTGTTTTTGTTCTTTTTTGTTATGTGTTATGTCTCACTGTGCAATTAATGCACCTTTCGTTTTTCAATAAAATTTGATATTAATTCAACAATGTTTTAGAGTTTTATTATTTTAAGTAATCTTCCCCTCCCCAAAAACAAATCCACAATTTTATTATTGTCAGTAATCTCCCCTTCCCTTCCCCCAAAAAAAATCCTGGCTACGGCCCTGTCTGCTCTTTCAGATCTGATACCCAGTTTTAGTTTTTAATGTTTTAGGGGTTAAAAACCTCCTGAATTTAATTTATCAAGACACCAGAGTTCGAAAACAACAACAACCTTAACATTAGCCTTGTTTTACCTCACACTTTTTTTGTGTCTTGACCAACTTTCCAAACTGTGAAATGCCAACACACTGCTCCATTGGGTCATCGTTTGCTTTTTGGGTTGTAAATTATTGCCAACTTTTCGTTAAAACAACTAAAATCGATCGACTTTTATTTTATTATTATTATTTTTAGCAATTTTTTCGATTTTAAACTCACACTTTTACGGACAAGTTCCCCACTCTCACTACACATTTATGTACGTAAGTGGCTCCTGCTTTGTTGTTGCTGTTGTAGCATTTCAGCTGATCGCATTCGATGGCTGCGTGGCCGCTGATCGTCGGCTATGGTTAACTGCTAAACAACGAAAATTAAACACTTTAATGACAATTCGTGTTGCTTAGTCTGGCGGCCGGTGTGGTGTTGCGTCTAATTGACATTCATTAGTGCTGCCAACATGTGTAATTTAAAAAAAGCGCTGAAAATTTAATGAGTCAACGAGCGCAGCGTTCAGTATAGTAATGATATGTTGGCAAGTTTATTGTAATTACATGCAATCTGTACAGCAATGCCGCTCGTCGATTATGCTTGTAAACACTGCGACCACACAATCACACACACACACGTGCGCGCCTATACACACACACACACACACACACACACACACAGCTGGTACCGTGCAAGACAGGCGAACGGTGAAAACGCTGAGCAAATACAAATTGTTTGAGTTTTTGTGCACATTTACATAAGCGACAAGTGAATAGTAATTAAATTCAATATGCGGTGCACATTTTATGGCCTTTGGCCTTTTTTTTTTGCTGAGTTAAAAAAAAAACCCATCTTTGTGCAGCGAACATGTTAATTTGTGGCATTTTAGCGTGTGTTGGGGATTTCAAAGAAGCCAACAACAACAACAACCACTTGTTAAATGTGTAATTAATAAATGACTGTCGAAAAGTTAGGGGAATTCTGTGATCCCTGCAAGCAGACTTCAAGGTGGCATTATGGAATCTTTATGGGGGAAACATGTTGTGCATGAAATTTCAATTAAATTCGTTTAACTTCTTCCTGTGAATTATTAGTGCCACGTGTAAGTGTTGAATACATAGTTTCAGACTCAAATTGAAGGAATTGTGGTTAGATGAATGCTTGAAAACACGATCTTCTTACGCGATTGTGATCACTTCTTAAATATTTTATTATGTAATGTCTCCAAAAAACTTTAATCAGCTCAAATGCCATCGAGCTGTTACTAAGCTTCAAGTTGCTACTAAGCAGTAGACCATTGCTCCCGTAACTCTCTTCTAGATTTCTCTTTCTTTAGGCAGACTGCGCCAATTTTTGCACCTTCATTGCTTTTAGGTCTTTGATAACTGCATCTAACATTGTTCTCTTTGGTTGGTTTTTTGTTTTTTATGTTCTGAGTTCTCTTGAATAATTCTCTTGTTGCTCTTTGCTCAGGTGCCCTTTCTACATGTCCAAGCCATCTTGAAAACTGCGCTTTCATTTTAATTTTATCACTAAGCAAGTTAGACAATAAAATTCAACCGAGAATGACGTAGTCTATTAAAGAGTGATTTTGGTTTTGAAATTACAATATCAAAATATTTTTATCGGCATAGAAGTTTTTCTGCTTGTTACATTTTTTATCTGTCCCTAATTACCATTAACGAACACTGTTGGAGACAATAAATTGTCATATATTTCTTCAACGTTAAGCTAAAAATCAATGAAATATCCCATACCAGTTGCGAGACATGCTTTTTTGTGTAGACATGACCATTTAAATGCTCATTATTTGAAGTACCCCTGGGAGTAAATACGGCAATGGGAACAGAAGTAATTGAAGTTCATGCATAAGTTGATACTAAAATAATGTGAAAAGTTTGTCAAGGGTCATTTGCAGCTGTCATAAGTCGGACATTTATTGCCTTAATTACGATGGTTGTAACTTAATTTATATGAAACTAAAATTATACAAAAAAATTAACTTTGAATGCATTCGAGTAGCTGAAAACCATATTTCACAATCACTAATGATAACACCATGTAACAAAAATCAACTTTAAGATTCACACATGAAAACTGGAGATGGTGTTGTATATAAACTACAATCTCTGTACTCAGTTTTTAGTTATATTGTTGAAATAATGTTTACCAGAACTTGAAAGTCTTTAATGGTTTAGAATTGGTTTAAGTTAATGGGCCGTTATGATTGCCTAGAAGCCTTCTTCTGAGGCTGACCAAAACTATTCAGAATTTTAAATAAAGAATTTAGTGGCATATTTGCTAACAACGTTACCGTTCGTTCTGATCGAAACCATGGAGAGTTTCGAGAATTTGTTTCACCATGAAAGCGGTGACGTCTGTTTTGATAGAAATCATGGAGAGTTACGAATGTTTGCTTTGGCATATTTGTTACCATACTGTGAGGTTTCTTCTGATCGAAAAAAAATCGAGAGTTTCAAATATATTTTTCGACATATTTGCACCTGTAACTAAGTCCAGTTGTCTCTCACCAAGAAAGCGGTGACGTTTGTTCTGATCGAAAGATCCTTTAACCATTTAATTATAACTATACCTTAAGGTTAAATGTTCTTTCACCAAGAAAGCGGTGACGTCTTTTCTGATCGAAATAAATCGAGAGTTTCGAATATTTGTTTCAGCATATTTGCTACCACACTTTGAGGTTAAATGACCCTTCACCAGGAAAATAGTGACGTATTTTCTGATTTAAAAAAAATCGAGAATTACGAATATTTGTTTCGGCATAATTACTACTACACTTTGAGGTTAAATGTTCTTGCACCAAGAAAGCGGTGACGTTTGTTCTAATCGAAAGATCCTTTAACCATTTAACCATACTTTGAGGTAACATGTTCCCGCATCTCATGATCGATACCATGGAGGGTTTCGAACTTTTGCTTTGGCATATTTGCTACCATACTTTGAGGTTAAATGTTCTTTCACCAAAAAAGTGGTGACGTTTGTCTTTAAGTGCAGCACATTTGCACAAGTGAATGTAATTCGCATGTAACTTTATTCAACGTAAATACTTTTTTAGAACAATATGCCGATGTGTGAAATTTGCCATTGCACGGTGCAAGCTTAATCAATTATTTTTTTAAAATAAATTCAATACACGAGATTAAACGCCAACGTTGAGCTTCAACTCCAAGCTAAGTTCACGCACTTAGAAATGATAAGAAGACGGTTACGTCTTTTGCGATCGAAATAAATCGAGAGTTTCGAATATTTGTTTCGGCATATTTACTACCACACTTTGATGTTAAATGTTGCCGATGTGTGAAATTTACTGTTGCACGGTGCAAGCTTAATCAATTTTTTTTAAATAAAGTCATTGCACGAGGCTAAACGCCAACGTTGAGCTTCAGCTCGAAGCTAAGTTCATGCACTTAGAAATGATAAGAAATCTATTACGAATGTTATCAGCGAAATGTGTGAAAGTGTGCCACTGTGTCAGTGACCGCAGTGATCTCGCTCTCGCACTCGCACACAGACACGGCCAACGAAAATCGATCAATTCGATCGATTCGGTCATGAAGCTGAGCTGAGCATTGAACAAACATTGCAATTGAGAAGCTAGCTGTGCACTTATTGGTTACATTAGCTGAAAACGATCTGCTGAAATTAGATGAATTATATTAATTTGGCGCAGTGAATTGAATGAAAATTCTATATTCCACAATTTTTATGTGCGAGCGTAAAAAGGAAATGCAGAGAAGGAGATGTCGGCGCGATTGCGTTTAAATTGCAGTGCCCAGCGGACAACGCAGTTGTAAACGTGCTGCGCTTACATTTAATTGCCATTATTGTCGTATAATTGGCACAATCAGAGCTCGACGCCCGATGGGGCGGCACGTGCGCTGTCGCCAGTCGTCCATAAACGCTGTCGTTAAACAAAGTGACGGCAAAATGCTTTGGCGCATTTTTGCGCTGAACGACTTTGAAGTCCGTTGCTGAATAGTTCCACGACGGTGTCGTCCGGCCACTTTGCAAACAAGTTGACACCAGTGACGCTAGCAGCGGCGAAAGTGAACGCTTGACAGCTGCGCGTTCGTGCAGGCAGCGGCTGAAGAAGAAGAAGCCAATTGCCATGGTTGTTGTTGCTGTTGCAGCTGCAACGAGGCTAATTACATGCATGCAACGCAAGTCAAGTGCGCCTGCATGCGTGCGGGTGCTTGTACTTGTGTGTGTTGCTGTTGTTGTTGCAAGTCGTGAATTGCCAGTCGCCAAGTGCGGAATTGACACTTTTCCGTAATGAATATTGAAGTTGGGTTGCTGACATTTGGCGCGTTCGCTCGCAAGTGCGCCAACTACACTCAACTCCCGACTAGCTCCAGTTCTGCTGAAACGTCTCGTGTTCGAACGCTTTGGGCTTAGTTCTGAGTTGAAAATTTAACTGACAAACTTGAAAAGTGGGCGTTGCCACTTGTCTGTATGCATTTTTGGGCCAATTCAAGTGTCACTAATCAAAATTCAGTGAATTATTGGCACAACTCAGCTGGGTAGTGAAGTGATTTTGGCGTATGATTGCATGTCATTGCCAGCTTGAAATTTCAATGCCGCAATGCATTCAAATTGCATAAAAGTAGATGTCTGAAATATATAGTGAAATTAATTGTGAAAATTCACATTTGACTTTTAACGTCTTACACGCTTATTTTGACTTTAAGCTGCTTTGCTTGCTTACCGTTTTAATTGAAGACTAACAAACTAATCATTAAAGTATTTGAAACCCAACATTCGCCAATTGATGATTGGACCAACGATTGAAAATACGTGAAAACTTCAACGGAGCTTACCTCATAAACTGTGAATGAATGAACTCAAATGAACTGTTGAAATAGTTTGAAAGTTGGTAAATTACTGTTTGCAAATATTCAAGTTTCCTTTATTGTGTGTGTCGAAACCGAGCTCAGTGCACCCTGTAGATATTTTCATATTTCGCCTTAATGGAAAATGTGCAGCACTCTCGAAGTACGAGCACAATGTGTGATTGCAATTAACAAATGCTGAGAGCTCGGTCGAATTATTTTAATTAATTTCATTTAATCTTAACGCCAATTTATTTCGTGCAGTGTACAGCGAATTTGCAACAAATATGAAAAATGCTGTAAATTGCATTGCATTCGATTTAATTCCCATTTATTATCGTAAACGAGAGTGCAGCGAGCCAACTGTCGAGTGTGCTTTGAATATCGGAGAATGTCCGAGTGAGTGGAAAAATCAGATTTGTGGTTTGCTGCGAACGAAGGCAGTGGGTGGAAATTTATTCAATTGATTTGCAAAATTTTATGAACAAGGATTCTACGAATTTTTAGAATTTAATTTGAATAATTTCTTTGGTTTTAAAAGCGTTGGAAGTTCTGTTGAATATTTGTAAAATATAAGAAAAACACACTTCAAAATGAATGAAAGACCTAAGTAATTTATTGCTTATGGATTTCTTATAAAGTAAACAAAATGGAAACTAGATTTTTATTGTCAGTGAATATCAGCCAAATACTCAAATTACGGCAAATTAAATGCAATTCTTATGATTATGACTTTTTATTCGTCCTAAAGCGAACTCATTTCATACTCAGCAGTATTTTTTATATATAAGAATTTATGAGTATTTTGCAGCCAGGATATTGTCTCTTGAACCCCAGGGGGCTGCACAGAGCACTCCAGTTTCTGTTATTTTTTTCTTACATATACTAGCTGCAGAATGCTGGTGCGTCTTTACAAGGGCCACTCTCAAAAGTAAGGGTTTTTTTTAATAACATGGAATTCAATGAAGGGAATTAACTGGACGACAAGCTTGAAAAGAGGGCCCAGAACTTTTTGTGGTTTGGGGTAAGGAGCTTTTTACAACCTAACAAGAAAAGACGAGATAACCAACAGGAATCAATACTGGGACAATCAACCGGGACAAGAAAAGATCCGAGGAATGTTGGGTTTTCCAAAGAATAATCTAAGGTCTAGGCATGCAATTGTAGATTGAATTATCATCTAACTTAATTAGAATTTCGTGAAGACAAATACTGCAGGTTCCGCTTGCAGGAGAATGAAACTGCAATTCACATACAGGGTGGACCATTTAAGATTTGGAATTTGAATCGGTTATAAAAAAAAACGAATGAATATTTTTTGAAAATTCCTGTTTTATTACAAAGCTTGGACTTTGTTATTTAAGAATAAAAAACGATATCGTTCATATGACTGCCACTACTGGCCTTACAGTACGCCATTAGGTCATCCCAATTTTCAAGTACTTTTTCGATTGTTCCGGGTAGAATTTCCTGAATGGCAACTTCAATTTCATGTTTCAAAGCTTCAATCGTCTCTGGATGGTTAGCGTAACACTTGTCCTTTACGGCTCCCACAAAAAAAGTCCAACGGACTTAAATCGCAGCTCCGAGGCGGCCAATTGACTTCAGAATTTCGGTTGATTATTCGATTTTCGAAAACGGTGCTCAAAAGTTCGATTGTTTCGTGCCGGATGGTCATGAGCCTTCAGTTCTTGGACCAATTGAATTTTGTAGGCCTTCATATCGAGATCTTTATGCAAAATTTTCATCAAAGAAGTGCGGGAAATGTTCAATTCCTGAGAGCGATGGCGAGTTGACGTTGATGGATGTTCACGCACATTTGCGGCTACAAAAGCAATGTTTTCGGCTGTGCGCGCTGTACGAGAACGCGAACGGGTTGTTTGGTCCATTAACGATCCAGTTTCACGAGCTTGCTTCAAAAAATGATCCACAAACTGAGTTAAAGGCCAATCTTTTTTTTGTATTTTTTTTTTTAATTTCTTACAGTTTGGGTTGAAGACTCTCCACTTTAGAAGTAAGTTTTCAATATTTCCCAACTTTGTTCAAGCGTATAGCGTCCCATTTCGTAAATGTCAAACTTCTAACTAAATTACGAACACAAATTGAATGACATTTGAACTGCCATTCTCGAAATACAGCGTAGTTCAAATTCCAAATCTTAAATGGTCCACTATGTACTAGGAAAATGCTCTGTACTTATGCACAAACGAAAGAAACATCTGGGGGACTTCTTTATGCCAGGTGCAGGTTAGGTTTTCAGAGGTAACATACTAAAATTCCTCTCGGATACTAGACTTACTGACGAACTTACGAAGTCCTTGAAGGGGACACAGTGCATTATCCCCGTCAATAATAATTAAAAAAAAAGTGTAAATCCCTGTGTGTAAAATTTAAGAACTTTTTTTTTAAAGAATATTAATGAATATTTATATTAATATCTATTTTAAGAAGCCAAGAGTTCATAGTTAGAATCTTCTCTCAACATCAGTTCAACTTTTTATCACATTTCGTCACAATGTCTTCCATAATTGCGCGGCAAACATTGTCATAGCCGGCTGGTCTTTGCGTCAAATGTGCGAGTAAGCAATTAGCGCGTCTATGACAGACAGACAGACTGTGTTGGCTGCAACTGTGAAAGCTTCATTTGTACATACTAACTGTTTGTGAACTGTATTTGAAATGAGAACATAATGTGTAAATAAAACTAGCTGCTCGACGGCGCAGACGTGGTCAACGTGTCTGCTAAGTTGCTGTGTGCAACTTAATTATGCTAATTAAAAAGCATAAAGTAGCCATCAACACGATTTTATGCCTCAATAAAATCAAATAAACGTACACACATACAAACGAATGGCTGCAGAGCAAAGTGCAAAACTCAAAAGTGCACCGAATGACGGCGCATGAAATAATCGATAAGGGCATAAATAAATAAATTAAAAGCGAAGAAGCGAAAGAAGCGGCAGGAGCAACGGCCGAATGCAATGCACAGAACAGAACGGAACGAAATGAAAATATGAATCGTGCATGTTGCACATGTGCACAATAATGCAAACACACACACACATAAACATACATGAGCCATCATGCATGAGACACCCACTCAATCACTCACATGCACACACGAAGCATTCGCAATTGTGGGCGGCGAGTGTGACCGGTGGGTGGGTGGCATGAGCTGCATGCTTTATGCGCCTCTGGCCAGGGCAGTGGTTTGGCCTTTACTGACGCCGTTGTTGTTGGCAATGCAGTAGAATTGCGCAGACTTGGCGACGACCGACACAAGCCGACACACACACACACACACACACACGGCACATGTGCACAATTATGAGTATAAAAGCCGCAGTGGTGGCGGCAGCAAAAAACCTTCAGGCAAGGCTAACAAGTTTTTGACCGCATATTGAGCTTCATTGTTGTTATTGTTGGCGCTGTTGTTGCCATTATGAAATGCGATTGAATGCAACCAACGTTGTGCAGGCTGAGCATGTCAGCTGAGTGACGTCAATTCTTAGAACGAGCGAAAATAAATGCAGACCTTCGCCCCTCGCACCATCTCGCTTCATTGAGCCTGTGTGTGTGTGTGTGTGAGAGAGAGAAGGGGCGCCGGTAGCATTGTTGCAAAGATGAAGGTGAACTTAGTGGTGAATGAATTGAAGATTGATTGACTGACTGGCTGACTGAGTGATTGGCGATCGCTTGCGAGACGAATCGACGGAAGCCGGCCGCTTAAGGAAATTCTGGCCCATTGCAGCTGTTGTTATTGTTATAGTTATTATTGTTGTTGTTGTGCATATGCACACGCAACTCCTGCAATTGCGATTATATGTGGTCAGCATTGCTCTTCTTGTTGCTGCATTGCACTTTGGCTACTAAGGCCGCTTTGCGATTTCGCTTTGTTGCATTGTGTGCAATCGAATGCCGCAATCGATACTGTTGGATTCTGTGCGCAGCAAGTGGCAGCGCACAACGTGAAAACGTCTCTATCAGCAGCGGCAGCAGCTGCAGCAGCAACTAACCACAACAAAGCTCCAGGTGAGGCTGTCGCTGTGCATTTTTCGAGATTAAATTGCTTTTGTCGCAAATTGATGCTTGAAATTCTCTGATTGCATGATGGCAATCAATGATTGAAAATAATTTGTGTGATTTTGCTGCGATTGTTAGTACACTGAGAAAAAGTACACAGCAATTGCAGGAAAGAAGTGAAAGTGCTTTTGAACTCACTGGGTTTCCGTTTTTGAGGTTTAATTGATTACAAATATAACAAAAGTACGCTACATCAATCAGAAAAAAGGCGGCTTCGTTTTATTGGGTTGGTAAGAAAGTAATTTCGGTTTTGCAGTGTAAAAGAAAAATCAATGTTTTTGTACATCGAATGAACTTTAATTCATGAATATTTTTCATTTTGTGCCATGACCTTTTGCCATATTTTGGCCACTGGTGCTTATGAGCAACAAATTGAACCAAGTCCGATTTCAGGTCATTGTTATTAGTGAAAATTGTGCTAACGAAATAGTTTTGCAAAATTGGCAATGAATCTGCTGGTGTAAGGTCAGCGCTATATGTTGAATTAAAAATTAATTCTCAACCAAGCTTCAATAGTTTCTCACAAGCCATAAAATATGTGTGAGGCCTTGCATTATAGTGGAATGGGAATGCCCAATTCAGTTTTTCTTAGATTACTTTTCATTCTTTCATTAGTTGCCGACATTCAAATTGATTATTTTTTTTTCTAGGAAGCAGTTTAAAATACACTTTTGTAGTCCCACCAAATCGAGAGCTTTTTTAATGCAATTCAGGTTTCGATGTGGGCTGTGCTGCTGAAAATTGTAAGAAAATATCACCGAAACGATATATAAAATTGCATATACATACATTCGGGGCTCCGAAAACCACAGATAAATAGTTGAACAATTTCTTGACGCACAACCAGCGACAGTTTGGTGCGGTTTTCTCTTGCTGAAACACGCCATTTTAGAAGGAAAATTGTATTTGGTAGAATTCTCTCAGAAGTACCGCAGATTAGAGAAAAAAACTGTAGGTTTTCTACAAGGTTTTCTATAGAATACATACATACATATATACATACATACATATATGTAAACGGGCCAACGTTGTCCTTTCTTTTTATCAAAAAGCAAATGTTCGTCTTGGATCAAATATTATATTTATTTATATATAAATGTTTCAATATTTTCAAGTTGAATAAGTAGATTGTTGGTGCTATTAATTTTCGAGTTTTCATTTAAAAACTTTTGTTAATTAGATTATGAATCGCATACTTTTCTTGAATTTTCCCAAACCAAATAACCACCTTTTTCCCAGCGTTGTCTTCCAAAACCAACTTTTCATAATGCTTAATGCAAGAGTTCTACAGATCGTTTGTGAACAATTTTACTGTTAATTTTATTTATAATTTTTTATGTAGATTTCCTGAGTTTTATTGGTTGTCTGTTATCTATGGAATACCACTAATGTGTTCCAAGTAAAAAGGTCCTAAGGTGGTGATCATCACTTCTGTATTAATTCGGCTGTCATGGGTGAGTGGTTTATAGGACCACAATTCAGAGAGCCATGTGTTCAAATACCGAATCCCAACTCCTTCAGCACCACGTAATAAAGAATTTTCTTTGGGCCACTGAACGTTGCATATCCTTTGCCAAACCTCTGCAAGTCAAATAGAAACTTCTCACGTGTCGTTTAGAATCAGCACAAATTTAAGACCCATGTTTTTTTTTTAATTTTCATTCATCTGAAAAATCACACACGCCAAATAATAAACGCATCGGCCGCCTATGTTAATTTAAATGTTTTTTTAGTGGACTTGCAGTGTTTTTAGCATCAATCAGTTCCACTTAAAATCCACATATGAATTGCTGCTAAATTGCACAATTCGCGGACAATTCGCTGCTTGTCAATTAACCGTCAGCAGTGATCGATAATGCAGAGATTTGGTTGCTGAATGGTGCCGCGAAAATTTGAATGTACACACATGCAGACAGCGAGAGACAGAGAGGCGGACAGCCAGACAGCCAAAGTAAAATTTGTCCCAAAATTAAGTGGACGCCGAAAAGCATTCGTAATTGCAACATTTTGTACATGTCAAATTAGAGATACATTGCTGCAGATACAGGCGAACGCACAAAACTTGTAGCTGCATTAGCGAATGGTTGTGGCAGCTACACACACACACACACACACACACACATACATCGCCCTGGCAGCGCACAAGTGCAGACCGGCTGGCTGATTAGTTGGCCAGACCAAACGGGCTGGCCAGCCCAAGCGACGAGAATAGGCACCGTTGCCGCCGTCACACCGTCCCACCGCTGTTCGCGTTTGTTTGCTTCCACAATTGCAGAAAATCTTATTTTATGGTTTTATGTGTTTGATGCAAAAAGAAAATTACATTTCATATTTATGTCCATGAACCGGTTTCCATTGGGAGAGGACGGCGTTTTCGTACGGAAAATTGTCCTGCGACATTGTATGTTGTTTTTTTTTTCGAAAATTGTTCCGTTGTGTGTAATGAAGACTAATAGCAAGAAATGACAAGTATTTTAAAAAAAACTTTTGTTATTAATAATGGACTTGCTTTAACTTTGAAACCTGGTAAATTTCCTAGTAAAAACCTTCCTAAAGTTACTTTAGTAATTAATCTCAATTTCGATTTCCTTTTCTTCGCGCATTTCTGCAAGCTTTAGGAGAGAAATTATTTTACTATAAGAAAGTATGGACACTTCTTGTCAATAATTCAAAAATATTTCTTATTTGACTCTGACTTTGCTACTAAAAACTTTCCCAAAGTTACTTTGAGACTTAACCTCAATTTCGATTTCCTTTTCCTCACGCAGTTCTACAAGTTTCAGGACAGAAGTTTGGGACTATAATAAAGTATGGACACTTCTTGTCAATAATTAAAAAATATTTCTTGTTTGACTTTGAAACATGGTAACTTTCCTAGCAAAAACCTACCCAAAGTTACTTTAGGACTTAAGCTCAATTTCGATTTCCTTTTCCTCACGCATTTCTTCAAGTTTCAGGACAGAAGTTTGAGACTATAAGAAAGTATGGACACTTCTTGCCAATAATTCAAAAATATTTCTTGTTTGACTTTGAATCATGGTAGCTTTGCTACTATAAACCTTCCTAAAGTTACTTTGGGACCTAACCTCAATTTCGATTTCCATTTCCTCACGCAGTTCTACAAGTTTTAGGAGAAAAACTTTTTTAACTATAAGAAAGTGGAAGTGTCCAATTTCTTGTCAATACTTCAAAAATATTTCTTGCTTGATTTGTTCAACTTTGAAACGTGGTAACTTTCCTATTTAAAACCTTACCACCTTTGAGATTTAATCTTAATTTCAATATCCTTGTCCTCACGTATTTCTACAAGTTTTAGGAGAAATTTTGGACTATAAGAAAGTATGGACACTTCAATAATATAAAATATTGCTTATTGAAAATGTTCTAAAAGTTGGTTTCAGCAATTCTTCTCCATTCAATTTTGTTCTTCAGATCATTTCCACGAAAAACGGAAATCACGAGAGACGATTTCCCTTGTCTCGCTTTAAAAGCTGAAAACTTTCCCCTGTCCTGCCAGGAAAGTCTACTTAAAAGAACGATAAGTAATTTTCCTAATGGAAACGGGGTCGATGCTTCGTGCTAACTTGACAACTTCCTTTTGGGGTCTGTGTTCACAGACATGTGTACAAGTATTCATATGTATGTATGTACGCTTGCATGTGCATTTCAAGTTGGCACAAAAACTATAGAGTTGAAAAATCCAACAGAAACAGCAAAAGCCAAAAAACTGCCAGCTAGCAATCGGGGCTGCGAAATTCGGTCGTCATAAGTTGCTGGAAATCGTGCTGCATTTTGTTTTCTTTATAGCGCAGTGGCGACCATTAACATTTAATTTCGCTTTTGGTTTGTTACTACAGATATTTGTTGTTGTAAAATCACAATTCGCCGATTTGCAGCAAGCGAGCGCAAGTGACAGCCAAAGTTTGGCCCAAGTCACTGCTGGCGCACTGCTAAGGCCAAAGCGAGCTCGGCTGGCTGACTAAAAGTCTAAAATTGGCAACTCAGCCGCCACGCCACACGTATGTGTCATGCGGCAGCAATGCACACAAGTGGCGCATTGCATGGCGCTGCACTGCACTCGAGCCGAGTCGTGTTGCGTCGAGGTCAGTGGGGAGTAAAGTGCAACTCAGTGCGACGCGGCGGCGTGCATTACTGCTTTTGGCTTGTGTCATTGATATGTCCAATAAATTGTCACGCATTGTCAGCGTTTTGTGTGCCAATTGCAGCCACGGCACAAGGAACGCGCTATCGAGTGGCGCTGCTCGTGGCGGTGTGGCGCGGCAAGGCGCGACGCGGCATTGGCACAAAGTTTGCAGCCGTTTACTTAAATAAACTTGAGATTATTTCTTGTTTCTCTTTAAAACCAAATTTCGCTTTATTGTCTGTTTTGTTGTTGTTAACATTGCATTGCAACGTAGATACAATTGGACACTGCAATGAAATTAGTTTGGAGGTTAGTTGGCTGGAAATAAAATAACAACTTATGCTGCACACAAAACAAATGCGTTGCATTTTGGTTTCGAGATTTTGTATAAATTCAAATGCACTGCAGCAAAGTGTTTTATCAGATTTTCAACAATGAAGCAATTAACTTTTAACAGGCACAACTCAGATGCGAATCATTTGTCTTTAACCCGTTCGCTACAGGTTTTTACTGGGGAAAGTTAAATTTTTAAATTTTACGTCTTAGGCTTCTATTTGGTTATATTAGCAACATTCCATAAGAAAATCTTTATACTCGGACCCTGTATTTTAGAGTGTTTTCTACGAGAGCAACTACATCGTTGTGGCTGTAATAATTACTTAAACATACAACTTTTAACGCATAACGAAAATTTGAATATTTCTTCATTTACTTCAGACAAAAAAAAAAAAAAAAGAAGTATCTAAATTGAAATAAAACGTCAAATTAAAAACTCTAATTTTTTCTGCTTCTTCTTCCTTTACTAAATCAAGATATGCTATTAAAAAAACGTGTATACTTCTCTTCTTTAAACTCAAATATTCAGTTTATTAATTCTGTATTTTTCCTAAAACTTCAAACTATTCTAAAGACCAACAAAAAAATGTATTCTTGCAACCATAGAGGATGGAGACGTCCACAAAGTAGCATGTTGCCATATGGCAACAAAATAGCGAAAGGGTTAAGATAAAAATGCCCGCATGAAAATTAGTACAGTGTAATAAAAAAATTACGCAACGTTAAAAAAAACTTGATAGAGAAGTTAAACCTAAATTTACAGAAAGTATTGTTAAATCTATCTAAATAGATTTGTCAATGCCTTGGATGACCTCAAAAATCAGTAACCATTAGAGAAAAGATTGATCCGATGAGTGAAGTAAGTAGGTAGGTAGGTAGTTTGTGGAGGCTACCCTGTATAAGAAACACTTAGGCCTCTATATGGGCCCATTGTGATACCACAAATTCCACCTGTTTGAAATGTGTATGGAGCACTGTTGGAGCAACATCTGTGTTACAAACATATTCAATTCAAACGGATGGTGGAAAGGGGTGGGAGGGGAGGGGACCTACAGTTTAAGGCCGAATCCGGGCGGCGGTTTTTGGCAAGTTTCCTTTCACATTGTGCGATTTTTGTAATTCTTATCTGTTTCAAGTGAATAGTGATAGAAGTAGACGAGTGTTTTACCAGCCTGAGCCAAGAATCGAACCTAGGGCCTCTGGTATGAGAAGTCACGCATTACTCGCTGGACTATGGAGGCCGGCTGAAGTAAGTAACTATGACCAAATGGTTCCCAAAAAACCCGTCTGGATCTACAGGAAACCCAACAGATAGGAATAGACCAAAAAGGGAAAGGTCCAAAGGGAAATTAAGGGAATTACAATAAACCCAACAGTGTTTCCGAGTCTCCTCTTCTATAATCTAACCTAACCCGTCTCCGCTAATAAGACGACAGCATTGCAAAGAAAATCATAAAGTGAAACGCATTGTCAGCCAGCAGTCGTCGAAGAACGCCCTGTAGGCCTCACAAGTCTTGAAGAAGGTCTGCCAGTCGGCTGTAAGGCGGGTCAAACTGGAAGGAGTTTAAAGTAGTGGAGAAGCACCGTACTAGCTGACGAGTAGGTACGTCTAACGCCCTTTCTGGTGTTTGGGATTTCAGGAAGCGATAAAGACTCTGATCGAAATGTGGTTTTCTGGCGCTTACTTCGGTCCAGTCTCTTAATGAGAGAACGTAGCAAATTTGTATGCTCTGATTGCTGTGTTCAGTGGCGGATTCGGGGGGGGGGGGGTGGGGGCGTTTGGGTGTTGAAACCCCAGAAATATTAGGATCGACTTTAAAAATACATACAAATTAAAAGGCTTAATTAATTAAGAATTACTTTTTGAAACCCCCACGAAATATTTTTCTGAATCAGGTCCTGGCTGTGTTTTTAGAAAAATATGAATGTTTTAATATTAATCATAAAAATCCAATTAAAACCCATTATGGACGACATGAACACGTTTATTGTTCAACAACTTTAGTTGTAGCTGTTACAATTTGAAGACTAAAAATTTTTCAGAAAGTTTAAGAAAAGGAAACTAACCCAAGGCGAACAAAACTTGTTAAGGTTTAATCAAAAGCTTTAAATAACCTGACGACAGGGAAGGGACGATCGGAGCGGGTTTTACTCGGGTCCTGCGCTTTGGAAGGTATAGTTGTATGTAAATCTCGAGCGTCTGGGATCCACTCCTGGGCCAGAATTATCTCTTCGTGGTCTTGTGATTAGGGTAGGTTGGGTTAAGTGAGGTTAGGGCGAAAGTACGAGGGAGCGCATAGCTTATAAGCCTTTCATAATCTAACTCTGAGTCAAGAATCTGTCATAGAATCTTCTTCAATTTGAAGACACCCTCTTCAGATCAGTTAACTTCTTATAGAAGTTAACTAAAGAAGGTACGAAAAAATGGTACTGAGTTCGTAGTCCAAAAAGAGCGAGCAAATTACATCACAATAGCTTTGAGGGTGCTTTTGAAGCGATACAATTCAGGATATTGGCCATTAGTTTTACTTCTCAAATATTTTTTCTCATCTCCAAACCTTCTGGTGCATCTAGAAGAGTCAATTGTAAGACCTTGTTCCCTATTTATTCTATTAAACTATAAAACATTTTCTTCAAGAAAAAGCTCGTCTTATTCATTTTATTTATTTTATTATGAACGAGCTGACGTTGAATCAGCTAAGTTTGTGGGCGACCCAAGTTTATTTTTCTTTATTTTTGTATCGAACATACTTCTACACCTCTCTAACGCGTTCCCCCTATAAGCTCAAAATGTTTTCATGCAAATTTTACAATTTGCATGAAATGTCCATTCACTTATATTATGAATCGATATAATGTGAATAAAAATTACAACTATTCGTAAATTACTTAGCTGACTTGAACGATTTGAACATTTTACAAACATTAAATACAGCAAAATTGCCTAAATAAATTTATAAATTTATTCACTTCGGTGTAATAATTTGGCTGCCAACTGTACGCATATTTCAGAGTTTGCGCATTGATCTGAAAATACCACAGATTTCTCTTGAATCGAAAGGCATTAGCATAAATTGCTGCACAAATTTGTGCTTTGCAATTATTTTCATACAACGTCGTTTTGGTTCGCTTTGATGGAAAGTCATTAGTTCAAATGGCGCATACGCTAAAAATATACGAAAACAAATTGATTTCGATCGCGTTTTAAAAATAGCAATGCCGAACGTATTGAAACAAAATGTGTGCGAAGGCCGCGGCTGTTCGTTTCGATGCCGAAATGTGGCCAGAAAATTTGTTTAATTTTGATAATTTAAAATTTTATGGCAATTTCGTGATCGCCGGTGGACGGGCAACGGGTGACATGCAATGGGAGGGAAACCATGTGCGGCCAGTAGCGCTGGAACGAAGGGGGTATTTGCATGCAAAATGTGGCAGATTGGAAAGACATTCAATGCGCTGAAAATCACATAATTAGCGTGAAACGTCTGGCGCGGTTTTGCAAATGCAACAAATGTTGGCAATTTGGCAGAAATCGCTTACTTTCGGGGAGCTAATAGCGCACAGCGTGTTGGTATGCGAGAATCGCTTCTGCTTCTGCAATTAAGCAATTAAGCGCGCACGTGTGTGTGTGTGTGTGAATGTGTGTTGGCACAATTCTCTAGCAGCCAATGATTGCTTACACTTAACCCCAGAATAATGGACACTTTCTGTGGGGTTTCGGGGGCATTGCTGACGATGATTAATGACAGCTAGCGATGTGGAATTCCTTTCGATTTAAACGAAAATCGATTTTAATCCGACCGAAACCACTTTTTTGGGCCGAAACCGAATTTCGGTTTTTTTTTTAATATTCGGCCGAAACCGAAATAGAAAACGAAACTTTCTAGTTGAAATCAAAATCACCACATCAAGCAACAAAATCACCATTTTTCAACAAACGATTTTTACTTTAAGTAAATAAAGAACAAACAAACAAACATAATATAAATAAATAAATACTTATTAATAAAAACAATTCTTTCTTTTTTTTAAACGAAAACATTAACAAAATCACCATTTCGTACCTTACTCGCTAATATTCAAAATTAATTAATGTAATATTATATTCCAAAAAAAGAAGTTTATTTACAGTGGTGGCATCTAAATTCTCTTCTAAATGTAAAAAATATTCTACAACGTTTTGGTTTCGGCCGTTTGGGCATATTTTGGCCGAAACTGAAACCGAAACACTTATTTGGGTCGAAACCGAAACCGAATATTCGTTCGGATACTAAATTTAATTAATATTTGTTAAAAACAGTTCAACAAGTTGACAAAATATTTTGTTTAGATACAATTTTGAAATTCTGAGCTCTGGACATAATTCGGGTCATTGTATTCTTGGTAGAAGAAAAGGTTTATGTCAGAAGTTGTAGAAGCGAAGAGGAAACAATTTTGCAACTGTCTGGGCACTTTGTCATACATACATTTTTTGCACCGATATTCAATATAGAATTTTATCAATAATTCAAAATTTAATAGTGAAGTTCACTCTTAATAGCATTTTAGGAGTAAAGTTGCTATCGTAGCAATCTGTCGCTACAACTGCTTTCAAAAACATTGCGAAAATTCAAAAATTGCAACTTTACACCAAAAACAATGTTCTTCACTTATTGAGCCTCTTCTGCTTATTTTCAATAAATCACTCTCTTCCGGGAGGTTCATCGATGCCTGGAAGAAGGCAACTATTACTCCAATTTTGTGGGAGTGTTGTGTGTATTACTCCAAGTGGGAGCAAAAATGATGTCTCTAACTACAGACCCATTTCTAAGCTCACCTCTGTCTCTAACCTCTTTGAGGGTATTGTTAAAGATAAATTAGTATTTTTAGTTCGCAACCTTATTTGCCCTAATCAACATGGCTTTGTGGAAGGCAGGTCCATTGTTTCTGGCTTAGCCGTGTCTACTGAGGACTGTATTGCAGCCTTTCATGGAGGATTTGAAATTGATGGAATCTATACTGATTTTGCCAAGGCCTTTGATAGAGTTTCACACAAAATCTTGAACTCTAAGCTGGCACGTCTGGGTTTCCATTCCACTTTTCTCCGGTGCATTGGGTCCTACTTTTACTGTTACTGTGGATAACTGTTCGTCTGTCCCTTTCGTGGCTTCTTCGGGGGTGCCGCAAGGTAGCATTTTGGGTCCTCTTCTATTTCTCTTATTCATTAATGACATTCAAGAAAACAAGAACTTCTTTCTGCGAAGTGTCTTCTTTACGCAGACGATCTTAAAATCGATATGGGTAGGAAGTGTTTTCTGGACTCTGTTGCCCTTCAGTTAGACCTTGACAGGGTCCACTCTTGGTGCGTCCAAAACCGCTTGTTCCTTAATGTTAAAAAATGTTTCCATGTTATCTTCTCTAGGAAGGATAACCCAGCCTGTAGAAACTTCAATATTTCTGGTTCTATTCTAAACACTGTCAGTGAGATTAAAGACCTGGGTGTATTTTTTGACTCGAGATTGTCTTTTTCCACCCATATTAACTTCATTGTCTCAAGTTCCTATTCCATGTTGGATTTTGTTCGTCTTAATTGCTAGTCATTTTCCGACCCTTATACTCTTAAGATTCTTTTCATAATATTCGTTAGGTCAAAATTAGAATATGCTGCGTTTATTTGGCGTCCCTACCATGCATCCTTCATTAATGGTATTGAACGTATTCAAAAGGTTTTTATTCGCTTTGCCCTTCGTTCCCTTTAATTTAACGACCCTATCCCCTCCTAGGGTTCCCGTTGTCCGTTGGCTGTGGACTGTCCTGTTGGACTGTCCTGCGCTTTTAGACAGAATAAAGTTTACTGTACCTTCTCGAGCTCTTAGGCAATTTAATTATTTCTCTGTTGGTTTATGCAAAACGGAATACGCTAAAAACGCTCCTCTTACTAGGACGCTCTCGGAACTTAATCGCATTCCACTCTTAGATCTCTCTCTTCCAAGATTTATAGTCTTAAGAATTATTGTTGAATTTTTCAAATTTTAACTTTATTATTTTGATGGTCTGTTAAAATTTATTTTTTGTTTGACTGAATTATAAATAAATAAATAAATAAATAAATTGCTATAAAGAGTGAACTCCGCTAATATCAAAGGATTAATACGGCTCATAGTGAGTCCAGAAAGTTTAACACTTGCTTTGGATCAAAGTCCTGCGGTATCACAACTTATCAAACTAGCCTTAGTGTGCAGTAGCGCACAGAGGAGGAGCAGGTTCGGGGTTCAAACCCCCACAAATAAAAAAATTGCTTATCTGAAATCTGTTTTCAACTGGAATTGAGCTGAAAAGTTGTAGGCAAAATTCCCCCAAAAGAAATCCTGTGTGCGCCACTGCCTTCATGTATCCATGGGCTGAAGGTAATCTCTATTCTTCCTGCTTATATATCAATCTAAGTACTAATCGATTTAACATTTGTTGCATTTCTTTGAAAATTCAAATCAAAAACCAACTTTAAAGGGTAAAACAATTCAACAAAGTTGTCTGCGGTTAAGCGTTCTAAATACTCGACAGCAAATGAGCCAAAACAGCCGAACGAGGACAACGGCGAAAATCTATCGAACAGATGTGCAAATTGCAAACCTATTTTTGTCCGTTAACAACAAAAAAAACGGTAGAAATTCGAACAGAATTCGAAAGAGTGCAGCGCGCGTCAATGCAGCCCACGACCAGCCCCAACGCGTCGTGACTCATGTGCGCGCGAAAAGCCCTGCAGCCTGACTGAGCTTTTGTCTAATTTCGGCCGGGCAACGCGCCATGCAATGGTCGTCGCTCTTCGCACCGACCGCGGCCCTCGGCATCCAACATGGCATCGCGTTTTCAACTCGGTCAAGCGGTCTTTGACTCTTCGCGCTCGCCGCACAACGGCAAATATTAAAGCAATAAACTTGCTGTATTTATAAACGGTGCGCCTGCAATTGCCGCCGAAAATATGCTGGCGACGGATGTTGCATGTTTGCGCAAATTTTCGGTAATATTCACGCATTACGCGCGTTTGCCACACGCGTTTTTGCACTCTGCCAGCTCGGTGCGCCGATGTGTCCAAAATTAGCATGGAACATAATGTTTTCGGCTGTAGCAGCCATGTCGAATGGCTGACAGTTGGATGGGGGCGGGGGTAGCTACGGCTGTCTGTGTGCGGGGAGAGGTGTTGGCGGCGCATTAGCGAAAAATTGTCGGCGAGCCATAAAAATAGTCGGCCACTTGTGTGTTTGTTAAGCTGACGTCGACGTTGCCGATGACGACGCGCCGAACGCTGCCGCTGTCTATGGGCGTCAATGAGGCCGACTTTATATTTGTTTCGCTTACGAATATTTTAAATATTGCATGTGGAGCCAAAAGCAACAACATTTTTATTTATAGTATGAGGAAAACATGCAAAAGCAAAAAACAACTTTAGTGGCACCAAAAAATGCTGCTCAGCGCCACTGTGCCTGGGGCGCACTACAAACTCCGTTGCCCTCGGCGTCAGGGGAATTATGCACGAATTTCGGAAATGTTTCGAACGAAAATTACAGTGCGATTTTTATGTGTTTTGCACACTCCGGGCGGGCCAATCAAATGTGCTCAATATTTTTTGCAAAACATTGGCAATAAAAAAAATAATTTTTAAACACAAAAATACAGCCCGACAGCAATAATATTGTTGCAATAATATGATTGTTGCAATAATGTTGGTGCGGTTTCCGTTTGTATGCAGTTTGATTGTAATCTGTGTCGGTCGATTTTTATATTGACATAACAGTAAATTGTATAAAACTGAACTTTTGCGCAAACAAAAAACGCGCAATTACGAATTGGAATGGGTATCTGTATCTGTGTATGTGTGTGTACTTGTTTGGACTGCGTGCAATGACAGTATCCACGATCTGTATTAATGGGTGTGGCAAAAGAGCAAAGTTGCTATGAAGAAGACATTTGTGTATATTCTGCGATTTTGCTCACGAAAAATCACTGACTTCGATTTTGAGCGTAAATCTGCAGCTGTGCCAAAATTAAATAGTTAATAAAGAATTTAAAAATTTAAAATAAAATTAAAAAATTTTAAAATTATAATAATAAAATGTTCTAATAAATTCAATTTAAAACATCGCACTGCTTGTTTATTTAAACTGCGTTATTTTTCGCCAATGAATTTTTTCAATCAAAACACAACTTTGAGTAAGGAAATGAATTTTAGAATTGATATTCATACATACTTCATTTAATTCAGTAATAGAAATTTAAAGATTGTTTATATATTAAAACAAATTGAGTCACGCGTCGTCTTTAAAGCAGTCGTCTTCATAGTATTTCTACTACACCTGTTTGGATTTGCATTATGTATATATACGACATTATAATATTGGGTCATCCCATAAGTAATGCGGTTGTTGGTTGGTAGAGTTCAAAGTGGTGAAAAAGTTTAATTCAGACTGAAATATGCATTACTATTCAATAATTGTTATTATATTGTTTGCAACATTTTCAATTCTATTGGGTTCAGTTTGGTGGTTTCTGATTGAAACACTGCTCCAGATGGATTCCATTCTTGCAAACTTGCGAAAAGTTTAGTCAAGTAAAAATCTACCAAGGAAAATTCAATAAGCTGAATGGGTCGTAATTTCCCATTCGAACTGCTGCATTTTTTAGATTTTCTGTGCAATATGGGATCACAGATTACACCGTGCGACAAAAATAAAAAAATTTCAAAACACACGAAAAAATCTATATACTCGCGAAACTAGGGGCCAAATGTAGTAAAACAGCGTTTTTAGTTTTTCTTTCTGACGATTTTTTTTAAAGGACATGTTTATTTCAAAAATTGAGCGCATTGCAGAATAACAATATGGGTATCAAATGAAAGAGAAAAATCGTTAGAATCTTAGAAAATTTAATGTTTTGGTGCAAAAGGACGAAGAGGTATTGAAAATATCCTTTTAAAACTTTATCCTTGAATATCCTTGCAAATTTCCAATAATTTTTTTTGAAAAAAATATATCCTAAGGACTACTATGTACGCTACTACATCCTTGAATTTCGTCCTTCTAACTTTATTAGTTTAAGATATAAAAAATTGTATACTTCTTATCAGCACCCCGAACCCGTTTTCATACAAACCCCACCGACAAATGAAAGCCTCCAATGTTGTTCCATGTTGCATGCCATTAAGCAGTCCAAATGGTCATCATTACATAATGATTGCGTTCCATTTCCGTTGCGTTGGCAAACAAGAAATAACAAAAATTAAGTGCAGAAATTAATTTATCCTGATTAATTAACTTATCTTGTAATTGTGTTAAATGGATTTCCCTGCCGACTGGCGCTGTGCGTTATTAAGTGGCAATGAAGGCGAAATACATTTCGAGGAGCGGGCGGAGGAGCAACCGACTCGAAGCTCACTCGTTTACGGATGTGGCAAGGCAAATCTATGTGAAGCCATTGTCGGCTTGTTTACAGGAGTCAGTGAAACAAACAAATGCCAGGCTCAGTTGTGGCGTTTGACTTGCTCCTTCGCGAGCAGACTTGCTCAGCTAAAGCAACACTAAGCACCGCAAAGTAATTCACGAAATATTTATTGTGAATAGTTGCGGCCGAGCACAAACGATGGCAACAACAAGCACAAAGTGGCTGTGGGGGCGAATATTTGAAATGAATACAAACCCTTAAAATGTTCACAAGTGGCGGTTGTGGAGCCGCAAGAACTGGTGCGAAATAAAATTAATGGTAGAAAAAAGGCAGACAATGCCAGAGCGCCAAATATTCACGAAGCAGAAGAGCCAAGCCAGACGCGCTGGAAGTGCATACATACCTAGAATAGTGCATGTGGGAGTGGCGGCAGCGGGCGGCGCGCCACCAAGGCGCTAAAGAAATAAATGGAATCAGCGAGACGCTGTCAGTGCAGCACTGCCGCAATTTATCTTCCTGCATGAATTATCGATTCGATGGCACAGTTCGGCTGCTTAGTCCACAGCAATTCAGTACGTCGACTGGCAGCTCGAATCATACCAAACATATTTGGCATTGTTTGGGGGGGGAGTACATTGTTCGGTCGCCAGTTAATGGCTAACCTATGCAAGCCGGCAGCTGGAATTTTCGCAAAGATACAAATCGACACAGTGAGTGCGATTGCGAGAAGAAACACACACACACACACAGCCAGCCATCCAACGCCAACGCAATTCAGCGGCGCGATTATCCTCGAGTTTCGGCCGCAGGCTTCTGCCAGTGCTGCCAGGTATGTACGAATATCAGCGCTGAAAAACGTATGCCCAACCGCATCGAAATCTGCCGAAAATTGAGCAAATATATAGGAAAACCATGGCAGGGGAGCGGCACGTGAAAGCGCTGAAAATGTGAGGGGGAACGAAGGACGAAAACAATTCATAAAAGCGGTTCGCCTTCGTTACGTGCCAACGCTGCGCAACGCCAAACGGCGAAATGGCATGCGAAAAAATGTTTCAATTCTTCTCAGACGATGAGCCGTCGTTGCGGCTGGCATTGTCAGGCGATTGCTAAGGATGTGCCCACATCGATGGCGTACAACATTATGACGAAATACATAGCAGGGGCCTGCGGCTATGCACGCAACTTTGAAGTGAATGGGCCCAAAAAATGAAGTTCCTTTTAAACCTTTATTGCTCCCGTCAGATTTATATGAAACAATACTTGTTCTAATTATTTATCATTTGAAGTGCTTTCACCATATTTGAAGTCAAAAAACTCATTAAATCAGGTTTCTTCATACAAATTTGTAAACCTTTGTTTACCGCTTTAAATTTTAATTTTCGAAAAAAACAAAAACACCTGTTTAATTTTTTTTTATTTCAAGTGTTTTGATCAACTTTGAAGAAAATAGACCCATCAGTTTAAGTTTTTTGTCTTCCCGTATACGAACCCTAACCCACTGTGTATACCTTTCAATTTTGATTTTCGAAAAATGAAAAACACGTGTCGAATTATTTCTCACTAAGAGTACTTTCACCAAGTTTAAAGTCAATAGGTCCATTAATTCATATTTTTCAGAGTTTCTTCAAACAAATTTTAACCCGTCGTTGACCCCGTCCGATTTTGATTTTCGAAAAAGAAATAACACGTATCGAATTATTTCACATTTGAAGTACATTCACCACGTTCGAAGTCAAAAGGCGTACAAAATCACGTTTCTTCATAAAAACCTTTTAACTCTTAAGTTTTGATTTTCAAAAAAATGAGAAACATGTGTCAATGTATTTTTGATTTCAAAGGTTTTTACCAACTTTAAGGTCAATGGGCCCATCGGTTCATTGTTTTTTCGTAGTCTTCACGTATACGCAAATTAACCCATTGTTGACTCTGTTAAATTTTGATTTTCGAAAAAATAAAAACACGTGTCGAATTATTTTCCACTAGGAACAGTTTCACCAAATTTGAAGTCAATACGTCTATTAATTCATGTTTTTTCACAGTTTCTCCAAATAAAATTTTAACCCGTCGTTGAGTCCGCCAGTTTTTGATTTTGCAATAAACAAAAAACACCTATCGAATTATTTCTCACTGTGAGTATTTTCACCAAGTTTGAAGTCAAAATGCGTAAAAAATCACGTTTCTTCATACAAACTTTTAATCCTTGGTTCAGCCCTTTAAGTTTTGATTTTCAAACAAATGAGAATGTGTTTTCACCAACTTTGAAGTCAATAGGCCAATCGGTTCATGGTTTTTTGTAGTCTTGGTTCACTTCGTTAAATTTTGATTTAAAAAAAAATTAAAAATACGTGTCGAATTATTTTTGATTTATAGGATTTTCACCAACTTTGAAATCAATGGGCTAATCGGTTTAGTGTCTTTCCGTATACGAACCTTAACCCTTGGTTTATCCTGTTAAATTTTGATTTTCGAAAAATTTAAAAATACGTGTCGAATTATTTTTAATTTGGAGTATTTTCACCAAATTTTACAATTTTGAAATCGTTTCTTCGTACAACACCTTAACCCATAATTTGCCCCTTTAGACCCTGAATTTCAAAAAATCCTGTCTTAGCGGAGGTTCATTTTACAAGATGTATCTACAGTTTAAATTTCATATTTGTAGCTTTAGCAGTTTGGGCGATGATGAATGAGTCAATCAGTTAGTCAGTCAGGACAAACAATTATATGTACAAGTATATAGATTGATATAACATAGATGAACAGTGGAAAAAATGGAAAAAAGTTTAAAGCAAAGATGAAAAGATGACCTTTTCGCTATTTTGTTGCCGTATGGCAACATGCAACTTTTTGGTCGCTTGAGGTCTCTATGTCAGGAATCCCTTTTTTTTGCGTTTAAATACAATGCGCATGGATGTCCTGTTTCGTTATGAAATTTTTAAGAAATATATAATCACTTTATTATTTTTCAATTTCAATTCCCTGATCCAAACATTCAAAAAATTAATTATCCTAACCTTGATTGTTCCAAGTCCTTCAACTTTTTTATGAGGTGTGAACATAGCTTCAGCTACAGATGAGGTTTTGCTACCGACAAGTGCCGCCGATGATTTTGTTTTTATTTGTTTGTTTGTTTGTGCTATATTCGCTTTTTGGTTTATCCCTGCTGCCGAAAACATTGTGTCCGTGTGTGTGTGTGTGGGTGTTTGTGTTCGTACTTCCGCGTGTCAGGATATTTTTCTTTATTCTGTCCCATTTCTGTTTCGTCGTTGGTCCTTCGTGTGGCGCCCGCGGCACTCCAGTTCACAACAAGGCGTACTACGAGCTGACTTCTGTACCGCCGCAAAACTACAACGTAAGCTTCGTCGCGCTTTAAGCAGCCGTTGTTCGGTTGGGCCAAACAGACAGGCGGACTGGCAGGCAGACGGCCGGATCAGCGTGCAAGCTCACTGGATGTGAGGCGAACAGGAGGGCCAGCCATCAGTCATAGTCAGCAGTCAGGCAGCGAGCGTGTTTTGGTTGTTTGCTTGGTGTGAGAGTGGCTAGAAGAGAGAAGGGGGTGGGGGGCGATTGCTGGTGCGGTAGCCCAAAGTCTTAGCTGCTGCAAATCCGCAGCCTAACAAAACTGACACGCCACGCGCATATTAAACACGACGCTGTCGACGTGCGCGTGTGTTGGAAACCCTTTTTGTTGTTGCCTTAAAAATGGCATATTTAATATGGGGTGGAGGAGGCAGGGAGGAGAACAGCTCAAAACAAACAACGCCGACAGCGCTTATTCATAACTTAGTTGGGACAAGTGCGTTGGTTGAGAAAAGATAGGATGAGGAGGCGGGGGGGGGGGGGGGTGAATAGGGCACAACTAATAAGCGCCAAGTGCGGCAAACAAGCACAGGTCCTCCAGTTCTCGTGTTGGCCTCAATTTTGTCTACTTTTTACATAAAAAAAACAACAACACATAAAACGCAGCAAAAGAAAACATAACAACAGAACAGCAACAACAACAACAAACAGTGGCAGAATTTATTTAGCTAAGTGGCAGCAGCCGCTTGGCCGTTCCGCTCCGGCAGTCAGCAGGGCGACCATTGCCGGCACCGTCTTGCACGACAACGTCACGCGGCCATGTTTGCCCAGGTCGTTTGTCTTGGAGTGTCGCGGCCGCTCCCGCTCCCACTCCCACTTCGACTGCGCGGCAAAATTTGCATCGAGTCGATAAATCTTTAGTTTCGGGATCAGCTGCTTGGGCACTGTTTGTTTTTGTTTGGCGCTTTGTTGGTGTTGTGTTGTTAATGTTGTGACAATGTTGTAATTATGAGCGAAGGCATGTTCGCGTGCTCGATGCCAACACACAACATGTTGCAAGCGCACCAAAATGCTCGGCAAAGTTTGATCACATTTGTTGAGGGGGCAGGGGGAGTGGGCACCAATGCGCGATAATTGTCAATGAAACATTTTAGACGCATTCGAATGTAATTTGACTGAAACTAAAACATGTAAGCGCCGCCGCCTTCGAGCAACAACAATGCGCGCGTTGCTCAATTGGTACGCCCGAGCCACTTGCGATGCTAGAAGAGTGAGTGCGCGCCACTTGTGCATTCATAATTCACACTCACTTGACCCGTCACTTCCCCCTCCCAACGCATCACAACCACTTCAGCACTTCAGCGGCATGTCATGTCGTTCATCAGCTGCGGAAAGACGTTTTTCTGGTTCTTTTTCGTGTTGGTTGCTTCTTGTTTGTTGTTGTTGTTTTGTTTGTATTTGGCTGCAGTTGTGCTTATCTGTGGCATAATTTGCCCTAATGAGGCTTAGATGGCTTCAAGCAATCATTTCGCATGGCATCGGCTGAGATAAATCAGTGCCAGAATTTCGATATTCATTTGCCTCGGATCGTCTTAGTTTTTTTTTTTTGTTTTTTTAAAATTCAATTTTTAAAATTCAATTTAAAGTTTTAAAATTCAAGGTCATCTCGTTGATGGATTGAATGACTCGACAAGTTAAGTTTGTTATTTGAATTCTTTATGGTTTTTGAATTACATTTGGGTCAGATTTTATGACAGGTACCTCACACGTCATGGTTAGCGTGTGAAATTATAAACAACAACGTGGTGGGTTCGAATCTCAATTGGAATGTGGCAAATGACGGAGCTTTTTTTAAGTTTCATTCATTCATTTAAGTAGTTTGGATAGGAAAGAAGATTAGACAGTCGCCTAACTGATAGCTCGAATAGTACAATAGGAGGTATCCGAGGCCCTTTCCGATGCTCAAGAAAAGTATGGCAAGCTCCTGTTAACCAGAAGTGGTTGATAGAGTTGTGTCGTTCACGAACTGTTTAGTTCTTTGAACTAGTTCATTGAAATTAAAGTGTAATCTAGTACGAAATTTTATATGTACAGTCATGTCTGGGTATAGTGAACACCCTATATAGTGAACACCTCGATATAGTGAACACCCAAATTTTGACATGGAGCCTCTAAATCATGAACAATATTTTGAAAACAATTTCAAGCAAAAAGCAAAAAGTGTATTTTGAGCAAATAAAACGAGTTCTTGAACAAAAATGTTAACCTTGATATAGTGAACAACCTCAACTGTGAACTGCAATAATTAACATAGTTCACTATATCCAGACACGACTGTACTACTTGTTACAAGTTTCCTTATATACACACTTTCTGAAAATTTGATATTTTTAATTACACGAAAATTCAAATGGCAGGAACTCTGATATATGTGACATTCAGTGCTACCAGATTGCGAAATTTTTTGGTTTCAATTAACAAACAATACTTAAATTGGTTGGTATATAATATGAAATTGTATGCTATGTAAGAAATCTTGAAGTATGTAGTGTAAATATTTAATTAGTTGCTCTATTGTTTTCGGTTATTGTCCTAAAATAACTTAACATTTCTCTATTGAACTCGGTGTTGCCAGATCAGGAGATTTCCTCCTAGATTTAGGAGATTCTTGGCCTTTTAGGAGAATTTTTAGGAGGAAAAATTGTTTAGGAGAAAGTTTAGGAGATTTATATTTTATCTTAGGGGATTTTTTGGATCCTCAGTGAATTTTTGGGAGATTTTTGGATAACGAAGTATGATGTATTGGGAATACTGCAAAACATATTTTGGCAACTATTTTAATAGTCAAAGCACCCTTACTACAAAATGTAAGCTCGTTCCATGTCGTTCTCACTTATTGCCGTCGCAATTAAACTCGCCAAAAATGACACTTTTTGTTTAATTCATTTGTTATATTTTTGGTTTCTATTAAGTTTTTGTTGTTAAGCGGAAGATGAATAAAAAAGGGCTGCATTAAAAAAATTATAAGTATATATTTTTATTGTTTTATGAGAAGTTTAATTCCTTTACAATTTAGGAGATTTTTTTAACTTTTGGGAAGACATTTCAATATTTTTTAAGATTTAGGAGAAAGTCATTTCAGGTATCTGACAACACTGAGTGAACTACTAAAAGGAAATATTTTGTTTAAGTGATTTTAACTGCATTCTCTGATCTTAAAAATTAACTATTTAAACTTCCCAACTCTAGTGGGTGAATCCAACTGCAGCTTCGGATAAATCTGGCGGTTCCCAGTGGTGCCAAATCGACTATGCCCACTTGAGGATATCGACAGATTCAGGAGCTAAGGCTGGTTCTTAGTTAACTAGCACAGCTTTAATAAGATTCTGCGAATACGACTACGAAGATAACAATATTGAAAGCAAAAATAAAACATATATATATCTTTGAATGATTATCTTAGGTGAATCGAAGAGGGATACTCAGTTGTCTGTGTCATACGACGAAGCCAAAAGTGGGAGTGCCCAGTTTTTGGTTGATTTAGAAAAAAACTACTTCGATAAGATGACCATTACGAAAGATGAGTTCTTAGAACTTGAATGTGTTTCTTTAATCAACACTCAGGGGATGCCCACTAAACACGAATGAACATTGTACCAGCTCTAGATGAATCCGGTAGGTTAAGAAAGAATAGAAAATTACTGGATTGGAAAACCAATCTTCCATTCTAGGACACCTTGCGAACATACAATAGTAGAAATTTAGGTATAAATTATCCAAACCTACTAAATATTTCTTCGACTCAAGGTGCTACTAACATTTTCCCAGTGTCGCCTTCAAGTGCGAACTCTGCATCACTTCAGATCAAATTGTCTTCAATAGCGCAATTTAAATTCCCAACATAGCAAGCAATATTTTCCAAAGCCCTTCGCTCCTCGCTTCCACGTTGGTAAAGTTGATTCTCAATTGCTTTTCACTTTCCTTGCAATCCACAACCGAATACGGCAACCAGCGGTGGCAGGTTGTTTTTTGTTGGTTTGTCATTGCAACATTTGTCGTCATTATGAACGGAAAATGCCACAAAGGAATTAGAAAAGTTGGCGCAAAAACACAGAACGACGCACAGTGGGGTAATTGATGCCGAAATTGCCGATTAATTCACCCAGGCTATTTAGATATGAAATAACTATTAGGTTTAGTTAATCGAACATTAGAAAGTAAAAAACAAATGTTTTTGGGTATACTTCAGTGGAAATTTTTTTTAAAAACGGTAAAAAACTAAAATAGTTTCAAAAGCGAAATCTTGCACTATTCTAATGAAAGTTAAGTTGAACAGTTTAATTGAAACATTTCATCGCCACCTCTTGCAGCCAATTCAATATCAACATTATGATGATGATTATCATTATTATAATCTTCATCATCAACATTATAAGCCTCACCATCACCATTATCATCATTCCTCATTAGTATCAACTCCATAGTTTTGCAACTTTGGGCATAATATACATACGATGCACTTTTTTGTGGCAATTTTCCCAGACTTGATACAATAGGGTCAGAATTAAAAAAAAACGATTACAAATGTTTTCAATGGTATTTTTTGAGTCCACTTTCGTAAAAAATTCTCCATCCAACACTTGAAATCGTTATTCCGTGCTTCTTCCGAAGGTTGGGCGATTGGCAATAAAGCATGCGATATGATTTGCCGTCGATACAAAAACTATGTGTGGAAAATTGTGTGCATATTTTACCAGGAATAGCATTGTAAAAAATATTTTACAGTTTTTAATCCATAGCTGCGAAAATTTTCTATTTTGATTTGATGTTCACTAGAAACAACCATAAAATGGTGTGAATGTTTTGATTCAAGTCTACATCGAATGCAGATATTTCTGCATTTTGAAAAAACAATAAAAACAACAATAAAACCTATTGCTTACTTGTTTTCATCTAAAAAATAAACAATTTTAAAAAAATTTATTTTGCACATGTCTATTTGTTCTCATACATGGCCCATTTGGCCCATGAGTTCGCACACAAAAATCGAAATGCTGGAAAAGTGCGCAACATTCGCGCAACTTTTTTTTTCATAAAATGTTACTTAAATATCTAAGCTATACGCTAATCAAAACAGTTTTTCTCGACCTCACAAGACTCACAACTATATGTCTATGAAAAGGTCAAAAATTGGACAATTATTAAACTTTTAAACAAAAAATCAAATAAAATACTTATAAACATTTTTTTAAAAAGCAAAATATACACTGCATTGCTGAAATACCGGAACATGAAGGCTGCATCATTAATTTTTCAATAGTTTTTAAAATTCACACAAAGAAATCGTTTTGAAGTGACGACAAAAACACGTTTATCACTGTGCGCACAAAAACTGAAAATAAATGTCAACTTTCAGAGTGCTTTGCGGGAAAACGGTAAACTATTTTCCAACAACTCTTTCACATAGTGATGGAGAATTTTATCCCCTTTAACCCGGTACTAAAAACATAGTTGTATCTTGATTTTTCATTTTTGAATTAATCGGCACTTTACTTATATATTACCCCACTGTGCGACGTAACGCATGCGGCTGCAAGTGGGCGCAGGACGAAAGCGAAAATGAAAATAAAGCAGCAGCCGCAGCCAAAGTCGCCGCTGCGCAGTCATTAAAAATGGAAGCGCGTACGGCAAAGTTGTCGTCAGCGTGTCTGCGACAGTGGCGTCGTCTGCGCATCATTTGACGAATGGAATTCTAATGGAGTGAGGCTGATTTCAAGGTAGACGGGCGCTATTTAAAAATTCAGCCAGCGACGACAAACGCGAATGCCAACTGATGCGCGCAATATTGCACAGTCGAATGGATGCAGCAGTTGCTGTTCACGTTGTTGTTGTTGTTGTTGTGTTAGACTTTAAGCTGTGCGACAATTGTTCTGAAAGTTGTCATTGTTGTTGTTGTTGGCGAGTTGATTTACTGCGTGCGAAGCGTGTCTTGTTGCAACGCGCGTCGACTGAATGCTGAATGTGTGCAATAATAGTTGCGCAATTTATTTCTGTACCGACAGCAGGTAACGTAACGTGCAATTTTCTATGCTGCACACTTTTTGCCATGACAGCGAAATGAAGTTGCCAGGTTTTATTGCAATTTTTTGTGACTGAAATCCAATTCAGTTGCCACTTGAGTGAGCTGCGCAAAACGAATGCTGACGCGGTGGCAAGAATTAAACCAAATTTAAAACTGATAAGAAGTATAAATGTTTATTCGTTTTGACTTGAATCATCATAAAGAAGGGCAATCACACATTATGCAGTTTCTTTAGAGTCCGTAACCCTTTCGACCCCGAATTGTACCCTGTGTCTCGATATTACTTTTTGGTATTTAAATCATGAAACACTTAACTAAGAAGTGTGCACACGATATTTGAAGTCGCCACGCCTCTTTATTAGAGTTCTAGAACTAGTTTACTTTTGAACAATTTTAGCTTAAAACGGATTAAATAAATTGTGTATCAATATTTTTTAATTCCAGAAAAATTATTTAATATTTATGAAAAAATACAAAATTATCACTTTTTGATTTTATTTAACGATTATTAAAAAAACAGGGTTTTGATCAAACGCGCCCAATTCGTAGACTTCAATTAGAACACAAACTTTCCCTGATATCGCTGCAAATTATTGGAAATTCTTTTGGGGATAACAGTAAAATTTTTGTAATTTGCTTTGAATTCACTTCTAAAAATATTAATTTGTTGGTGCCTACTTAAATTAAACCCATAAATCAAACATGGCTTTTGCTATAAGATCACAAATAGGTGAAGTTGCTCTCAGGCAACGTTGGGGTCGAAAGGGTTAAAAAATATATGAAAGCTCTATGTGAGATTGTCTTCAATTTATCTCGCAAGGGTTGCAAGGCGACCCCATTACTTTCAATTTACCTCGTATGGGTTACAAGACTTCAAAAACCCTCTGAGCATTTGAATCCACCTTTCTTCCAAAGCAAACTACTTCTACCAACTTCTTTTCTCATTTAAGCCAATATTGGGAAATCTTATTAGAGGCCGTTTAAATTCAATTCGCGCATTGTTTACACGTTTCTTACCAAAACCTCGGCCCAAATTGAATGAATTTCTAATCAATTTGCTTTGCGGCTCAATCTGGGGGCACGGAGTCGTGCTGCGCGTGCACCCGCCGCATCTATCAGTCGCATTCACATACCTGCAAGAACAAACAAAAGCAGAGAGTAGAGAAATCGTTTATTAATTGCAATGAAGTTGTTAATTATTTATTTATGGGATTCAATTCATTCAGTCGGCAATGGACAATGGGCAACGCATTGCAAAATGCAGCCAGCGCTGGGTGCAGCAGCGGCCGACACGCCAGCGGGCGAAACGCCATTAACCGCATTTATGCCGCGTTAATGACTTCTAATGCGGCCGCCGCTGGAGTCGGACGGTGCGTGCGGCCGCACCAAACACCGCGCTGCACATTTTCCATTTCGATTTAATTTACAAACAACGCGCATGCAACTCGAGGCGCTACACATTTCACACTCTGCATGCTGCACGTTACACGTTGCATGCTGCATGCTGCATGCTGTGTGTTGTATGCGTGCGCCGCTGAGCGATTATTTAGTGTGCGTGGCGCGCGCCGCTAAATTCAACTTTTTGTTTAGAAATCTCAATAAAAATGTTCCCGTTCGATTTTCGATTTTTCGGTTTTTGTTTACGCAAACGCGACTTAAATGAAACTATTAAGAGTGCCATGGTGTTTTTGTTGTTGTTTTAGTTGGTGGTGTTGCATTACATTATGGCCGCACACACCTTTTGGCTCGGCTCGGTGTTTTGTATACGTTTGCCGTTATTTGCTTTTAACGTTTTAATTTATGAACTGCCAACGGATGCAGCATCGTACAGCAACAACAATACTAATCAACTGATTCAGCCATTTAATTTCGACAACATTATTTGATGGTGTTTGGATTTGAGGCACTGACAGCTGGCGCTGCTGGCCACAGTGGCAGTGCAGACAAACGGCGCCGAGCTGCAATTATGCGCAACAGCCGCCGGAAGCCACGCCTCGGCCATCTATCTAGTTGGCAACAATTTTTTGAGGAAATCACAGCGCACTGCACACACCGCAGTCTGCAATGCGCTGTGCGCTGTTTGATGCGACAGCCAGTGTTGCCAGATCAGGAGATTTCCTCCTAGATTTAGGAGATTTTTGGCCTTTTAGGAGGATTTTCTTAGTGGATTTTCGGCAGATTTTTGGATAACGATTGTATTGAGAACACTGGCAACAAAACATATTTTGAGAACTATTTTAATAGTCAAAGCACCCTTTTGTGTTAAAAATTGGTAAGCTTACAAAATGTAAGCTCGTTCTATCTCGTTCTCACTTCGTCGCCATAGAAAACGAATGTCGTATGTCCCATTGGGATTAATAGCACATACGACAATCGTTTTCTCATTCGACGACTTATTGTTATCACAATGAAATCCCGCCAAATATGGCACTTTTTAATTAATTCATTTGTTATATGTTTTTTTTTTGTTAAGGTTTTACTGTTAAGCTGAAGATGAATTAAAAAAAAAGTTGCATTAAAAAAATTGTATGTACATATATTTTTTTATTTTTTTTATGAGAAGTCTAATTCCTTTAAAATGATGAAAAATATGAAAAAAATTTAGGAACTTTTTTTAACTTTTGGGAGGAAATTTCAGTATTTGTTTAAGATTTAGGAGAAAGCCATTTCAGGTATCTGGCAACACTGGCGACAGCAAACTGCGGCGATTTTGATGCCACAGTTTGTGATACATTCGACACATTCAGCATGTCGAGTAACTTTCGCTTGTGTGGCAAAAAACAAAGGAAATCGACCGCAAAGCGTTGTGCCACAAACTAAAGCAACGTTTTTTACATTGTATCAATGTTGCCACTTGAAAAATTTTTTTCCGACCAAACTTCCGACCAAATCCGATCAAATAAAAAATTTTAAATTCGTTTTTAAATTACAATTTTATTTTTTAAAATAAATGTTGTGTACTAATGAAAAAATATTCACATCACAAAACGGACCGAAATTCGTTTAAGCGGACCAGCGGACCAAAGTAAAAAATCTGACCAATTTTGTTCCGAAAAGACCAAAAGCGGCAACTCTGCATCATATCGTAGTCTGTCACATTGTGACAACTTGTCACAAAGACAAGTGAAAGTGTTTGAGGCATTTTCGACTGATTCGGCGGACACAAGAATTGCTGGTACAAAATAAGGTTTCAAATGGTATTAGGCTCGAAAGTTGTATGAACCATCCCCCTCTCCCCCGAATGATATTATGTGTGCACTGAACCAACCAACCAACCAATGTCGGCCAAGTCATGCGAACACTGCCACTGATTGAATACTTCATTATAGGTTTATGACTTTTTAACGATCCATGTGTCCTTGTGGTCCTCCTTGTACCACAATGCTGGTTACAAAAACACAAAACGATAGAAGGAAAACACTGCATCTCAGATCTCAGTTTTTTAAGGCGTCAACTGTCTCAAAGATTCGCCATTATAACTGTTCTGACATTTTAAGATTTGTATGCTCCACAGACCGAACACTGAGTAGTTCCTTGGATCCTCGCTGAGTTGGAGCTATTGAGCGCTTTAATGGGGCACATACCACACAACAAAAATGTTCCCATTTTTGGGACACTGCAATTTTTCCATTATGTCATATTTAGCATTGCCCTGCGTTGAAATTGCTCCAAAAGCAACTTGAAGCGTTCGTCGTTGAAGGGTTTTTGTTTTCTTTAAATTTACTCTTGATGACACAGAACAGAAACATCTGGCTGCTTCGCTGAAGTTTTTCTGTTTTTTTTGCGACATGTTTTTGCATTGTTTGTTTGAATTTGAAGAGCTGACTGCATGCAACTCAAGCGGCTGTTGCCACAGAAATGTCAACGACGGCAGACTCGATGTGCCGGTACCAGCAGCAGCCGCAATGACGCTGCCTGCTCTGAGCGGCGCATTGTGGGCGAGTAAACAAAAGCGTTGAAAATGTAGAATGTGCACAGGGAAAAGCAACAAAAATCAACAAATTGCATGCAACATGTGGAAGGGACGTAGCAGCGGCCGCAAGTCCGAGACTGGCTGACGAATCGTTGTGGTCGTTGTTGCGCGCAGACGAACCACTTTGCGTACAGATTTTAGATGAACTAACGCAGCTCAGGCTTTAAGACGCGACTTTATTCAATTTCAATGAGTGCGACGGCAAAACAGAAGCATGCAGAATCAGCGCAACGCCAGCAAAGGCAGCATGCATATTTATAATTTATGTGGCACGTTGTGAACTTGCAGCGGAGTTTATCGTCGTTGACACATCGCGCCAGCGGATTCACACCGCACACTGCACCGCAGCTGCCAATGAATGACATGCCGCGAAAGCTGATGATGATATTAAGAATAATTAATGAATCCATCATAATTTAAAGTTGCACTCTGCGCGCCGCCTTGACACGCTTCGCTCTGCGCGCCACATGTGCGTTGCACTCGGCGTTGCAAACTTCCACTGCGCCTCGGTTCAAGTGCGAACATGAGAACAGGGAGTGCAGTGTCATGGGGGGAGCAGTGGCCTTTCATGGGGGAAGAGTGGCGCACGTAAGTTGGCTGAATGACTGACTGGCTGCTAGCTGACAGTTGATGTTATGTGCAACCAAGGGGTGACATCGAGGGGAGTCGGGTGGGCCGAGTGGTATTAAATAGCAGCAGCGGAAGGAGTGCGCGCAGTGGTGGGCCAAAGGGATGAATAAAATATTGCAGTGCCGGGCATAATGAAAGACAAATATCCAAACACACGCAGACGCAATGGAACACGCGAGCGAAAATTTTCATGCGCGTACTTCATGTGCCGCTGACACAATTTGCGGCACTGTTGTTTTTTTGTTTTTTTGGTGTGAGTTTTTCTTGGTGTTATGAAAATAACACGTAAATTTTGTGAAAAAAGTGTCGGGAAGTTTTAATTTAACTCCTTTAGGGCTTAGTTTATTAACAGATTTTGATTCTTGATTTTTGCAATTTTTACAAATGGTCGAAAATACTGCAATATGTCACTCAAAACCATAAAAAATATTTTTTTTAATAAAAGAATTTTCACAACAATCACTCAAAAATAATGCAATAAAATGGTGCATATTTATTTGACCTAATTCAGATCATTGAAAAATAATGATTCATATTAGACCTGATTCGGATCACTAATGGATTTCTTTTTATTGAAAATTATATACAGTGGACGTCCAATATAACGAATTTTTTGTTGTACCCCCAATTTGTTAAATCGAAAAAAAAAATTAGTTAAATCGATCGAACAATTTGTTTTAAACCATCCTTAACCCTTTCGCTATTTTGTTGCCATATGGCACATTGCTAATTTGTGGACGTCGGAGCCCTCTGTGGTTTCAAGAATACATTTTTTTTTGGTCCTTAGGATAGTTTGAAGTTTTAGGAACAATACGAAATTAAAAAATTGAATATTAAAGTTTAAAGAAGAGAAGTATACACGTTTTTTAATGGCAAAAAACTTAAGATAACTTTTTAATCTGACGTTTTCTTTAAATTTGGCTACTTTTTTTTTAATTTTGGCTGAAGTAAATGAAGAAATATCCAAATTTTCGTTATGCGTAAAAAGTTGCAGGTTGAAGTAATTATTACAACCACAACGATGTGGTTGCTCTCATAGAAAAACACTTTGAAATACAGGGTCCGAGTATAAAAATTAAAAATGTGTTTTGGAATGTTGCTAATATAATCACATAGAAGCCTAAAACGTAAAATTTAAAATTTTAACTTTCCCCAGTAAAAATCTGTAGCGAAAGGGTTAAAGAAATAAGTTTCAAATATTCAGTTTAAAAAAAAAACATCTTGTTTTATTCCAGCATTTTAAAAATACAATTATGACTATGTATGTACAGTGATTAAGTCTTCGATGCGCCTCTTTACCGGTTATTTTTTAGCAATTATTGAAATTTTTATTTTTAAAAGAAAAAAGCCGACCGAACGTAAAACAAATCCTGTGAATCCTTTGCAATGCTTACAAACAAAATTTGAAAATGTTGGTAACTTGACGTAAATTTGAAAGTTTTAACGTAACAAAAACAAAAAAAATTGAGGTACCGTTCACTTGACAAAACCAAACATTTATTGTTATTGTAAAAAATGTGACAAAAAAAAAAATTCTCAAATAAAAAAAATTCGAAGGTTTCTTGACGAGGGTGAAAAACAACAGCAATATTCATTATATCGAATAGCAAATCTAACTTTCGTTCGTAATATAGAACCATCAATGGAAAAAACTTGGCCGTACGTTAAATCGAAAATTCGTTAAATGGAAAGTTCGTTATACTGGACGTCCACTGTATTTAAATAAGTCTTTCAAGACGTCAGTGGTGACAAGATTTAAGATCTACTGATCCTTCGATTTATTGAACCAGCAAAATCAACTAATCTGTTTCCTTGTAACATCTCTCTGTTCTCGAGAAACCCATTTTGATTCGTTTGAAACCATAAAGCTACGACATTTGTTTTACCGAAAGCGACCACAAATAATTCTATAAAAAAAACTCTGGCATATATTTGTGTGCTGTATCAGTCCCCCCCCAAGTGATCAAATAAATATTGATTAATGTTGAATAAATGACAACTTTGCGCTTTATTTCATAATTCCTGATAATTTACTGACAGACTGTTTAAATGGAAAACGCTCGAAAATGCAGATCGGAAGTGAGAAGTGACAAACAGACGAAAATGCAAACTTAAATAAATAAAAACTAAAGTCAAATCTGAGTGAGTGAAAAATAAATGCATAAAATATGTGCACGCTGATGAATGGGAAACGGAATAATTCACAGTTGGAAAATGCTCAAGCACACACACACACACACACGCACACATACACAGTCACACACTCGCACCACTCATTCTCATTCAGAAGACGAAAGCGCGCCTGCTTGGCGATTAAGCCAAGTGGCACTTCGGAGTCAGTGGGTGATTATGATTAATATCAGTCATCAGCGACGCAGTCGTTGCAGTGCTCCACTCTCGCTGACAAGGAACGCGGTTGGGGTTCGGTGTTCGGTAGCTGGCCGTGCTGCAGATTCGACAGATAACGTGACGGATAAATGGGGAAATTTCAAGTAAGTAGGAAGCATTTGCTTAAGGAATAATTTAATATTCATAGAAAAAACTGGGAGCCTCATTTGCACAGTGATGAAAGACACTTGAGAGAAAATGAGAGATGTGTGTTAAGACCGTCTGACACCGGTAGGTGAAGAGTGACTGGCGGAGTGGGAAAATACGATTGTGAAAGATTTCATTTAAATAGCAAAACATAAAAGTGGTTTGCTGGCAATGCATTACATTTTGGTTGCAGTAAACTTTAATATGTTAACTTTTTACTTGCTGACACTGCACGGATTTTCAAAAGCGAAGACTTTGTCATCATAAGGTTAAGGATTTTATTGAACATGGCTAGGCCAGGGTTGTGCAAAATCGTTTAGAAAACACCAAATCGTATAAAGTTGAAGCATAGCCTTGTTTTGGATAACTTTCGATCGCTTCGACAGATGTAAACTTTGTAAAACTTAAGAAAAATTGTGCTCAGTGATAGATATTCCAGCTTAAAAGATCTCGTACTACGCCTTTTCATTCGATATTGCTGGGTATTGAGTACATGTGGTCCGTTACTAACGTTTTTTCAGCAATAAAATACTGTCGGAAATCTCTTTAAGCCATTGCTGCCGGGTACCAGTTCCGCCCATACGATTTTGATAAAATTTGATACACGACCTAGAAGTGACCCAAAATGATCAGTATTTTGTACCCATTACGCAGCAATGGTAACTTTTTTCCATACTTTGTGAAGTGATCAGCTAAACACGTGAACAAAAGTTGTATTTTTTACAGGTGAGTTAGGAGGCAGATTTTTGTGAAGTTCTAAGTTCCACCTCCGGAAAATTCACGATTTTTGGAGTCTGGTAACTCTAGCTAGATGGCGAAATTTTAGGGTGACCTTCACTAGGTTAAGGTAGTTCCATCTTTACCCTAACTATCCCTATCAATGGTTTTGAGAGATCTGAAACATGGACTTTTTTGTGATTTAAAAAAAAAAATGTTCATGGGTAAAATTTTACCCATTAGGCAGCAATGGGTTAATCGAGTTTTTAATAGATATCAAAGAAATAGCGATGTTATATTGGATTTATCGTGGTTCTTAATATTTTAAAGGGTGTACAACAATAAGACATCCCTTTTGTTTAAGTGGGCTTCTTCAGGAGACGGCGACCACTGCAACCTAACCTAACCTTTGGATCAATCACAGGAAAAGTATAGTTGCTAAATCTACTAAGTTTACAAGTGGTTTAAGCCAAGGTTTACGTGGTTTTAAAACGAAAATGATAGCACTGTACCAAGTGGTAGTGCGCCAAGGACAGCAACGACGGCATTGTATGTTTTACAACGTAGCTGTAATGGTTTTCCATTCCTAAATCGAAGGTACATTTGACTAAAGAGTTTTCAATCCTTTTGAGGTACCACACAGGGGCGGCTATGGCTTCAGTGAGCTTCTGTGCAAACTGCGCCACTTCAATCTAACCCAATAATTCAGTCATGGAGAGCCTCAAGCAGTGCTTTACACATTAAAATAAAAATGATGGCAGAGTGAACTTTCAATGCAAATGAAGAAAACAATAGTTAAACCTCAATTAGCCGGGATGGTTGGGACGAGAAGCATCCCTAAAGCATTCTGGAAAGTCTCAACTGAAGTTATTAGATGATCAGAGAAGTTTAATCAAATTTTTACCAAAATGTTTAGTTTCTTCGAAAATTCAATTCGGTTTTTAACCAAATTGTGTCTGTATAATACATTTAAAGTTTGTGCTTTTATTTAGAGTTTTCCAAAAATTCCCTTTATTTAATATTTTATAGTCAGTAGCTCCACTAAATCTCATCTGACTTGGACACTTCATATACTATACTGTTGAAAAGGATAAGACCGATTCAAACAGGATTTTCGAAAAAATTTGCGGAAATTGTACTTTAAAAAATATTTTATATTTTTATTTACAGAAAATCCATTATTTATGCATTTGAGTGCATTTTTTGTGTAAAAAAATCAAATTTGTTTTATATTTTATTCGACTTCATATACTATTGAAAAGGATAAGATCGATTCAATCAGAGTTTTCGAAAAATGTTTGGAAATTATACTTTAAAATTAACTTTATTTTTAATTTACTAAAGTAATAACCAAAAATTAATTAAGAAAATCCTTTATTTGTTTGAGTGTATTTTTCCTTTAGTGTAGTTGAGGATTTTCGAAAAAATTTTCGGAAATTGTACTTTAAAACATATTTTCTTTTTATTTCCAGAAAATCCATTATTTATGTATTTTAGTGCATTTTTCGTGTAAAAGTATTATTATTCGTGTAAAAGTATTAAATATAAATATTAAGATTTATATTTTATTTTTATTTCCAGAAAATTCATTATTTATGTATTTTGGTGCATTTTTCGTGTAAAAAAATTAAATTTGTTTTATATTTTTTTTTTTATTTCCAGAAAATCCTTTATTTATTTGAGTGCATTTTTCGTGTAGACTAGTGTAATCAAGGTTTGACTTCATATACCGTTGAAAAGGATAATACCGATTCAAATATAATTTTCGAAAAATTTTCGGAAATTATATGAACTTTAAAATACATTTTATTTTTCATTTTCTAAGTAAATAACCAAAAATTAATTCAGAAAATCTTTTATTTATTTGAGTGCATTTTTTGTGTAGACTAGTTTAATGTAGGTTCAACTGTAACTATGCAATAATATGTGAAAATTTCTAGATTTTTAAATAAATTTGTAGTGATATTTGTAGTTCAATATTTTCAAAGCACAGCAAACATTTTGCAAAGTTTTTCCTTCAGCAAAATTATTTAGCAAAATCTTTTAATAATAACTCAGCAATTTCATTTCAGCAGTTTTCTTATCTTTTTATCATTGCTCATTATACAAAATATTTTTTATGATAAAACTCAACATCAGCTTTTTGTTGAAATTTCATATCGTGGCACATTCTGACGCCGTTTTTCTTTTTAATGGCCTATTTTGTGCCACTAACCCAAAAGTGCGGTGTAATATTGCAGAAAAATGTGTCAGTTTGGCGGTGACAAGTTAATGACAGAATTTCAATGGAAGCTTCTTAAATGGTAGCGTGACAAGCCACTAATAGGCTTGCAAGCACACTAAGCACAACACATGAAAAGTGAAATTCTAAAAGTGCGCATACTTAGTGAAAATGGGGTTGCCATGTGGCTGTAAAAATTTGAAAAATCGAAAAGTTTTAAAACTTTTTTGTTTACACTTTTTGTATAGAAGACTCGAAATCATTGGAGTTTAGTGAACCTTTACTTGTCACTGTGTTTGGTTTGAGCGCATTTGGCAACGTTTGCAAGGCTGCTCTACCGTTATACATTGTGCGCATGAAAGCTGCTGCGTTTGGGGGGCGAAACGCTGGCAAACTCTGGCTCGACATTTCAAGTGCACACACGAACATGACACCGCCGTGATGACACACGTTCAGTTCAGGTCACATCACACTCAGAGCACCACTCGAGCTGGCAGCGCGACGATGGTGGCGAACGCAGTGCGGGCAACGAAAGCTAAAGCGGACCAACAGCTAACAGCTGCGGAAGCTTTAATAAACATTCCGCCTGTGGCAAGTGGCAGACGGACAGCGCGTTGTGTGGCTGACTGGTTGGTTGGGTGTTTGTGTGGACTGTTTCCGAGTGCTCATAATTTTAACGTTGGTTTCAGCGCCAAGTGTGTGTGTGTGTGTGTGTGTGTGTGTGGGTGCATAAGGTGCCGACAGGCGTGGGCGGGGTCGCCGTGCGGCCGACCGGACAACGGAAGGTCAAAGTCAAGTACGAGTGCTTACGTGTCAGCGACGAGTGTGCAGCGCACAATGCAAGATGACAGATCTCATTTCGCAATGAAAATGAATGCAGAAATTAGGAAATGCAACAACAACAATATGACAGCAAAAAAGGAATGCCACATGAATGCCCATGTGACAATCACAAAGAAATTGCGGCGAAATTGCGTCAAATGAGGAAGGCGCAACTTAAAGCACTTGAAACGCAGCACAGCGCAGCGCACCGAATGTGCACTAAATTGCGCTGCAACTGAGATATTTGCGAATGGGCGGACGACAAGTGGCACAAGCGCGCCAAGTGGCCCTTCCGCTCTGTTCAGTTCATTAAAACGCCACAACACACATGGGAAATGTGCAAAGTGGGAAGCTGGAAGAACTTGCACAACACTGGCCACAATCAAATCAATGCCATTTGCTGTGAGTAGCGTGCAGCTGCTAGCTGCCAGCTACGCGCCGCCAACTGCCAACTGTCAGCTTTTAACTGACAGCTCAACGCAGTTCAGTTCCAACTCGAGAAATGGTCAATAAAATTAAGTTTAATGCAAAAAGTTTTGCCGCTGTAGTCGAGCATAGTCGAAAAATGGCGGTAACTCATACGCCATGTTGGCCAGGCCAAGCCGCGCAGCTTTTCGCTTTTATAGCGAACGTGGGGGCGATGTAACAGGCAGCTGCGCAGTAGATGTGTTCTGGCAGCCGCAGTTAGAGGGAGGAAGTGGCGCTTGTAACATGTTGTTGCTAACTCCCAATGATTTAGCAACCAAATTGCCTTCGAACAGCGGCAGCGGCCGTTACGGAAACGCGCTGGAAAATTGTAGTGGATTTGGCCATGTTAAATATGTTGTGTGTCTGCGGGTCTTGTCGATAGTCACTCCACTAGGCTGACAGGCAGACTGCGAAAAAGCCAGGCAGCGCAGACAGCAACCGCAGACAGCACAGATACGATAAGAATTGTCGCGCAGCCAGGCAGCGCGGAACGGCAAAGATGAGTTGTGAACGCTTTCTAAAAAAATACTTGCTGCGAATAGCAAATAGAATTAAAGGGAAAGGGGTAGCCGGAATTGAGTGGCGGCTTAGTAAGTGCGACAAAAATAAGTTGAGCACTTTTTATGGCCAAAAATAAAATGTGGATCCGCCGGCGGCAGTGATGCTAAAATGTGTCAACGCAAATAAACAGGCAACACACACATACACACACAAGCACATGTTGGCGACACAATTTTATGCATAAATAATTTTCACTATGATAAGAGATACTGCCGTCGAGTCGAGATAAAATGTTTGCCGACAATGGCAAATTTATTTAGATACAATTTCATTAACTCTGCATTCAATTACAGTACACAAAATAACAAAACTTACCAACACACACATACACACATACAGTGCGCGTGCATCAATATTAGTGTAGCGGCTAAAGTTGTTTGGTTATTTTGATTCACGTTGCATTAAAATGCAAAAATAGTTTCCCCCTAATTTGCCTAAATTACAACGACTAATTATGTTGCCAGCGCCACATGCTGCTGTTGTTGTTGTTGTCATTGGTTACACTTTATTACCAATGCGCTCTAACTAAATATATACAAATTACAGTAGTCATCACACAACTTTTTGCGACTACTCACATCACTCGCAGCTACATATTTGTGGTTTGTCACTGGAATCCAGGAGCTTTTATTTGACTCCTGCAATTTGGTATGCAAATTGGAAAATGAACAGATTCTAGAATAATACAATGGATTTCCCTGTAAATTATTTGAAATGCGGTGGTTCGCATAGCAGAGGAAAGGAAATCTTAACATTCTAATTTGTGGCATTACTTATAGCAAAGTATGTATTAATCAATATGAATATATATGTATATATATATATATGTACATATAGGCGGAATGCCGAAGCGTAGCCCCTCCCCCCATACCTTATCATCAATCAACCTTTTCAATCGCTATGCATGCTTTGTACATTGCCACACTAGCAAAAAAGGTCTTTTGAAAATTCAATTTTCATTCTGCAAGTGAAAAATTTAACTCACCACATAATTTTTATTTTGCCCCCAAAAAATAAAACTCAACAAATACTTTATATTTTCTGATAGAAAAAAAAATCAACAAATAATTTTTATTCAGTGAGCGGAGAAATAAAAATCGAGAAATTTTGGTTTAATGCTTTTTTGACAACTGCTTTCAAAAATAATCACTTTATTGCACTACATGATATATCTGCAATGCCTCCTTCATCTTGATTTTTTTTATTACAAAAATATTGCGATACAAATTATTGACGGTCCCTGGTCTTTTCACTTTTAACCCTTTCGACCCCAAAGTTGCCTGGGCACCAACAAGTTAATATTTTTAGAAGTGAATTCAAAGCAAATTACAAAAGTTTTACTGTTATCCCCAATATAATTTCCAATAATTTGCAGCGATATCAGGGAAGTTTGTGTTCTAATTGAAGTCTACGAATTGGGCGCGTGTGATCATAATAATAGTTAAATAAAATCAAAAAGTGATAATTTTGTATTTTTCCAAAAATATTAGATAACTTTTCTGTAATTAAAAAATATTGATACAAAATTTATTAAACCCGTTTTAAGCTAAAATTGTTCAAAAGTAAACTAGCTCTAGAACTCTAACAAAGAGGCGTGGCGACTTCAAATATCGTGTGCACACTTCTTAGGCAAGTGTATCATGATTTAAATACCAAAAAGTAATATGGAGACACAGGGTAAAATTCGGGGTCGAAAGGGTTAATCAATTAAAAAAATACCAACACTGTTTTTTGGCAAATTGATTTGTTTTATTGAACATAGTCTCCCAAGTACTCATTACATCCATTTCCATGGTCTAAAAGTATGTCTTATGAGCGTTTTAGATCATTGGATAGGATGTCCTTCAGAATAACTCAACGTCCTCAAAACGCCTTTCTTTCATCGGCAAATGTATTTTTTCGAAAAAGTAAAAGTCAGACGGTACCAAAACAGGCAAATACGAGGAGTGGCTAATGGTTAAATGTGATTTTTAGTTAAAAAAATCTGTCATATTTGCAAATCGATGAGATAGTGTCGGTCAACTTGTGCAGAACAAACTTGTCAATAGGCAAATGTTCAATTAAAATACGATACATTTATGTGATTGAGATGATCAAATTCATTTTCAAGAATTGGAATTAAGACTTTGGCTCATCTTTGATGAATTCACGTACAGTTTTGATGGTGATTTCAGTTGCCGATCGCTTTTAAATCGCATATGTCGCTCATGAATTCTGCCACAGTATAAGCAATCAATCATCATCATAAAGTTGGCTCTTTGTTCGATGTTCGTTTTTTACCGATGATACATATAGGGTGTTTTTTTTAGAGGTTTGTTTTTCGAATAGAGATAAAACTGGCATTTTGTGGTCAATTCTGGCAACTCTAATGTCATTTATGTTCAGTTTGGTTTGCCATTTCATCATGAACAGGTTGACAAAAGAACAACGCTTGCAAATCGTGCAAATTTATTTCGAAAATAATGGTTCAGTTCGCGAAGTTTACCGCAAGCTCCGTCCATTTTATGGTCGACATAATCGTCCATCAGAGCAATTAATTCGGTTAACCATGGGTCGTTTTTGCACTACGTTTACTCTATGTGATAATACGCATCCGCCGAACAGTGCGCACCGAAGAAACAATTGCCGCTGTAGAGCAAAATGTTGAAGAGGACCCGAATGAATCGATTCGCCACCGTGCACAGCAATTGGAGCTTTGTCCATCAACTTTATGGAAGATTTTGCGCAAAGATCTTGGCTTGCGACCTTACAAGATCCAGCTTGTGCAAGAATTAAAGCCGCGAGACCATGCAATGCGTCGTGATTTTGGTGTATGGGCCGAAAATGAGATTGATCTCGATGCTGATTTTCATCGCAAAATTTTGTTCAGTGATGAGGCTCATTTTTGGTTGAATGGCTACGTCAACAAGCAAAATTGCCGCATTTGGAGTGAAGAGAATCCACATGAGACCCTTGAGACGCCATTACATCCACAAAAACTGACTGTTTGGTGTGCTCTATGGGCTGGTGGAGTCATTGGGCCATACTTCTTCCGAAATAATGCTGGAGAGTCAGTTACCGTTAATGGAGACCGGTATAGAGCCATGATAACCGACTATTTTGTTCCCGAATTGGATGGCATGAATGTGGATGAGTTGTGGTTCCAACAAGACGGCGCTACATGCCACACAGCGCACGTCACAATCGATTTATTGAAGGAAACATTCGATGAGCGCATAATTTCGCGGAATGGACCTGTCAATTGGCCACCAAGATCGTGTGATTTGACACCATTGGATTATTTTCTTTGGGGATATGTGAAGTCGCTCGTCTACGACAACAAACCAGAAACGTTAGGGGACTTGGAAGCCAACGTTCGTGGCGTTATTGCCGACATACGGCCCCAAATGCTCGAAAAAGTGGTTGAAAATTGGACCTGTAGAATTGGCTTTATTCGAGCCAGCCGCGGCGGCCACATGCCCGAAATCATATTTAAACATTAATGGCATAAAATTATCCTTCCAATAAAGCCAAATTGATGGACATTAAAACGATTTTCTTGTGTTTTATTTCAATTCGAAGTTCTATACCTCTAAAAAAAAATACCTTATACTTTCGCTTCAGACACAATAACTTCTTTTTGATTAAACCAAACATCATAAAAATTTGACTGGAAACCGGGGAAAAATGTGCATTTCCAAAGCACTAAGTTATATATATGTAGGTGAGGCCAGAAAATGCCCCATTTTAAAAGTTCTGTTTGCTTCAGACACGTTCTGTTTCTTTCCAATTAGACTGACAGCTACAATTCTACCAATTTTAATGATTAAAGTTCAATATGAAAATCTGGTTGCAACCCTACATCAAGTTTACTTCAATAGTGCGTTCCACAACAGTATAAAAAGTACAATTTTTATTTAGCATACAAGGTGGAAATAAAAAAGTGAGAAGGGTCGCGCAAAGCGGAGGCTACTGGAGAGAACTTTTGCGACAACCCATAACCAATTAAGTAAGTAAAGACTGACTAAGAGCTTCTAGACGAGTTCCTTTTCGTCGCTAGTACATTTCTTCTTCGCTTTCTCTGTGGATAAACATGCGATTTGTTCTATGAATAGCAGGAATTATAGACTATTTCACTCTCTGAAGTGTGCCATTTTTATTAAGAAGGAACTGGCTGTTGAAGGAACTGGCATGTTGAGCATTGCTGCTCCCACCACAGAATGGCGATACGTATTTCAATTAGTTTGATTGATTTTGAATATTTTTCAATTTATTCTGAAATTAAAGGTCCATTCAAAAATCAATACAAACATTGCAGGATGTCATAAATAATATCAAATATTTTTAACTTAATTTTATTTGTCTTATTAAAAATTATTTCCTTTACAACCTTGTCCCTTTAATTGGGCGATAGCAATAATCTTACAGCAACTGTTTTAAGTTCAACTTTTTGGTGTAATCGCGCTCAGGAAATTTCTAAACTATGCACTAAAGTGTTGCCCTTGGATCACACCAGAACTTTTTTGTTTTGGGTGAAAAGCAAATATTTGCGCACTCATATTTCGAGCAAATTATAAAGCAGTCACAGTGAAAAGTTTCGCCCCTTCAGATTTAATTGAGGGAAGTATTTTACATAATGTTTACCATAAAAATTAATTGCTGAGCTAAGAACTTTATTTGAGTTCGGTGCAAGGGGGGAAATCGCACTCACACACAAAAACACACACACACACAACCCTCAATCCCTGCCAGTCCAAGCTATGCGTACACACAAACACGCGTACTGATAGGAGAAGAGTGGGGGCGGGCAGCGGGGCACACGTACACAGTTGGACGCTGAATGGAGCAAACAGAAATCTAAATTTGGTCATTGTTTGTGTTTGTGGGCAAAGGCAAAAGTTCCTCAAGCTGTGCGGAAACCAACCGATGCGAGGCAATGACGCTGGCTGGAAAAAGCGAAAATTGGTGAAAATGTGCAAAATTGTGCAAATTCGAAAATATTGAATGCGAGTAGCTGGCAGACGAAATGAACTTTAATTGAATTAGGATCTTTTTCTACTGTGAGCAGTTGTTGGGTTGCGCAAGTTTAATTGCAGCCAAGGCAACAAAGATATTTTGTAGCATATTTCACAACAGAAACAACAGGAAACTTTCCATTGCTATTGTTGAGCTATGAATTGGCTTGTGGTGAATTTTTGGGCAAACGGTTTGGCATATTTGAAAATCATAAAAGACACTGCAGGAGAGTTTAGGTCGGTGATAGGCAGTGAAAGGGACCATAGAGCGAGAAGTAATAAAAACTGATGAAATAATTCTTCTGTTTAGGAACTGGACCTCAGTTTATTGAATGGTTTTCATTTTGATTTTTGGTAAAATTACTGTAGTTAAATATTTTGGAGAAAACTGATGAGTACACGATGGCGATTGAGCCCATTACCGAAGTGATGACAGATGGGAAAAGAACAAATGTCTTTCTAGTGAGGAATAACCGAAGTGATTGTGATGTCTTATAGTTAGATAAGAAAAGATGCGAAGAGTGAAGTTTCAAGAACATTATGAATCAATTTAGATGGGAAAAGGATCCACCAAAGTGAGAACGAAGTCTTACGGTCATTATGGACAAGGTTTAATAGGGAAAGGTCCTTCTAGGGTGGACTAACCGGAAGTGAAAGTGTAGTTTAAAGATAATTATGGCCAAAAATCCTTTCTTTACAAAGTACAAAAGCCTTTCTGTGCTGTGTTGTATTAATGATCCAGCGTTAGATAAAAAATGTACAAAAGTCTGTCTAGGGAAGACTAACAGAAGTGAGAGCAAAGTCTTGAAGTCATTATGGATAAAGTTAGATAAGAAAAAGTAGTTCTAGGTAGGACTAACCGAAGTGTAACCGATGTTTCAAGTTGATCATGGCTCATCATGGTTTTGCAATTGTGCAGTTGTCTCAATTTCTCATGCTGATTGCATACTTTTAGGGATAAAAAAAAATAAATTTTGTTGAAAAATAGGTTTTTAGACCACTTTTCAAATATAATTATTTTCTTAGATCGGAAGATATCGGCGGATGTAATTACATTATCCGACAAAGAAAGAATGCTTCTTCAAATAAAAAATATCCAGGAACATACTTTCACATACTTTTGAGATATTTTCCTCTAAGTTTTGCCAATTTTGAGATTTTTAATTTAGAAAAATATTTTGAATTAAAAATGAAGTAAAAGCCTGAGCGTTGCAAATTTTGAGAAAACATTGAAAGCGAAAATGGACACATCAGTTCTTAATTTATATTGAAAGTTTTAGCAACTTCTTGGTTACCATGTATTTTTACAATTTTTTTACTCAATAGACTAAAAAAACAGAAAATATGTGTACAATTTTTTGTGAAAAAAGTTTCAACTTTGAGCCGCTTTTGCACACACACTAATTAAGTTTTTGCACAGATTTTTTGAGGTTTTCTTAGTTGGAGTTTTACCGTTAAAATTACATCAAAATCGTTAAAGTCTGAGACTATAAATTTTTTGAATTTTGTCTATGGAACGAATTACTGTGCAACGCCTCAACTATGCCCCATACCCACTAAAACTTTCTACAAGGTCGAATTTTTTAAATTTCAAACTCTTTCAAATAACTGAAAAGATGTGTGGAACTTCAAGCGGATTTCTCGACTTATGCATTACTTGGCCGATTACACATTTGCTTTGGCCCAATGTTTTTTAGATGTTTTTTTTTTTGGTATGTAGCAATTTTTGTGTCGACCCAATGCAAAATTGTGGAATGCTGCCCACTCGTCGGCACTTTCATACTTATGCTGCAATTTGCCATAATTTCCATGGCAAAGTTTATGGCGTGACGAAAATTCGGAGGCTGAAAGCGCCGCTAACAAAGCTAATTTAAGCCGACAAAAATGCTACACACCTCTTCAGAAACCACTGCAACTGGCAACAAAAGGCACAAAAAATATATGAAAATCCATCTGTGCCCGAAGCTCTGGCAAATTAAACGTTTTTGCGCTCAGCGAAAAAATCTGCACGTTCTGTTGTTTTTTCAGCCTTTTGGCGTTGCGCGTTAAAAAAAAAATATTATGGCGGTATTAACAATATGTCTTAAAAGACTAACATAGTGTAAACTAAAATGGAGAAACGCCGTTTTAACGGTGTGGTATCGCTACAAAATCAACTCATTGCTGTTAATGTTGAAAGTTGAGAGATTTTTCATAGTACAAGTACAATGAAAATTTGCTGAATTAGGCAAAAGTGTCATTGATGTAATTTTTGTTGTTTGAAGCAGTAAATTTGGACCAAAGAAAGCCGATACATTCACCTTCTGAAAGTTTTCTATTAAAATAGCTCTTAAAAACCCCGATACCGATTACAAAATTGCCCGCCGTTGCCCTCTCGTTAGTTTGGCGGCAGTTTGCTCTTTTGCCCAGGCGGAGGCAACGATTCGTGAATACCCCCAATGGGTGCCTGTGTGAGGGTTGAGCGAACACACACACACACATTCATGCAAGCATACAATACCTACGTAATTCATATGTATCGTATATGCAAATGTTTGCCCATATCCCAGTCAGCCGTGCGAGGGGCTTTGCAGTTGCTGCGGCTCGTATTTTGTCGAAACTGGCACAGCCCATTTATTTCAGTTTTGTTGCATCGCATTGTATGAAGCCTTGCCAACATTATTTGCTTGGCCGCATGTGTATGTGTCAGTGCATTTGTATGTATGATTGTGTGTTTGTGTGTCATTTTCAGGACGCTCCCAGTTGAAGGCAGCACAAAATTGCCATTTAACATCCGCACGCCGCATGATAGATAAATTTAAAATATTCTTGAAATGCTCCATTTTATTTGGCCGCTTTTAAAACAAAAAAATTAATGGCTGCAAGTTGATCCGCTTGAATTTTTGTTTCAGATATTAAACGGCCTTCAACGTGTCCACTATGCAAAAAATCAAATTCACACTTCACGGGCCAATCTCGGTCAGCTGCTATTCACTTTTTCCATTCAGTCTTTGAATGCATTAATTTTTGCTTTTGTTGGCATAGATTTTATTAAAATGGCGTCCACCAAACCAACCGACAGCACTTTGTTCTGCGTCATCAAAGGTATAAAAGTGTTTTTGTCAGGAGCGGAAGCGAGTTCGGCGAGCACGTTTAATTGCCTTTTAAAAATTGTAAAAGGCATGGATCGTGAAAAAACGAAAAGCACTCACACCTCCAATTTTAGTTGAGTTAATAGTTTTGTGTCCATAATTAATTTTTATAAAAGCTGTAAATACACCACTGGCTCTATTTTCATTGTGAACGCGGAAAATTCTGACTTCACATTTTTAAAGTGAAATTCTGATGAAATTCAGGTTCTGCTCTTAGACATTTTTATGGAAATTGATTTATTTATAGTTCATGAATTATGTGAACTTCCAAATCCAAACTAAAGCTATCTTGAAAGCGTTGAACTAAACCCCAAAAATCTATCTATAATCTTGCTTTGAGTGATGGCAAATTGTTTGCCCGAGTTCTGATGGCGTATGACTCTTGTTAAAAAAACAGCTAAGTCTTATGGGCATTGAATCAGATGAAGACCCCAGTCTGACAAGAAGCCAGATCAACCCATTTTTGGAAAGCTAGAGAGTTCTATTATAGAAAAGTTCCCATTTAAAGGCTTCGCTCTGTAGAAATGCTGATGGAGATTTGATTTTCTAGACTTTCCTGTTAGATAGCAGATAGAACGACCCATTTTCGGAAAGCTAGAGAGATCTACTATTTTAAGAGGCCTGCTATTTTATTTAGAACAGCTCTTCTTTTCGTTCAGGGGCAACGCTTCATAGAAATACAGATGGAGATATGCTATCCTTGATTTTGTAGACTTTCCGGTGAGATAGCAGCCAGATGGACCCCCTGTGGGAAAGCTAGAGAGATATATTAAATTAAAGTTGCTATCTAAGACAGCTACTTTTTTTGGTTCAAGGGCTACGCTCCATAGAAATGCTGATGGAGACATGCAGTATACGATTTTCTAGACTTTCCGGTGAGATAGCAGCCAGATCGACCCACTCTGGGAAAGCTAAATAGATCTATTAAATGAAAGTTGCTATTTAAGGCAGCTACTTTTTTTGGTTCAGGGGCTACGCTCCATAGAAGTGCAGATGGAGATATGCTGCCTTCGATTTTCTAGGTGAGCTAGGAGTCAGATCGACCAATTGTCGGAAAGCCTAAGAGTTTTCATTTAAAACTTTTTCGCTATTTAGGGCAGTCATCTGTTTTGGTTCAGGGGCTAAAACATATATCGCCCCTGCTGATAGCAATGCTGATGGACATATATTCTAAGTTTTCTAGGCTTTCCGATGAAATACCAACCAGATCGATCTATTTGGAAAAAGCTAGAGATATCTATTAAGGACGTAAGAACTATTTAAGGACGTCTGTTTTAGAAGTGGGGTTGGCAGATCGAATGTTTCACCGAGAGTTCAAGTGTACTTGGACAATTTTTTGGCAAACATTTATCAGGATTTTGGAAACGTTATAGTTTTGATTCGAAATTATTTCTCTATTGCTCTTAAGAACTTACACATGTACTAAAAATATTTTTTACGAGTACATATTTAAGTATTAATTTTACTTATAAAAAGAGTTTTATTTACGGTTTTTGTTCGTTTAGTTAGTGATATCTTTGGTTGAGAAATGTTTATACTAAAAAAGAAAATTTCAAGTATATTTTAAATTTGTAATCTCCGCTTTCAGTCAACCGAAAAGGTGGTTACTCTACAGAGGTGTAAGGCCAAAAGAAGTGGTCTACAAGAAGTGGTGCTCTGAGCACTTGAAAGGTTTAAAGCTCTTTTGAGTATAGTTTTCATAATTTATAGCGGGTTTTCAAGCTCGTAATGTCATAACTTGAGTAGGTAAAATTAACAAATTTTGCAAGAGGTCATACACTGAGTTTAATAAGAACCTTAACTTCTAAGACATTTTTAGGAATCCTCATATTTTTTGAAATACAAAACTTCAGATCTCCCAACATTAGGAAAAGTGCGCGTATCTTGGATTATTTTTTTGCAGCAAATGATTAGCCAATTATACTTTACTGGAATTCAGGTTTATGATTTAGCTATAATGTATTGTAAGTAGAATTTATATTAAAGTAAATCGTGCACATTTAAAGACTTTCTTTAATACTTTTCGAATTTTGAAGCAATACCTGCATTTTTTATTATTCCCGACATAACCACAACTATGATGTAATCATAGAAAACTCACTGCCTTAATATATTTGTGTGTATTTCTTTGCCTACGTTGAATGAAAACTATTTTTATGACAAACAAATTGGAACATTCGATCATAAAGTGAAAAATTTACATGAAGTCTTCTTATTGTTCGAATTTGATTATCAATCCAAGAGTATTAAATCAGATATTTACAGCTTTGAACGGCTTTAAAGTGCAACTTTGTGGGATTGTGTATACACATACATTCATACATAGCCACATATTTGTACATTTTTATGCGTTGCAGTTAACGATTGACGATAAATTAATCTCACGCAAACAAAACCCAAAACTAACAGATATAAAATCAAATATCATGTAGAGTACGAAAAGTGACGCCACAAAATGTGGTTGGACAAAGCTAATGGCTATAAAATGGATCAGTTACGATTGTACGATTTATTTGTGTTTTTGTTTTTATTGGAAATGTGTGTCAATTCCAAAATTGGGAACAGCTTAATCAAATTTGCCTCTATGGAATATTTATGGTGGACACTAAACTAAACTAAACAAGTTTGCGCTTTTTATAAGCAATTATAAAAAAATAAAAACAAATGTGAAAAAATTGAAAATTTGGTAGTTTTGTTTGGTGAATGGATGGATGGATGCGAGCGATCCGAAAAAAGAGCCCTAGAAGGTCCGAATCCTCAAGTACTCAGGCTAGGTAATTCATTGCACTTAAGGCTCAAGAGAGAAGAGGACGATAGGGGAAAGTGAAAGTGAAAGTGAGGTCCTTCCCTTCTCGTTCTCTTGCACGAATTTCTTGAATCTCTTAAAGAATCTCAGAAGATAGCACAGAGTAAGAGAATAGACATCTGAACCCAAATTGCGCACTCTCATTTAAGCGAAGAAAATGCTCTGAGCTCTCGACCTCCTCCAGACAAGATGTGCAAGTTGGATCCTCGATGATGCCCATGTTGCCCATTTGTTGGCCCATAGATTGTGTCCTGTGATTAGTCCGACTATACGGGAAATTTCTTTCCTTTATAAATAGTTTTGATTACTTATTCCAACTTTTTATGAGAGGGTTTACAATGGGTTTCCGAATGGAAGGACGGTTTGTATTAATCTAACCTATCCTTAACCAACTTTTAACGTCAGTGCACTTTTTTCAACTGGATCCTATTGAACCTTTTGGCTAGAGGATCTCAAAAATGGCTGCTATCCTCTTTTCGGACAGCGATCATAAAACCTCTAGCTGGGGTCTACAAACAGTCGAAGTTTGATGTTCATCATAGGTTCCCGGCTGAAGAGATTTGATTTCTTCTATGCAGTTTTCGCTCAAAGAGTTTTTTAAAATTTGGCAGTTGTGAAACAAGCAACTTCATGCTGTCTGAAATCTTGAAATTTTAGAGCGTTTCACTTACTTGAACGTACGGTCTTTCAAATAAAAAAAAAATTAGCTGCGTCGACCTGCATCCACACCTAAAAATTTACTTTTTGAAGTGGCACCTACAGTCAAAAATTGTGATTTTTTCGAAGTATGACTTGCGACGCACAATGAAAGCAGCGGCAAAACAGCTGCTACAAAGGTGAGCTATATAAAAGACAAGGTGGGCACTTTGTTCGTATCATCAAAAGTAGGCAGAATGCCACGCCCACTTTAAAAATTTAAACATTTGTACCAAAATATGGTATCACAAGCAGAAAAAATTAATACACGAATTCATAAAGAAAAAGTTTTGGTCACTTAATCAATATGCTTCGGCTGCCACGCCCTCTTTTAAGGTTTTAAAAAGCTTACAAATTAAAATCACATCGAAGAAGAGTATTGTAAACAGACTTCTAAAAAAAAAGTTGTAGTTGTAGTAAAATTCGAATCTTTTTTAATGCCGCGCCTGCATACCGCCCATTTTTAGAGTGAGCTTTTAAGTCATTATTTTAGGCAAAAATACAAAATTTCATAATTCTATCACTAATATTAAGCAAGTTATTTCAATATTACAATTTCTTTCGTATGGGGGGTGGGCGTGGCAGTGGTCCAATTTTAATGGTTTTTGCAAATTTCTTAATTTTGACCACGAAAACGGTCTCACCAAGTTTCATCGAGATAGAACAACGCTAAGTATTTTTGGCCACGGCTTATATGGAATTGCGACACTGTGAGACGCTCTGTTCTCCTAGGCCACAGACGTCCATTGTAGGTAGTTACACAGGACTCAGATCCCTTTACTCATAAAACAACCGACAGTTTAAGCTTCTGATGAAGTTTAAGAGACTGTGAACAGTTCTATATACTAGAAATCGTTGGAAGTCAGCCTTAGTCGTTTTGTTTGGGTACCTATGAGACAGTCACCGGATGGAACACCAATCGTGATTTTTAGTTGGTCTCTTTTAATGAATGCTGCTGTATGTTCAGCTCATCTCAAGTAACATAAGTTTCTTGTATGGACAATGAAAATGTGATCTTAACGATCATAACCGCTTTCTGAAAGCCAGAATTGATGAACATTAGTCACTCTGCCAAAATTCAAAAATATTCCCTTAGTAAATTGAGGCATAGTTCTGAAATTTACATGCAGCGCAGCGCAAAATCTTTTAGTAATATTCCATTCGCATCTGTTTTTGTTACTTACTTGCGGCCACTACAGCCGACTTCGTGTGACTTCATGTCACAACCACACGAACAGACGCGCAAATAAATTGAGAACAATTAAAAGTTTGTAACGAACAAAATATGCAGCAGTCTACTTAACTTGGCCAACTTGAAAATCCCCCAAAGCATAGACGAACGACTAACGAGTAGACGCTGTCTTAACGTCCGCATGCGCGGCTGCACCGCAACGTAATTACACACGCAGACATGCGGCAATTAGTGTGACTCCCTGTCCGGCTAACCGTCTGTCTGGCGCTCGTCTGTGGCGCTGCAAGTGCGTCCCGTGCCGGATATTGATGCACGTTGTTGTTCTTGTTGCTGGCAATTGTCACCTTGACGCTGACGTGGTACAGGTGACTAGTCGGTTGTGGCGTCATGGCCTTCGCGCCGCTTCAGACTGTTTTGTGAGCACCTTTTTTTTTGTAGCCGTTTCTCAGCGGCCTAAAGTGGCTCGCTGCGAGTTCGTCGCATTGCAAGCGGTGACTGTGCGCAATGCAGTTGTTGTTGTTGTTGTTGTTCTTGTTGCTGGTGGTTGGTGGTTAGTGTGGGCTGCCTGCTTTACCATTCGTTGGGATTTCTTTCACCGTTGCTGTTCTTTCTATTCTTGCTGCAAGCCGATCTGGCCCGACAAGTTGCTCGCCTATTCGATCGTCACACCACTCACATGCCGCGACACGAGTTTTTACAGCATTTTCCGCCCCACAACGCGACTGCGTGTAATTGTCAGTTCCGCTTCGCAGGTTTTCGGCGATAGTTTTTTTTACGACGTTTTTAAATTTTCCCCATTTTAATTGCCGCACACTCCAGTGTCGCCGCTGTTGCATGTCCAGCAGAGATAATTTTTCTGAATTCCTTCTGACTGTTGCCGCCGGTGCGACGATTGTCGTTCTCTGACGCAATTAATGCGTCGCCCGCAGTCTTCGTGCAGCGACGCCAACAAACTTGGTTGGCAACAAACTTCGTGCGGAAATGGCTCGCGTATTAATCAGAGTGGCGGCCAGGGACGAATGAGTGCAGATGGCAGAGACTGTGAAATTTCCATTGCTACCGTTAGCACTAACCGAAAGTTGCCACATCGCAATTAAGGCAAAATACACTCGCACGCAACACACACACACACACACACACACACATACACATAGAGAAACTTTGCTATGTGGCACACGCGCGGATCTTCCTTAATTGTCGTAATTATTTAAGGATATCCGGACGTGCTTCGTGCGCCAACTCGTCTGTCGGCTGTCGGTTCGCTGTGCCTGCGTAGGCGATGTGTGTTTGGCGGCGTGCGGTGTTCTATCTTTTTTGCTTTCAGCACAGCTCGCTGTGGCTTTTTCGTTGTGGTTATGGTTGTGTTTCTGATTTATGTGTCATTTTAATTATTTAATGTGAAGCGGTTCAGTGCGGTGGGCACTGTTGTCGAAAGTGTTTGCTGTCAATTGACTCTGCCGCAAGGCTCCAAGCAGCGGCAAGTGTGCAAGGATGTCTGCGTTGTGCATTTTTTGATTGATTGATTGATGTTTTATTAATATTATTATTGTTGCTTATGGACTTGATTGATGCCTCAATTTGGTCATTGATTCATTTAATTCTTGAATTTGAATTATTTTCTCAGTAAATTGTCTACAATCAAATTGTTTCTTATGATTTGAAGGGAAGCAGGCATCATTGTTATTATAAGAAATTCATTGTTAAATAAAATAAAAATTGAGTCATTTATTTTAAATACGTTGGGATTTTAACGCTCTCAGCGTCCAGGCTTTTCTCTTGTTGTTGTATACCCTCGGGCCACATAAGTTGATTTAAGTTCGTTGTTTACGTTTGGATCTTAGTCGACTGGTTCGGTTCACAGCTCTTCTTGATTTAGTCTTGAAGCTCAGTTTGAAAATTCAGTTGCCCAAACATTTTATGTATGTACACCGAAGTTACCCTGCTTTCCCCTGTGCAATGCAAAAGGTAATTTAATTTCGTGGCAAGCGTTGCACTTAACTAAAGACAAACACAACTCTGAATGGGGATCTCGGATAGGCTTGTCACCTTTTTAAAATAGCTTTGGAGAACACCAAAAAATACTATAAACAATCATACATTTTAAGTTTTCAGAGTCCGAGTGTACATAACTTTGATATACATAGTACATGTGTATACAGAAAAGCCACAAATTTTAGCATTTAAACATAAAGAAAACAAAACAAGTAAGCATAAAAACATAAATACGAAAACAATTAAAAAAAAAGTAAATAAATTCATTTACATAAATACATTTATGTGCTATTCAAAGACTATTTGCTTTTAAATAAATATTTGTCATTGCTCATTTAATGATATCATAAAATTAATAGTAATGAGATCAAAACAAAAAATATCGATTTTTATCGAAATAAATATCAGTAAGTTAAGGCTGCTTTTATACGAAACATTGTTAATTTCAACTCAGATTATTCCTTATTAAGCATTTCGTGTTTGCTACCAAACGAAATAGTAAAATCGAAATGTTTCGTGTTCGTGAAGGACATTTTACTCTCTTTGGAGGACGGAGGACATTTGAGTACCTACTTTGGAGGACTGTCCTCCACAATGGAGGACGGGTGGCAAGCCTAGTCTGGGGTCGTCATATTATGCGTGCCATGTTGCTAGAATTGAGAGGATCCAGAAATTATTTTTTTATTTCATAGATTTTATTGTTTATAGATTCTCTGCCCAACTATGAATAAAAAATCGTATTAACCCTTTCGCTACAGGTTCTTACTGAGGAAAGTTAAAATTTTAAATTTTACGTCTTAGGCCGCAAACATAGTGGAGCGGCGAGCAAAGCGAAGAGCAAAGAGGCGAGCAAAGCGACGAAAACAAATACACGCTTTTCGCTTTTCTCGTCACTATGTGCGCTTTGCGTCAAAAGCGTGTATTTGTTTTAGTCGCTTTGCTCGCCGCTTTGCTCTTCGCTATTAGCAACATTCCATAAGAAATTTTTAAATTTTTATACTCGGACCCTATATTTTAGAGTGTTTTTCTATGAGAGCAACCACATCGTTGTGGCTGTAATAATTACTTAAACATAAAACTTTTTACTCATAACGAAAATTTGAATATTTCTTCATTTACTTCAGCCAAAATTTAATTTAAAAAGAGTATCTAAATTGAAAGAAAACGTCAAATTAAAAAGTTATCTAATTTGTCTGCTTCTTCTTCCTTTACTATGTCAAGATATACCATTGAAAAAACGTGTATACTTCTCTTCTCTAAACTTAATTATTCAGTTTATTAATTTAGTATTTTTCCTCAAACTTCAAACTATTCTAAGGAACAACACAAAAATGTATTCTTCCAACCATAGAGGATGCAGACGTCCACAAAGTAGCATGTTGCCATATGGCAACAAAATAGCGAAAGGGTTAATAACCTCAAAATCCTTGCAAAGTAGCAGAACAATCCTGTCTTTGTCTTTCGTATTCGATGTATTCCGTGGTTTTGTTGTTGACTGTCCCGCACTCGTAGAGCCGATTTTCCGTAATATTTCGGCCAGATATCTACGTTCCCCAGACTTCTGCCATGTTGATCCTTTTAGGTCTCTGTATGCTCGAAATGCATCTAATTTGAGTTCAATAGGATCTCCAAATATGTGGAGTTTGATTTTTAATTTTCAAAAAACGATTCATCTTTTTTAAAAGTAGTATAATTTATGTTTTCTCCAATTTCCATGTGTTCAATTTAGTCTATACGAATTTTTACTGTTTTCATTGGCTAAGTAAATAAATAAGTAAAACCATAATTCTAAACTGAGTGTTACTAACTTAATGTGAACTTTAATAAATGTAAACGTTTTTATTTGTCGTGAAGTTTTGGGTTTTACAGGATTTGTTTATCTGTTCTTAACAGTATAGAACGATCTGGTTTCTGGTCTGTTCTGGTCTGAAAAACGTTCACCCTGTGTGCAATCAGTCGGATGACGCACATGTTTACCAAAACCTCCCACTTATGTAACAACACGGAGTTTGAGATATCAAAAGGCAACGATTACTTTTTTTATTCCTCAAATACTTTTATCGGTAACGCGTTGGTTTAATACTTTAAATCCGTTGAGTTCATAAGGTCTCACATAATTCTGAACAAAACCAGAGGGTCTCAGAGACTTGCTTATTTTGTTTTCGACCTCTGCAATTTTATTCTACACATTTCACTGAAATTTCAACACAAACTTGCCCAAGGAGTAATAAAGAGCTGAAAGCAAAATTGAGAATGTCTTAAATATTCGCTTATCGCAAAACCACACCGACCTTTCTTTGATGTACGTTCCATGGACAGTCCGAATTTGTGCCCAAAAATTGCTGCTAAGCGTGTCACAGTTCGGCTGCCAATCTGATTTGCTGTTATTCGTATTGCCAGAAGGGTTGCGCCTATCGGCAGCGATCGCTTACATAGAATGAAGCTGAAAATTGTCTGGAAAATCCTGGCAGCAGTGTTGCTGCAAAGTGTGAGCGCAATGACAGCGCTGAAAGCGTTTAAATTATGCATTGCAAACCTCCACAGCCAGGCGGGAGGGGGAGCGAGATGGAGTGACGGCAGCAAAATGTGGCGGCGCTTCAAAGTTTATGCCGCAGTGTGGCAAGCGTTCGAACCGACTTCAGAATGTTGTGTCCCATGTCAGAGCGAACGACGGCACAAAACTGACAGTAACAAATTTTCCCAAATAAAGTTTGCTGCCAGTTTCCCTGCCCTCGGTAATGCGTGCCTGTTCATTTTTTGGTCTGTATGAAAATAAATTTAATTCGGGCACATTTTCCGCTCTGCTTTCATGCAAACTGCACACTCACACAAATAACCGAAAACCACTCACACAAATAAAAGCCGGAAGTGGCTGTTGGGGTGGCCGTATGATGTGCGCACTCGAGTGGCTGTTGAGGTGATTTTGCGTGCTCGTGTTTGTGTGTGTGTGGGTGTGAAAGTGTGTGTGCGACACTGTGCTCGTGTCAGTCGCCGCATTACAATTGACTTGCCCGAAGTGCCCTCAGACGCATGCCCATTGTCATTCCCCTCCCCCACAGCATCACTGCCACTTGCCCTCTCGCGCTCACATTCGCACTTTATGCTCGTTCACACACTGTGGCATCCCCCTGCCCCAGTCCCAGTCACCAGTCCCAGTCACCGAGTCAATTGGCATGCGAGAGGCTGCGTCCGCATCAAAATCAAAAATGACAATCGCACACAATCGCAATCACAATCACAGTCGCACTTCACAGCCGCCATTGCTGCCATTACTTTGATGGCCAACAAATTGTCAAATTGTTGTTGCTGTCATGACAGTTGCCTTTATTATTGTTGTTGTTATTGTTTGCGCTATTGATTTGCGAATATTTTCGGTGCCATAACTGTCGCTTCCGATGCGCTCACATTCCCCCTCGCCGATCTGTTCCGCCCACAGCTCCCCCCACTTTATGTTGTTGCTGTTGCTCGCATTAACAAAATGGAAATGTTGGCATTATTGCTGTTTGCCGGGGAATTGAAATGGAAATGAAAACTGTACACACATTGAGCCCACTGTGAATGGAAAAATAATCCACGTTTTGTTGTTGCTGCCGCTGTTGTTGTTGTTGTTTCTATTGGCAACATAATAATAAATAAATCACTATTCAGTTTGCTCTGCTTTTTTGCTTCATTGTTGGGTGTTGTTTGGTGGTTGAAAGTTCGTTATATGGTTTTGCTATTAGTGTTGTAGTTGTTATTGTAGTGTTTGTTGCTGTAAGTATTTTTATTGATTTTTTTTTTTGTAGGAGTGCTCCGAGCATCTCATTGTTTGCGTTTCGTCTTTGCCACTGCTCTGCTGTTTGTTGTTGTTGTTAGTGTTGTTCATGTTGCCATTTGTTGTTGTATGCTTTATTACTTGATTTTTTGTTGTAGTCGCATTGTTGTAAATGCGCCACCGATACAGCAATAAAGACATTTTTATCGCTCATTGTTTTGCTGAGCATTTACAAGCTTTGACGGATTCAGTCGGCTTACACAGCGCGCCAATAAATACCAGAGTGATAAACTCGCACAGATCGTAGATAAACGAAAGGAAATCGTTTGTGTTGTTGCTATTTTATTATTTATTTTATTAATTATGAGCGATATTGCGATATGCCAAGACATTTGCACGCATGAAATGCTCATTACGACTTCATTAGGCGAAATTGATTAGGCTGTTGAAATTATAATAATGGCATTTTCATATTGGCACAAATATGCTACATACATACATAACATACATACATACGCAAACATGCACAATGCAATATTTGGCTCTAATCTAACAATGCCGTGCAAATGGAATCGGTAATTTTGAAAAGCATTGAATGTAATGCGTATTGCACGAATCATTGCGCACAGCTCTGCGTATGTTGCACAGTGTAACGAATGCGGCCAAATATAGGAAAAATTAAAGTAAAAAAATAGATGGAGAAAATAAAGAGAAAAATTAAGAAAAGTTCCATAATAAAATTTTAAAATTCGCATAAAATTGGATTAAGGTATCATTGCACGTTAGAATGGGGAATTTTTAATGATTTACAAAATTATTTATTTTTCAGCTCCTTTATTATCTACCTTTTTTAATTATCTAAAATTTTTGTACACTATACTGAAGGTTTAAGGAACACAAAAAAAAATGTTTTTGTATTGTTAGCATATTGTCTCTTATATAGGTGGAGCTGAAGTCGCGTAGAAAAAAAAACACATCCTCCATTGCGGACACCTTATCTCCGAATCGGGTAATGTGAAACAAAAAAACAAAAAAGATTCATAATTATTAAGCTTTCGGACCCAGGAATTCACCAAAAAAATTAAAAAAAAAAAACGCTAAAAATAAAAGGATAGGAGCTTTTTGAAAAGAAAGTGTCAAAAATTGACTGCGTTTTTCAACTTTTTCCCAGAAAAAGTACTTTAAATTAAAAATGTTTCTTCAATATTGTGGTGGATTCTTGTAAAAAATAAGTTAATAAAAAGAAAAAAAAAATTTTTTTTCAAATCGGTCGAGCCAATCCGGAGATTAAGTGTCCGCAATGGAGGATGTGTTTTTTTTTCTACGCGACTTCAGCTCCACCTATATACTATAAGAGACAATATGCTAAAAACAAAAAAATAAATATTTTTTTGTGTTCCTTAAACCTTCAGTAAATTGCAAAAAAAATTTTCAAAAAGATTGATAATAAGGGAGCTAAAAATAAATAATTTTGTAAATCATTAAAAATTCCCTTTTCTAACGTGCCATGGTACCTTAAAGCAGCAAAGTTGACTTTGCTATACGTAAATTTCTTTAAACTTTTCATTATAAACATTAACTTTCTGTTTAATTTTTTCATAAAACAAAAGTTGACTTTATCATTAATTGTGTTACAAAAACAACAACGGAGTATTTAAGCCGGTTTCAAGCGACATACTCGTGTACTGTACCGTAGAGATAGAGCTGGGAAACTATCGATAGTTGGCTAATTCGACATTTTCGATAGTTCAAGTGAAAAATATCGATACTATCGAATAATATATAATAATATCGAATTACTACCGTGTACCCAGTTTTACATCCGGCAATTGTACTGAAAAATCTATTTGAACAGTGTAACAATTTATATTCACTCAAAAGAATTATAAATTTTCAATTATTTTTTACACAATCAATTGTGCCTCACTTACTCGAAATCGCGGTGTTACCGATGTGGGCTAAACCAAGCAAACTTGGACGCAACAGCAGCCAGCAAGGCATACGGCGATTTTATTAAACAATAAATAATATTTGAATTTAAAATGTGAGTTCTGCCAACTATGTAGTACCCACATATTTGAATATAATATCGATAGTGCCAAAAAACTATCAATAGTGGCGTCAAAATAAAACCATTGATACTATCGATAATACTATCGATAGCTGTGCAGCTCTAGCTAGAGAAACCAAATATTGGTATTTGTCTACTTTCAGCTTTACTTCAATGCAAAAACTTAGCAATACGTTAAAACATTCATGAAAAAATAAAATTAATTGGTCAATAATGTATTAAAGGCTTTGCGCTTTGCTACGCCAAATCGCAGACTTAATGAAGTTGGAACCTGACATAAGCTTACAATAGGCCTTAGTTGTGAGGCTATAAAAAAGATATACGAAAAGCAGAAGATGTATTAAGTAAACATAATCTAACTGGATAAGACTGGCAACTGAAAGAAGCTCACCTAGTTAGGTCATAGCTGATTTGTTGTGGTACTAAATATTGCAGAAGAAGACATATGTTTCTTAAATTTTTTTTCGTTGACAGTTCCCTAAACTCGTTTAAAAATGAGACTTTTCTGAGCAAAGATAGAGCTGTGATAAATTGAATAGCATATAAAGATCAACCAAGAAACGTTTGTAGGATTACAGACACATTTCGTTCAAAAAGGATACTTAATAAAGTATCATCTATTGACTCACTTCTGTAACAGTATTCATTGAGAGGGCGGTTGAGTCTCTATTAACGATCTATTGTCCTGTCAAAACCAAAACTCCTTGAGTCAGAGTGGTACGACTTAAGCGTAAAAGTTGCTTGGTATTGTCTTAGACGATGCTCAACTTTTCTCTTTATGGGGTCTGAATTGTTACCTTCAAAGGCAGATAATATATTTTTATTTTTATTTAACTGGCATCAGAGTTCATTGTCCTTATTGTCCTTATATATCATTAGAATTCAATTGTTTGCCTGTTGACTGTTTTCAAGTTTTGAAATTCTTTAGCTGAGGACTTTGACTCGAAACATACCTGCAACGAAATAATTAATTCAAATTGATTAGTTAATTGATTATTTTAGTTGATTTATATCTACATATGTAAAATAAATACTTATAGAAAAAATATATTCATTTCAATTTGTCAAAGATGGCGAGTTGACAATTTATTTTTAAATTTTTATTTTTTTAATGATTTTTTTTATTTTTTCATACCTACAAAGACTGCATATCATATCCGCTGATATCTCGAGAAGTACACATCGGTTTTGGCTAATTTTTCACAAAATAAATTTTTGGACAAATCTTTTTTGGATGCATGTTTCACAATAAAATAAAAATCACAAAAAAATAATAATCACTAAAGCAAAAGTTAATAAAAATTCTTAAGAAAACACAGACATTTGAAAATGAAAAACCGTCAAAATGACCACAATGGTCTTTCTAGTGTTAAGAACAAATACAATCTAATATTCAAATTCAATAAATCCACAAAACTAAAAAAATTATATTTAAAATACCCAACTATGGCCAATATTTATGTCATAGTTTCATATTTTCTTTAGTTAATGCTAAAATAAGTGGTTCTAAAATATTTTTTAAGCTAAACATTTCATTACTGATATGTAGTTCAACTCAAATGATCTTTAAATTATTTAAATTAAATTCGATTTAATTAAGCAGTTTGAACTTTTCAGCTTGAAGAGCTTTTTCCAATTATTATAAGCTGAACTCAAGCCTAATCTTTGAAACTTGAATGGACTGGACGTGTTTTTATGGTACAATGTAATTAAAAAAAGGGGCGAGATTAGGCCGGGAAAGTCCACATAACAAAAGCAACGTCAATAGGTCGTTAATAAAGAAAACTGTAGAAGGATTGTTGAAAAAGTCAAAGCTTATAATGATTTCATTCGAAAATTTATAGCAGTTGTAAACACATTTTAGTATCAGTATCAGTTTCATGTAGGCAAAGTATTGGGAATTGGGAAACATTGGGTAGAGTCATTCAACACCAAGTGTGCCAAAACAATCGCTTAACTAACACACACACACAAAGAGAGATAGAAAGGGAGAAAGCAGCTCACAGCCAATGTTTTGCAAACTGCCACTTTCGAATGGGTTGCCAACCGTCTAATTCGATGACCCCAGTTGGAATATTGTCTTAATTACAGGTTCGCAATATTTCACTTCAAGGCCCAAGACATTAGTCCAGCGCCAGATTTAAGTGTGACGGGGCTAATTACACGACAGCGCACCGGCAACGCTTAGCCGAGTTGTGGCAGCTGGACAAACGCTTAAATACCAGTCTTGCGTGACATGAACTGCAGGAATACGAATGCGTTCATTTCTGCCTACATTACGCAAAGCATTGTGTGCCATAAGTGCCAGCAACATGTGAACGCTTTTTCGACGGGCACAGGGTACACATTGCCGGCAACAAGTTAGCGGCCATTTACTAGTCCGAAGCGACTCGCACACTGCTGGTCACAGTTCAGCAACTGGCCTTTTACATTTTTATGAATGATTCCGCGTTCTGGACGTGTCGTCGCTGCGTTGCGCCCGTACGATTGCTTCGCCTGTGGCCGCGCCGAAATGCCGCCGCGGGCCAGCGCTCGTCGTAATCACGATCGTGAAAACCGGTCCGAAAATATTCTTGACTTTTGTTCATTGCTCTCGTTTTTCACTTTACTCTTTTTGCCGTTTCATTCTTTGTTGTTGGCCGTTTTTGTTTCTTCTCAACTGCTACCTTTTCATATATTTTTCGTTTGAGTGTTTTTTCTTCTTTTGTTATTGTAGCGAGTGTTGTTAGTGACTTCATACGGTCGGTCGGTTCTTTTTCAAGTTGTTAAATATTTTCGTATGAAGTTCCAAAGTGCTGGCCAAAGTTAAAGCTGCTGCTGGAGTCGCAGCCGCAGTCGGCAAAAGCAAACTCGGCACGTTGAAAGCCAAACGAAAAAAACAAAACAAAATCACGCAACACAAATGTGAAGGAAGCGAGAAGAAGCCCGAAAAAAGAGGGAACAACAAGAACAGCTACAGCCGCTGCCAGAGGGAAGCCAACCGAAAGGCAAAGCGTGTAAAAATGCAGTGCCAGCAGTTTCGAGACTTTGCGCAGCCAGCAGCGAATCTTGCAAGAACGCTTCAGTTGTGGAGCGAGCAGGACGAGTGGGGCGCGAGGGCCGGTGCAGTGGCGAACGACTGCAGCGAAGGCCAGTCCTAGTGGCGGCGGCATTTCAGATGTGCTCCGGGCAACAGTGAGCCGCGCACTCAGCCGATGCCGAGACCGAAAAAGCCAACGGCAGCGCTTTGGCTGGCAGGGATGACTCTGTGGTTTCGGCGGATGGTCGGCGCTTGCCCTGTGCCGTACCTACATCGCGTTCGGTTGTCGATGCTGGTAGGTGTGCACATGTGTATTACATACTGGTACCTACATACATACATACATAAAAGTCGCAGGGAGGAGTTAGTATGTGTCGTTAAACAATGGCCACAAAGTCGAGAAAAAAAATCAAAAACTCCAACGAACAAACCAAATAAATAATGTGCACGTGAAGTGAGAGCGAAAATTCGAGTATGTTAAAAAAAATCCAAACAAAAATGTGGCAAGTATGAGAGCTCAGTTAAAGGGGCGAACAGTAAATCTGAAAGGGACACGAGAAATACCTCGCAATGGTAGACGAGAAAAGTACAAACTGACAATAATTACCGACATTCGGTGGATAAATAAATTATACTTTGTGACTTACTTAATTTTCTTGCATAATTTTTTTAGGATTTTATGTTTGTAAAGTAATAACACACAACAAATAATTAAATACTTTCGAGTTTAGAGCATAGAGTGGAGTGTTTGAAATAAATACGAAAATCTAATAATTGCGCCGGAAATGCGTTCAATTGAATGCCACTAAGTAGAGAATGGTTTCGTCCTTCTCCAACTTTTGCAGAAGTCATTGGCTATGTAGACGAGCCCTAATCTTCTTGCTGGGTTGTCAAGGATATAAGGACTAGTGAGCGGTTTATTTCTCAACACCAGTAAATGTTTTTAACTCACTTCTGCCAAAAACTTTAAACCTTTACTTGTCTTCCACTTTATTGGGAACTCTGGTGTTGAAGTGGTTAAATTTATTAGAGACTTAGCAGTCTTTTTCGATTATAAGTTTATTGTTTTTTGTTCATAGATTTTTTTCACTTGTCGGAACAAGCAAGCGCAGCACTCAGACATTACATACGTCCATTGTACTGCGAATAGATGCTCCCTGTTAATGTGTTTTGAATCTACCCGACTTCCGGAGAAATATCGATAGATCCTGGGGTGCCAAGGACCTAAGGTGGTCGCTTCTCAACACATCATCTCAAACACAAACATCTCAAACCTGATTCGAGCGTATGCGGGGCAGAGCCACAAAAAGTGGTCCGCTGTCTCATCGGCCTCCCCCCAGGCAGATAGTGCAGATATGACTATCTTTTCCATGTGCTTTGCCCATAAAAACTGGACCGTCATCAACCCGATCAACAGCCTACAGTCTCTTCTGCATAGTGACAGAAGAAACTGTCAACATTTACCAGAGATGACAAGAAGCATAAGTTTCGTCCACCTGCAGCCGCTCTGGGTCACAGTGACCCATTTGTTAACAGTGGCTCTGATGGCCTCACATGGCAGAACAGGCTCAGGGCCGATAAACGCAGCTTAAGAGCCCATTCGAAGCTGAGGGCTGAGTCAGAGGTTACTCAAGTTACTGTATTCCTTAAGTTAATATATTTCTTTATGTATATTTGTACTTTCGTTAGCCATTTTATGTCTTGGTATAAATTACCTCGAACGGGTTCAGAAGGATTCTATTCCCTCCTTGAATGCACCGATCCCATTCTTTCTTATAATCTTTTAAACTTAAAATCGCTGTTCTATCTTCTGGAAATTTGTATTTAATGTCACCAATAGCCCAACTATTCTTGAAAGAATTTATTCCAAACAGATTTCTACAACGGTTTGAGCTTTTTTATGTTAGTTTTTATAGCACCAACTATACTAGAAATGTACCGAAGTAATACAAGAGTTCTAATTGAATTCAACATACTCTCAAATATTTTTTGGACATGGACTTTGCTTCATTTAAAAAATTATTTTGCAATATTCTTTCTAGTAAAAGGAATTTTTAAGTAAATGTTTTAACTGTTTTGAATTTAAATTTGATGAGTAGCTCATTCATATCATCAAAATAGAATAAAGAAGAAGAAATAGAATAAAGAGTCGCGGAAAACATATCCAATAAAATTGATGTTTAGTTTGAAGGCGTTGGTGAAGATCTGACATGAATTATGTGTTATAGTGGAAATATAACTCAAGTTAGTGTATTCCTTAAGTTAATATAATTCTTTATGTACCTATATTTGTACTTTCGTTAGCCATTTTATGTCTTGGTATAAGTTACCTCAAACGAGGTCAGAAGGATTCCCTATTCCCTATTCCCTCCTTGAATGCGCCAATCCCATTCTTTCTTATGGTTTTTTAAACTTAAAATCGCTGTTATATCTTCTAGAAACTTGTATTTAATGTCACCAATAGCGCAACTATTCTTGAAAGAATTAATTCCAACCAGATTTCTACAACGGTTTGAGCTTTTATATTCTATAAACAATTTATAAACAAGTTTTAGTTTCATATTAAGTTTTTCAAAAACATAATATGTACGTATGTATGTACCTAAATACATATATCTGTCAGGAGCAGATGTGATGTGAATCCTTGGGTCAGGCCTGTCAAGAGGATTGACGTCAATCATATTTTCTCCCTGGCCCAGAGTTTTTGAGAGCACGAATTTTTAAATTGTATTAAATTTTTTTAAAACTTTATAAGAAGTAGACCTCAGTAGATGGAAACCTTGCATCTAGGCCCACGGTTCTGCATTCCACAGCTTCACTCTGGTCTATTACTGCGACGCATAACAAAGTCAGTGTTCAATATTATGCAAAAAAATGCAAAATTAATATTCAACAACAGAATTAATATACAACAAACTACAATAAACACTAAAATTTTAAGTAAAAAAATATGCAATCAAATAAAATAACATAAAACACACATACCTACATATGTTACCTATTGTAGGTAAAATTTGTAAGCAAAACTACAGAGACATATTTGTTTTCATTTTCACTAAATCAACTAACAAAACTTTTTATAGTTAGTGTCGCATTGATCACTTTCTGGTGTTGTACAGTGTTATTGTTCGGTTCGATTGTCAGTTTGAAGAAATGCAAAGTCAAGTACCAACTATACATGCTACATGAGTATATCTATTGACTGAGGCAATTTCAACAAATTTTACACTTGAACAATGCAACTTATGACACGAAACTGTGAGCACACAATGCGCACGAAATTTCTCACCGGCACGCACGTGGGTGCGGCTCAGGCTGTCTGTGAATTTATTGCTTGCCACTCACTTTTCATTGTTAGTTTTTGGTAAAATTATGCAAATCCGTTGAAATATGATTACGGCTGCCGACGAGAAGCTGCACACAAACACACACACACACTCATTCACACTAATTCCAGAGCCACTCGACTCTACAGGTGTCATTGTCACTTGTGCGACTGCTTCGTCGATTTGTTGTTGTGCTACTCATAATAGTTGTTGGTTTCTTTTTGCATTGTTTGTTCATTTTCATATTTTTCATTAATGAAAAATCCCCACTTCGGTCGCATTCGACGTAGAAATTAATTCTCATATTCGACGCTCGTTCACAACAAAATCGTTGGTAAGCCGCTTGCGATGCAAATCGTAACGACAAAAATCAATTTAATTCGACTATTTACGCATTCAAATTAAATCAGTTTAGCCAAATTAACACACAATCATCAAACAAACAAAAGGCAACACAACACCGAACATCGCTGAGTTGGCATTCAGGCAGCGATTTCGAGTCGTAATTGCATTAGTTTGCGCTCTCGATGCGCTGCACTCTGGCAGCAGCGAAATTTGCATTTCGTGCAATCAAATTAAATGACAAATTTCGCATTCCGTTGGGCGCTCGCACATTTTCCTAAGGCTGCACTTCTCCGCTTCCTTCCCGACATCCTTCCACTCACAGTCGCCATGGCGTGTGCATTGCAGAAAACTTTATAATTAATGAAATTTCATAACATTTCAAGTTTTTCAATCTCATTAAAAAGAGTTAGTGGCAACGTTCTTCAAACACTTTCCTCGCGCTCGCCCTCGTTCCGAACAACTGTCAAAGGCATTGCCATAATTGTGAAAAAATAATGCTTGGGGAAATGTCTAAACACAACGGTTGAGTGCCTGGTAGGAATTTTTTAGTTGGTGCTAACTAAATCTAAATAATATATTTCATATTTCATTTGTATGCTTAAAAGTGACTAGTGGGAAATTCTATTTGAATAGTTACACAGGAAAATTTCAAATGTATAAATGTTTTCAAAATTTTTTTAGTGACTTTTTTTGGTACAAAATCGAATGTCAAACAATGATTTTTTATGCACATAAAATGTTTGAACTTGCGATATATGCATTCAAAATTTCATAGAAAAGCAAATTGAAAAGGTTATGTTTATTTATTTGACAAGAAACATGAAAAACAAATTGATCTAACTACTGAAATTTAAGTACCCATGAACCCTAAACCTGAAAAGACTAGTAAATTGGTATGAAAGGTTAGTTAGACAACCCATCTTGAAAATAGGCAGAGCCAGATTACTATTAATGGCGTCTGAAAATTTGACCACTTTTGAACTGTTCAGGAAATGACATGTTCGAGGCTCTTGCAAACTTTGGTTCAATCCGGCAATCCAGTTTATCGTATGGGGATCATATTTAGAACGTTCAATCACCAAGAAATCGAGTATATGGATAGGGAGGATGAAAGGATAGGTTAGGATGGTAGATAAGTAGGTAAGTTTGTATTGTAGGAAGGCAGATTAGAAGTTGGTAGGTAGATAATTTAAAATAGCAGCTCGGAAAGATTTAAAATGACAGGAAACGCATCATCTGGAGAGTAGAAGGGCACCATTTTGAATCCCTAATGATAACTGAAGATCCACAAATTACAGTCAACTGAAAATTTGGCTCCAAGGGGACAAAGTTTGCTCTTGGCCAAAGGCGGCTATTGGTAATTTAGGTGCAAAACATCCTCGTCTTCATTAATTTGAGGTAAAACTAAGTCGCTTGGTATGTCTATAAACGATCAGCTAAGACTAATACCGCGGAGTCGATATCAGGAGTTCATTTAGTTCTAGGCGCAAAAGCTGCCTATTTCTTTGATTTAGAAGGGTCTTGGTTCTCTCAGAGATAATGCAAATACAAACTGGGCGCTGTTTGACACTTGAATTAGATATGTTGAAAAGATTTCACAGATTTTCTATACATCTTTTCTAGTCAAACTGATATCTCTATTAGATCAGGTGTTCTAAACTGATAGATTGTGTTCGAAAAGGGATTTTCAATCGAATTTGAAAAATACTTCAAGTTGATTAACATATCAGATAACAACTTAGACAAGATAACAAAACGTTAGAATTGAATTCAGACTTTTCCAATGGTTTTTGATTTTACATGTTTTTTGTTTCTAACCTCAAACGTAAATTCAGTCGCAACCAATCCGAATGGGTTGGACTCGTGCACCAATGAACGATTTCGCACTCGCAGGAAACACAATGATATTAAGATTTTCGTCTTCCACCGTCTGCTTGGCGCCCTCACCAGGCAGGCAGTCTTGCCGCCAACAATTTCCGCCTTTGCCATTTGGTTCCGTTTGACATTTGCAGACATTTAGCGGGCGACAGTGTAAATTGTTCTTCTTTCGTGCTTGTCGCGCTACACTTGCAAGTACTGTTGTTGTTGTTGTTAGTCTTTTTGTTACTATTCTCATTGCAAACTTAAACAAATTGTTGCGTTTGCTTGCAGCGACACGAATTTTGCCGTCGCACACAAATCGCTCGCGTAGTTATTTTAGTTGGGCATTTTTTCCACTTTGCTTTCTTCGGTGCATTAAAATGTTGGGCTGAAACTTTTGGCGCGCCGCAATTGCACGAACGGTTTCTTGGCAGTTCCATGCTGTAAATTGTTGTTGCTGTTAGTTTTGCTTTTACGACGACAACAGCCAGCGAAACTAATTTGCGCGCCGCATTATAAGTTGGAATGCCGTGTGGCAGGCGAAGGCTTTGTCACTTCCACCCGCTGCCACTTCCACTGCGCCGCCATCTAATCGCATTTGCCGTCATGTGGCTGTTGTGTTGTTTTGTATGTTTGTGTGTATGTGCTGAAGACACACTCTCGGCACATTTAAAATATGCAAATTTAATTTAAGATTCACTCCAGCAACAAACCAAAACAACAACAACAACAATGACTTCGATGTCGAAAGCATTAAACATTGAACGATGCTGTGCAGCGTTGCCACATTGTGCGCTTCCATGAGTTTAGCTAAATTGGCAAGTGTTGTTTTTGTTTTTGGTTCTTGTGCTTGCAGTGTTGAAAGTGCTATTGTGTTGTTGTTGTTGTAATTGTTGCTGTTACCGTTGCTCGGTTCGCCATTCTAATTTCCACCGGCATTTGTTGCCGTTTGCATGTCAAATTAAAATTGTTTCCAGGCGGCTCGAGGTGGCCGTGTGCGCCGCTGACAACTCTTGAGTGGCAAAATTAATATTTGCCATGAGTTCACGAGCGCTGCATGCGCTACTTTGCAATTAAATTCTGTCTTGTATAAATTGATTTGTGTTGCTTCATTGAACTACTAACTACATATACCTGAAATTTGAAGGGCTTTCAGCAATTTTAGGCAAAAAGAAAAAGGACACAAGTTCCATTAGAGTAAAAGATCTCAGACTAATATGTGAAAGCTTGAGGAAGCACGTTCTCAGTTCACTCAGAAGTTCTTTAACAGGAACCAAGTTCTTCAAAGAACTACAGTTGAAGTGGAATCTCGAAAGGGTTGCGATCGACTATAAGAACGTCAACCCAATTTTAATTACTTACGAAAAAAATATGAACATTTATAATTTAAATTATATTATATAAAAAAATGCTATTATATATTACAGTCGAACTTTCCTATAGTGAATTTATATATAATGAAGTTCTCCGTATAATGAATTTATTTCAAAGATACAGCTTTATCGTTCTATTCTAGTTGCATTTTGATCTCCTTATAATTTCTAGTTGTTTCTTAGTTGAAAGCTTCGCTTTCATTGGTTTTTTGTCTCCATATAATGAATTTTTCCATGCTATTTTCTGTCACGCATATTAACAACACTGAATACCGAAAAAAAGTAATACATATTTAGGGGAACCCCAGAAGTTAAAAATAACAACGGCATAAGAAGAAGAAAGTCACATCACTAACAATTTTGACAGCAATTATGTGTTTTGAGTGAATAAAGTGAAAATGTCGCAGCGAAGTGGCATTTCTCTCGAAAAAAATTCTACATTTGCAGATTCAGAAAACGATGAAGAAATGGCGAGTGAAGAAGAATTGGCTGATGCGGTGTTACCTACATTGGGACGAATTTCTGCTTCTCTTGATGCACTTCGAACCTTTGCGGAGATGAAGAGCAACGTACCAAATAATGTTTTTATTAAACTTTTTAAGTCTCTAAATGTATTAGAAGGCTTTGTTGAGGAAGAAAAGTGGAAGGGTGTAATCCAAACTAAAATGCCTCATTATTTTGAATAAAAGGTGAAAAATAAATCATAATTTCTATATAATGAAGTTTCTATATAATGATGCTTTTTTTGGTCCCGTGCGAATTCATTATAGGGAAGTTCGACTGTATATATACTCCGTAAATTATTTTTAAATTCACAATGCTGTAGTTGTAAGGTTAATTGTAAAACCGTATCCTCTTAACTGTGCGATAACATAAAATATTTTATAACAATTTGACTATATAAAAAATAAATTCTAAAAATTATATATATTATATTATATAAAATTATATGTAAATTGTCACTGCCTTCACTTTAATTACTTTTCATTTTCTTATGAAATGAATCCACCTTGAATAAAATAAACTCGAATAAACAAATTCGTACGTAATTTTCCACCAAATTGATTAACACAATTTTCAATCCGTTAAAGCAGGAAATGCTCAATGTTTGTTCGTTGGTGACGCCGCATTGGCATCGAAATGCTAATACAAATAATCTCGTTAATCCGCAACGCTTTATACTATCAGTTACGCTCTTCAATTTGATTGACTTCTTAGGCCACTTGACTGCTGTACCGCACAGACACACGTACAAATTTCCAGCGTGCGAGGGGAGGGCGAGGGCGCTTAAGACGCGCCATTTATTTTATTGTATTTTTATTTATTTGATTTGTTTGCGTAAATTTTGCAAACGTTTCATTGCTCGTTCGGGGGACTACGAAGTGCGCCGCCAGCATTTAACTCGGTAAGACGATCACTTGTGTGTTGTGTAAGCAAATCGGTGACGATGCTTAGTGCTTGCATTTCATTGTTTACTAATATTTGTGCTTGTTTATAATTCCATTAAAGTGCCCGGTTTTGCACAAGTTTGGGCATTTGTTGTTTATTAATTTGTCACGCTCACAAGGCACTGACGGATAGCAATTGTCTGCCTTGCTGACGAGCGATTCTATGGTTTCGAGCATAAAGTTGATTTGTATATATAAGTTGGTGTATTTACAATTACATCGTTCACTGAGCTGCCAAGAGAAAATTTACATTATTTATCCGCAAAACAGATTAGTGACAAATTCAGTACGCAGCTCTTGTGAAACCACTAACCCTTTCGAACACTGAAAAGCTACTGGATATGAAATATTTTCACTATTTGCACCTCAAAGCATAAGAAGACATTAGACTTCGCCATATCACCCTGTCAAAAACTTTATGTACCTACCAGAGACTTAAAATAATTATTATCCATATTTTTGGATATAAAAAAATTGCCCTAATTTAAGAAATTTCTAAAATTATTGCTTTATAATAATTATTCCCAATAAGAAATTTTTTACGTCGGCTATAACTATTATCATGTAATTGTTTCGTAAAATGTAAGTTGTTTCGTAACTTTTATTTATGACTTTTTTTATTTACTTTACCGATAACTATTATTTTGAGATATTTTTTTTTTGCGTTGCTTCATAACTTTTATTTATGATTTTTTTTTTAATTTACGTTGCCGGTAACTATTATTTTGAAAAAAAAAAAATTGTTACGTTGAGTTACCATATTTTGGGTATCAATTGATTTTTAATTATTTCAAATTGACGAACGCAAATTAACTGCAGAAAAACAATTTCCACCAACAACTAAACAATTAAAAATCAATAATAATTTTTTTAATAATTGACTGGCACGACAGCCCGCTTACGCGAGACTAAGGCCTAGCTTCCCGCAACCACCCGTGTTGTGCGTGTGAATTTGTACGCGGGTGGAAGGGACCTACAGTTTTATGCCGGTTCCGAACGGCAGGTTGGGAGCTTTTTCATAAGCAATTTTTACTCTCAGAGGTTTGCCATTTCCAGCTGAGAGGACAGCCACCGAAAGAGAAAACGAGTTTTCCCGTTATTTTTTTAGGTGTTATTACAGGCAGTATTTGAACCTGAGGTTGCTGCCTGCGACTCGCGGTCCAACGCACTAACCAACTGAGCCACGGCGGCTGCCGTGTTCAATTCATACTCAAAATGTGGTAAGGCAACGTAAAAAAAATGTATTTCATAAAAATTATGAAGCAACGTAAAACAAATTTTCTTTGAAATAATAGTTATCGGCAACGTAAATCAAAAAAATCAGAAATAAAAGTTATGAAGCAACGTAAGAAAAATTTTTTTAATAACAGTTATCGGTAACGTATATAAAAAAAGTCAAAAATAAAACTTATAAAGCAATGTAAAAACAAAAGATCCCAAAATAATAATTATCGAGAATGAAAAAATATTTATTTCTCATAACAGTTATTATGCAACGTAAAAATTGACTGTCGCAAATAATAATTATAACCAACACAAACAATTTTTGTTACATTTTAATAGTTACATTGCAATTATTTTCTTATAAAACTTATAATAAATAAGTCCCTGGTACCTACTCTTGTATTATGGTCAGAGTGATTAACTCATCGCAGATGATTCCATTCTCAACAACCAAAGATATCCATCGAGATTGAGTTCTTGATTAAACTGTCATAACCTCACATTTATCAAGAGTGAAGCTACTTCGATTTACTTCATTGCCTTCTTTGGTTTTTGACAGTATTATTGAGCCCCGAGGTTACTACGACTGTCGCGTTGAGTACTTTCATTGACAAACTATCATGCAATATTATTCATTTGTCATAAAAAGTCTAAACATGGACTGTTCAGAGGACCGTCTGCACTGGATTGTCTAAACATGGACTGTTAAAAGGTCAAATTCATCGTTATGCACTATTAATAAAATAATATCATACGAGAAGCTTGCTGATCTTGGAATATGCCGTCTGAAGCCCTGTTTTTGATTGAACTGATTACATTCACATGGAACGTGTCCAAAGTAAACAAACATCAGCTGACTTTGTAATTGTTTAGATAGTGATGCCACATCGTCAACAGTTCATTCACTTTTCGAATTCAAACGTGTATCAGAGCATATTCTGAGTACCGTCATTGAAATTCTGAGCTGGATTGCTGCCGTTGATTTCTGCTTAAACTCTGGTTGGCTTAATTAATTCACTGTCTACAGCTATTTGGCGCCTATGGACTGATGTCTTGTGCGCGGCCATCCAATGCTAGAATCTTTACACGCAATTCGATTGCCCGTTTATCAGCAGTCGAAGATCTGCCATATCGTCAGCCAAAAAATTCGAGCAACGGTCGCCATTGCGGCTGCTGCTCACGTATCAAACTCGACTTCAAAGCCGAACTTCTACGTAATCGCAGCCCGGTCGGTGTGATACATTTACTGATTTGAATAGCAGCGGAAATGCATGAATGATGAACTCATTTATTTTGAATTCTTTGTACATACCTTAATCATGTTTTCCACCGAGTTGTTGCAACAACACACAAAATATGTGTACAAGCCGAGAAGAACAGCGCGCCACGCCACACCACAGACGCATCATCCGCGCACTCATCGTTGAGGCGAGGAATTTTTCGGTAGAAATCACGATTATGGTTGGGTAAACAAAACAAGGCAAGGAAGCTGATAGAAAGGGCCCCAGCGCAATGAAAAGTCACTTAACAAGACGCTGACAACGCTTGTGCGCCCCGGCCGCGCCACGCAGCAACGCGCAAGACTCGATTACGCCGGTTTGGTTAGGCAGCAACTGGTCGAAAAGCAGCAAATATTGCTTATGAATGATGTAGGCATTGCCAGGCCAAGGCCCAGACGCCGCGCGCTGAGTGAATGTCGAGGAATGAGCGAACAAAACGGCCGCTTGAGTTTTCCTCGCAGCGAGACGAAAAGTGAGGAAAAGTCGAAAAGTCGAGATGTGCGCGAACCACACACACGCGCGTACCAAAGCGACAAAGTCATGATCGGCAGAGTGACTGACTGACTGCGGCAGGTAGGTTTTCTTACTTATTTTATTGTTTAATAGACGTTTTGTGTTTGTTGTTCACATCTACCTGCAGCACTGCACAATAGAAATTCTTTTGCGTTTCTCACGACTGCTCGGCGATCGTCCACCTACTACTACACATACACACGTCCATACTTAGCTGGTTGTAGTTGCTCGGATACGTGAGTCATTTTCGAATACGAAATCTGAGCAACTAGTTTTTGATCTTGACGAATTCTTAAATCTGATTAAAGTGCAAGACAATCAGAATTTTTTGCAAAAATCCAGTTGCGATTTTACGTGAAAAGGGAAAATCTTCATAAGTACTGAAGAATCCGACTAAAACTATCGGTTGCAGGAGGATTGGCCTACAAGAACTGTCTATTGGATTAATTTTTGTCCACCAATTTGGCGTTCAGTCATCCAAATTTCTGCCACAAAAGGTAGCTTCCCGAGTTCTAATCTAGTTGTCAGCCAAACTATCGAACTGCTTAATCGAGTCTACATAAGTCTTTCGACCTCATCTTAGTCCCAATATGTATCTTTCTTTCCATCAGATTCATTGTTTAACCATCTGGGAATGTTAGTTTATTTGCCGTTGGACGGTCAACTCGGATTTATGCGAGAATCAGGATGACTTTGATCTGCAGTCAGAAAGCAATTTACCTACAATGGAAACCTACCTAAACATGGAACATGAAAAACTACCCAAACTTTTATGAATTACAAAGGATTTTTGCGTCTACCAAATCAACTTGCTCCCACTACTCCACACTATTCTAAATCAAAGAAGAAATCATGAGAAGTTATTTAAGGCCCACAGATCAGCACACACACGGAGTTAGTATTTTTTGCAACTAAAATCGCTGATGATAGAGGAAATCAAGGGGCTTTGTATTGTCCGGCAGCCAGTTATGCTCTGAACATTCAAACTCCTTAAATAAAACGATGAATTAGCAGCTAATTCTGGACACCAACTTCAAATCTCAGACTACATACTCAGACTACAAACTTAAAAGTTCTTAACTTGATATGTTTAATGTTCAAAAATGTATCTGAAAAGTGGTTTTATCGGAACATGAGAAAAGTGAAGATCGCTTCCACTCAGATTTATAGTTAGTTGAGTTAAAGGATTTTGCCTTTTGACGAGTGTTTAGAAGTTCTTAACTTGAAACGTTTAATGTTCAGAAATGTATCTGAAATGTGGTTTTATCGGAACATTAAAAAAGTGAAGATCACTTCTGTTCGGTTAAATTTATAGTTGTTGAGTTAAAGGATTTTGCCTTTTGACGAGTGTTTTGAAGTTTTTGACTTGATACGTTTAATGTTCAAAAATGTATCTGAAAAGTGGTTTTATCGGAACATGAGAAAAGTGAAGATCGCTTCCACTCAGATTTATAGTTAGTTGAGTTAAAGGATTTTGCCTTTTGACGAGTGTTTAGAAGTTCTTAACTTGAAACGTTTAATGTTCAGAAATGTATCTGAAATGTGGTTTTATCGGAACATTAAAAAAGTGAAGATCACTTCTGTTCGGTTAAATTTATAATTGTTGAGTTAAAGGATTTTGCCTTTTGACGAGTGTTTAGAAGTTTTTGACTTGATACGTTTAATGTTTAGAAATGTATCTGAAATGTGGTTTTATTGGAACATGAGAAAAGTGAAGATCACTTCCACTTAGATTTATAGTTAGTTGAGTTTAAGGATTTTGTCTTTTGACGAGTGTTTAGAAGTTCTTAACTTGATGTTTTAGAAATGTATCTGTATCGTTGTATGTATGTATGTATGTATCGTTTAATGTTTAGAAATGTATCTGAAATGGAAGAAGAAGAAGATCACTTCAGTGAAGATCACTTCCGTTCGGTTGGATTTATAGTAAGTTGAGCTAAACAATCAGCAATCGATAACTTTGTTTTAATTATGATTGCCATAAAATAAAAATTTTAATCTTTATTTTGGTAAAAACGGTATTTGAAGCGACAGCTTTTGGACAACAGCTAAGAGAAGAGGGGGAAAAATGCCGCCGATGAAAAAATCAAATTCAAAGTCTGCCGAGAATTTAAAATAGTAATGAATTCTGTTCAATACTGTCTTAATTGATTGTAGATGGCGCGCGTGGAGCAAAGCTCCTGAAGCGATTCGTTGGCTCGATACATCGACATATCAGCGCCATACGCAAAAATATTTTATATTATATTATATTTTATATAACTTTTGTGAATATCCAAAGTGGGCGTTGTTGGTTTTTTTTGGGGAAAATTTCAAGGGCAAAACACCAATGACCATCGAAATTGTTGCAATCGGTAAATTGTATTCATTTTACTGGACTGGTTGCTTTGACTAAACAACAGTCAGATACACTATCTTATCTATGGAGTGCGGAGAGAGATCGCAAACATGTCGAACAGACAGTTCTGTTGATAGTCAATTATTGAATTTCTCCGCTTGTTGCCAGCTACAGCAAAGTTAATGGCCGACATGAAAGTGTTATTTTTTTACATGTTGCGTTGCGTTGTTGTATTAAAGTAATTAATTAAAATTTTAATTTATGAAAATGTTGCAGTGGAAAATTGTGAATATGGATTTTGTATATTTAAAAATATGGACTCCATTCCTTTGTCGCTTCAACGTGTCGTGTCGCATGTGTGTGTGTGTGTGTGAGTGCCAGTCACTTGAAGTCGTTGTTCACTAACCGTCAACACGGCAGCGCAGACATTTTCGATGCACTCAGTCAGCAGCCAACAAACGGTAAACAAAGCAACAAACTCTCAAGCAAACACGCTGCAATCCCACATGGATGCTCTAAATTTTTGTTTGCGATACTTTTAAAAGTATTCACAGAGTAAACATTAACATTTAGAACATTTTCAACGGCCGCCACTGCGCCTCGCCCCCCTTCGAATGTCGGCTGCGCGTAGTTGACGGCGTGTTTGTGCAACAATTTAACGCATTCATTTCAATTCATATAAATTTTCATTTCTACCTTTCGGTCCAAGCAAACATAACGAACAGACGTTATGTACCGAAAATTACGAAATCTTTTTCATTTTGTCAAAAGAACGCCAAGCCTTAGCCAACGGGCCGAGATAGCAAGTGAGAGACTGGCAAATGTCTTTCTCGCTCTCGTCATTTCTCATTTTTGTAGCATGTCAATAGCAGCAACATGAATAAATATTTAAGTAAATTCACTGTGCAAATACTCGCATTGTGCGGCGCACGAAGCGTATCCATATCGACTGGCGGCGCCCCTGCCCGCCACACCCACAGTCGAGTCGAGTGCTGTGTGCGGGGCACTCACCGGCCTGCTCCACTAACTACAAAATGTATATGCTCGAAGTTGCGCTGGGAATCGCTCGCGCAGCGCACTCACACAGCAACCTCGCAGTTTATTTAATGCAGATACAGATAAAATTGCTAAGATATCACGTGTGTGCGCACGCACAAACAAAACGCAGTATAAATGTCCGAGCGAGTGTACGGCGGCCCAGTAGGAAATTTCAGGGTTACGTGGAAAACCTCTGAAACTCTTGGAGTCAACGATTTGAGAAGCTCTAATTGTGTCTGGTTAAGTCAGATGACGATGACGATTAGCTATTAGATGGAATAATTTCAACGATCTCAATTGCAATAGCCAGTGTGTGTATCTGAAGGACCAGAGACCAAAAAAATGGTGATCTACTCTAAGTTCAACCCTAAAACGTAATAATTTTTTAGGGTTAAACTTAGAATAGATCATCATGTTTTGGTTTCTGGTCTCTCATATACACACGTATTGAATTACAGATCGTTGAAACCATGGAAAATACAGGGTTTGTGAACTACCAAATGTTCCATGGTCACATTACTAATTCAACCTTCTTTTGTACCCACCGGTGTGAGAGTCACGAGGAAGTTAATAGCGCAACCTCCCCAAACGCAAAGCATGTTGTGAATCGCTGGGTTGCATAAGTACTGGAAACTGCCAGAAGTCATATAGACTAAGTGCTAATAGTAGTGCCCCAACAATTTGTAAGTAACCTGAGAAACCTAAGATTGAATAAAGTAATTTGTGTAAACTACTGACTTACTATTGAATCTACTTCTTTCAAGCTTATTTAGTTCCTATTGGCGCGAGAGCTCTGAAGGGGTTTTGCTGTAAAACCCCAAAAAATCTGAAGCATTCTGAGAAACGTAAGATTGAAAAAAGTACTTAGTTGGAACTACTAGATGTCCTATGGTTATAGGATAGGAACTGTAAAGGTTTTTTGTTTTGTCAAATTTCAACAAATCGTAAGCGAGAGTAAGAACTTAGTGTGAACTATCAGATGTCCCAAGGTTACATGGTCCAGGCAGTCTATTTCATAACTAAGCAAAAGCTTTGAGGGTGTTTTCCATAGAACTCAAGCAAGTGCTCAGCGATGTCTGAAGTGCACCATTAAGTAATGTAAAGCACCAGATGTCTCGTGGTCGCAGTACCTATATACACCCCAGGATCTATCATGATTTTTCCGGAGGTCGGGTAGATTTAATATACATTAACAGAGAACAATAAGTTGTAGTACAATGGACGTATAATTGTTTGAGTGCTGCGCTTGCTAGATCGTTCAGACAAGAGAAAAATAAACCTATATACATTTACTAACAAGCTTATCCCGGGAGATGCGAAAAGGGAAACCTTGTCTCCGTGCGACCTCCGGAGACCTTGTCTTCGTCCTGTCCATTGATAGTATCAAGATGATGAGAGTTTATAATCTGTTGCTGTGATCAACACATCAGAGGCACCTTTATAGAAGGCCACAATCCCATAACGGGTCAGTTAAATATTTAACTAAGTTAAGGAGATAGTTGACTCTATTTGAAACAGTCAGTGAGAAAAAGGGACTATTAGAAAGACGGATGCTTTGTAAAATATTTGTTTCTATCAGTGTTCACACCGATTATGGCTTCTGGATGATTTCTGAGCTGTATAAGCTTGTCTGGTACCTATAATTGGCCCATAGACAAGCAACAAGTAGGCAAAAAGAGACGAAAATTTCGGCATGAGATGGCGAAATTCAGATCAGGTAAGACAGAAAAGGCTTGCTGTGATTTTATGGTCGCCGAAGAAATAAATAAGGATACAAATGAGCTGTTTAACGACTTGAATGGACAATGTAGTTAGTGAACATCGAGTGCCTGTACTGCTTTGGTTATGTTTCTCGTGTGGCTGATGAAGCTCCAGCGAAAAGACTATTCAATTCGAAAGTGAGTGATTTGATAGTATTTGATACATAAGTGTAGAGAAGAAAAATTTAAAAGAAATGGCGGAGAAAGACCCGCGTAAATCAGAGGTGCCTGGTGATAAGTGTTTAAGCAGGTCGAAATTCGGTTAGGGGTTGTTATGGCCAGGGGGTAAGATGTTATTCGAAAAATGAAGAAAACTTCTTTGAAAAGAAGATAGATAGATAGAAGAAGATAGATAGAATCAGATCTGCATTGAGCAAGAAATTACAACTGTTCTTGCTCAAATTAGAATCAATTGAAGCTAATACAATCACTATTATTCGAATTTTACTACTTTTAACATATCATAGTTGAGTTGATAATGTCAAATTTGAGTTAATTATGTTGTACTAACATATAGCAAATTCGTCAGCTATATATCGCGTTTGATTGCGCGACACCTACTGGGCACGACAAGTGAGTTTGTGGCGGGTCCAATGAATTGTTGAGCATTAAGCCTGAGCCATGGTAAAGATAAACAATGAAACGTTACAAAAACAACAAGCCGACTAATAATGATAACAAAAAACATAACAACGGCAGCGGCAGCGGTACCGAAATACAATAAAAATGCCTAAAACAAAAAGTGTTTAATGCAAGATAGAAATTTCATAAACAAGCAAAACTTGCTGAGGCACTTTTGCATCTTCGCGTCTAACGTTGAAACTGGGCTTTCGGAACTGCTTTGAACTGGACTTTCGGGCTTGTTGCTGCTGCTGGAACGTTGGCCCTGTCTGCGGCTGTCGATTTGGCTTGTATGGCTGATGATGATATTGTTGTAGTTGCTGTTGGGTGTTTCGAGGCAAGTTCGACACACGGCTGAAGTATGTATTTGCTGCTGATGTGGGTGGAAATTTCAATTTGTTGCCGTCTTGCATGCGAACGCACACACTCGCACTCGTGTTTTTTTTGGTCGCACATTATGTATCGGTTCGATGTGCACTTGTGCCGTTTTATGTACTCATCTGGTCGGTAATTGCCTTTGTTTGTTTGTTGTTTTTGCCAAGCGGCCATATCGATTTCCGCCATCGAGCCTTTATTGCCATTTCTGCCGGCCGCCGCCAAACTATCCGATCTCTTCTTCATTGGACACTCATTGTATGGGCGAGGCGCTAATTGCCCGCTGGCGCTCCACAAAATCTGCGGCGAAGTGTGCTGTCATGACGCGCGGTTCACTGCGTTGCTGGCCTCGCGCACACTGGACGCGCACTGCCATCTATTCTGATTAAAATAATTACAATTTTTATACGTTAACAATTTAATTAACATTCTCAGGCCATATTAGTGCGCACATTGTTGTTGTTGTTGCCGCGAGAAGATTCTCTTTGTGCAGAAATGACCCCATCATCTCGGCTCGAATGACTTTTACTGCCGACGGCACAACGAGATGTAAAGAATGGAAACGAGTTCATCTCAACACTGCGATCTTCGTTGCTTTGCTTGTACAGCAACAACGTTAACAACAACAACAATAAGGTGGTGTTAAATTTCCATGAATTCTTTGTGAACCCATGTTTGCTCAGTGCGTCGACGGCAACCAGTGACATTTGAATTCTTTTTTAATTTTGCCTTAAACTCATTTCATTTTATTTTATTTTACTTCCTCTCTTTCTTCGGCGCTCTTTCAATGCCAGCCATTATATTTCATTTTCATTCATTTCTTTCATGAAAACTTTGTTTCCGCATTTCATATGCGACCGCTGCGGCGCTAACTGCGCCACTGTTCGCCGTGTGGCCGAAGCTGTGCAGCGCCAAATTCGGCTCTTGTATTAGTTTACGGTTTTCGACGGCCTGTTCCTTTTTGCCGCTGCTCAACTTTGCTGAACCTGTTTGCGGCGCACAATTTTCCATGTAAACATGCTCGATTGCCGTATGGAGGCAGCCAAGTCGAGCGCTGTAATTGTTCTTTTCAGAAGTCTATAGCCCATTATTATGATTGTTGTTGTCGTTGATGTTGTTGTTAATGTTGTTGCTCTTGATGATGACGATGGGAATATGTGTATCTCGCATTGTACAATGGCCACTTGTCTGTCCATTCAGCGGAACGTCCGTCCATTCATGGGTCCGTCCTACCGACCGACACACTCTGCGTATGAACATTGTTAGCTTTTCGACTGACTGACTGACTGACTGGCCGAGGTGTCGACGGCATCGGCCAGTTAAGCGGCTAGAAACTTTTCAACTTAAGCCGCTTCCAACTGCTTACACTGCACGCAGTCCGAAATAAAGCCCAGCGCACAATAAAAATTGTACATACTCGCATCTGTATAATTTAATAGTGTTGACAAGTGTTCTGAGCGCTTTTTTCATTACTGTAAGTGTATTTTACACATACATAGATACATAAATACAAACATATCCAATAAACATTTCGTTGAAGCTTATAAACGCACACATGTACAAACTTATTGCACAATATTTTTTTCAGTCCCTTAAAGTTTTGTTATATTAGTAAATATTTGCACTCTAACGAGAACACAGCAAAATGTTTGCAGACGACATACGGAATACCAAACACAATCATACAGTTTTCTGAATGCGTATGTTAAATATATTGAAAGAAAATTATGACATTTTCCAAAGCGAAAAGTTTTTAAGAAAAATATATTTGTTATGAGTATAAGTTAGAACACTTAGAACACTGCACAATTTTTTTCTATTCTAATAAATTTGTCTTTCTTTCTAATTTATAGATCACTTTAGTGTTTCCAAACTGATGGGGTTCTAAGGAAAGAAGAAAGCTTCTAAATACTGGGTAATCAAAAACTTAATTAAACAATGAATCTCCGGCGAATGTGGTGTTCGAGGCGGTAGTAAGGGGTCGAAGACGAAGAGTGGGACCGTGTCTCCGGTGAAAGGACCAAGTTGAGAAGGGAGAAGGGCCTGTAGAGAACTTTGGCTCAATAAGATCTAAGACTGTTCTTAGTCGCAACATATCTCATTAATTGATAGTTAACTAGCTACGATTAAAACTGTGTTGAAGACAGGGACATGGGAATATTTTAAGAAATTGCACTTCAGTTAAGTCAGCACAAAACAACTCATTTAGGGTCTAACTATGCGCGGTATAGCCCAATGGAATCAGTTTATATTGAGGCTTCCTTCTTATAGTTAGAGAAATAAATATGGTTTAAACCAGGGACCCTAACAGTTATAAGTTTTATTATAAAAATCAATATTTAAGAGTTATTTTTTTTTTATTTATGACAACAAATAACAGTTATTTTTTATTTATATTTTAAAAATCCTATAATAACAATAATTTTTGATTTTTTTCTTATTAGTCCACAAATAACATTTTTTTCGATTTTTATTTTAGTTGTCCTATGGTAACAATTATTAGTGACTTTTTATAAAAGTGAATGATTTTTATTGATGACTTTTATAAACAAAAGTCACTGAATGATGTTTATTGATGACTTTTATAAATAAAAGTCATTGAATGATTTTTATTGATGACTTTTATAAATAAAATACACTTATTTATTTTTATTGATGACTTTTATAAACAAAAGTCACTGAATGGTTTTTATTGATGACTAAAAAAATAAATGTCACTGACTGATTTTTCTTTTATTAATAAAAGTCTAAAGTTTTTCTTAATAAAAGTCACAAATAATAGTTATCATAGGACAACTGAAATAAAAAGCGGAAAAAACTGTTATTCGTCGACTAATATGAAAAAAATCAAAAATAATTTTTATTAAAAGATTTGGAAAATATAAATAAAAAATAATTCTTATTTGTTAATTTTTCCATAAAAACTTCAAAAAACCTAGTTTTTTGCCAAGTTTGATTTTCCGTGCGAAAAGAAATGTATTGGTATATTTAATTTATTTGTATGATCTGGCCTTCATAGTAATTTTTGTCAAATATAGTTTTCATAAACAAAGACTTTATAATTAAAAAATTAATAAAGTACAAAGAATGTTGACTTAACTTAACTTTGCTCAATGTATTCAATCTGTCTTATCAGATGATCTCAATTCCAAGTTAAAGCTGTTGAATGGTTTTTGTGGGCTTGTTGCCTAAAATGTTGCTACGCTCAAAATCTCAGTTAATTGGTTAATAACTTTTCAAATATTGCAGATATGAGAATGAATCAGATAATGCCTACTCTGCACCTTCTCAGCATGAAACTCCGGCGAAAAAGGTTTTCGATGCAGTAAGTAGTTGAGGGTCGAGAGGAAAAGGTAGAGGAAGAACGTGTCTCCGGTGAAAGGATCAAGTTGAGGACGCCCTATCATCTCTTAGAGCGACCTGGAGAGAACTTTTTTGGTTTTTATGACCAGTTAAGTGAGTATAGGATTTGAAACTAAATAAGAGATAAAAAGCTGGGGCGTAAAATATATACATCCAAGCATAGAATTTAAAGGCCCTGTGAACAGGCAGCCATCGCCATCAACTTTGCATATGTATTTTATTTTAGAAAATTTGCATTATAAATATTAAATTATTTAACCAAAAATTCACTCGAGTATACAAACTGAAATAAAACTAAATCATAATTCTTAACTAATTGTGGTAAAAACATTAAATGTTGAAATGTCGAAATTAAATTTCTACCTACAATTAATTTGCCACACTACAACAACTCATAAAGAGGTCTTTTGCGAAGTTGTATATTTCGGTCGACTGAGTTAAGCTTATTTGCTCACTTTTTTCGAAACACAGCCACACACTTCGCTGTGCAAAAGCTGAGCTAAACAGGGCGGAAAATTGGTTTGTTGGAAGCGTGTTGTGCGCAAATATACGTCGTCGGTTAGTTTCTTATGTAAAGGCAAGAAGCTTTACGTCAGTAATGAGAAACAATACAACAATTGAATTGAGCTGATTGTTGGTTTTTTTCAGAGCAGTTAAATTTAGTCTGTGATTTTATTATGCAATTAATTTAGTATAGTTTGTTCAGTTAATGGATATAATGCCATGTCTTTACATTTATTAGAATAATAATAAAAAACCCTTACAAATTCAGATATGGCAATTTTAACCCGAATGTGCAAGAAGTGTTTTTCGAATTGAATTGAAATGTTACAATTTTGGAGTGTGCATGTTTAGTGTGACCATGTGGTCACGCTAGGCGCTACCGGGTTAAGTTGATATTAAAAAAAAGTAGTTATTGGAGTAAAAATTTTAGGCAATGTTGGGTTTTGTTCTTTGGAATAGTTCAGCCTTCTCGGATCTGTATACATATGAACTACTCGACGAAGCAGAAAGGAAGGAAGGCTACAAGTTGCCTTTCTAAGAGTATAGAAAGTCTTTTAATCGAGTAACTTATATACCATGGAGAGCATCTTCAGTCTACTATCTGACTTTGGCTGTTTTTTATTAGTTAACTTTAGGTTACGATCGCATTATTCAGAAATAATTGAATACATAAATAAATAGTAAAGAAATTAAGCAAGTAGGTTAGGTTAAGTTAAAGAAGGGCAGTGTGTGTCAAGCACTTCCACTCGGAGACCCCAATGGGGCCATTGTGAATCCCTTCATTACTAAATCCGGTGTCCTTCCCTATCTTTTGGCTTCTCTGTAGATTCTGACGGGATCTTTTGGGAACCATTTGGTCTTGGCGAGGAAATTGTGTAGATAAGTAACCGTGCATCAGCTTTGTATTTCTGTAAGTCCTCCGAAGAATCTGACCCCAAGAGTGTGGAGCCGTCATTGTGGTAGTGATGAACAATGGCATAGCAGGTGCTCGATTGATTCCACTGTGTCCTGTATCCTCGTCCTTGCAAGCGTAAATATGTAAATAACACAGGCTGACAAAATTCGAACAAATTTCAGAACCAGAAACCAGAGTATACTTTACCGAAGTAGCTATGCTACATAACCTCAAATATAGGCAAAAACCGCAATTTTTGCACTTTTAGGTTAGGATATCTCGACGTGATGGAGCAATTCTGAGGCCAGATTCTTGTTCAGCGCACCAAAAACCTTCGGAAAAGTATACTCTGGTTTCTGGTTCTGGTAAAATCTTGTCGGCCTGTGTAATGTATGGTAATGTAACTAAGAAAAATATTCCGCAAACCCCAAACTATGCCGCCTGTTGTCCGAAATCCATTTTTCTATTGTCCAAATCGTCTGAACTGTGAACAGGAACCGACACAATTAAATGGGCATATAATTGTTATTGATAGTCCAACGTTGACGCGTCGATCTGCGCACCTTTACGCACAATTACCCGCAGCAGCGCCGCGTGCGTGGCCCAACCGCGCAGCCGAATGATGACGATTTGACGAGTAAATGTCTGCGAGCAGTAGTTGTCCGGAATGTTGGTACCTGTGTGCCAATAAAAGATCAAAGCCGCTGCACATCACTCAATTGAGCTGAGCCAACGATGAGCTCAATTGCAATCGAATTGTTGCAAGTGTGGAGCGGGTGAGGCGGCGGCAAAAACACATGTCAGGTAGTCGCCAGCTGAGTGTAGCATCAGCAACGACACCCGCTAGCACTTTAGAATTTTCAGCGGCCCCTTAGGGAACGGGAAGTGGCAGCTACGGCCATGGCATTTTGGTGTTCGTTCGTTCAGTGTGGCTTATTGTTGTTGTTGTTGTTGTTGCTGTTGTTGAAAATTGACGAAACACTTTGATGCGTGTAAATAGCTAATGACTCCAGTGAGTGTAGCTGGAATATGCTTTTCAGCACATCGTGAATTGTGTTACTTCTGGAGGCGCTGTGCGGTGCCGGTGTGAATGTTCATTTAATGCTGGGTTGTGATTTTAGTTTAACTGTAACAAAATTGTACAATATTTCGCTTCAGGTTTGCCATGCAAGCAACAAAAACAACCACACAAATGCCAACCATAGAGCGGAAAAAGAATCGAAATGACTAACAAGGCACTGCAGCAGGCAATTTGAATTTGCTTAATGTTTTGGCCGTGTTAGTTGTCTCGCAGTGTTCTTGTGCGTGCCAGTGGCTGCCAGTTGGCCTGTCGTTTGTCGAAACTCACACTCGGTCACTCGTAGATACATTTGCGCGTACAAGCATAAAATTGTTCATTAATCTCCTCTACTTGACAGCTACAGTTTGAGTTGGTTATGGTCCGGCAAAAACAGTACAAATCTATTAAGCACCGCTGGGGATTGCTGCTGTTGCTGGCCTTTCTTCTACGCTTGGCTGTCACAGGGCTAGCGATGTCTGGGATGTCTGGGAATGCCGAAAACCAGCATAATGCATGCACATATGTCCATACAAATACATTCAGCAGCCGCTTAGCAAATACTTCAACATATTGGCTCAATTTTTGATTTTTGCTAAACGAGGTAAACGTTGTGAGTTGTAGAAACTATGCTTGTTGAAGAAAGAATATTAAGATATTAAGAATATTAATGTTAGAAATATTTCAGAGAGTATATAGTATACCAAAAGGTCAGTTTCTTATGGGAATCATGAAATTTAAATTTCAAATTTATTTTGTTATTTATTTCAAACTAGAAGAGCTTTGAAAACAATAAAGTATGATTTACGATGTTTATTTTTAAATTTAGAATGTACAAGGCGAACCAAAGAATAAAAATAGTTGTACACTTGTTGCCACTAATGATTTCAGCAACAATGCTGAAATGTGTTTTTCTTAACAATGTCCCGAAAAAACTTGAGTCTTCACTTTCAACTGACATGTTTGCTAGTTGCACTCTGAATCAGTTGGAAATGGATCAAAATGTTAATGCTAGTTGAACCAGTTGCAAACGCATCAACATTTTGATAAGATTTTAAAAAGTGTATGGTCTTTTTCAGCAACAAGTACAATTTTTTGCGTAAGAGTATAGGTAAACAATTTTCTAAACCATCTGCAAAAGCATCGAAAGTCCCCATAAGCCGTGAAAATTACTGTTCGGTAGTCATTTATAGTAATTTTCTATAAACAGAATGCCAGACTGTGACTGCGCCCAGCAATGTCGCCTAATGAAAACTGCATGACTGCATTTCTTCACTAATAAAAAATACATAAAACATTTCTTGTCATAACCGCAACCATTGCTGAACTATTCTCCTATTGAAAATATTATCAACTATATTTATACAATATACAAAAGTAGAATGCAGAGAATGACAACAGTTAGCATTCTTTGTCTTACTTAAGTTAACCGCAACTTATTCCATGCCAATATTTATGACAACCACATCCAGTGTTGCCAGATACCTGAAATTACTTTTTCCTGAATCTTAAAAAATACTGAAATTTCGTACCAAAAGTTAAAAAGTCTCCTGCATTTTTTTTATAATTTGCGTAATTTTAAAGAAATAAAACTTTTAATAAAAAAAATATATATATAGATATAATTTTTTAATGCTCCCATTTTTATTCATTTTCAGCTTAACAACAAAAACAAAAAAATTTAACAAATGAATTAAACAAAAAGTGCCATTTTGGGCGGGATTTCATTGTGACAGCAATAAGTGAGAACGAGATAGAACGAGCTTACAAATTGTTTAACTATTAAAATAGTTGCCAAAATATTTTTTCTTCGTTATCCAAAAATCTCCCAAAAATTTACTAAGGATCGGAAAAATCACCGTAACATAAAATAGAAATCTCCAAAACTTTCGTCTAAATAATTCTACCTTCTAAAAATTCTCCTAAAAGGCAAAGAATCTCCTTAATTTATTAGGAAATCTCCTGATCTGGCAGCACTGACTACATCGACTGTGTTTTCATTTGGCACTCGACACACATTCATCAATTGTGCTTGTCCGAGAATATGGCAATTTATCTTCTCTTGAACAGGAAACTGCAAAAGTTCTATTAATATTGGCCACGATGGAACCATGTTGTTTCATTGGAAAAACTTTTAGTAAATTACATTCATAAATACGAAAATGTAATGTATGAACACACTTCATGCATACTTATACAAAAATATTTCAAATTAAATGCAAAGCATTCGAACAGAACCAACATATAATGCATAATTAATCTGACATGCATGTGCGATTTGGCGATAATTCGATTTCCTGCTGCAAGCCAAACTTTATCCAATTTAACCCATGGAGCTTTCTTTCTTTCCATGCTCGACTACTTTTCTGCCAGCTTTTGCTTCCTTCTTCACTTTCTCGTTTTTCGGTGTATGTTGCAAGTTGGTTTGTTTTCATTGAAGTGTTTGCCAATGATTTACACTCCTACAATTGACCTGACCTTCTCAATAAAACCGAACAACAACACAAACAGATGGCAGCAAATCCCCGCACACCGCAGCACACCGACCAACAATCAGCAGTTGGAGTAATTTTTATCGAACTTAAACAACTTTTGCGTGGCGTTTGGTGCAATTCGTTTTTGTTTCATTTCCCTTGCACCGCGTTCGGCAGCGTTCGTCGATGGCGCTTTGTTTCGTTCGAACGTGCAAACTTTTTAAGTAACTATGTAAGTTGAATAGTCGTAGTTTTCCAGCTGGAGGGCGTAGAAGAAATCTTGTTCGTCGTTTTGATGGGTGCGCCAGAAGAGGGCGAAATGTGTAAGAAAAATTAAAAGTAACGAAAAACAAAGAAAAAGTAGCAACTGCCGACATTGAATATCTACGAATAAAAATTAAGGTTAGAGCGAAAAATCAAAGCGAGTCGCCTTGCGCGAGCGTTCCATGTGAGCCTTGAAATTCATAAATTGCGTTTCAATTGCTTTCAAAATTTTCTTGCTTATTATTATTTGAATTATTTAGTTATTTTTTAACATTTGTGCAAGCTAAGCAAAATTGAAACGCTAGCATCTAAGACTAATTAAAGATATTTCCAACATTTGCTAAACGCATCTAGTTGGAACAAAGTTCCATTTTTATTCATGTGTGCTTTTATGGAGGTTAAAAATATTACAGAAAACTTGAGTTGATTAAAAGTGCCAAGTTCCTTTTCCAATGTCCATGAAATTTTACCAGTGAAACGACAGACCTAAACGATGAAGTCACCCAAATTTCAAGGCTGCGCGTGTTATATTTTCAAAGCTATTCCATATTAAAGACTCGAGTTGTATGGGCGATGCCAAGCTTTCTCTCCCAGTTACAGCAGCAGACATGAAGAAGCCTTTCTAAGCCGTTTTACAAAATATAAAAAAGGCTAGTCCTGGTCTATAACAGAATCTTGGTCCTCAGCTGGTAGTTTTGTCTCTTTCGTCAATAATTTATAACTTAACAGTGTCAAGTGACTTGGCAGCACTGCCTCCAAACAGTGCCGCACAGTGTTGCCAGTAGTGACAAAAATGTCAAAATGCAATGTTATAACCACAAAAATCTGAGTATGAGGTTTTGTTGGAAATTATTCATTTAAGAGAAATCCTAAGTCTTAAGAAAAAATATTGGGTAATATAGAAGTTATGAGATGGTGCTGATGGAAAAATTTGTTGAAGATAGCTTCGGAAAATCAATTACGATTGCTATTATATTCGAAATAGAGGGACTTTCGACAGTACACTTTGATTTTTTTTCGTACAGACCCCAAAGTTGACAACATAACTAATGGGAGGCGCCCTCTGATGGTAAATTTTTGAACTTTAATTAATTTTGTATTTTGTGCACTCCGGAATGTTGATGATTGTTGAATAAATCATTCAAAACGGTTCAGTACTTTCCCAGATACGATGTTTCCTCGCTTACTTTACTACATTTGCAAGTGTAAAGCCAGTTCCATTGAAAATTATTAGTTATGTATGGCAGCCACCTTAAAAGTTGGATATTGCGGTTAGGTGTGTATAGAAAAAATATTCGGAAGGGAAAATAAATGGGGGTCAGTCTTACATATGGTACGTCTGGGACCAACCTGAGAGCAGCAGGAGCCCACTTTCTAAAAAAAATGATTTTGTATGAGGGCCTTATTTAGGGTTGGAGATAGGTATGTTCGAAAGAAATATTTAGGAGAACAAATTAGTGGGGGTCAGTCTAAGATTTTAACCCTCTAAGAGCAACTTCTGCGCAGCTGTGGAGCAATTTATCGAGATTTTATTTTCAATCACTTTATAAAAAAGCGCATTTTATCTACTTATACATATACACATTTATAAATAAATTTAAGATATATTAAAATACAAATATTTAGAATGTAGCTTTTGATAACTAAGATAATTTTTGTTAATATGAAGTTTTTTCAAATCCGTTTGTATGGGAGGTTTCCGGAGTTTTGGTCCGATTTCATTATATCCGATTGCAGTATGTATGTAAGATCGGAAGTGCTGATTCATTCATCAATAAAACAATGTGTATTTCCGAAACAGTTAAATTAACAGTTACATTATTTTAAGAAGGTATTGTAATTTTATGAAAACGTTTCTTGTGGTGTTCTCTGACTACCGACGACTACTCAACGACTCCCTGACGGCTGACCTCTGACTACTGACGGCTGACCGACCAATGATTGACTGACTGACGGCTGACCTCTGACTACTGACTCGGACCGCTGTCAAGGGTTGCACCACATGTATCCGGATTTTTGAAAAGTGTTTTTTTAAGGTTTTAATTCTTCATTTGTACCCAGCGTAAGAAAATCACAAAGTCTTTAAACAGGTTTTAGTTCTCTTTTACACTCAACTAATTAATTAGATTGTTTTCGAAAAGGTTTTATGCAAAACTTACTTATTACAGAGAGCGAGTTCGTTTTATTCCACTCTATAAGTTTATTCAAGTTTAATTAAAGTATGACAAAATTAGACGAACTATCAATATTACATACAAGTTTTAGGTCTTTAACAGATTTCAAAGATAAAAATTATAACAAATATAAAATTTAAATAAATGTAGAAACAATACTAAATAGTTATTAGAGCTACAGTTGTCCGTCGATTATTTGGAATTCAATCAACTAGGAACTTTAATTCGGCAGCGCTGAAGCACAGAAAATGTATTTTTTCGGAGATAGATAAAACTATTTATAGTGTGTTTTATAATTATGGACTTTACTGACTTGAACTGTAAACGTTAAGTAACCAAAAATTCAAATGCATATACAACATGAAGGGGAAAGACCCCTTTTTCCCAAAGGTATCCGATGTGATCAAAAGCATAAACTTGTTTGTTTGCTTTTGAAGTTTAATCGCTTTTAAAATTTTAGTTGTTGAGTTGAGGATTATTGGTGTTTGATATTACAACACTGTGCGATAAAAAATCAGTTTCGTCAGGTTGATGTAGGCGTAAAGATCAGGGAGAGAGTCTTACAAATATTAGGGATATACATACATACATATTTAAGAAATGTATGCAAGTATTAGCATTCGTTAGCGTTTCTCGCTTTAACCCAGTGAAATTTTTTGCTTGCGTTCCTTATGTTTCCTCTTCGCTGAATCTGTCGGTCTGTTTGTTGGGTGGGGAGAAAAAAATGTTTGCTTGAAAAGTGTGTCCACCAGACAGCATCATTTTTCAACCCTTGTTTTTTTTCTCGAAATGTTTCCCGACGCGCCATGGTGTAGTTTCGGGTGGCGGGGGGAGGGGATGGGTAAAAAAGTTGCCAACTGCGCTGAGGCATAGCCAATTTGACAAATGCGCTGGTAAGGCCGCAGCTTGCAATTAATTTTGCAATTTAAATAATTTCGCTTCGTTTCGCTTCATAGAGCAGCGGTAGCAGTGCTAATTCATTATCCGACAATTTGCCGCCCACATTTTGCAAAAACCAAAATCTACAACTTACCTTTTTCATCGTAGATCCCATTCAGTTTGATGTCAATCGATTCGAAGTAATCCCTGACGCCGTTGCACTGCTCGCGCACAATCAGCTCGTTGCTGTCGGAGTTGCGCTGCATGCGGCGCCGCTGCTGATGGTGGAAGTGGTGGCTGTCGCTGTCCAAATTTTTGGCCAATGTCTGCGGCAGCGCCAGGCAGCAGACGGCCACAACGACGCACACTTGCAGCAGCAACGACTTGGGTCGGCCGCATTTGCTGGTTTTGTTGTTGTTGGCGGTGGTATTCACGGCCATTGTGACGACAAGTAGACGCAGAAAAAAGGGTTTCAAAGGGCGGCGCACGAAAAATACGCAAATGTGTTAGGTTAGGTTTGGTTGGATACACTGAGATTTGTTGTTGTTTTGTTGGTTGTCAACGGCGGCTTACGCTTTGAAATTCAATTTTGAATAATTAATGTCGTGGAAATCACGAACCGGTCGCAGGCGCTGTTGAAATTCCCAATTTACGGCGTGTTTTCGTCGTCGTCGTCTTCTTCTTTTTCTTTTTGTTGGGGGCTGCTGATTTGTTAGTGCGTCTCTACTGGTTGTTGCAGAGATTTGGCGCTGTAAATTTTATGTTTTGTTTTTTGTAAATTATTTTTGTTAATTATGAATTTTATTTCTGTAATATTTTACGTATTTATTTATTTTGAATTGATTACACAATACTTTTTTTTTTATTTTGGTTTGGGCGCCTTCACTTGCGAAGTTGCACTGCTGTCAACACGTGTCACCAACAGCTGATGCTCACGTTGACTCCTACACTCACGGCAACGAGTGTTTGCGCACGCTGCGACAACAACAACGACGAACGGCAACGCGCGCGTTTGCGGTCGTTTGGCGTATTCGTTGGATGCACGTTCGCTCTTTCACTTTGGCGCTTTGGCACACAAATATTTGCTTATGCTGTAGTTGCAGTGTTGTTGTTGTTGTTGTTGTGTCACATTAACGCATTTTCATGTGATTTTGCTGCTTTGTTTTGCATTCCCGATTTTCTTAAAAATTTTTCGCGTTACTTTTTCAGGTGATTTTGTGTGTGTGTGTGTGTGTGCGCGCGGTTTTCTGTCAAGTTCACGCACGTATTCACTTCCACCACTTTGCACGCAAAGTGCACACGCCGTCTAATCACAACAAAAACAACCACAACTGTGTATACGAAACGGCGCGAAAGCCGGCAACGAACGCCGACAAGAATGAACGCGACGTTGCTGTCGCTGCTTGACTGTCGATTCGTGCAAAAACCACGCTGCAGCGAGGGGAGCCAGCCGTCCACTGCTGAACGTTCTGCAGCAATGACAACGGCGCAGCCGAACTGTACAGTGAGCACGCGTTCGTTTGCGACTGTTTGACAGGCAGACACTTTGGCAGGCGAACTGGATGCCTGACTGGCTGGCTGGGGCGGTTCGGTGCGACTGCACGTGGGCGGGCGACAACAGCAGGAAGACAGCGATACGTACTCCGCTGCTGCTTTCTTCTTCCCCGTGAACACTGCAGCAGGCTGACAGTTGGCGTTTTTAGCGATTTTCTGCACGCGTGTGCGTCGGTCAATTCAGCCGCCAAATTCGACCGCGCAATGTTTGACCGCACAATTGCTTGTTGTTCTTGTTGTAGTTGACTCGAACCGCGTGAGCGTATTTCGAATTGGCGTATTTAATGTGTGAAATTAAACATTCGAAAAAAACGCTTTAAATCATGTGTGCGTGTGTGCGTGTGTGTGTGTGCGTGTGTGTGTGTGTGTCGACTTGAGCTTTATAAACAAAAATCGCGCAATAAAAAGTGCGAAAATAGACTGAAACGAATGAATCGAAATGGTAGAAAAACTATCTCGCAGATATCGCACTTGTATCGTTGCTGATGTGTTTGTGTATATGTGTGCGTGTGTGTGTGTATCGCAGCGCCAATTCGAAGCTGCTTTTAACTCTTTCGCTAGCTGTCTCCACTGTATTTCACTTTGTTGTCGGCATCGGTGTCGACGATGCCGGTGGCGTTGTTGTATGGTTGCCGTCTGCTCGTCTCAGCGGCCGCGGCGCACACAGGCAGAAGCTTTCAGCAGCTACTCGCGATGAAAACAATTTTTTCGCATATATAAATACGCGTTTTCAATGCGGATTTCTGCAACGATTTCCCGAACGACGCACAATCGTGAAATTTTTCTCGCGCGCCTCGCTATTTCCAATCTTTGAGCTCTTTTAGCAATAACCATAAATTCACTTAATGGAATTGTGACATAATCAGATGCTCGAACTCTTGAAGCCGTTGGCCGCGCTATCGTACGTGCGCGTACTCGCTCGTTCGCGCAAACAGATCGTCGCCGCGACGTGCAATTAATCGCACAAATCTATACTGTAAAAAAAACAATTTTTACTTTTGTTGCACCTAAACGATTACTGTTACTTTGTTGTTGTTTGCACTGCCTTTTAATTTGTATTTTTTAATGCACTAACTCGTCAACGCTGTGAGTGGTTGTGTGATTTCATCGCGCGTTTATTATTGGCTTCATTCGCTTGCAGGTGTTTTGTATTTTTTTGCAAATATTTTCGCTAGATTTTTTACACTTTGTGCATTTCACAAACGGCTCACTTGTCGGCAATTCGCTCAGCTACTGTCGGCCACACGTCCAAACGGTTTGAATACTCGTTCACGTTTGCGTTCGAAAACGTCGCGCAACTGACGCAAAGAGTATCTGCCAAATGCGCCCCACACATGCTCGAGTTGAGCGGCTGCAGTTCGTTGTTGCGGTCGCTGGTTGTGGTTGGGTGGTTGTAGTTGAATGTTATTGTTGCGGTTCGATTGGAGCGTGCAACCGTTGCGACAGTAGGGGCCAGCGAATTGGCCTAATACGAGTACAGCGGCGTTCACTATGTTACACAGATCAACAAAAAAATTATTTTAATTTTAAATTAAAATTAAAATAAATAAAAATAAATAATTAAATTAATTTAGGATATGGCTAGACTCATTTTTCTTTTCATATAATTAATTTATGCGTATTTTTATATTCGAAGATATCCTCGAGCAAATATTTTAATAAGAGGTGGGGGGGGGGTCCATTTATAATCACGTTTGTACCAGCAGATTCTGGCCAGACCCTATATGTATATTTCACTTTACGTTTAAGACCATAGCCAGCAATTAATGTGTTAAATGCAAGAAATTAATAAACAACGCTGGGCCACAATCTTTGTTAACCGGACAAAAATTAAGACATTTTGGATGGGAAGTTTTGATGCATCGTATGTCGGATTATCATTTGTTCCAATGTCTTCAACACTCAGTGGGTGGATATAACAATTTTCTTCAAAAGATAATTTTTTTCCAAAGAGAATTGCGAAGACAACCTGCGACAGTTTTTTAGAGTTAAAATCCTAAAATCATGTAATGCGGGAAAATGGTTCTCACCGAAAAATGGCAAAAGGAAATTTAGAGCAATGCACAATATTTGGATTTATTGAATGGTTTTTGAATTAAAAAAAATAACTGAATACTTTATGCTTAACTCAATATAATTATAATTATTATTAGTCTAATAAATACTCTCTCTCTCTGAGGAAAGAAACTTTGTTAAAACATATTTAAAATTATGTCAGTTTTGGTGTCTGGAAGTTGTAAATTTGAAAAAATTTAACCACACTCGCATTTTCATTCAAAAAAAATTTTAGTAAAAAAAAGGTAAAGCAATTCATATATAAATCCAAAATATAATACAAGTATGCAGTGGCGCACACAGGAGTAAATTTGGAGGGATTGCGTACAAAATTTGAGCTCAATGCCATTTGAAATCATTTTTTACACCAGCAATTTTTTTATTTGGGAGAGGCGGAGGTTCGAATTCCCAAAATCCTCCCCTGTGTGCGTCACTGCAACTATGTATGTACAATACATAATTTAAGGACTCTGCAGATCACATTTTGGACAAAATTTGTAAGTTAAAATAAAGGTAGTTTTTATTAGACTTCTTAATTATTACTTAACTATGAATTCACTCCACTTTGTTCTACTTTAACCGTAGATCGAGCTTAAACAAAATTAAGGTATCCTATCCTATGTATACAAAGGATCCTATACAAGAATCCTATCCAATGTATCTTTCACAAAGAATGGTTAAATTAATTATATCCTGAAAAAAGTTATAATAAAACAAAAAACCAAATATATCATTTTTGATACAAAGCTCGATCTACGGTTAAAAAATATGTACATGTGTTATTTTCAACTGCTTTTTTTTTATTTTTACGATTTAAAAAATTTGTTTACTTTTTAGTTGTTTTATATTAAATGCCATGATTATAAAAAGTACTTTTACTTGTTTTGATTGAAAATCCGTTCAATTTAAACGAAAACAAAGAAACATTTAAATGTAACGAGGGCCTGTATTCAATTGTCTCTATCTACAAAACACAAATTTTCAGGAGATCAATGTTCACAACTGGCTGTCGGGAATAGAACTTTGTTTGGAAAAATTGGTCAGGACAACACCCTCTTTTAGGAATATACATACCATTGTTATTCTGTTGTAACAACAAAATTTCAATGATTCTTGGTTGTAAGGTAATTTGAAAAATATTTTGTGAAAATTGCATATAGAGACTATTGAATATGAATTCTTTGTAAATAACATTTTTTTTTACTGTATTTTGACATAAATCCATGTTTTTAGTATCACGTTTTTAATAAGCAAATAATTGTATTTACGTTTGTTATTAAAATTAATAAATTTTACAGCACAAAACTTTTACTATGATGACGAGCAAAAAATATACTCCTTTAGTTCCAATGTCGTCCCAAGAGTGGCTAAATGGGGGATCGACTCTTATTTATTTACTCTTCAAAAACATTTTGTAAAAGCTCTTCATTATCATATTTTTTTTGGCACATGAGCCAGTTGAAATAATTTTTAAACTGGTACTTATTTGACCCGAAATAAGTAAAACATAGCAAAAAAAGGTTCAATAAGTACATCTCGGATGTGTTTACTTTTTCGTAACTTGTAGTGTAAAGTAATGTATTATGAGCGGGTTAACCCTTTCGCTATTTTGTTGCCATATGGCAACATGCTACTTTGTGGACGTCTGCATCCTCTATGGTTGCAAGAATACATTTTTTGTTGATCTTTAGAATAGTTTGAAGTTTTAGAAATAATATGAAATCAATAAACTGAATATTTAAGTTTAAAGAAGAGAAGTATACACGTTTTTTAATGGTATATCTTGACATAGTAAAGGAAGAAGAAGAAGAAAAAAATTAGAGAACTTTTTAATTTGACGTTTTCTTTCAATTTAGATACTTTTTTTTTGTAATTTTGGCTGAAGTAAATGAATAAATATTCAAATTTTCGTTATGCGTAAAAAGTTTTATGTTTAAGTAATTATTACAGCCACAACGATGTGGTTGCTCTCATAGAAAAACACTCTAAAATACAGGGTCCGAGTATAAAAATTAAAAAATGTCTTATGGAATGTTGCTAATACTTATAACCAAATAGAAGCCTAAAACGTAAAATTAAAAATTGTAACTTTCCCCAGTAAAAACCTGTAGTGAAAGGGTTAAGGAAGGACCAATCCTAGAGTAGGAATTTATGAGCGTCATACTCGTCGTTTGATAAACTTAAAGCAAAGCAAAACGTATAGAATATTTTATTAACTTTGCTTAAATTTTTCAAAATGTCTGAACAAACTTGAAAGTTATCGAGTAGTGAACATGAGATCTTAAAACTAAAATTTAAAAGATATTCATAAATGTTTCAACATTGTGAGCTTTAAAATCGTAGCCGTAAAACTTACAGTTTTTCTTTGAAATAGAGCAATTTAAACTCGATGATTCATAATCCCACGCTCTACCACCTGAACAATGGTGACCTTCTTGAGAAAACTATTTCCTGTCGAATGCGCAAAATCTCTGCTAAATGAAACAAAACACCGTAAAAATACGCAGAATTTATCGGTTCATGACCAAATATGTACACAAATGAGCGAGAGCGAGCCAAGAGGAAACATCAAAAAGTTGATGTGAAATTAAAACGCTGCCACATCATTAAGATAAAAGTTATAATTTATAATGTGAGATCCCTTGGTCGGGCCAAGCGCTGGACATTCGGTATGCGGTGCCGGCCGCATTCCGACGTGAGGAATACGCAAAACCGACACACACACACACACTCGCACTGACGCATAGTGACAGCGACAACGTCAGCGGCGGGCGGAACGGCGTGAACGATGCTGCGACCGCAAAAGGAACCACACACGTAAGTACTGGTCGCAGCCAGCGAGCGGGCGCAGAGCATGTCAATGGACAAATGGAATGGAATGGGGAGGCAGCAAAAATACCAATTTACCGATTATTGTTGTTGTTGCTTTTCAGTGTGTGCATATGTGTTGACTGTTGACGGTATCGCCTGGGAATGCTGCTGATCGTTGCAGAGCCGCTCAAAGACGATGCGACATGGACTCGCCAAGGGCTTGAAAGACTGGGTCACCGTTCAGAAATCTTATTCATGCTGTGTTGCCGAATTAGGAGATTCGCATCTAAGTTTGAGATAAACTTAGACTTTTGGAAAGAATTTTAGGTTAGCAATAAAAGTTTAGTAGAATTTAATATTTTGTTGGTAAAGTTTTCTCAACCAGGATGTAGCACTCTGGTTTGGCCATGTCTGCCGAGTGGACAATAAAGCTATGGCGAAAAAGGTGTTCGATGTGGTGCTTGGAGGTCGACGGCGAAGAGGGAGGCCGTGTCTGAACTGGGTCACCGTTCAAAAATCTTTTTCATGCTGTGTTGCCGGTTTCGGAGATTCACATCTAAGTTTGAGATAAACTTAGACTCTTGGAATCAGTTATAGGTGGGTAAATTTTTTAGTAAAAAGTTTGAAGTCGACGGCAAAGAGAGATGTCGTGTCTCCGCTGGAACAAGTTGAGGAAGCCTCATCTTACGTTAGTGTGACCAACTGGAGAAGGCTCGCGCAAAGCAGAGGCGCCTGGAAAGAACTTTTGCGGCAGTGCCGTAACCCGTTAATGGGTTGGTATGGCCAGTTAAGTAAGTAGGAAGTTTTCGAGTTTTTAGGAGATTTTTGAGAGATTTTTGGATAACATCAAACAATATGTCTCTGTTTCGGCCAGTGATGTCTGCAGCAGCTGTGGTGATGAAAGGAAAGAAGCGCTATAGAACACTTGCTATGCCACTTTTCAGCTCTACAGAAACGTCAGTAATTAGGATCTAGGTTACTGTCTATTCTGAGCAACGCAATAGAAGCTGAACTATCGAGCCTGCTTAAGTTAATCAATGAATGAAATTGACTGTATCAGGATTAAGGAATTCAACTACCTATATGAAGGGATGAAGGAATAGGTTTTCTTCAGGCTTACTCATGGAAGTGCGGCCTGTACTGCACGCACCCTTCATAACCTAACCTAATTTTAGATAACCTATGTATTTAGTAACATGAAATGAACCGACATTGCCAATGTTGAAACTTTTATGAATGAGGACTTTAAAAATTTGATTTTGATATCAACACATATTTGAACAGTGACACTGAAGTTTTGGATATTGAATCAAAGCGTTTAATTAATTCAATGAATTTGTAGAATTCATTCTAGAGAGTTTTTTAAGTGATGAAATGAAAATGAATTATTGTTCTTGTTTGTTCAGCTAAAATTTATGCATTTCAGATGTAGTTTGTTATGAAATGTTAATAAAAACAACTATTTAATAAACTATTTAACCCTTTCGCTACAGGTTTTTACTGGGGAAAGTTAAAATTTTAAATTTTACGTCTTAGGCTTCTATTTGGTTATATTAGCAACATTCCATAAACAATTTTTAAATTTTTATTCTCGGACCCTGTATTTTAGAGTGTTTTTCTATGAGAGCAACCACATCGTTGTGGCTGTAATAATTACTTAAACATACAAATTTTTACGCATAACGAAAATTTGAATATTTCTTCATTTACTTCAGCCAAAATTAAAAACAAAAAAGTATCTAAATTGAAAGAAAATGTCAAATTAAAAAGTTCTCTAATTTTTCTGCTTCTTCTTCCTTTACTATGTCAAGATATACCATTAAAAAGTGTATATTTCTCTTCTTTAAACTTAAATATTCAGTTTATTAATTTCGTATATTTCCTAAAACTTCAAACTATTCTAAAGACCAACAAAAAAATGTATTCTTGCAACCATAGAGGATGCAGACGTCCACAAAGTAGCATGTTGCCATATGGCAACAAAATAGCGAAAGGGTTAATAAATGAATCTAAATGTCATTTTAAATCCTCTGTCCAATCGGAGTTGTTGTCTGTATTTGCTCACTATTTCTAGTAAGTATAATCGTCATTTGGTTTTATGTAAAAGTGCTTTTGAATGTCGTAATTTTTGATGTACCAAAATGCGTTTATTATTGTCCTAAATATTTTTGATTGTTGCCTTTGTCCTGTTAAGTTATGTCAGCTTTCATTCGAGTTGAGTTGACCTGCATCCTGTTTCTGTTTAATGGGCTCTAAGGTCAGTGGTGCTCAGTGAAATTTCAATATTGCAGAAATGTTAGTTTCCTTATTCGATTTTTGTAGCAACCCAAATTTGCATTCCATACGTCCATCTCGATTTTATTATTGCTTTGTTAACAAGAAGCTTGCTGTGGTTGTGAATTTTTGGGGCCCTTTCGTATAGGCCAGTATAGTTGATTGAATTACAGTTTGATTTGTTTGAAGAAATTGAAAAATGAAATGGTCCATGCAAGGCATGAATTTGTGTCTTTGGCGCTCCAATAGCTTCACGTCACGTGTGTTAATTTGTGCTCAAATTTCATCGAGTCCTCCACTGCCTGTGCAGCTCGCCTGCCCGCTTTGGCTTTGTTCGCCTGCACTTGGAGCAGGCGACAGGCTCCAGCTTTGGCTGGCTTCACGCTCCTGTCCTCGTTGCCCCGCAGCCGCTATCGAGTGTCGTTTTAATTGTGCGCCCTGTATGCAGGTATTTGCCACTTCGCATGTACGTAGCCTGGCACAAGTACTGTTGCCTGTGTATGTGCATGTGTGCCTGTTTGTGTGTCGGTGTGTGTGTGTTGCAGCTCACATGGACGCAAGTATGATTTGATTTGGGAATCTCTTTTTGGCTGTATTCGAGCTGAGCAAAAAAACTCTGTAAGATTTTTGTGTTCTGCTCTTTTTCGCTTTTGTTTTTATTCTTATTTTTGTTGATTGTTGTTTTATTTCATTACTTGGTGTGTCCGCTTTGCTGTGCTGTCGCTGGCAGCGGCAACACTGGCGCGCTTCGTGTTACCAAGGCGCTGGCTGGCTGGCTGGCGGTGAGTTGGACGCATTCTGGTCTAACAGGTTCCAGGCTGACTAGGATGACTCTCGGCGCAAGCATTCCGCCGCATTCGTTTTATTCGCTTTGTTCGCGTTGCATTTTTGTGAATACTTTCCCCCGTGCATCCGCCTGCGTACCTGTTTTCCTCTTTTCCGTTGTGTGCTGCCTTTGCTCCGGTGGCGGCTGGCCGGGCTGTTTGGCCAACTGTTGGCTGCATGGCTGGCGGGCTCTGGTTGCTCGCTGCTGGTTTCGGTCGCAGCACCGCAGTCTCGTTTTCGTTGGAGGCTGAACTTGGGGAGTCGCGTTGTGTGCGTTTGTATGGAATGTGTGAAGTCATTGCTTCATTTGCAATGCTCTTGACGCCGCGGCACAATCGTCATGAAATTTGAATTGCTTGCAAACGCAGCGATATGCCTTGGCAACACATTATCTGCACATACGCACATTCTTACATACAAACATACATATATACATACATACATACGTCTGTGATGGCAGTAGCATATGAAAGATTATAAATGCGATATGGAGTGGAGAGGAGAGGAGAGCTCGACAATTGTGGAGCGAAAAATTTCAAATCACAGAATTTTGCAAATTTATGTTTAAAAGTGTGAACATAAATTTGCCGGTTCTTCAACTTGTCGCAAACGCAACAAAACAAAACGGCCATCAATTGCACTTCATCAAAAATGTTTGTGTAGTCATCAAAAATCAGTATTGAATGCGCAGGAAAATCGTTTGATTCATCAAACTGTACAATACTTGAAATGAAGCGAACAGTTAATGGGCATCCCAGTAGGGAATGGCGTCAGCGATGGTATCAGTAAAGCAGGATTAGAAGATTTCCTTACGGATTACGGAGAATTCTTTTCTTTCAGAACGACTTTTAGAAGAAATTGTTTAAGAGAATGTTTTGGAGATTTCAATATTGTGTTGGCGAATTTTTTTTACTTTTTAGTTGATTATTGTGAGATTATTGAATAATGAAATGAGATTAATTGAAATGACATCACCAATGATAAAACTGTGAGAATGTTTACAAATGTGTTTTTGATAGCGTAACATTTAATCTGATTGAAAGCAAAATTATTAATTTCTTCAAAACGTCTAATTCTTGCAATAAATTCATTAGAGAGTAAGTTAACAAAACCGATTTTGATGCAAAACATCATTTTTGAGAGCTTTGAGTAATAAAATTCAAATTCTTCATTGCATTAACGCTTTCGGAACTACTCGCATAATACGTCCCACCAAGTTTTTAATATCCCTCAGTAATTATTCCGATCTTATGACCTATGCAAAATATTTGTTCGAATATATGTCCCCGGATGAAAAGATGATTTCAGAATTTGTGAGCATGCAACTTAAATTTCTAGTTCCAACTTTTATAGCATGGGAAGATTTCTACCAAGGGTATTTTTTCAAAATAAACTCCTTTCTGAAAGGGTTAATTTGTTTTGTTTTTACAAGGTGCGTTTCAGAGTAAAGCGGAATTTTGAAATATAGCATTTTTTTTTTAATTATTTATATACAGGGTGGACCATTTAAGAATTGGAATTTGAATCGGTTATAAAAAAAAACTAATGAATATTTTTTGAAAATGTCTGTTTTATTACAAAGCTTGGACTTTGTTATTTAAGAATGAAAAACGATATCGTTCATATGACTGCCAGGACTGGCCTTATAGTTCGCCATTCGGTCAACCAAATTTTCAAGTACTTTTTCGATTGTTCCGGGTAGAATTTCCTGAATGGCAACTTCGATTTCATGTTTCAAAGCTTCAATCGTCTCTGGATGGTTAGCGTAACAATTGTCCTTTACGGCTCCCACAAAAAAAAGTCCAACGGACTTAAATCGCAGCTCCGAGGAGGCCAATTGACTCAGAATTTCGGCTGATTATTCGATTTTCGAAAACGGTGCTCAAAAGTTCCATTGTTTCGTGCCGGATGGTCATGAGCCTTCAGTTCTTGGACCAATTGCATTTTGTAAGCCTTCATACCAAAGAAATGCGGGAAATGTTCAATTCCTGAGAGCGATGGCGAGTTGACGTTGATGGATGTTCACGCACATTTTCGGCTACAAAAGCAATGTTTTCGGCTGTGCACACTGTACGAGAACGGGAACGGGTTGTTTGGTACATTAACGATCCAGTTTCACGAGCTCGCTTCACAAATTGATCCACAAACTGAGTTGAATTTTTTTTTAATTTCTTACAGTTTGGGTATCTAGTAAGTAAGTTCTCAATATTTCCCAATTTTGTTCAAGCATATAGCATCCCATTTCGTAAATGTCAAACTTTTAACTAAATTACGAACACAAATTGAATGACATTTGGGCTGCCATTCTCGAAATAATGCGTAGTTCAAATTCCAAATCTTAAATGGTCCACCCTGTAAATGACTTATAGAGTTCGAAAGGTATATTTTTTTCTGATTCCCAGTAAAAATTTTAAGACATTTACTTTACTGGAAGCGGAGTTATCGCGTCTGAAGCGACAGTACGTTTGTGTCCACTGTGCCAATGTTAAGTTTTGTTTTAAACTTGATCAAACTTTTAACCAAACATTTCGATTGATGAATCGATTCGATTGAAAACCTTCATTGAAATTCTTCGAATTGGATTTAAACATCTAAATAACGTACATTTCTCACATTCTAACTGAACATTTGACTACCGAAAAGTACTATAAGTACTAAAAGTACACAAGTTGACTTGCCATCTCGTCGAATGAGATTTTTGATGGATTTTTTTACTTTACATTTTAATCATCAACTGTCTGAATTGCCTGAATTGCCATTCACAGGATATCATTTTGGCGCGGTTTCTGTACAAAATTTTTGAGCCCAATACCATCCGCAATTTTTGTAACAAACCGATTTTTAAAGCAATTTGAACCCCCAAAACACCTCCTTGCATGTACCCCTGCTGTCAGGGCTCAAGAATGTCAGGACCCAGAAACCTTAACAACGTTGTATTGGTTTCAATTTGGCCATATGACGTGACGCACACAGAGAGGGGTTTGGGAGTTCAACACAACAACAAACAAATACAAAAACTGCTGTTGCAAAATATGGTTTCAAATGATATCGAGATCAAAAGTTGTACGCAAAATCCCCCCAAAATGAAACCTTGTGTGTACAGGAAATCTATTCCCTCTTTGAGATTGAGATTCAATAGTTCGAAGTAAAAACTCGTTGAAAATCTTAAATTATTTTCAGTCAATAAGGTTTTGCATGCATGGCAACAATAGCCGTCCGATTAGTCATTTATTGTTGAATCATATTCTTATCTTGAACAGCTGTTTCGACCACAAAACTAGTAAATAATTTGCAAGAAAATATCTCACAAATGTTTTAATTCAAATGTATATCCGATGACAAAGAGTGCCTGTAATTTTTTTACTGGGCAAAATTCCATCAATATTGAATTTTCATGCTTGAATCGGTATAACCTTCGCTACATTTTGTTGTTGTACGCATATATGTATGCTATATATGTTTGAAAAAAGTAAATATATAAACTTGTGTGCATGTGTAGACATTTGTATGTATGTATGTAAGAGTATCAAAGAAATCCGCCATCGGTAACCGACCGGATATTGGTCGGTTACGGTTCAGAGTGCAAGCAACGGCAGCGCTGCGTCATCCCTTTGTATTCGGTGCGTCTGTCAATGGCTCATGATGAGTGGCATGTCAATGACAGGCGAACTTGAGAATGTGAATGAAATCAATTTTAGATACAACGATACAACTGTCTGTGTGCTGCCCCGTAAATTCACACTTGTCCAAGTCGAAATCGTAATCATCATTGCGAAGGGGAGGTAACAGATGGCACCGTTGGGTGTCAAAGCCGAAGGGGTAATCGATATTATCCGAATAAGTTTAAAATTGTTTGTTGAATTTAAAGATAATCGAAGTTAATGCTGCCAATGTTCATGTTTATTAGACAAATTCAATAAAGTAGGATCGAATTTGGTGCACCAGAAACTTGGGAATGGGTTGTAATAGTCTGTCAAGCAGAAATAAGGAAATTTTATATGAAGGAAATGAGTTGACATACGATTTCAGACAAATATTTACTATCTGTCTGCATCATTATAGCCTTTTGAGCATAGGTTGTATAGGTTCTATATTGTGAATGAATTCAAATTTGATGAGAAAACCTTCGCTAATATTGATTTTGAAATACGATGTTATAACTGAAATAAAATTAAAGTAAACGGGGTAAGACACATAAAGAGTCCAATTAGGCATTTAACGTCAAGCGGACAACCAAAAAAAAGTGAGGTCATGAATTTTGTTTATACTCTGGTCAGTTATACTTCTAGTAGACGTGGATGTGTACACCCAATTTTTTTTGTATGATGTTTTATTGCTGAGTTATGAGCTTTTAAAAATTTACTAAGAATAAAGTCATGAATTTTTGGATGCTTGTTATCTGTATCAATTAATTTGTAAAAAAAAACTAAAAAGTATTGTTTCTTATAGTAAAAATGTTGAAGTTTTTAATTTTTTGTCAAATTCTAAATTGTAATATTTTTTACGTATAGTAAACCGGAAGTCAAAATTTCAAATCGATGTTTGAGTAACTTCGACACTTTTTTTTTGAATTTATTTAACTTAAATTAAAGCTTTAAATGTACTAATTCTCCACAAAAAAAATTAAAACGTGATCGCCAATAGTTTAATACTTAGAGCCCATACAGTACATACACATAGCTATGAGCACTTTCTATTAATATTTTATTCCTTCATTCTAACATGCAAAAATATAAAAATAAACAATATCTTTTAAATAAAATATAATTAACAATATAAATATACGCATTTGTTATAATAATGATAAGTTCATACAAAATAGTTATTTCAAAAACTATGATACGACGGTGAAACGCACCAGTAACGCCATCTCGTAGCTATAAAAAGTGTCACTAACAAATACAATACTAATTGTCGTTACTTGCTAGAAAGAGACAGCTACATGACGCCGAACTGTCTCGGTAATGTGTAAAAATCCGTTATTTTTAGTTGAAACTTTGACCGCTCATCAACTGAAGGGGATTCAGTTTGGGCTTAATTCTGGAGTTCAAGTTGATTTCTGAGCTTTGATGAATTCAGAGACTTATAGTCGAATTTTATGGCGAATATTTTCGTTGTACATTTTGTCCGTAAAAAGTCCTGTTTTACAGGACATTTTTGGCATTTTAGAAAAAAAAGGGTCAAATTGACCCATACAAATAGGAGCTACAAGGTTAAAATGCTCCACAAAAATTGTCTTCGTAGTATTTTACATCAAATTGCTGAACACATCATATACCTAAAATGTAATGTTACATGGTTTTCGTATGCCGATTCACCATAAGAATGTGCAAAAAGGGGACAACTTTGACCCTCCTAAAAAAAATTCAGACGTAAACTTTTAAAACCCCGATACACGTATATTTTTTTTTTGGTCGCCTTTACCAGAATCCGTTGTCAGAACCTTGTTATTTAAAAAAAATTTGATTTTGTTGTGCAGTGTAATTCGTACATTTGTCTTCTTCAGTTATAATAGATAAATATTGAAGTAAAATACATATTTACTCATGGAAAAGAGACTTTACTGGGTATTTGCTTGGATCCAATAAACTTTCTTCATTCTTCCCATTACTGCGGCTGCGACTTCTACAGAATCGTTTTAGTGAAGTCAAAGTGCATTAAAAAGTCATGGTCCCGTTGGAATAACTATGTACAACTAGCCTGATGGCGGATTTAATTGGTGAGATGTGAGTCACCTTCTCGAAGGTCATTTACTATTCGTTTTTCGTACGAATTTTATGAGTAACAACTCAATGCTTCTACGGCTACTACGTTTTGTGTTTCCTTTTTGGCACACAACAAAGTTTTAAGTAATTTCAAAGAGTAATGTTCTGATGTCTCAATGCGTATGTGCTTAGTTTAGGTTGACTATATGTCCCGATACAGAAGTGTAGCTAAAATAAATGGTAAGAAAATAAAATGTACGACCAAAAAAAAAATGACTTTACAAACCAATAAAATGCACAATGCAACAAAACAATTTATTTAAAAAAAATATGAAAACATCTAATAATTCTTTTTAATAATCTTTATTGAGATTTTAAATGTAAATTTGACCAGTTGAGGCCGTTACTCTTTCAGTAACCCTCGTACCTTTGAACGCAGCGCACTAATCGACAATAAAAACGCACACACAAGCATTCCTCAGGTGGAGCGAGTATCGTACAAAACCTAATTTCCTGCATACATTCGGTTAAACGAGCCGCTCGCTTGCAAGTGTGTTGCTGCGACGAACGCAGGCGGAGTTGGCAAATTCAAACAGCAACATTGCAGCAGCGTCAGCGGCATTCCGACGTGAATGCAAAGTGTCCTGCCGCTCGATGCGCAACATGCAACACGCATCACGCCATTTGCACCGCAGCGGCTTGTTTGCGAAAGAAAGCGAATCGAAGACTTGGCGGCAGCAGTGCTATCGCCGTTGCCATCGCCATCAACGGCAACACCGCGCACCAGCCACCATCAACGGCAGCATCGCAACGAACGTGCGGCCCAAGGACCAGCGGCAGACAGCAGCAGCAACAACAACACAAATGCAGCAACACGTACATACGTGGCGCGCTACCTGTGCCTCGTCCCGGGCATCGGGCACCGACACGTCGGAATGCGCCTACATGCGCTCGACGCCTCGTCTACCTCGGGCGAACGAGGAAATAAATCAGTGAATTGGACTTCTAGTATTCGAGATAACGGCACAGTGGGACAGATTTTGACAGCCAAATTTATGATGTTCCATTGTTGAATGTTCTGGGAACCAGTAAAAAAAACGAAAGTGCCCACAGTTGCGGCATTCAAAGTGAAATGTAAAAGTATCTAATGACAAAAACATATTTTTATTACCTTCGATTCAATGCATTATGGTGTGGGTCCCTGGTGTGATGTGTGCTAGGGCAAGGCGTCCGTTGTGCGGTGACTTCGGAGTTCGGCAAAGATTTGTTCATCATTACAAAAACGATTATGAATAACTGAAAGGATAATTTTTAGCCTTCAATAAAGTGCTTAGAGAGTTGAATTACAGGTCGGGACTTAGTGAGCTCGATGCTATGTTCAATTGACACCAAAAAGTAAGGAAAGATTTTGGTTTTTTTTTTGGTTGTCGAGATATCCGAGTATAAAATCGACACCAAAGAGGTAGACACGATTTTGCTATCAATCCCATTGATTCGCAAACGTTGCTGGCTAAATATCTGAGTGTAAAATTACACTTTGCAACACAAAAAAATTCATTCGCTCTGCTTCACTTCCGCCCCAAACCGCTTTTCATGCAAAATTGTGGCAACCAAACTAAAGTAATTTATTTTTATATTTCATCATCACCCAACTGCCGACCACAGTGGCAATTTATATTTAGCATTTTGCCGGACTGGGCCGCCACCTTGAAATGCTTTGCACAAGTCATAGAGGTTCACATTCGTACTTGCACCTCGAACTGTGCGCCAGTGCCGATGCAGCGGAATGCGCGCGCGGCGGCTCTTATCATTTCCATGATCTCACCTGGACAGTGTGTGTGTGTGTTGTTGCAACATTTTTGTATGCTTTTTCGCTATAAATAATACTCCAGAGCAATGCAAATTATCGAAAGCCCGCCCAGGCGACATGGCGCTGCTGTTGCCGGGCCTCACAGAGTATTTAGTTGTGGAATAGTTAGGCGTGTGTGACTTGTTGGCGACACCAAAACGGCCCAAATTGCACTCTGTCATTTCTTAGTCTTTCTGGAGCTTTTAAGGAAGAAATTTAATTATTTTAGTAGATTTATTTCGCACCAAACAATGTCGAAGAGAAATGTGAAAAAGCTGAATTTCTTGCTTTGAGGCTTAGTATGCAAACGCAATGAATCAATTAGCGCCTGAACGCACGCTTTTCCAAATCTTTTTTTAGCGACTTTATTTACTACAAAAGGAACGTCATAAAATTCGGATAAAATGTTTTCCGAAGCTAAATTGTCTAAATTTGCATAAAACTACAAATTTAAAAGGTTATGTTTTTTTACTTAACAACAAATTTTATTTTTTTTTTGTTCACTTTTTGCATTTAAAAATCAAATCATGGGCTTTATGCAGTTCTTCCAGGAAGTATATCTCTTTCTCCTGTGGCAACATAAGTCGGTCACTGGTTGAGAATCTCAATTTGAGATTTCGTTTATTCGGCAATTTACTTGCTTTGACACTCACTCTGCCCGAATTCCTTGTTGAATACTACACAAAAATGAAACATAATGTGGCCGATACTGCTGCCAATTCGGATAAACGACGAATTTTATTTTTAAATGTTAAGGTTTAAAGGGCATAAATAAAATCGTCTCTCTAATGTTGATGCCCTCGTCCATTCGCTTATTTCCCTTTTTATAGGTTAGGCTAGTTAAGGTTACGAAGGATGTGTGCAGAACAGATCACACTTCCACTTGAAGCCCTACAAAAAATACCCATTGTGAGTCTCTTCAAGTATTTGTAGGAATATCCAACTATCTCTTTTCACATTTATAGGTACTCAATCAATTCGACTTTTTTCAAAAGTTTAACTTCAAAATGTTCAAAGGGAGGCAATGGTGTTGGAGAGCCGGAAAGTGACACAGCACTGTCCCTTTTTCTGCTTCTTCTTCTGCAGACATTGCTGAATGAGAAGTTAAATTTGACGAATAAAGATCCAATGGCATAGCGTCTTATGACTTCAGAGCAGTCTAGTAGAATTACCATTTTATTCTGTACATCCCTTTTTCGGGACTAGCAGCTCAAAACAGGCAAAGCGTTTGAAAATTCAAGAGTTTCTCAAGCTCAAACCTGACAATAAAACTAATGTTAGATTTCAGCAAGAAAAAATCTTAAATTTTCAAACTCTTTGCTTGTTTTAACCCACTCATCTGCTCATCCGAGGTGAGTTCTAATGTCATATTTGAGCACCAAAAATTCAAGAATTTTCACACTCTTGGCTAGTTTTGACCTAGTCGTCTACTTACCCAAAACGAAAAAAAAGAAAGAAAGCCTAGTAATGCCGCAGTTGGAGCGACTCGCAGTGCAGCAATGTTTTCGGCCATTTCGCAATTATAATAAAAGTTTCGATGACAAATGTTTACTGCTATTTTGTTCATTACTATTAGTTTTTGTCGCCAGCCATGAGACCTACAAATACGATTTCTGTACCATCGTCATGGTCGATTACAATAACAACAGTTGCTGGCATTTGATTTATAGAAGTCGTTGGCGCCGTTGAAATGTTGAGCTCAAACACTTTAGAGGCTAGTGAAATGTAGAAGACTTTAAAAATATGTCACACATAGTCACTTCCTCCATGGAGACAGACCTTCGGCGGCTGCCGTCAAGCCAAGTATGCCACGTAATGTTTGTATCTCGTCACATTAGTTTGGCTGCAAAATAAGAAACGTTCGATGGCAATGTGCCAGTATTGCTTTGACCTTTTTTTGATTATGTTTTTGCCAACAAATCAGAACTATTCATTCGAGTATGGGTAGCTGCATAACTGGGCAAAGAAGCAGCCGCAATGCAGCACAGTTGGATCAACTGAATAGACATATGAACGGTCTAGAAGGATATTTCAGTTATAGATTTTTTTGGTGATTTAAAAACATTGCATTATGGTCATTTAGTATGGTTCACCAAACGTAAGTATATTGATTTTGGGTCATCCATCAGTTTGTTTCGATCGTCGGGATGTGGCGCGTACCGAGTGTCTTCAGATCCGCTCCCATCTCATTTTTCCTTTTCTCTAAAGTATTTCGTTAAAAGACACTGTGAGTTGTAGAATTTTTGTTTATTCTGGCATATAGTCGGAACATTCTTATGGTGAATCGGCATACGAAAACCATGTAACATCACATTTGAGATATATGATGTCTTCAGCACTTTGATGTAAAATACTACGAAGAACATTTTTGTGGAGCATTTTAACCCTGTAGCTCCTATTTGTATGGGTCAATTTGACCCTTTTTTATAAAATGCCGAAAATGTCCTGTAAAACAGGACAGGAAAACAGGCAAGTTCGACATAGCTGCACCGTTGAGAACGTACATTATTTCAGCCAATATCCCATAGCGGACAAGTCGCAGAGACATCGAGACAGCACATCGTCGAAGAAACACTCCAACAACGGAGAAGCACAAACGAAGGATGCTGCATGGACAATGGACTGTGGTGCAGAAATTCGTTCAGAGCGCATGAAAACGAAACAAACGAGCAGCGCATTCGGCGGCAATGTTGCAGGGTGTTTTCAGCGCGGCTGGTGCCCTCGAAATCGGACACTGGCACCATCACCGCTTGTGATAACGCCCTGTATTTTGTGGCGTGTCGAGAACAAATTCTGCGCTGCCATTTAACAATCCTACGGCCCAGCCTTGCTGGCCACAAGACTGGCTTCAGCGTTCGTTCTTCTGCCAATGTGTGTGTATTTTTTTGCATCTCTTTTCATTGCTTGTTCCAATGGAATGCGTCATGATTCATCCGTGGCCAGTTGATTTTTATGTCTTATTCTATACAATGGTTCTTAGTCTTTTTGTGGTTGCTTTCGTTTGTATTTCTTCTTTATGGACAGCGTGCTCAGGTGTTGCAGTTTAGAAGCAAAGATGATATAGAATTTGCGCACAGGAAGTTTCGATTTGTTCACTCTTTGAATGCAGAGCACACAGCAACAACATTTGACAAATTTTCAACTTCATAACTCGATTCAGCGACTATAATTCGTCACTCTATGTTAGTAGTACTCTGAAATTTGGGCAGGTTACATAAATGGAGGGTAAGAATCTTCTAGCTGATGATTATGGGTTCCTGCGAGGTCATATCAGCTTCAGCTTTTGGATTTTTTTCCCCAGTGTAGCTTTAGGACGCCACTTAAAATTTATAATTTCTTTGGAACAAAAAAAATCCGAGCCAAATATCATTTTACAATGTTTATGATTTGGAAGTAGCAAACTGATTAGATTACTTTGTGTAAATGCACAACTCTGCCCCAACTGATATAAATGCAAATCGGCGCATGCAAGCAACGCCACAATAACCGTCAGTTGCAAACGTCAATCACGATGTCATCGCCAGTTCAACACGTCGTTGTTCTTCTGCTCGTAAGTGAAACAGCTCCGAAATCGCGGTTTTCCAAGTGAGTAGCCAAATGTTGTGCGTACATTTCAGTTAGTCGCATTGACATTGACGCTGGCCGCTGGACAGGAGGCAGATGTGGTGGTGAGCGAGTGCAATTCGTGCTCGGTGAGTTCGGGCAAGGCGTGCGTGTCCGACAATCAGTTTCGCAACTGTGTAGACGGCACGCCCACCGGTCAGACCTACACTTGCGGCAGTGGCCTGAAGTGTTCGCTGCAGGGCTACTGCGAGCCGGAATCGTCGATAACGGTTGCGCCGTGCGCCAGCTGCAACATCTGCAGTGAAAACAAAATATTCGCCTGCACCGGAACCAAGACGTTTGCTTTGTGTTTGGGCACCAGCAACACATCGCTGATCACCGGCACGTGCAAGGATGATCTGTTTTGCAATGTATATAATCCGTATATATGCGGCAAAATCGAAGATGGGGTAAGTGGGTGACAGGGTGCAAACTCAAACGAAAGCTCACAGTTTTTCAAGCTATGAGTGAGTGGCGAAGAGTCAACTGGATTCAATTTGAGTCAACTCAACTCTAAGCAGGTCAAATCAAGTAAAGTCAGGTCTAGTCAACTCAAGTCAAATTAAGCCAATTCAAGGTAATCAAATCAAAATCAGACAATTGAACTCAAGTAAAATCAAGCCAACTCAACTCAATTCTAGTCAAATTATATATAATCCTGTGAAGTCAACTCAAGTCAATTAAACTAAAGCCAAGTCAAGCCAAGTCAACAAATTATTAATTGAAAAACAATAATTATTAAATTAACGAACATTTAAATTCAATTAAACTCAAGTTAAATCGAGTCAAGTCAACTCAAGCCGAGTAACATCGAGCCAATACAAGCCGAGTCCAGTCGAGGCAAGTCAAGTCAAAGGCGAAATCAAGACACAATCTGTTAAGTCAGATTGCGTCAACTGAATTTAATTTAATTCAAACTCAAGTCTAGTCTAGTCTAGGTCAGGTCAGGTCAGGTCTAGTCTAGGTCAGGTCAGGTCTAGTCTAGGTCTAGGTCTAGTCTAGGTCTAGTCTAGGTCTAGTCTAGGTCTAGTCTAGGTCTAGTCTAGTCTAGTCTAGTCTAGTCTAGTCTAGTCTAGTCTAGTCTAGTCTAGTCTAGTCTAGTCTAGTCTAGTCTAGTCTAGTCTAGTCTAGTCTAGTCTAGTCTAGTCTAGTCTAGTCTAGTCTAGTCTAGTCTAGTCTAGTCTAGTCTAGTCTAGTCTAGTCTAGTCTAGTCTAGTCTAGTCTAGTCTAGTCTAGTCTAGTGTAGTCTAGTCTAGTCTAGTCTAGTCTAGTCTAGTCTAGTCTAGTCTAGTCTAGTCTAGTCTAGTCTAGTCTAGTCTAGTCTAGTCTAGGTCTAGTCTAGTCTAGTCTATCTAGTCTAGTCTAGTCTAGTCTAGTCTAGTCTAGTCTAGTCTAGTCTAGTCTAGTCTAGTCTAGTCTAGTCTAGTCTAGACAGGTACTCACACATTCTTACTACATATATAAACGTATATTAAAAATTTCTGTTTTTGATCTTGACAACAAAATCATTACAGTTCCCTTCGACATGCTCGTACGAAGACGATCCCGCAACAGTGGCGCCGACTACAACGCCATCACCGGTCCAAAATCCGGCTAAATTTTGCAACGCGATGGCAAAGCCGGGCCGCTACCCGGTGGGCACCAACTTGTCCACCACCTGCAAACAGTAAGTAGGCGCACAAATCCGTTGCAGTACCCATACTTACTATATACGTCAAATGCTTTCATCAGGTACGTTCACTGTGTGAAGAACGGCGACGCGTGGGTGGGGGCGCTGTACTACTGCCCGGGCGGCACCTACTTCGACAGCGCAAAGCGAACTTGCGGCACCGAAGTGCCAGTGCAGTGCAGCGGCGTTGTGGGCACTCTGAATCTGCTCAATCTGGAGCTGTACTAAACCGCAGTGAGCGGCATTGAGCGGTCGAGCAGTGTCCTTGCAGGATTAAGGCGCTCGCTAAACATTCTTATATCTGAGCAAGCAACAAAGTGATTTAGGAGTGAGCAAATATATAACTAGTTGCATATTGTTTGTGTGTCTGTCTATTATTACGAGAAAATGAGGTTGGCTGGTGGTTATTTCGTTTTCATTAATCTCAAATCTTCATTCGGCTGATTAGATAACGATCAAAATTTGCACGGGGCGGCATATTTAAGATTGAGACAACAGCCACTGTGGTTAGTTGCCATTGGTGCCCCACTAAATAGTAACCGGAATTAGCGATGCGGTCGCATTTGAACGCAACAAAAAAAGCAGATCCGGAGTGTCGCAGCCACTTTCGAATGGTGAGTTGACATGGCGGCGTCCTTAACAGTTCTGTGATGGTTGCTTTTACGACGCATCTCCATAGCCACTGGTGTGTTTCGTTTTGCTGTTGCTGGCCGTTGCACGGTCGCCGGTGCGTGCTGAGTGCAACAGCTGTTCGGGTTTTAACAGCTTGGCATGCGTATCGCAGACGCAATTTCAAGTGTGCGTCAACAACTATCCGAGCGGGTCGATCAACTCCTGTCCCACCGGCTATGTGTGCTCCACGAGCAACGCGACCATTTGCCAGCCGAACGTGGCCAATGTGTTGGGCGACTGCACCGACTGCAACAAGTGCGATCCCACCAACACATTTGCCTGTACCGGCATTCGAACGTTCGCTCTGTGCCTGGGCACTGGCGTTATGACGGACCTCACCGGCTCCTGTGCGCCTTATCACGTCTGCAGCATCGACTATTCGTACATTTGCAGCAATGCAACGTTGGGCGTAAGTAGTGGCCAGCGTATTCATAGTGTCTGCTTTCGGTAATCAGCAGTGTGCTCACTTTCGCAGATTCCGCCAACTTGTCCCAGTACGGGCGGAACCATAACTTCGCCGACCCAGGCACCGAGCGTCACCAATCCCATTGTCTACTGTCAAACAGTGCAACAAAACGGACGCTTTCCGGTTGGCACCGCTGCCTCCACGACGTGCAAACAGTTGAGTATTTCATTGAATTCGGTTATTTTGTTTTGTTTTGAGTTGGGAATCCAAAAGTTCAAATGAAAAGAGAAGAAGATAATTTATTAGCAACTCTTAAATCCAAGCATTCTAAAAGGAAGTAAGAGAAACCAAAAAGTGCATTGGGATGTCGTTTTAAGAATGCTCACATATGGGTTCTTGGCCACAGAATAAACATTGGGGGTAATGAAGGAACTGACATTCTTACATAGCTTCGTTCTTCGTTTGAATCGAAAATCACGGAACATGTCCTATTCTAATTTAGCACAGTTAAACCAAGGATCGTGTATCCTTTCTTCAGGCAAGAATAGCTGTGGCCAGATAAGTGGATATCAGCATCCGTCACTGAGAGTACAGGTTTAAAAACTGTCATTTATTGTATCATCGTCATTATCGCAGCTGTTAGAAAACCATCGAAAAGGACATGTTCGATGAGATAATCAGTAGCCTGATCCTATGTGAATGATTTAATAGGCTGGAACGTCATAGTCACGGCAAAGGAACCCGTTTTTTCCCATCTCTGCAGCTGTTCAGCTGGTCACATAAAGTAGGCTTTGCTTCCTGATCTCCATAGTTGAAATGGTTCTGAGATTTTCCGGGATGGGACTCCCGAGCAAGCGAAAACTACTGCTTGATAAGGTCGGGCATGTAGATAAAAAAGGGGGTAGTGTTTCCCTGTGGTTCTTCTCCCCATAACTGCGACAATGATTGGTAAAGGGCATTTGTAACCGAGCCGCGTGTTTCCAATCGGCCAATGACCCGTAAGAATCGCAGTGAGCCCTGCGCTCACTTAAGGTGAGCGGATAGCATTGGAGGATACGATTTCCAGTATGGAAAAAGAGATTCTACAGAATAGTTCAGTATTGGACGCAGCGTCTTGGATAATTGTTGCTCGACTCCCGTAACTTAACTAATCGTATCTTGCGGAGGGTAAAAATAGTTTTGATTTCAGAGTCCCGACCAAAGTGACTATTTCCTGCCATGTCCAGTGTACGCTATAAAAATTAACGTGATCAAGTTCAACTCTGAACTGGTTAAAAAGTTCTAAACTGGTCTCACACTTCAAGTCGTTTAAATCTTTCCCATTGCTTCCAGATACATTTACTGCTTTCTCAACAACAATGTCTGGAGCGGCGCACTGTACAATTGCCCCGGAAGCACCTATTTTAACAGCACCTCCCGCTACTGCACCGCCGCGTTGCCGGCGAATTGTGGCGGCACGGTTCAAGGTTTGTCGCTTAAGAGTTCGCAACTGTTGTTTGATGCAAATCCCTGAGATTTGATGGATTTTGCTGGAGTACAGGAAAACTAAATTTTATTAAATTTATTTTTGGGGCAAACCAATATAATAAAATCGTTAAAGTTATTGAACATTTGCAAGGTACATACATATTTAAAAATGCCCATCTGTAAAACATGTAATATATATTATATATTTGGTTTTACTTGATATTATATACAGTATGGCGGCTTATACATTCTACATTGCTCCATTTCCATATTGTAGTAACTGGAAGTTGGACAGGTATTTTCGCGCCCAATCATAACACCACCGACCTGATAACAGTATATGTATCTGAAATATATAAATAAGATGTATATAAATAAGTTTTGTGAGATATGGAAAATGAAAGATATGTGAAAATGTGTCATATGTTAGATCTTTTGTGATCCCTCTATGGCTTATCACACAAGGACAATGTCATCTCTGGAATCTTTGCTAGAAATTTGTGAATTTTAGATAGATCAAGTTGAGAGAGGCGGCTTATTTCCATGATATAAAGATACAATGATAAAATGCGTCACAGTCTATGTTCATTTGGATAAGTAAGTACATTCATTGGCCGGTGAAAGTAACACTAAATAAGTATAATGCCACGATTTTAATATTTATTGAACCTCAGTTGCGATGGATACCTTTTCAGGGCTTTTGTCGATCAACTTGATGATACGGAAAACAGTGGCACTAAGCATGAACCGGAGCAGTACATGAAAAAAGATCGACATGGCATAGACGCGTCACCTGATGGCGTCACCTCTAGGCGTCTATGCCAAGACATGGCATAGACGCCTCGCCTGATGGCATAGGTGGATTGAAGTCGACCGAAAGGTCCTGCAATACACTAATTGCAGACGGACGGACGGATTTATATTTTTCTGGTATTTGGTTTTTGTATTTTTACAGATGGATCTTTCATGAATAGGAGAGCAGAGGCTGAGTCTTTTTGAAAAAATAACTCTTAGCTGCACTCTGCATCTCGGAGGTTATGTATCGATTTACCGAATAAAGATGCTGGAACTGTTCATTCATTGGATCACGTATTCATTTGTTTGTTGGTCACCCGACACTAAAACTCAACTAGACGGCGGATTGAGCTGAATCTTTCATGGAATGTTCGTCTTGATTAAATCTCGGTAAACCACATAATGCGAAGACGACAGGTGGGCGTGGCACCTCTACAAGCTAACTTTTTCATATGAAATATCTTCAGAATAATAGGTCGGACAGCATTGAAATGTGGTACAGGGCTACCATTTAGGTGTGTCGTTTCACTGGTAAAATGTCGTAGGCGTTAGATAAGGGGCGTGGCACTTCTGAAGCGACCCAAATGTTTTGAATAACTTTGGAACCATAGGTCACACATCAATGACATTTGGCACAGACTTACGATTTAGACGCGAGATTCGACAGGGAAAATGGAATTTGGTATTGGACGAGGGGGCATGGCACCGCCCATTCAACCCAACGTTTTAATATGGAATAGCTTCGGAATTTTTTTTGGGACATCTTTAAAAATTTGTACACCGTCACCTTATAGATGTGTCATTCTACTGGTACAATTTGATGGGCGTTGGACTTTCCGTGTAACTTGGGAACTGTAAGTCGCACATCAATGAAACCCATCGAATGGGAGAATGGATTTGACATTGCATTAAAAGGGGCGAGAGGCCATGCTAGTAGTTTATATGCTTCCTTGTGCCTCTGTGAGTAACATTTATGGGAACCGATATCTATAGTTTGAACTTTGCTTACCTCTTGCAGTATGGATCGTGCGGCGTGGTCGGATACAAACCCTTTTTCGTATATTGTGCGCACATTTGATTCGTTGTCAGCGGATACGTGGTTGTTGAGCTGGTTGTTGGAGTTCTAGTTGTAGTTGGTGTGTTGGTTGACTGAGTCGTTGTCGTCAGCTGATTGGAACTGATGTCACACGTGATAGTGTGAGGCTGCAAAGGATGCACGCAGATGTCCGGATTGGATGCGTCGCAAATAAATCCGGTCGGGCAGTAACCGATTTGACCCGAGGGTTGACTGGCGCCGAGGCACATCTGGAACGTGTTGCGGCTCTGGCAAGCGAAAACGAAATTCGCACTGGCGCTGCATTGGCCGCACAGCGAGGTCGAGCCGCAGCTGGGCGGGCGCAGTGCGTTCGCCTGCATGCAAATGGCATTAAATTCGGTGCACTCGAAACCGTCCTTGCAATGGTAGAGCGTTTCCATGTGCGGGATATTATCTGAATTGAGAGAGTTTCAGAGTACATTAGGGGTGTGGATGCTGCGGCAGATACGTACCACCAAAGCACAGATAGAACGAAGTTGAATTAACACACGCCACACGATTCGACTGGCAAACATTGCACAGTCCCGAAGCGCCGCTCACGAACAACTGAATGCTAAAAAATATCTGAAAAGATCGAAATTGGAAAATAAAAACTTGGCAGTGTTCGAAACAAACTTGTATTTGTTACAAAATGCAATGTTTGAAATAATGCTGTGGTCATCTGATGCGTTTAGATAAGATCAGGTAAGATTAGGCAGCCGCCGTGGCTCAGTTGGTTAGTGCGTTGGACCGCGAGTCGCAGGCAGCAACCCCAGGTTCAAATACTGCCTGTAATAACACCTAAAAAAATAACGGAAAAACTCGTTTTCTCTTTCGGTGGTTGTCCTCTCAGCTGGAAATGGCAAACCTCTGAGAGTAAAAATTGCTTATGAAAAAGCTCCCAACCTGCCGTTCGGAACCGGCATTAAACTGTAGGTCCCTTCAACCCGCGTAAAAATTCACACGCACAACACGGGTAGTTGCGGGAAGCTAGGCCTTAGTCTCGCGTAAGCGGGCTGTCGTGCCAGTCAATTGTTATTAATTATTATTAAGATTATAAGTAGATCTTAGGTTGAAATGGTTGTATGCAATGATAGTTGCGCTCACATTTGCAGGCTACTCCGACACATTGTGAGTCCATTCATAAACGCTGTGACGCTTCGGGCTTAATGTTCAAATCACTTCAACCTTTTGTTGAAGACGGGCAAATACACAAACTTGTATTTTTGCTTTGTCTACCGGACCTCATAAGAATCTTGAGTCCATGGTACAGAGTTGTCGTTCTTTGAGACCTGATCTGTTACACCGGAAGTGTGTAACAGAACATCTCTGCTGGTCGGGCCCTAGAGATATCATTGTACCAGAGAAGGTTGAATGAGTCCACGCACGAATGTAAGGCAACGTCGGTGTTGCTGCTAATTGCGAGGACTAGAATGGTCATCACGGGTCTAGAGTCTGAGAAACTGTCAGTACGTACTTGTCGGTAGGGCTCGGAGATAGTATATATTTTATATTCTATTTAAATAATTTATCTGACACAAGGAACTACTTGTACCACAATCGCTTCAACGGAGTTCACCACGTATTTCGTTCTTCTACAAATTTTAATATATACGTGTACAGATATATATCGGCAGATATTGGATACTATAATACATCTCACTGTTATCCATAGCAACGTTATCCTTGGTCTGTCTATGAGCCAACTTGTTTCATTGTTCTGTTGGTCGAAACCCCCAACGATTTGGTTGGATATATAATTTAGTGAGCTGCAACTGTTCGGAGGTTGTTGATTTTAGTTTTTATTTTTTGAAAATAAAATTTAAATTTTTACTTTTTTATTTTTAATTTTTTAATTATTTTAAATTAAGATTTTAGTGAGTTTTTGTTTTTATTTTTAATAATTTTAAACTAAGATTTTTTTTTAACTTTAGAATGAAGTTCTTAGTGAGCTGCAAGTGAATGAATGGTTAAGGTTTTTATGATTTGGTTTTTTTTTAATTTAACTTTGAGGTAAAAGTTCAAAATTATATTGCTTCGACTTTTCAAAATTATATTTGTTATCGCAGTACAAAAATTTGTCGAAAAAAATATTAAATTCACAGTAAAGTATATGGCAGTTTCGAATGCATCTGAACCGAAAACCTGACCTGAACCAAAAATTCTAAGTACACAGTCGTGATCAGCGACTCCAAAAATATCAGAATCAATGCAGATATCTCACGGGATTTTTTTCTGTTGTTTTATTTTAATTTTTATTTTTTGTATTACCAATTAACAAATTTATTTATTTATTTATTTAAACGCGTGGAAAAATAACACAATTATTTTTTTCACGAAAAGTAGAGGGCGCTGGCTGCCAGGATCTTCGGCTCGCAGATGATATAAGATAAGATAGTTTAATCTTTAACTGTTATAATAAATAAATTATTTCATAATACTTTGCAAACTTTTACATTTTTCAGTTACTGCACAAAATCGGATTCTAAACTCACACATTTTACCGACGATTTAATAAAAACTTAAATCAAAATTCTTCAGCGAATCCCTGAGAGCAAGTAAGAATATGCAAATATTACGCCTGTCAGATGCCATTTCAATATATGGCAAACAATTTTTTCCGTGTTTTTTTTATCTCATCACAATTGTGGTCACTAACACCAAATAAGGACTTTTCGTTTACAACAGGCGCCGCCATTCCACTATTGTATCACTTTTCTGTATTCTCTCTGTTTGCGTTAATAGCACTTTTTAGTTTTTGCTTAATTTATCTCTGTTTTCATTGCACTCGTGGGTTTTTTTAAAACAACTTTTATTTTTCAAGTTATTTTTAAAATGTAATTTGCACTCAAGGTAGAACGTACTTGCAGAACGTAAGGCCATCGCTTTTCAAGGACACTGCTCGCCATTCCGATAAAATCTTTTCAATCTTGAAAGTTTTCGCTGGAAATCTATTCAGTCGAGCAACTGTAAATCAACTGGCCGCACACTGAACCCGACATTTAGTTTTGAGGTTGCTTCTTAACTCTCGGAAATTTATATAAAATTGTTGCTTTTTTTTTGTTGACATAATTTGTAGGCGCTAATTGCTTTGTTTATATTTTCTTTTTACTCTCTAAACATAGCCACTGACTGGTGGAGCTAAGCCATTAGCTTAAGATATGCAGCACACAATACACACCGGTGGGATACCTTTTACGTGCCGTTAGTTGCAACTCAGAAGCGAACATTCGGAATTATATCCACACACGCACACACACATAGAAGTTGTTGGCTAATTTGTTTACACACCTACATATGTACACATGTGCGAGTAGATGCGACACTAGACATATGAAGACAAGAGATTTAACTAGAAACTTACATAGATATCTCAATTTCCAGTTTATTGCAGCAGGAAGTGTAAGATCTAAGAAGGAAGATGTAAGATGTAGGAAGATGTAACATGTGAACCAACATCAACTGACTAGCGCCAAAATGTGGAATCTCTGCCGTGAGTGGCATTTAGTTGCCAGAAGTTCCTGTGAGAACTTGAAATTAAGCCTGAGTCGGCTCTAGATGAAGGCAACCTCAAAACTGCTTCGAGGTATCTAATCGAAATGACATCTACAGTGACGCTGCCAAGTCAGTGATTAGGATCGGTTGCAGACCGTAAACTGAGGCCAAGACTCTCATTTTGCCTTTTTGACCGTCTTCCAAGCAGAACTGATGGACATACTCGCACTAAATGTCTTGAAATATGAATCGTTTACAAAGACTACGTAAACTACGTAAATAGTAAAGCGGAATTCATATGATTTTTGAAGTTTTTTATTGTCGCCTGATACAGTATAATCTCGATAATTCGGACACTCGCTAATACGGACAACGCGATAATCCGGACACTCATTTCTATTGTAGACTCTGTAATCCGGACACTCCATTTCTATTGTAGACTCTGTAATCCGGACACCAGTATCCCGTTTTTAATTGCCCGGATTATCGACATTATACTGTACAAGCAATTTCCAGTTACAATGACACGCTGACCTCGTAAGCAAATATGTAAGACCCTCCCTACTTGAAGCAAGGACCAGTGCCATTATGCTATGCCGTTTCTCTTATAAAAAGATAACTCTCACCACTCGCAAAAAAGATCTTAACGTTTCGAAATATCTATAAGCTTTTTTATCTTAAAATTAGGGATTTGCGCTTTTTTTCGGTCTACTTTCTTTCAAAACAAAACCAACTTTATTTTGATTATTTGTTTACTTAATTGGCCAAAGCAATACGTTATCGAGAAATGTAAAGGTGAAGTTTCCCCAAGTGGAAAGACAATGGCCAGTTAATTTTTTTAAATTCGAAATAAACTTACAAGCTTCGATAGTCCAGTGGAAAGCAAGCTCGGATTCGTGAAACATTCGTCTACTTCTATCGCTATCCCCATAAGGCAGATGAGAATTACAAGAATCGCATAAATGCGCTCTTGACAGGTAATGGCAAAATAAGTGTAAAAGAAAAACTGGCAACAGCCCTTGGGACTCGGTGGGCAGGCTTTTTTCCGCCAGCCTCTTGAAATGCATGTTGTAACATATTAAAAAAAAAACAAACAGAAAAAAGGGGCAAATCTGTGATATCACTCTCCTCTCCCCCCCAATCTCTAATGGGCATAGTACAATGGTCGAAATGGTCTATGTGCTATGGAAGACTTGTGGCCTTCCTGCCTCTCCTCACATCACATTACACATCACAATCTATTTACCTATGAAAACGTCCTGTTTCGTATGTAGCTTTCTTAAAAGTTGGAAATAGAAAAAACATTTGGAAGAAAAATTTTATAGGAAATATAAATTGTAGTAGATCTACATTCAACTCGGCTGGAAGTATTATAACATCTCTTATTTCTATAAAAATCATCATTTTATAGGATAGTTCCATCAAAAGTTAGAGATGTAGGGTAAGTCTCTTCGTAACAAATGTTCAAAAGAGAAGCTAACTGTGGATAAGTCATAGATTTCAAACTTCTAAAAGCTTTTTCTGAGCAGCTGTGGACTAAACAGTTTTAAAAAGTCGTATGTCAATGTGAAGCTAGGGGAGGGGCACTATATGCCATTTGCAGTGCGTTTCAAAAATAAGTGTTGGCCATATCTTTTTAACCGTACAAGTTTGCCATGGTTTTAATGTCAGATCATCTTCTATATTAAAATACCGTTTTCGCGTGTGTTTCTGTTTTCTTAGTTGGGTACAAGTTTTCGCGGAAATATCAAGAATTAAAAATGAGTGCTATATTTTTGAAGCGTTTCGAAGTAGTGTTTTTGGTAAACCATCCAAAGGGTCCAAATTTGAAACCTCCACAAGTCGCAAAATACACGAAAACATCAGTTTCATTTGTGAGGAAGTGGATCAGTCGATTTATAGAGTTCGGAAATGTTGACGACGAACAACGGAGGGACAGGAAAAGAACCACTGATATAAGGCGGTAGTCCTGATGTTTGATATCACTCCAACTCTTAGCCTGAAGCAAGCGAAGGAAACTTTGTCGCAGAAGAGAGTCGAAGTATTAACGGCCACTATCCGACGCAGGCTTCTGAATGCCCGATTTCCTCATAGAAGTACCATGTCGAAATCGCTATTGGGTGAAAACATGTGGAAAATCGTCTGAAATAGGATAGAGAACATTTGGGGTGGAAACATTAAATTTGGCCATCTCAAAGTCCAGATGCAAACCCAATCGAAAATGTTTGGTCTTTAATGAAGCCAAAGCTTAGAGGAAAGAGAATATCAACAACAAAACAGCTCATTTTGGCATTAAAACGTATTTCGAGAGGGGTTTCTTTGGAGTACACTCAAAAATAAGCCAAAATTGTAACAAAAGATGCCAAGTTATTACTGACAACAACGGAGACTGGACAAAGTTTTGATAATAATGCGAACAAGATATTTGCACAGCCTTTCAGAAAATATATATAATTCATTACTATACCTTCTTCTCGAGCGTTTGTACAGGGGGCAAGACATAGTCATCTGTTCTGACAGTCAAGCAGCCATCAAAGCACTAATCTCGTATGAGATCACCTCAGGGTTGGTGCTGGAATGCATAGAAGCATTGAATAAACTGGGCACATATAACCAGGTTAAAATCCTCTGGGTTCCAGGACACAGAGGAATAGAGGGGAATGAGGAGGCTGATAGTCTTGCTAGAACTGGGGCAGCTACGATCCCCCTTGCACCAGAACCCTTCATTGGGCTGGGCAAAAGCACTCTAGCAGAGTCACTAAGACTTGAGGAAAGAACCAGGAACTCAGAACACTGGTCAAATGCCACAGGTCTTAGGCAATCGAAAATCTTCATCAAAGGTTATAACTCCAGATGGAGTGAAGAATGCCTCAGACTGGGGAAAACCCAGCTTAGACTGGTCATCGGGCTGGTAACCGGGCACTGCAGGATGAGGAAACACATGCACACAATCGGGGTAGAACAGGTAAGCGTCTGCAGACTCTGCGAAACAGCGGAGGAGACTCCTGAGCACGTCATACTGCACTGCGATGCGGTATGCCGCAGTAGGAGACAGCACCTGGGCCAGTACTGGCTTGCAGAAGAGAACGTCAAACACCTTCTCCCACGTGAGTTACTAAGCTTCATTAGGTCGGTTGGACTGGGGGACGTTCTCTAAAGTTGAAGGGGGCACAATAGATCAAATTTGGTCTCAGTGCACTCTTTCCCCTTTTAAATCTATCTATCTACTATACCTTCTTTTGTAAGTTTTATAAGCAACACTTATTTTTTAAAACGCACTGTAAGTACTGCAGGCCCCCATTTTTGCTGGCTGCTAAAATCAGAGGTTCCAGATTATCGAAAACCCATTATTAATAAATTCCACACAAAACTTAATGGTATCTAATGTATAGTGTGGATGTGTATTTTATTTGTGCAGTTCTTTTTATTCATGTACATTATATTTATGGAATATACTTCAAATAAAAACTCGGTTAGACATCATTTCAGCAGTTGCTTGGCCTCGTTGTCTGGCAACTATGTGCAACCGAATTAAAGTATCTACCCGTAGGACAAGTCAAAAGGCGACCAACTATTACTCCGCCGCTAAGATAACAGTTGACATATCTGAAGGGCATATAATGAGGGGATTTGAGAAATTCATGCATTGAACGGTATTGATAAAATGATAATATAATTAATAAATGATGATAATAAATGGATATATGTAAATATAAAAATATTAACTGTAGACTGTCCCTACCCCACGTAGGGTCTATTAAATTCCTAAATTGGTTTATTTCAAAAATATATACGTACCTGGTGCACGTGGTGTCATTGGGATATGAAAAGCGTCCGACCATGTTTTGATTCTGGCAAATGGTATTTGGATTTGTAGGACCTGGAGTTGCAGTTGTCGGAGTTGTGGTCGTTGGAGTTGTGGTGGTGGGCGTTGTAGTGGTCCGAGTTGTAGTTGTCGGCGTGGTAGTTGTCGGCGTGGTAATTGTGGGCCTCGTTGTGGTTGGAGTTGGTTGGAAAATGGTGGTAGTGGTTAGAGGCGCTGCAGTCGGCGCCACATCGATTGGCCAATTAGTGTTGCACATATCGGCAGCATCCTTGAGACACTCATTGACACAGGGCATGCTACCCTTTGCGCCGCGCGACACCAAACACACCTGTCCCACGTCGCAGGTGCCCTTCACCGAGCTCAGTTTGTTGTTGAAACACATGGTGAAGCTGTTGCGACTAGTGCAGGCGTACGAGCCGTCCATGTCACACAAGCCGCATTGCGTTTCATCGCCACAATCGGCCTTCACGGCATTCGCCGCGTCCACACAGATGGGGCCGAATTTGGTGCACACCTGATTCGCCAGCGGGCAAACAAACGTCTGGCTGACTTGAGCTACATCTGTTGAAAGTCACTGAAATCGTGAGAGACGTGCCGACGCTGCGCCGTGAACGTGTCGTTGAGCGGTACTTACTTGAGTCGCATAGATGAAAGGCCGTTTTGTTGATGCAAGCGGCACCGTTCGAATTGCAGACATTACATTCGGCAGCGGTGTCCTGCACGACGACACTCACCAGCAACGCGATCAGCTGCAGAGAAGAAAGCTCGTTATTCACTCGATCCGACTCAACGCAGGTCCAAATGTAATTACGCAAATTTTCCACATTTTCAAACTGAACGCAATGCTCTCTAGTTGGCTGTGTGTATTTGTTATGTGCCCACAAAAATTCTCAGCGACACTAACACTTTTTTCCGAGTACTTTGGTTTTTATATCGCAATTCATCTGCAAAGACGTTTGGTGGCTGTCGCAGCTGCGCGTCTGATAACGCCTTAATCTCGGTCAATGTCAGCCAAGATTAGAACCACTCGCGGTCGCCTCCACAAGAAGACGATTTATGGAGTGTGTCGGCGCAGAGTGGTCGTGCCTCCTGTTTCCTGAACGCGCGTTCTTTGCAAAACTGCTGATTTGAAACTGATGGACAGAACTAGAGCGGCGTCCAGAACTGCACTCCGTCCAATTGGCGGCCGCACGTGTGCGCCGACAACATTTGGCCCATTTGCGCATCTCATGACCGCACCAGAAGCTGTGACAATTCCGTGAAATCATAAATCTGTCCAGCCCGGTTCGGGGATGCTGTTGTTTGCGTGTCGCTTAAAATCAAATCGTTATCGCTGCGCGTTCTAAGCTTCCCAGCGGCAAGAAGAAGAAGACATATAAAGCGCCTCGAGCGGCCCGCTTCAGGTTAGTCTGTCAACTGAGCGTTGGAGAGCAGCTGCAATGAAGAGTTTAGCGTTTCGCCTGTGTTGTTTGGTTAGTTCGAGCGAAGGATTTGTTTAGCGATTTGTATTTGCAAACTTAAATGTGCTCTTTAATTTTCTCAGAGCGTTCTGTTGCTGGGAGCCCTCGTGGTGCGGCAAGTTGCTGCAGAGTGCAATGTTTGCGGCACAAATGGCATCGCCTGCATCAGCAAAACCGAGTTTTACCTTTGCGCCAGCGGTCGGCCGGTACAAACCCAGAACTACACATGTCCGAGCGGCACCGTGTGCACCAATTTGGGAGTGAAATGTGCCACTGGCGCTAATCCCGAATGCGCCGAGACCGTCTGCGGCTGCGACGGCTCGAGACTGTTCAGCTGTCTCAGCCGCACCACGTTTGCGTATTGCAATGGAACGACGATCTTGCAACAGGGCACATGTCCCAGCGGTTATCTGTGCGACTCTACGCAGCCGGGCGTCTGTGTAGACGGATGCAAGCTCGAGGGTAAAGTGCTGGAGTGTGACAAGCCCGCTTCGCCGTAGCGACTTCCTGTTATCGTATAAGACTACTGACATTGAAAGAAAAACTTTTAAATAAAGAATTTTGCCTGTTCGAAAGCACACTCAATGAGCAACAAATTATTGAAAATAGTCTAGTAAAGCGGGTCAACTTTGAGCTCTCGGCTGACCATAAATAAGGACCGGTGATATGAATTACTGGTTTTTGTTTTGATTGAAATGTGAGAACATCACTTTGCCTTCAGTAACGTCAGCAATTTGCTGCCCTCATAACAAAATAAAAAAAAAAAAATACTTAACCTCGTTAGAATATAGCGATGTGTATATCAAATGAAAGACGAAAGGCTCAAGAATTGAAATAAAACTGATGTTTTATCTATTGGTAAAAAAAGGATATGCAAAAGGTTCTTTGAAAATGTTAATCCTTTATATCCTTTAAAATTTACATCGAATTTTCTTGAAAAGTGAGACCCAAAATCTCCTTGATCCCGTGTCAAAATTTCATTATTCTCGCTTCATTGATTTTGTATCTTTTTATTATTTAAAATACTGATACTCAAATAAATTCGAATTTTTGTACTTCATTAGAATTGCAGCTTCCGCCTTTTTTAATAACTTTCGAACGAATAAAGTTTGAGTAATGAAAATTTGACACGTGATCAGGGAGATTTGGGTTTTTAACATACTTACTTTTCAAGAAAAGTCAATGTAAATTTTGAAGGATATAAAGGATTAAAAATTTCAAAAGACCTTTTTCATATCCTTTTTTTACAAATTTTATTTTCATATCCTTTTTTTCATATCCTTTTTCAATTTTATTTGAATTCTTGAGCCTTTTCTCTTTCATTTGATATACATATCAAATGAATATTATTTTTTTTTTAGTATTTTTTATATATTTTTTATTTTTTATTTTTTTATAAAATATAAAAAAAATACATAACCTCGTTAGAATATGGCTATGTGTATATCAAATGAAAGAAGAAAAGCTCAAAAATTCAAATAAACTTGATTTTTTATCTATTTGTAAAAAAGGGATATGAAAGAGGTCCTTTGAAAATTGTAATCCTTTATATTCTTGAAAATGTATGTAGAATTTTCTTGAAAAGTAAGTATGTTAAAACCCAAAATATTTTTGATCACGTGTCAAAGTTTTATTATTCTCGCTTTATTGATTTTGTATCTTTTAATTATTTAAAATTCTGATACTCAAATAAATTAGAATTTTTGTATTTCATCAGCTTCCCCCTTTTTTAATAACTTTCGAACCAATAAATTTAGAGTGTTCCATAACTGGAACTTTCACAGATTTCCTAATGGTGAAAATCTTCACATCAGTGAAGAATATTCTTCCAGGCGCTTCATTATGGCATGTCTCCTCCTGCTGGTATCATAGCTGGTAACTTCCTTCATAACATTGAGTTGTGCTAGGTGCCTCCTGAAGTTTTTATTCTTGTTAATTAGAGCAGTAAGCAATCTCAAACTTATCCGATTTAGACTGCGATCCTTCTTGTCCTCATGGTTTTTCCAAAGCCCATCGAGATTATTTACAGTTGAATGTCCCAATCCTTTTGCATTTCTCGACTAGACCAGAGCACTGAATTGCTTAATCCAATTCTGGAATCGGGTCCACCGATGACCATTTTGCACTTCTTCCCTTCTTAGCTGGTTTATCTGCCAGCTCAATTTGCTCTATCGGGACGTGTCCTTTAACCCTATAACAGAGACACCCTGTTTTCAGGGACACACGTGTTGAATTTGCTGATGGATTAGTATTAAAAATCGCTGTCCGGTGCTATAGTTAAGAATCGATCCTTTAGATAACTGGCATTCAATAAGATAGTTCAGTGCAGTTAGTCCAAATATTTCAGCCTGGTATATCGATATGTATCCTCCTATATGCACACTGCAAGTCCGATTCAGTTTTGAAGATTAAAAAAAAACAATTATGTCTGGAAAATAATTGATTCTTGAAACAAGAGAGACTTTAAATACTTACAAATATTTTCATATCAACACTGACTAAAATTTAAAGCATCCATCATCAAATAAACTAAACTAAACCTAAACTAAACAATCATTAAATTAAATTTAGTGTCCGACCGAATATTCGGTTTCGGTTTCGGCCCAAAAAAGTGGTTTCGGTCGGATACTAGTTAAATTTCTTACATTTGAACATTCAAGGAAATTTTAAATTACTTTGACATGACCTTCGTTTATCTCGACCGTACTTTCTGGCCATTAAAACTTTCATGCCTTATCAAGTTTTGTTGTTCAATCTTTGTTTTGGTACATTAACATATTTGTTCATGCGAAAAAATATATGTAGACATACTTACATTTGTGCTTACAAGGCTCAATGTCATATCATAGAAATATATAGGTTTTTATAAATTCTAGGAAATTTGTGAATGTTGCATTCAAATATTTTGGCACCTGTTGGTGTCTTTAACTGAAATTTAACTGATAACATGAAAAGCAACAACGGTGTTGAATTTACTTCCTCTTTTGCTCTTCGACTCTTCTTTCTCTTTGATGCTCTTCTTTGGTTATTTTTTAAAAATGCTTTACTCACGGCTTAGTAAATTTCTTTCACTTTTGATCTTCCAGTACACACAGCTTCTTCAACAAATTATTCTTTTTATGCAATATTTATTTAATGGTAATTATTGCAGATTTAAATTTTTTTCTTTAATTCGGTCGATACACAATATTAGAGATTTAGAGGCGCGTTTAGATATATTTTTGAATAAGAATGACTTCCCCACTCGATAGAGAGGAGCCATTATCTATGTTCAAGGACACTGCCACACAAGTCTAACCTAACTTGTTAGCCCTCTAGTTTAATATCTTTTGTTTTTTATTAAACAAATTAGTGATTCATCTTCAAGGCAAGTAGTTCAACTATCTTCTAATCAACATCAAACTCGTTCATGCTTGTTGTTCTTTCAATTTTCTTCTAGAAAGACATCTCAAGATTTTCGCGCAACGTGCAAAAGGATGAAGATTACGATGTGAAGAGTTTTATCACCAACAACAAATTGGCCCTAAATCAAACGCGAGCACGTAAACACAAATTTCACCCACACTTGAGATAAATTCAAGAACTGTAAATAACTTCAAGGCTTACTTACACACTTGCGGCCAAAATCTTAATTCTCGGTACGCGGAAAGATGCATGAAAAAAAATGTGTTATCATCGTTGGTCTCCTCTCATGAACTCGTCGCAGAGCGTGTCTGCGCCTATAAAAGAGGAAATGCTGTACATTGCACGATTTAGTTCAACCACCCTGCAGAGACAGTCACAGTCACAGTCACACAGTCGCAGTCATGCAATCCGACACATTACGTCTACGGCTGCTGGTTCGTAAGCGCAAATCTAATCGGCGTTGAGGTGTGGGACAGCAAGTAATCATGTCGTCGTTTTCTCATTTCCTCAGAGCTTCCTACTGGCGACAGCACTTGCGCTACCGGCGGCACTCGGCAGGTGCAACACGTGCAATAAGAACGGCGTCGCCTGCGTCGACGACACCAAGTTCTATCTGTGCTTCGGCGGCGACATACAGTACGCGCACATTTTCAGCTGCCCGGAAGGTAAAGTGTGCTCCGATTCGGACGATCAATGCACGGCCCAGGGCGCGCCAGCCTGCACGGCGGCAAAGAGCGATTGCGGCATGTGCGATCACAATAAAATGTTCACCTGCACCAGTCGCACCACGTTCGTCCAATGCAACGGCACTGCGCGGCTGCTAGAATCCATCTACAACTGTTCACCCGGCCTGGTTTGCGATTCAACGCAGGCCGAGATTTGTATGCCCGAGTGGCTTCTGCCATTAGGACCGGAGTGCGATGACCAACTGGAATTATGAAAGCCAAGTTAACAAAGTGTTGCACTATTCATTTGCTGGAAAAGTTGCGATTTATGATGTTTGGTGAAAACTGTAAAACCTATAATAAACTTTAAGATATCTAACTCAAGTTTTTATGGTGCCATTTCCAGCTAAGGACCCTGTACCTTTGCTCAAATTGGAAAAAGATTGTCAAAGTTCTTTACCCACAACAAGGAAAAATTATGTAGTGTGCTGGTGTATTGAATTTGCTCCATCACTCAAAAGTGTATTTAATGAAAATTGCTGATGTCAGCGGGCCGAGTAATTCGGTAACTCAGACCAGGGCTACCAAACTTACAAGAAAGAAATGGTAACGATATTTTTAGGATACTAAACTTACAAGAAAGAAACGGTAACAATAAATTTTAAGCGTGTTTTCAAATGATAATTTCCATGTACGTTTTTGTTGAAGTGTGTTTATTTACACTTTGCGCCGACACAAATCGTCGTTCAAATCCGAAGCCACAAATCTGGCACATTCGGTCTTTTGCTGCTGTTTCTTGTCTAACTTTCCTACAGTGGGCGGGTTGGTACGATCGGTGTCGTCGAAAACAAAATATTTGCTAATGGCCATAAATTATAACGTAACCAAACAATTTGTGCGTCTGAAAAAGCGTCCAAAAGCGCTAAGCAGACTGTCACCACAAGTGCGTGAATACGTCGCGGCAACATTGACCCACTTAACGAGAGAATTAATCAGCGCACACACATTGTTTACTCTACGTAATTCAGATACGAATTAGGCAATCAATTACGCATAATTTATTGATGTTGCAATTTGAGTCGCAATCGCATCGACAATTGCTCACACCTCGCTCATCGTTCCGCTGGCTGTCAAAATTTGTACAATATTTGTTTTTGAAGCGCCACAAACGAGTGTAACGCATTGCACGGTTCGAGGCGTCACCAAATTGTGGGAATTGCAAAAGTGTCAAGCCATTGACATCAGGAAGTTGCCACCAAAGCGTTGACAGCATTCACCTTACCACTGTTGTGCGATCGCTTGACTGCAGCGTTTTCGGATGTGTGGCGAGCGTGTTGCATCTTGACACCCGACCAAACAGCGCGTACAATTGCGATAAGCGACAATTGTCGGCGCAGCGTGTTTGTGTGTGTGTGTGTGTGTATTACGTCTGTTGGCAACCCTGCTGGAAACGGAACAAAGGCTGTGTTACGGCATCAGTTTCAGAACTCACCAAGACAACAATTGAATATTTTGAAAGCTCTTCTAGTATCAATTGTTAAGGAAATTTTGACCGATAAGTGATGAGATCATAAAAGAAAGAAATTTGCAAAAGAATTTTTATATTGAAATACCACAAGAAATGTCAGGAAATTCTTATTACGCTGTAAGGTTAGGTTAGGTTGGAGTGGCAACAAAAATTAAAAAAATTTTTGACACCGCAAAAAATCCATATGGGCGTGAAACTAGAGACCAAACATAGTAATACTGCGTACTCAGTTTTTCATTTCTACATCCTTTGTCCTTTTAAAAGGACTTCAAAATTTTGAAGGGGATAAAAAAGAAAAAAATAAATAAAAATACTTAACCTCAGAATATGGCGATATGTATATCAAATGAAAGAGGAAAAGCTCAAGAATTTAAATAAAATTGATTTTTGTATGTAGTTGTAAAAAAAGGATATGAAAAAGGTCCTTTGCAAATTTTAATCCTTTATATCCTTGAAAATTTATGTAGAATTTTCTTGAAAAGTAAGTATGTTAAACCCCAAAATCTCCTTGATCATGTGTACAAATTTCATTATTCTCGCTTCATTGATTTTGTATCTTTTTATTACTTATACTGATACTCAAATAAATTATAATTTTTGTATTTCATTAGAATTGCAGCTTCCGCCTTTTTTTTTAAAAACCTTCGAACTAATAAAGTTCCTCAGAGCAGGGGCGTAGCCAAGGGGAGGCCGAGGGGGGTTAGGGTGTCAGAACCCCCCCATAGCCTATAATTTGTCAACATTTTCAATCACTATGCATCGTATGTACGTTCCCACATTTGCAAAAAGGTCTTTTCATCTTTAAATATTTAAAACAATATTAACAAAACCCCTTTTTAATTTAATTAATTGACTGGCTCGACAGCCCGCTTACGCGAGACTAAGGCCTAGCTTCCGGAACCACCCGTGTTGTGCGTGTGAATTTGTACGCGGGTAGAAGGGACCTACAGTTTTTATGCCGGTTCCGAACGGCAGGTTGGGAGCTTTATCATAGGCAATTTTTACCCTTTTTTACCGAAACTAATTTGTTTTTTTTTTAGTAGTAATGTTTAGGCTTAATGCAGCGATTTGCATGTTCTAAAAACATGTCTAAAGAGTAGTTTAGTTCGTCGACCGGAATGTCCTTCAGGATGTCCTTTTGGATGGTTTCTACGTTCTCAAAACGCTTTTTTTCATTGGCAAATGCATTCTTTATTTCGTATCTTCCTCTGGCGATAGTTCGTATTTCGAAAAAAGGCCTAATTTTAATGATTTATTTTGAGACTATGGAAAATATTAGAAGATTTCTTTCCAGAGGGTTTATTGAACACATAATGAGGTACGCAAAAAAATGTATCGTGAGTTTTAATCAAAATGGTAGCGGAAGCGCTTGGAATCACCCAGGTACAATTGTATAAAAAATGACAAAATTCAAGTTTAAACATGAACAATATTTCCAAAAAAAAATATTTTTTCATGTTATTGAAAATTAACTTCAAATTTGTGGAGATATTAAACATGAATATTAAAAAGATCACCCGGGTGGGTATAAGTAAAGCGAAGGTTAAATACAATTTCAAGAATTTCAATGAAGATTTTTGCTTATCTTTATGAATTATCGCCCAGTTTTGATCTACGGTGATCGCGGATTCAGTTGGCTAACACTTTGGTCATCATTTATGTTCTGACAATCGTTTCTAAATCTCTTTTACCACTTATGAACTCCACCACGGTATAAACAAAAATCACCATAAACTTGGTCCAACTTGGTCATCAATTTAAATGCTTCGGTTAAAGTTTAAACATTTTTAAAACAATAGTTAATATTGGATCTTTGTTCGATGCACATTTCTGTACGATGACACAAACATACTTGCACTTCAGAAGCAATAACTTCACTTTCAGTCCACCAAATCTCATGAAATTTTTACTAAAAATCAGGGAAAAATTTAGTTTTTAATGCATTAAGTCACATAAGCCACAACAAAATGCCCTATTTGGAAAGTGCACTTTACTTTAAAAAAGATGTAATACTAAACTTGCAAAAATTTTTTTTTAAAACCCTCCCCCCCATGACCAAGTTCTGGCTACGCCCCTGCCTCAGACCACAATTCGTTTGCTTCTTTTAATAAAATTGTTTGAGCATCAGTTTGACCGATGCAAGTGGAGCCCCCACTGGGAGGGAAAAATTCTAACAACGAGAGTTGCCGATCAGTGAAAGGAGCAGTCTTATGTATAGAGATTTACTGAAGTCTCTATGCCGGGAATTGATTTTGCTGCTGGAGTCTACCGAGCCTTTCATATACCCTTTCCTGACGTCAATATTTGTTTAACGCACAATTGCAATAAACCAAGTTCTCGTTTCGAGTCCCAATAAACGTCGATACAATTTCCTTTACCAAGTACAGAAGAACATGTCTTCAGATTTGGCACATAAAATCCAACATGCCGATAGATATGGGTTCATCAATATCTGAGAAAATGTTTGCAACCTGCAAATGTCGCTCGATCCAGTCAGTTCTTTTCTGCATCCTTTTCAAACATCTTACAAATAAGTTGTAAAAGAAGTCCTTTTGAAATGAGTTATTTCCCACAATGGAAAACTTGTCTGCCGCAGGGAAGCAACTGCAACGCGCTGCGCATGGCGGCGCTCGTACGCGTTTTTAAATGTGGCGCAACTAATTGATTTACAACACCGACAAATTGTTTGTGGTTTTATGAAGTTGTGATCTGCTAAATTCCCCCATTAACTGTTACTGCGGCGCAGCTTCGGATTGAATTGTTCATATGCACGTCGCACAGTGTCGCGAGTCCATAGTAGCGAGGGACAAAAATAGAAGGAATAGTCGTACGGCAATAAAATTTTGTACATATGATTTTGTTATAAAGAGAAGTTAATACACCAAAAATTACTTCAATCGCCCCACGGACACGCCCACCTCCTATACAAACCAAATACTAAGTTGACAGTATCTCGGAAACTATAAAAGATATATTGATGAAATTTGGTACAGCATATCATATCATCAATATAAACACATATGCCAAACATTTTTTCGAACAACTTACAAATACGCTTGTTATAAAAAAAATCAATTTTGAAAAATCTACAAATATCTGTTCATACTTATGCGCATCTAAGTAATTTCAAACCCAAATAGAAAATAATAGCATATCTTATTTAATTCAGTATAGCATATATTTTCATTAAAAATTACAATTTGTTAATCTGTACTGCTAGGACAATCGGTTTCCGATGATGAATTATTCAAATTTAACCCTCTACATCTATTTTTGACAAAATTCTAAATTACAATTTTTTTAAATTGCAAAATATCAGAGATTCGGTTTTCACGTTTACACTTAATTTTCCTATTAACTGCTATAATTGGTTCTGAAGACATTAACAAGTTTTGCTTCTTTTCGAAAGTTGCCTTAATTCGATGGCAATCCATCCAGTATTACCGAAGCCTTCCATCGAATCTAACTTTTTTTTGTAATTTTTCAAAATCAAGTGGTGTTTGCATATTATTACAAACAAAAATTGATAGTTTAAGCGAAACGCAGCAGTGGTCGCTATGTTTTCCTGCTAACCATGTTGCAAAAAGGACCCTATTTTTGACTGCATACGCCACTGAAAATGTTGAATGTCTTAAAAACGTGCAAGTTTGTGCAGCTACAGTCCATGGTTTCTATTAATACATACTTTCAGCTATATCACACTGTAAAATCTCGAAGTAGTAAGAAGGAGTATTTTTTTAAAGATTATCTAAAGTTTGATGACACTGCACTTTTATTCCTACGAATTGACGTTTCTTTAAGTAACGGTACAAGGAATATGGAAAGCAAAAAAAAAGAGGGAAAGCTTTCACAGAGTTCCAAAAATAGTATTTTTATAGAATATGTTTACTTAACATAAGGTTCCATGGGAAATTTTTCAATAACAGACCTCGAACTTACATTCAACAAATTGCAATAATTTCTACCCAAGTCACCCACCTTCACAAAGTGCAAGTTTGGTGGCCTGCCATCGGTATATAAATTGATATTTTTAAAATCCGTTTTCACATTTTAGTAATTTGAGGTATTTACTTCAGTACTACAAACTTATTTTTCTACATTTACGAAATTAATTTTTTTGATTTTTGTCCCTACTCGCGACACTGTGCGTCGCCAATTGGCGCCGCGGTGGGGCGCAACGCGGCGTGGGTGGCACGAACGGTGTTGGCAGCATTTCGCAGTTGCATGTCGACGAATTTAAATAATCGGCGTCTATGCAGCGCGAGCGACGGTCATTAAACCTAATTTTCGCGACACTTTCACATAAATGACAACATTTGCAGCGCAGGCGCTCCAGTTGGCGTTGGCATTTCGGCGTGCGTGGTGTGACAAGCGAACGATAACAGTGCATAGTGAAGTGAACTCGAGCAAAAACGCAAGCAACTGTTGAAATATGAAAATTCCTTTGAGTGCTCGGCTGGCGGACGCAACGATTTTGTGGCTCGTGCTAAGTTTACACAGTGGCGCGTGCAAGGTGCAAGTCTCGTCGTGGAAGGATTTACTATTCGGCAGCAAGTGGATGTCGGCCAATGCACGCGATGCAAGGTGTATGTTGGTATTATTTACGCGATCGCAAACTAATCAAGTGGCTGTAGAAGTGCTACTGTGACAAGAAATTATTGTGAAGAGTACTTGACAGAACCGGTGCTGAAGGTGTCGAGTACTCGTTGCTCAAATGCGTGGGACTGAAAATGCTAGTATGACGACAAATTTTATGTGAAGGCTACTCGACGGAAGCAATGCTAGATTTGGATAGTTGAACTCGGTTTTGGGATGTCTGATTCGTGTAGAAAGACAAAGAATACACTGGAACGAGTCATTCTTGGTGAACCAAAACTAGTTTGAATCGAATGAGGAATGAGTTTTACTTGTGAAGAGCACAAAAGATTTGAAGCTCGTAGTGCTATTATAACAATATGATTAATAATGTGTGGTTGGAGCTTCCAAATGTTAGTTACTCAAAAAACCCGATATTAAATTTACATAGTTAGATCGAAAACAGCGGTTTTTGTTTGTTTGATTTGTGAAGCAAGACCAAAAAAATCCTCATTCCAGTGATTTTGTCTCCCAAAATCATTCAAGCCTAAACCATTCAAGAAAGCAACTCCACTTGTAGAAGGCATAATATATCTAAAGGTCGCGATAAAATTAATATTTAAAAATATGTAACTGTGTGGTTTTTCGGTATCTATTCGGATTTATAAGGCGGTTTCGTATGTTGGGTTTTGTGACTACACAAAAAGGATCCTGGAATAGAAACCACTGGAATAGAGCTCAAAATAATTTTTAGTTAAGAGAAAAATCAGTTTCACTTGCCGAGAACATAACACTACTCGACACGAAAAAAGCACGTAAAAATAAAAGTATTTTCTAGACTAACTTTGGACAGCTGAACACGAAACTAAAATCAAAACATTTTTTTAGAAGCCTTAAAATCTTCGACAAAGCAGTTTTTTCCTGTTGTTTCAGTTATGAGCACATATCTCGTAAACAAATCATCCGACTAACACAAGCTCTACATCGGTCGGAAGATAATACCTTTCCAGCGATATACAGATATACATTGTCCAAATCAAATGAGATTTGGGGAAGTTACTGACGGTGAAAGTTGTAAAAAACCAACTTTTTCGACCAATTAAAAAAATCATAAATTTTCGAATGTTTTTTTTATAGATAAAATAATTTACCTCCTCTGATTTCAAAATCTAAGATGAAAGATACATTATTTGAGCAAATGTTAAGCCTAACGTAAATAGAATTGAAAGAAAAATTACAAAGTTATGAAGCACTGAGTGATAACACCAACTTTGCATTTATTACACCGTGCGAGAAAAAAATGTTTGTCGAGACCCACCCAAATGTTGATATAAACATGAAACTAGAAACTATTTGCGTAGATTTCAAAGCAAACAGGATTTCAGTAAATTTTTGGTGTAATATCTAAAGGAAACTAGTACAAAATATATTTACAGTACAGTAAAATATATTTACAGTAGCTTTTCTTCAACATTTCGATTATATTCCTTCTTGCATTGATCGATTATATTGCTTCTTTTTGTTGATACATGGCATTTTTTCATTTTATTCTGTTTTATAAAAATATCAACTCTCTCAGCTTTTGCTTTCTTTGTTTTGTTCTCGTGCACAGAAACGCAATATAAATGTAATTTTTCCCGTCAAAATGTGTAAACGCGCCAAATGCGCAGAAATCTGCGCAAGGATAACCAACGTAACTGTTTTTATGAAAGCTCCAAAAAAATTTTCCTTAAATGGGAAACCCTTTTTTGAGTGTAAAATTATGCTAATGATATAGTCAGAAGTTTTCACAAAATTTCATTAGAATCCATTGACTCATAAACTTGACTAGTTAGACATTTTTTTTACAATTGCTCAATACAAATATTGAAAGATAATAGTGTCCGACCGAAACCACTTTTTTGGGCCGAAACCGAAACCGAATTTCGGCGTTTTTTTTTAATTTTCGGAACCGAAACTTTCTAGTTGAAACAAAAATGAAGCATTTTTTTTCCACAAACGAATTTTTCTTTAAGTAAATAAAGAACAAGCAAAGAAACATAACATAAATAAATAAATACTTATTAATAAAAACAATTAATTCATTTTTTAAAAACATAAACATAAAAAATCACCCTTTTGTACATTACTCGCTAAGATTCAAAATTAAATAATTTAATATTATATGCTAAAAAAAATAAGTTTATTTACATTGGTGGCATCTATATTACTCCTCCTTTCACTATATATCTGCTACAAAATAAAATGTAAAAAATATTCTACAAAGTTTCGGTTTCGGCCGTTCGGGTATTTTTTGGCCGAAACTGAAACTGAAACCGAAACCACTTATTTGGGCCGAAACCGAATATTCGATCGGGCACTAAAAGATAACATATTACCGATTTAGAAAGTTTAAACAATTTTACGTCAGAAAACATTTTAATTGAACTTTCTGACATTCGATTTTGTACCGGAAAGAGTCGCTGAAAAAAAGTTTCAAAAAACATACGTTCAGGTGCTAATGGCGATTTTTTTTTCTATTTGAACTTTTTGCTAACTATACATGGGATTAATTTGGAAATTCAGATATCTGAACTGTGAATTATTTATTTAAAAAACTTCATATCTTAAGAATAAAATAGATAAAGGGCTTTACTAAGACTTTGATTTTATGCTCTCGAGAAGAAAAAGTAATCTTCAAATGTTCGCCTCGACCTTTTTGATTTCCTTTCAAAATACTTTTCAATTATCAGTTTAAATTTTCCGATTTGCTACCAACCCAAATAACAGCATTAAATTTCGCCTCAACCTTTCTGATTTCCATTCAACATTTTCTCACTTTAACCTTTTTGATTTCCTTTAAAAATTTTGTAATTACCAGTTTAAATTTTCCAATATTTGAAACGTCTAACAGTCTTCTAAACATTTTGAATGAACCTTGCTTTACTCAATTTCGACCTTTCAGTTCTGCCGATTTTCACTGTGGTGCCCATTGGACCGGGCACATGCACGGCCCCGTCCGGCGAGATCGGCAGCTGCATACCGAGCAAGGACTGTCTGCTGCGTGGCGGCATTCCGGCCGGACCGTGTGCCGGCGGCTATGGCCTATGTTGTGTCTGTATGTAACTGCGATCTTGCTTAGCAAAACAGTTAGTAAACAGTTACAACTCTAAACTTTCTGCATGCGACATTTGCAGTTCTGCAGACGTGCGGCGGCGTTATACGTGAAAACTCCACCTACTTTGTAAATCCCAACCATCCCGACGTGTACGACGGCACCGGCAGCTGCCAGGTCACCGTGCAAAAGGTGCATCCGAGCATCTGTCAGCTGCGGTAAATTGCCTTTGTCCAATGCGCACGCACCATTCAATTGAAACCGCTTTCGCGCACTTTCAGCTTGGACCTGGACATGTTTTCGATAGCGCCACCGGACCCCTTGAACCACGTGTGCAATCAGGATCAGCTGCTTGTCTCCGGCGGCAGTCCGATGCCGACCATTTGCGGCGTATCGTCCGGTGACCACAGTAAGCCACCCACAACCGTTCAAACTCGATCTGACATTTGCTTCCCTGCAGTGTACATCGACGCCGGCCTGGGCCAGAGCAACGCCATTGTGCTCTCGCTCATCACCAGCGGCTCGTTCCCGCGCCTGTGGCGCATACGCGTGACGCAGATACACTGCGGCAGCGTCAGTCGCGCCGATCAAGGCTGCGTGCAGTACTTTACTGGCATCAGTGGCCGCGTGCGCAGCTTCAACTTCAACACAGTGTCCGGACGGCAGCTCTCCAACCAGGACTACAGCATCTGCATTCGAGCGGAGCGCAACTTCTGCAGCATCCAGTACAATGCCTGTGCCGATGTTGGTGAGTAGTTATGACCGCAGAGTGCGCGTCCACTGACAACCGCTGCTCCCCTCACATATTTGCAGAGAATAATCGCTCGCGCTCGTTCACCATTTCGGGCAACTCGAACAATCCCACCGGCTCGATGGTGGGTGGCGGCACGCAGGTCACCCAGAACACGTGCATCAACGATTGGCTGCTGATCGGCTGCATGCGCTCGGTCGATCGCATACCGCCGCTGAGCGCGTGCGAGGATCGCGTTTGCGGGGGCACCTTCAGTGCCGAAGTGGGCAACGTGCAACGAACTGTTCAATGTATGTAAGGCAGTGATGGCCATTCTGCTGCACGCGTGACAGTGGTCGGTGCTACTCGCAAGTACCGGAATGGCCATCACTGATTTAATGCTTTGTGCGTTTTATAACAATTTGAATAATTTTGATTTCGTAACAACAATTTGCAGCCAACGTGCGACCCTTCCGTTTGTATTTCCACTCGGATAGCATTGAGGCGCCCACGGACATTGACAATCGGGGCTTCTGTCTCGACTACGTGCAGCAACCATGTACAAATGTATTTTAAAATCGTCCTAGTTATCGTATTTAAAAGTTGCGTTGTACGCATTTTAGTTGTAGACTTTAGGATAATTTAATTTTAAATAAATAATAGTTTACGTTCTTACATTATTTGCCTTTTCAAGTTACATATATACTTGTTTGGGAAGTACATTTGTATTAAATTAGTTTGGAAAGGAGTTGACTGAGAAAATTGAGTTGAAAGTTGATAGAGAAAAGATTTTGGGTCACTTGTAGGCCGTTCTTGTGCCTTCAGGGAAAACGATTATGATTGATTTTTAACAGCGTTTGTTTCTGACATTAAACAAGTGTTGTGTTAATGACCGAAAGATAAACCTTTGGAAAATTTCTCTAAATAAATAAATAAACCATTAAAAAAGTTGGGGTTTTGTATGCGAAATAGAAATATTTCATTGGAATTGTTCTTCAGTATTTGCGAGTTATTTTAATTAGTTTTAATAAACTAAAGCCAAGGTCTGAAATAGTTAACCCTTTATTTGGCCGTGTGACAGTAATGTTACAAACCCTAAAATTAACTGAAGTTTCACTATTATTGTTGGATGTGAGCTTGCTGGGTATTGTAACACAACCGACACAAACTGTGCTTCATGTGGAAGCAAAAAATTGTGTGAACACAGTAAAACGTTTTTTACTTTTTTCGCGCCAAAAGTTTAGTCCACAAAATTTTCTGACAACGCAACAAGTGTTTGATTTGCAAAAACCAAAATTTTTTGGAAATTGCGAAATACCTTCAAATTTTTTTATAAAGTGTGTAAATATATAAATAAAGGGTTTTTACCAAGCGTGAAATTTGAGTGAAAATATATAATATTCAGCTTTTATATGGTGAAATATTGTGTGTAACATTTCTGTAACAAAGGACATTTTTTTGAATAAACGATTTAAAATTCCGTAAACGAAATTAAAAAAAAAGTGTATTTTTAATTAAAAATATAAAATATTATATTGACTGATAAAGGGTTAATGCACATACAAATTTTTTAAAATGAAAAAAAATCCCACTATTTACATAGGTAAAAAGATGTAGAAACTTAGATAGAAATGTTAGGGATCGTCTCGAAGATCCATTGCGGCTCATTTTGTTACCACGTGGGGTTTCCTTCAAGTTGGACGTAAAACTAACCGTCTCGAAGACATCAATTAGACTTTTGGGCCAACAATGTTATCACGTGAAGTTTTCGCTTAAGTTTGATGGTAAAGTAACCGTTTCAAAAACATTATTTAGGCCATTTGGCCCATTGCACAGTGATTCGACTCCATGCAACCGCGGGACAAAATTAGAAGGAGTGGTCCGTTCTTCATAAAATTTGGTATACTAGTTAATCATGGTCTGCTGAATTGAAATCTCCATTTTTTTTTTCTTACACTGTTGTAGTTTGGCAATGCCTGAGACTTAAATTTGCAAATTTCGTCATTTTTGGAAAGCTATAGCACCAAATGTGTTGGCTAGATTTTTCAGATTTTACATTTAATCGGTAACGTCAACATTGATTATTCCAAAGAGTATACTTTTAGGCATAAATAAAATAAATTTCGTCGAAAAATACGTGTTTAGACCACTTTTCAAATTGAATTATTTTCTGAGATCGGAAGATATCGGAGGATATAATTACTTTATCCGACAAAGAAAGAATGCTTCTTAAAATAAAGAAAAATCCAGGAACATACTTTCACATACTTTTTAGATATTTTCGTCTAAGTTTTGCCAATTTTTAGATTTTTAACTTAGAAAAATATTTTGAATTAAAAGTGAAGTAATGTAATGTAATGATTATGGGTTGGGCCAAGCCCTTGCGCACCGCAACCTGAAAGGTTTATTGTGCCCCTTAAATCATCTGGTGTTTTATATGCTCAGGTATTGAATCAGACCTTTCTGCGATATTTGCATCAGGTCCTCTTCACCGAGGCTATGTTTCCCCAGAAACTTGAAGTGAAGTAAAAGCCTACGCTTTGCAAATTTTGGGAAAACATTAAAAGGAAAATGGCCACATCATTCCTTATTCCATATTCAAATGACATCAAAATTGGTAAATTCTGAGACCATAAATTTTTGGAATTTTCTCTATGGAACGAATCACTGTGCATTGTGTTACCAAGCCAAGTTCTAGCTTTTGCGCTTCCTATATGTAAAAGCTGCTTTGTGGCTCTAAGAATCGACGAATGTATCTGCTCTGCAAAGCAGGAAGTGTTAACCCCAGAGTCGGAAACGAGTACTCAAATAAAATAAATTCACAATGGACCCAATAGGGTCTCCGAGTGGACGTGCAAGTATAGTACATACTGCCTTTTAAGAACCTAACCTATCACTACTCTAATTGAAAAGACTGATTGTTTTTCTTCCACTTTACTTTCTTTCCACCACTAACTCAACGTTTGTCCTAACGCGATACCAAATTGTTCATTACTTCGACTAACCTAAAAAAAATCAGTTCTCTGACTGACTACAGATTGTGGACTGCTAGGGAGCTCAATTTTTTTAATTCAATAAATTAAAGTTGCGAATTTAATATACGGTATCCTAATAAAAGTTCAGGACTTAAATTTTGTTGCATGATTTTTCTGTATAAGCAGGTTTGAAATTGAAATTAATTAATTAAATCATAAATAAAATAATAACAAAAAAAAAATAATTAAATAATAAATTAATTAAATTAAAAATAATAAATAAAATATAAATGGGACGCTACCCAAAAAAATAAAGAATCGATTTACTGAAGCAACAACTTCCAAAACGAATCATCTCCCGAAATTCCGCATCCAACTGGCTACCCGCTGAGCAATACGATTGCCTAAGTGACTCAGTACAGAGTGGTTTTATTTTAAGAGTATTTTATTTTAAGGGTAGATGCATTTTTTCTATGAAAAATCCTTAAACCCTAAAGCCCTACTAAACAGCGAAAATATAACAGCTCCCAATTAAAAAGTCATCTTGAGGTCCCAGGCTCCCAACCGAAGGGAATAGGTTAGGTTAGGTTATGGTGGCTGCCTCTATAAGAGACACTCGGAGGCCTATTATGAGGCCCACATATTGCACCTGTTTTTGAAATGTGTATGCAACACTGTCTGTCCAACATATGTAACAGCACACATTTCAAGCGGATGGGGAAAGGGAGGGGAGGGGACCTAAAATTTTTTTTCGTTCACACTTGGAGGTTTTGCCATTGCCTGCCAAGAGCGCACTTGTGCGATTCTTGTAATTCTCATCTGCTTCATGTGGATAGCGATAGAAGTAGATGAGCGTTTTTTACCAGCCCGAGCTAGGAATCGAACCTGGGGCCTTCGATATGAGAAGCCAACGCGCTACCTGCCGGCATCCGAAGGGAATAAGGAGTGAAAAAATACTTTACATTTATCTTTAGTTAGAATATTTGATATATCACTGAAAAAACTGAAACAAGAAAAATCTACACTAGTTTTCAAGTTATTAAGATTCAAATTTATTAAATAAAAAAAATAAATAAATATGTAAAAATATAAATTTAAAAAATAAACAAACGAGTTCACCTCCAATGACCACAACTGAATGTCAACAATACATTTTTCATATTTATTAGGCGTAATTTATTCGCTAAAATACAAATTAAATACTAGTAAAATATTTTATATACCATTAAATTAATGAATTAAAATTACAATATTCTGTTACACATATAATTTTGTTGTTGAGTGCTTCTATACGTTGCTATCTCTAATCTGTTTAGGTATTTGGTGCAATAAAAGCGAATATCAATTTTGCAGAACTAGAAAAAATCTCACAATCAAAAAGTCTTACAATCGGATCAAACAAACCAAAACAATTTAGATTTCTGTGATATATGTTGAGCTTAAACAAAATTTGTTTTCTAAATTTTAAAACCGAAATCACTCAACCAACTGTTAACTGATTAATTGTTGGATTTACAAATCGTTGGATACAGAATTTTGTATATCATCTGGGATTAAGTCAGGTAGGGTAAGATATGTATTTTGTATGTGTAGTCGCTTAAGCGTTCGTTAACTGGCGTTTGATTATTCTACGTGCTTCTCTTTGTTTGTTGTTGTGTAAAAGTTCTCTATGTAAATAACTACGACTTCAGCGGCAATTGCGTTGCTACCAACAGCAACTGCCGCACTACCTCACTACACAGTCAATTCTATGAGTCTGTAATCGTGCGCGCATTCGTCTGTATGTCTGCGCTGATGTGTGTGTCTCTACCCGTATTGCCACTAAATACAATAAGTAGTAATGCTGCGAACTGTGGCCACACTACGACGCTTCCACTTTTCACTGGTATCGCTTGAGATCGTCCGTACAACGGCAAAATCTTGAAGTTCTCTTTCAGTCTGTGTGAATAGGCTTTTTGAATACGCTAATAGGTTTTGATTAGGGCCGCAACGTGCTGCTTCTCCTCCTCGGTCAGACCGTTCTTCAATGTTCGGCGCACTAAAATATAAAGAAAGCTAATTAATATTCTTGGTGGCAATGCATTTGGAGAGCACACAGAATTTCCACAATGAAAACTAAATATTTGTTTATCATTCGTCAGTGGGTGTGAAGAGGGCACATGCACGAAACGCTTTTCGAAAATTAGTAGACGCAAAGCGTTATTTCAATGCAGCTGGTTAAGCCGTCAGCAATGTTTATGAACTGAGTTCACACGGCATCAGCTAACGTTCCACTATGTTAGAGCCCATTCGAGATGCAGCGAATGGAATAAATATCTATTTACATATCTCGAAGACTTCGGTTAACATTATCATTGCCAGGAATGTTTGATTAGTAGTCAGGTGTGAAGTCATAGCGATTGTTCGAATGAGTTGCGGCTGCAGCCAAAGCAGGCAATGGTGCTGAATCAACTGTGTGGGTAGGTGTAGTGAGTGACATGACTGATAGCGACTCCATGCTAACAGTAGGCAAATCGTTTGCTCATAGTTGAGTCATTGAGGAGTATTTTGCCAGTTTAGATTTACATTTAAATTAATTAGAATAGTAAATACACAAAAAAATACTGCGAATCGCATGCAGTGTTATGGAATAATTCAAAAATTTACATAAACATTTCGCAAGGGGCAAAAAACAAAATCAACAAACAGGAGATTACAAATTCAAAAACGCCAACATTGCACTAACCGCTTCCCCCACTGGCAACATGTGGCACGGACATTACGGCGACGGCGCCCTTTCAACTGTGAATCCTTCCCTTGTGCGCGATCGCTTCACTTTGGATTTCGCAACAATGCGATTTGTAGGTTTTGGCAAATTTGGTTTGGATTATTAGAGATGAGTAGAGTTAATCGAATGGGTTACGCACATTGAAATCGAATGATTCGCAACGTATTACAATTCAAACCCGATTGCGCGTGTGTGAGTTTGTAAGAATATGAAATAAATCAAAAGAGAGAGAAAATAAAAGAAAATGCTTGAGCCAAGTTATTCATTTCATTTGTAGCTGCAGCAAAACTAGTCGCATGAATGCGGCACCGAATTGTGTGAGCCCTGAAGTTACAACTTCATACAATACTAAAAATTCTCATAATGCGTTTATATGAATGTGTGTTGTGTTATTTTCTATGTAAAAGCCAAATACGAGTAATGTAGAGTGTAGAGACCTTCACCATCACGATAACAACGATTTTATTGTGTTAGAGAGTCTATTTGAATGAGATTATCGGAATTTGGAATTTCGTTTTGGTTATTGTTTTATGTGTTCTATGTTGGCGATGTTCAGTGTGGTATGTTTGAATTTGTGTGGTTGACGGGCACTCGACTGCGCCATACTTTTGTGCGGGCATGTGTGCGCATAGGCATGTCTGAGCACAGTGCCATACTCTCTATGGAAGATATGTATACATTGGGGGTGTTCATTAGCCAGCCGCATGTTAGCGACTTACATGATTTGCGATCGGCATGGCGTGTACGTTTGCGTTCGCGTGGTGTGGTGCGCGTGCCGGGCGCCTTGGTGGCCGTCTTGACCAGCGATTCCAGTATCTCGTCGTCGCCGTCAGTGAAGTTCTCCTCGCTTTGGCGTGCAATGGGCGAGCGCAGATTCTCGGCGCGTCTGCGGCGCCACGTTAACGTTCCATCGGCCGTATCCGAACTGGGCGTGCCGAGCAATACTCTGCAAAAGCAAATGCACATTACAGCTATAATTGAACTTGAAATTTTATTTGTGAAATTTAATACTTGAGCTCGGCATCGGCGCGATCTTCTTTGGTTTTGAATTTGGCCATGTCGATGATGAGTTTGCCGCGAGTCTTGTTGCGCTCGCGGTGGTTGGCCTTCTTCTCGAGCTGCTGCTGCACGCGTTCGCGTGTGGTGCGATATTCCAGCGCAAACTCGGACAGCACGCGGCAGAATTCATTCGGTTTCGACTCAGCAACGCTGTGCTGCGGTGCGCCCAGCCACAGCAGGAACTTGCGATATCTGCAACGAGAGTGTTTTAGAGTTTCACAGCTTCAAATTTGTATGGGACAGATGTTTATTAGTTGCAACTTACCGATTGATTACGCGCCGGTGCACAATTTGCAAAATGATAATTCGCTCTGCGCAGTCCGCCAAAAAGTCGACTAGCTTCTGCTTCAGTTGCGGCGCACAGTCGTGTTTTGCTATTAGTTTGAGTCGATCCCACGAGGCCTTGCATTCGCTTTCCAACTGGTTCAGATTGTGCGCCAAGTCAGAGAAGTCCGCCTTGGAGGCACGCGTTATAGGACCGATTTCGGAGTACAGGTCCGTGGTGTCCGGATTTGACTCCATCACCATGTGGCACAGGTGATGCAGCAGTGAATGCTTGTGCACAGTGTCTTTGACCTCAGGTACCTAACACAATGAATAAATTAGTCATTGGCATTTATGTGGAAATTCGTTTAGACACACCTTTGCTAAATACTCGATCTGGAAACCCTTCACTGGTGCACCGTTCAAAAATATTCCCACTGACAGCAGCGTCGACAGAATGCATTTGAAGGTACGATTGTGGCGCAGGATTTCGATGCCTTGTTTCAGATCCATTAGGGGTTCCGCTATTTCTTTCTGTTGGACAAATGGTGGAAGCATTATTGATTCTTCTTCAATTTATATTATGACCAGATGCTACTCACCTCACTATTGTCAAAGTCCAAACGGAACGCCCAAAGCTTTAGTCGTGCAGCGAGCTCCGAAATTGATGCCAACGTGAGTAGGAATTGTTCGGCGCTGCCCAGTGGCAGTTCGGGATTTGCCATCTAAAACAAATGAAAAGGAACAATTAACAGATGTAATGGTTGTTGAAAAAAGTATGTATGTACCTGTGCTTCTTGAATTTTGCCTCGTTCCTCGTCGGTCGGCAGCATATTCAGCAGCTTATCGATGCCTTCGCGTGTAACGACGGTGGCGTCCATTTTCAAAATTGCCGCCTTGATTGCACGTGGCGGCGGCAGCTTTGTCATTGCAATATTTATTGCATTGGATCGTTTGTGATCGAGCACAATGACTTCTTTGCTCTTGTTCAATTCTTGTTGTTTCTGCAATGATAAATGCCATATCAGAGAAATATCATGGAGCATATTTATAGGCGGTAGCGAGCTTTAATGCAACAAAAGAAGTCGATAACATGTGAACGGAAATATGGGCACTGTAGAAGATTGTTTTATGATAATGCGAGAAGTAATGTAAGGTAAAGTAAAAAAAGGCCTAGGAGTGCGTGGCACGTCTGGAGAAGACCACGTGAGGGGTTGAGTACTTTTAGCGTAATTAGCTCTTTGCGTAATAAGTGTATTGGTTGAATTGTATGTAACCTGAGCATTGTGATAGCCATTGCTGGAGAATAGCGGGATATTTCATTACGGGCACGTGGAACTGTTGTCCCGTCGTAGTGGAAAGAAGTGCGAGGGTGAATGTTGAGAAGAAAGTAAAGAAAACTTGCTTCCGGGGATAAATGTAGAATGCATTTTACAAGGTAAATGAAAATCAAAGGATTTTTCGTCTTCTAAAAAAATGAAATTGGTCGATGATATGTATATGTATGTATAAAGAATAAAAAAATTGATTAAGTTTACTTCTTGAAAAATGTTTTGCTCTTTCAATAACAAATAGCAGTGACCGAGCTCATTCTATTCGTTATTTTTTTTAGTTTAGTTTAATTTGTTTTAAATTTGAAAAAAATTTCTTGTTATTAATAACACTGTGCGTGAAATTTACCCTCAAAAAATCAAACGGCGCGTATGAGTGTCATTTAATTATAATTAGCACTCATATAATTGACACTCATACGCCACGTTGCGCTGCGCAAAAAAATGCTCATATCGCAATTACACACTTTGAATGTATTTTTTTGGATTGGTGTCTTAAGCAAATTTGTTGGTCGTTAAAATATCTACAAACTTGCCGAAGACAGTAAAGCGATATTCGGAACGATTTAGGACCTATTAGCATTTAAACGTTCAAAGACTTAAGCGGCGAACTCGACTAAAATGAGCAAAATTCAAAGCCGGATTTCTCTTAAACTAGAGCCAATCCAGCCAAATGGCTGGTGGATCTCAACTCAGTATACCTATAGAAAGTCGCTCTGTAGGTCCCTTCCCCCCCCCCCCCCCCCCATGTCTGAATTTTCGACTTGCACAGTGTAACATAATTATAAATGTTTTATCCCTTTGAGAACCGTCTGAAGTGATTGTGTGATCTGCTACGCAATTGTGTAAGGTTCTACTTCTATTAAATTTAAATAGATAATTAGAAAAAAATGTATAAGGACGGAACCAAACAATACTTATAATTAAATAAGAACGAAATTTGTGGTTGGTTCTCAAAGGATTATATTCAAAATTTGTTTTACAAAAAGTCAGTTTAGTCCAAATATTTCGTATCGCAACTATTTGGGAACTACAGAAATAATTTCTTCACGAATAGTTTTGTGCATTTGTCAGTTGTAAAAATTAATTAATTAATTAAAATTTTCGTAACAAGAAAAAATGTATTTTACAAAAAAGAAATTTTCAATTCTCAATACTTTTAATGCAAACCAGAGTTAAGCAGAAATTCCTATTTATGTGAAATAAATGTAAATTCGCCAGTTTTTTTAAATATGAACATTTGTGTTACTATTATTAATACTCAAAAGTATACGTCTGCCTCAAGGCAGCCTAACATATAAGTACTAGGACTTGCAATCCCGGACAAGTTTTACAATCCCGAGACTTTCGGGACTTAAAATCGCAATTCCGGAATCCTGGGATTTTTTCCGGATTGCATAGATTATTTTAATAAACTAAGTCAGACGTCTTTTTCAATCGTATTTGATACGAATTTGTGTTCTTACTTTTAAACTAAGAACAAAATACTAATGACAAATAACATAACATTAAAAACATAAAAATGTATTTAGTTGTCAAACTACCTGTCAAATCCGCTTATGAAAAGCATATCTTTGGTTCAATCCTAGTAGGAGAAATCTTATGTATGTAAATTTTCATATACTATTTAGGAGTTTTGGCCACGGTTTCCGCCATTTCAAAATACAGTCGTGTCTGGGTATAGTGAACACCCTATATAGTGAACACCTCGATATAGTGAACACCCAAATTTTGACATGGAGCCTCTAAACCATGAATAACATTTTGAAAGCAATTTCAAGCAAAAAGCAAAAAGTGTATTTTGAGCAAATTAAACGAGTTTTTGAACAAAAATGTTAACCTTGATATAGTGAACAACAATAATACTGTAAAACACAAAAAATTAACAAGGTTCTGACAACAGATTCTGGTAGAGGGGGCCAAAACAAAATATACGTGTATTGTAGGAGATTTTAGTACCAATTTTGATCAAGTACGAAATAAACACTTAAACACATTTTAAATTTTTTCTTAATTCTGGCGTTCAAGTTAGTTTCTGAGCTTTGGTGTATTCAGAGACCTATAGTAGAATTTCATGGTGAATTTTTTCGTGGTAAATTTTGTCCTTAAAAAGTCCTGTTTTACAGGACGTTTTTGGCATTTTAGAAAAAAGGGTCAAATTGACCCATACAAATAGGAGCTACAGGGTTAAAATGCTCCACAAAAATGTTCTTCGTAGTATTTTACATCAAATTGCTGAAGACATCATATATCTCAAATGTGAGGTTACATGGTTTTCGTATGCCGATTCACCATAAGAATATGCAAAAAGGGGAAAACTTTGACCCCAAAAAAAAATGAAGACGTAAACTTTCAAAACGCCGATACACGTATATTTTTTGTTGCCCTCTCTACCAGAATCCGTTGTCAGAACCTTGTTATTTAAAAAAATCTGATTTTGTTGTGCAGTGTAATTAGTTCACTATATCCAGACACGACTGTAAGTAAATATTTTTTTACAAATTTCTGCTTGTTTTTTTATGGTTTCATTTTTGGGAGCGTACACTTGGTGATTTTAGCAGCAGGCAATTTTTTACTGGGAACGTACACAAACAGAGCTATTGTTGCATTGCAAGTTATTCAACCTTACCGGCAGTATGCAATTTATTTTTTATAATAAAAAATAAATTAAGGTGACAAAAGCAAAAACCAAGCTATTTTTATGTTTCGATCCCGGAATTGGATTTTGTCAATCCCGAGATTTTTCGGGACTGAAATTGTCCGGGATCCTGGGATTTCGGGATTTGCGATCCCGGAATTGCAATCCCTAATACAGTACATATATGCAAATTAAAACCCCATTAAATTTCTTAAAACGAAAACTTAATCCCAGGTATTTTTGCTACTATTTAATAGATATTTTTGTCAAAGTAATTTTTTGCTGGTAATTTGCATTGAAAAGAAAAAAAACTGTTTACTAAACGAACAAGAAAACAATTAAACAATAAAAATTTCACTTGACATATAAAATCAATCCGAAATTTTGTAAAAACATTAGACATAAATACATCATAGATCCTCAGTGATTTTGACAAAGTTTTTTCTTTCGTTTTATTAAAAAAGAAGCTGTCTCAAATGTCTGTCAGTGTCGTTTTTTTTGTACAAAAGTGCATTAATAATAAAAAACCACCACAAACATATTTTTATAACGCAAACAAATTAATTAAGCCACACGATTTACGTGCTTGATGTGTCCAATGTGTTTCATTTCAATAGAAAGTAATTAACATTTAGTGGCAGTTTACACATTACTGTAAATTATGAATCATGGGGGACGTGAAAGATGTGCACGTTAGTGACAGACTGAACCAACACAACGCTACAGAAATGTGCAAACATAAACGTACACGTAAGAAAACTGAAAACACTGTTTGTGGCAATGTCGAGTGTAGCGAGCAGTGTGATGAAGGGGGCAGGAAAATGCAAGTAAAAGAAATTTCCAACACCGTTTTCAAACACCATTATCAAAGTCAAAGGCACTCACCTCCTTTTGGAGTTTGGATACATTAATAATTGATTGGTTTACATTGGAATAGTTTCAATGGCATTGCATTTAATACGGAATTACAACAAAAGGTCCACATTATTTCCGATGACATAAACGTGTAGTAGGTGGGCAGGCAGTACGAGTTGAGATGGCACACGCAGAGAGTATTGCCATAATTTTACAAAATTTGAGTATTCAACAAAACATAAAAAGGAGACAAAAATATTCATTTCGTTTATTGGCATTCGGAAACAAATCCAGACCTAGTTTATTCAGCTTATTCAATGCACCATTTACCGGCAATTAATCTCGATTGGTTAATTCAATTCGACGATTGGTGTCAAGCGAAAACTGTCGATTGAGAAGGCTTACCTTGGTCATTAAATCTTTGGCTCGCGACTCGAACAGATGTTCCAGTTTCTGTGTGTCCACATTAGACGATGGCAGCTCGTCCCAAATTGTTTTGCCCACAACAACGGGAATCATGTCTTCGCGCACCTCCTTCCAGAACAGTTTCACCTAACAATCAAACATTGGTTTGGCATTATTGAAAGCTTTCGAAGTGCCAAAGTGAGCTCTCACCGTTTTCTTATTCTTCTTGATGGTGTTCGTGTTGCCGATGTCGCCGTTCATGGAGCCGTTCATGGAACTGTTGGCACTATTGGTCAGACTGGCGTGGCCGTAGTTGCTGTAGCTGAAGAGCGGCGGCGGCACCAAGCCGCTCATGTTGGTCATCGGCGGTGGGCAGCCGATGTGCAATGGCATCAGTGGTGGCGGCACGCCGCCGAACGGTGGCGGTGGCGGCGGCACACCACCGCAAAGGCCGCGCGGCGCGAGCATGTCTTTCTCGTCGTCCGAGTTCAGGTCGGTAAAGTCCAGATCGCAGAGATTCAGCGGGCGCGCCATGCTGCGCACCAGCTCCTCCCAGTGCAGCTCATTTTCCGATTTTTTCGGCTCCGACTTTTTGATTTCCTGATCGACGCTCGACGAGCTGAAAAAAGGCAAAGCATGAAATGTGGTCTATGAAATGTGCCAATTGGTCGGTGAGTATTCTCAGTGTACAGCTAACTACTGTCGGTATTGCCTTCAAAGACGATTTCATAGCCAAACTGAATTGTATAATTTGAGTTTAATGAGCAATTAGCTGCAATCAATTATCTAAAGTCGATTGTATGATTGTTGCTACGATAAAGGGGGCAAATTTCATGACTTTCGCCAAATATCAAGAATAGTCCACCTTGTTTGGCTTATCAGCTCGCTTTGCGTTTGCTTTACCATTTTCCATAATTTCGACACACATTAGCCATGTTTTAATACAGGTTTGCATTATCGGCTAAAACTTTTACTATAATTAAGAACTAATAAAAGCAAACGTAGAGCTGAGCGTCACAATAAATTTCACTTCAGTATAAAAGAGGATGGAACACTGGCAGTGATCACAGTTTAACAGAACTTGTCCTGAATGTAAGTGCGAGAACGAAAAGTAGACGCGACAACTTTTTCAACACTAACAACTGCTTTCGCTTTTGATTGTAATTTCAGAACGTTCCAGCTGCTTCAAAAACCCACCATGGATGTGAGTGCAAGTCGCAATTTGGCCATAAAGCAAGGCAACATTTTTATTAACTTGTCATTTGTGCTTGCAGTTCAACACCGCCTGCGAGAAAGCCAAGAGTTTCACCAAGAAGCCAACTGATGCTGAATTCTTGGAATTCTACGGTCTCTTCAAGCAGGCAACCGTGGGAGACTGCAGCATCCCGAAGCCGGGCGGCGTGGATCTGAAGGCCAAGGCTAAGTGGGATGCTTGGAGCAAAAACAAGGGCATGACGCAGAATGCCGCCAAGGCTGCCTACATTGGCACCTACGAGAAATATGCCCCGAAATACGCCTAATCTGGCATCACCACTGCTGGGACATAGTTTTTGAATGTACTTAATATTGGAGCCTTAACGAACAAGTCTTGATTTAAATTAAAAATTATGTTCAGTTTAAAATAATAAAGTTTACGAACACATATTTAATACGATTTTGATTTTGATTTTGAATTGAAACAAAAAAATTGGCGTTGATGGATTAAAGTTGTATGCATGATTCAATTATTTCAGGGAAAAAATTAAAAATTATGTTCAATATTTAACAATAAAAATAACGCATATATAATACAATTTTGATTTTGAGTTGAATTAAGAAAAATTGGGTTGATCGGATTTTGGGGTATAAGTTCAATATTGAACATCGATATAAACACAGAATAAACAGTATTACTGTTTACTGTACTGTATTACTGTTTATTACTGTACTTTACAGATTTCATTAGTTCCAGAAAAATCTTATTTCGACGACTGTTTACTCAGAATAACTGATAATTGCTTATTATTGCACATTACTGTTATTGCACACACGGTGTGCAATCGGTCTCGAATGGGTTAAAGCAGCATTACAGAAATAAAATTGAATTGCATATTTTTTGCTGTTTCCTAGATTAGATTATAGATTACAAAATAGATTATAATTGATAGGTATTAAAGCAAACAATTTATGATATTTAAAAATGATAAATTTGTTTAAACAGTCAATTCGATTCGCTACAGTCATTTCCACCTAAATCTACTGAAGATCGTCTCTGATAGTCTCAAGAACAATTAATCACAGCATCAAGAGCTACAATCAGTTGTCGTAGCAATTACGACCACAGTCAATGATCACTATGGCCATGGCTGTCAATATTAATTTTTCAATTTCTAATTTTCATGTTTTATGTTTTTATGAAAAGGATTTTTTAAAGCTTCAGAAACACAAAAGTTTTGTGTACTTTTGGCTACAAATAATTCATTTGCATTTTCCACTTTTGTTTAGAATATGATATTTCAAAATCAATGATATTTCATGTATTTTGTTAAATTGGTAGGACTGTCCTCAATTACTATGCCAAATATGAGCGCGATTGTTCAACCATTTTCTTTACAGCCGCTGCTTAAGTCGGTACACCTCAGTAGTGCGATGCGATTTTGTTCCGAATTTTCATCAAAAAGAGTACTGTGAACAGGTGTCTTGGAGATTATAACTCATTCATGGAGATTATAACTGGCGATGATACATGGGTCTATGAGTTTGACATGCAAACAAGTCAACAATCCTCGGTATGGAGGGAAAAAACGGTCTGAAACCGAAAAAACCACCCCAAAGCCGCCCACAAATCAAGGTGATGTTCATTGTTTTTTTCGATATTCGTAGTTTGGAGCATCATGAATTTGTTCCGGAGGGACAGACGGTCAATAAGGAGTTCTATTGAGGCCGTATTGGGGCGTTTGCGTGAGAACATCCGTCGAAAACGACCGGAATTGTGGAAGAACAATTCATGGATTTTACACGATGATAATGCACCATCGCATCGAGCCACGATTGTGACCGAATTTAAAGCCAAAAACGCAATAAATACCATCGATCAACCACCGTATTCAACAGATTTGGCTCCGTGTGATTTTTTCTTGTTCGCCAAACTGAAATTGCCGGTCCGTGAAACCCGTTTTCAGTCGATCGAAGAGATAAAACAAAATTCGCTGAAGGAGCTGTTTGAGTGGAGGAGTGTTTCGAGGACTGGAAAAATCGTTGCCATAAGTGTATTGCATCTCATGGGGATTACTTTGAAGGCGACAAAATAAATATTGTTGAATAATTAAATATTTTGCGTTTTATTTACAATTTCCGGGTACTTTTTTGACACAATGTATATGTAATGTAGGAGCAAACGTCATCTTCTTTCAGAGTTCAAATATTGTTCAAAAGACTTGTTTTTTAAAATACTATATATCTTTGAAGTTTGCATTGTTTTTATATAGTTTTCCTAACTTTGAAGACTTTTCATTGGCATTCATTCTTTTGTATGGCATTGCACTTTTGCATTTTTTTTCGGTAGTCAAAGTTCGACAGAAGCACATTTATTATGAACATTTGTATGTGTCACCCATATTGTTAACGAGTAAATAACTGTAGTTAATAATGATAAAGTCGTAAAACTTTATCAATCTGATAAATTGTGGTTTGAGAAAACATAATAAGCAAAAAAAAAGTTAAATACTTCATAAGCAATGGTTTAGTACAGTTTTAATTTATTCACAGCTACCCGCAAGAGTTATGTAGTTTTTATTTCAAAAAGAAAGTTCAACACTTTGTATGCTACCACTGAATAAGGCTGAGTCAGAGCACACTTGTAAAGGCAATCAATCAGTTAAATCGGAAAATTTCCGCTTGGTTATTGCAGCTGCAGCTGGATTTCTTTTGTGGCATAAGCTTCTTCAGCTCTGCCAACAACGAATGCCAGTGCAACGTACAATCGTAATCCCTGAACATAATTTACAATCCTACTAATGAAGTAGAACCCACATTTACAGCCACTGGTATATTGCTAATCCGTTGCAGTGATAAGATTTAGTTATATTAGCTGTTGTAAAGCAGCTAAAGTCGCTATAAATACGAAGGCGGCGCTAGAAAAGTTCAAACTCGTAGTCTTGCAACAGCCATGGATGTACGTCCGGACTTTGTAGCGTGTAACTAGTCGCAGTGTTGTTAAACTAATTGATTTCCTTTTTGCAGTTCCACACTGCCTGCGAAAAAGCCAAAGCCTTCACCAAGAAACCCACGGACGCCGAGTTCCTGGAGTTTTACGGGCTCTACAAACAGTCCACTCTGGGCGACTGCAACATCGACAAGCCGGGCGCACTGGACGTCAAGGCCAAAGCGAAATACGAGGCTTGGAACCAGCACCGCGGCATGGCAAAGGACGCTGCACAGAAGGCCTACATTGCGACCTATGAGAAATATGCGCCGAAATACGCTTAAGGAAACAAGGCACCTTGAGAGGGCCTTGAAAGTTGCCATGCAAAGGCAAACTGCATAAAAAAATGTATAGAATAAAAAAGCGAATATATTGATAAATTTTATGGTGCGTTAAAAAGTTAGTTTGTGTTTTGGGTAGGGGCTGATTATGCCGATAAGAAGTGCATAACGATAACAATTTATGGGTTGCACTCTCTACCGGCTGTCAAAGCCGCTGTGTGCATGATAAGACGTTTATGTTTGATTGGACTCTGCACCTTTGCCGGTGGTTGTACGATCTGGGCAGCTAATCATGACACAATTTGCAATTTGGACTATACGAATATTGGCCAATTTGTCATGCAGCGCGTTATCACATGTTGATAAGATTGCTTTAGGAAAACTATAAAAAGTTGGCAAACCCACTGGCCGAATATGCATTAATAGTCTTGTCATTGACATAACAACGTATATACATACATATCAAAGTCGAAAACTATGTTATTTCACTATGACATATACCTATGTACCATGCCTACGCATGATACAAAAAATAAAGGTAGAACCACTTTCAAATTTGTTGACACTGAACGTACTAATTGACGTTCTTCGTATTCATAAAAAGATTGAGTCGTGATGCCACTTCGATATAATACTAAATTGGTGTTATTTAAAGTTCTAACAATTTTAAGACCTTTTTTAAAATAAACACGGAATAGGCATTTCAGTGTGACCGCTGAACACGAAACTGAAAATCAACAAATTTTTGTAAGAAGCGTTTTCGAAAAATCTTCGAAAAACCAGTTTTTTTCCTGTTGTTTTAGAGCATATATCTCGTAAACAAATCATCCGACTAACACAAGCTGCCCGTTGGTCAGAAGATAATACCTTAGCCTTTCCAGCGATATACAGATTGTCCAAATCAAATGAGATTTGGAGAAATTACTGACGGTGAAAGTTGTAAAAAAGTGAATTTTTCGACCAATTTAAAAAATCATAAATTTTCTAATGTTTTTTTATAGATAAATAAGTTATCTTATCTGATTTTAAAACCTAAGATGAAAGATATATTATTTGAGCAAATATTAAGCCTAACATCAGTCGAATTGAAAGAAAAATGAAAAAGTTATGATGCACTGAGTGAAAACACCAACTTTGCATTTATTACACCGTGCGAAACCACTTTTTTTTGCCGAGATCCATCCTCATGTTGATATAGGCGTGAAACTAGAGGTCATTTATAGTAACCTGGCATAGTCAGTTTTTCATTTTCTAAACCAAAGTTCTTTTTAAAGGACTTTAAAATTTTAAGGACATACACATTTCAAATATTTTTTTCAAATATTTGCGCTTGTGCAATGATGAAGATATGGGTATCAAATGAAAGAGGAAAATTGTGTCCTTGTAACTAAATTTTCTATTTTGAACTTTCAGTACCAAAATATGTCAGCTATGGAAAACATACATGTTTTGGATCTCAGTCTGTAGATTCATACATCTAAATTGTATTCTATTTCAAAGTTCTGGAAATTCTTCGGAAGTTCAACTTTTATTTTTATTGCATTTTTCATGTCGAGTATTGTATGTAATGTATTGCAGTATGATATTAAAAAAATGTTCAAGAGATTTTCTAACAACAGTACGGACGGTAGCACATTTTGAAAGGAGAACGCCAAAAAATCGTTTAGTGTCAGATGCACAACATGATGGCTGAGAGGAAGCGTTGGCTCCACCCATGATACAATTATAAAGGTAGTGTATCATGGGCTCCACCTTTTTTTTTGTATCATGATGCCTGCGTACAAGAAAGTCACAAGCAGACTTGTCAATGTTAGAAGGCAAATACAATTTTAGCTCAAATAAAATTTTCGTTTGTTATTCTTTTTGCTTGGAGCTCAGTTTGACGATTCAATAGGCTGCCGGACATGGACGTAAGTAATGCTGCCGAAAGCGTACATTGAAATGATGGCCCCTTTTACTCTGTAGTTCCACACCGCCTGCGAGAAAGCAAAAGCCTTCACCAAACGTCCCAGTGACGATGAATTTCTGGAGTTCTATGGACTTTACAAGCAGGTCACGGTTGGTGACTGTAACACCGACCAGCCAAGCATGCTGGACCTAAGGGCCAAAGCCAAGTGGGACGCATGGCACAAACAGAAGGGCATGTCAAAGGAGGCAGCTGAGGCCGCTTACATTGCAACCTACGAGAAATATGCGCCAAAATACGCTTAAGACACCTGAATGCAATAAATGCAACTAAATTATGTACGCTTGATAGATAATGATAGATAATTATCTACGCTGACTAGATAATGGCAATGCCCTTAAAGTCCATATGTCATATATTTTATATACATATGTATATATATTTTTAATATTTTATGTATTTGTATTTATTTCACTCACCGCGACATTTCGCCTTTGCTTTTGCTCTTGGCAAGGCCTTCTTTGGCTTTCGATATGAGTCCGGACATATCGCCGACAATACGATTCTGCAGCTTCTCCTCGTGCGTTGGGCTGGTCGGCATGTTGCTCAGCTTTTGCGTCAAATCTTTGACTGTGTGATCGCGCTTCAGCTGCTGCAGCAACTTCCTGTCCACGTTGTCGGATTCTGTGCAAAAATATTCGATTACTTATTTAGTGCGAGTTGTTGTGGGCGTTGTGGAATTTGCCAAAACTGGACACAGACAAGTTAGAGTGTGGACGAAAAATATTGAGCAATAAAAAAGATTGTCATGGACTGCAGCAATGAAGTGATTCTGCGCAAGTGGGTGCGGGCTATGCATGGTATGGATGACTGCAAAGCGGCCTCGCGATGAACTGCAGATCGTACTTACCTGCGACTTGCAACAAGTCAACGTTCGCCGAATTGCACGCAACATTTTCGGTGTCTGCGTTTAAAACGGGCAGTACGAATGGTCTGGCGTGGTGTATGTTGAAGCCCATCAAGTCGGGCGGTGGTGGTGGCGGCGGCGGCGGTGGCGGAGCTGCAGCTGAGCTGGACGGTATGTATGGTGGTGGGCTGAGAGGTGTAGTGGCGTCGGGCGTGGCACTCGGATGTATCGCCGTGTTAATCGGGCTGAGCGGGCTCAGATTGCTCGGTGTCGAGTCGTAAACGGAGTCGGTTGTTGCGTCTTGTGGTGTTTGCGGTGTTTGAGGTTCACTGGTGTTGACCATCGTTGTTGTTGTGGCTTGTGTAAAGTCGAAACCGTTGAGTGCTTTCTTCGGGCTCAGCACCGCGGACAAGGCGATTTGTATGGTGGGACTTGGAGTGGTGTTGGCGCTTGTATGCTGGTGTTGTTGTATTTGTTGTTGTTGTTGTTGTTGTTGTGGCTGATGTTGATTTTGATTCTTTGGTGTGCTTAATTGGCTGTAGTAGCTGTTCAGGCGGTTGGCATCGCTTTCAAATTTCTTGTAGGCATTGTTATTGTTGGCATGATTATCCGGCTCACTGCCGCGATGAATGTTCTTCATGATGCCATTGATCACAGTCGCATTGCGTTCCATCAGCAAACTCTTTTTGGTTAGAAATTCTGGTGTGCCCTGTAGTCTATTGTTGTTGCTGTTGCTGTTACTGTTGCTGATGTTGTTGTTATTATTGTTGTTGTTGTGTGCTTTGTCCAAGCTGTTGTTGATGATGGAGATGGTGCTGCTGCCCAACAAATGTCTAGTTGGACTCGTGACATTGTTGTTGGTCGTATTGTTGTTGTTGTTTTTGTTTTGGTTGTTGCTATTGATGTTGGGGTTAGTAGCATTGGCTGTGATATTGGGATAGGTTAGGTTTAAGGTATGATTGCTGTTGCTATTGTTACTATTGCAGCTGTTGTTGTTGTTGTTGTTGATGTTGTTGATGTTGATGTTTGCGATAGATTCATTGGTTAGAATTAATGATTCGGGCGGACTGTCGCCATTCTTTACCGTAGCTGGAATGGCAGTTACAATTTGTCCTGCATGAATGAGACAGAAGCATTTCGAGCAGAGTGATCCAGCCACCAGAACGTGGTTATATATGGTTTGAAATTATTCGTATTTAGTTCAGAATGTCGAGTTTGGTCCAATGCATGAGGAGGACCACGTTAAATGAGGGGGGCACAAGTTGTTAATCGAGACAGGAAAACAAATTAAAAGTTAGAAAATAAATAAATTCTGTTAGTTGTGCTCAAAGTTTATATTAACTTGAAATTATTAAGCAATTCTGCAAACACTCTTTTGCAGTATAGAAATTGCCAACTCACCAATTTCTTCGCGCTTCTCCAGGCACGCAAAGATGCCATTGGCCACAGCCTCCTGCTGCTCCTTGAGGAAACTCTTGTGCCGCTCGGCTCGTTCTCGTCGGCGCCTAAGCCCGGGCGTTACGCCAACTCCTCCAGCTGTAAAAATTTGTTTTATAAATTGGATTTTATTATTCCGCATGAAAGACTGCAGCTTAGCTTACGCCTTCGCTCATTGAACACACCGCTGCTATATTCCGCCGAGTTCGTCGACCCGGAGCTATCCTCGTCCAGCACTCCGTGCGTGGGAGTCATTCTCTTTGGTGTCACTCGAGTATTCGCAGTTGGACTGGTGCCAGTGCTGTGGCGGCGCGATTTGCGCCTTTCGGCAGTATCCGTGCCGGGACGGTGTCGTTGTGTCTTGCGCAGAGAGTTCTCCGGTAGACGTATGCCATCCGACTCGCCATCTTCAAACCTGCAAAAGTTGTATATACAGTCAGCAAAAGTTATTTCCCCAAGACAGAAGACACGACTAGCAAACTCACTTCAGTACGGCTTCATAAAGCTGTAGCTGATCCAGTAGATCGAGATCGGTGCCTGGTTTGGACATGTAGCGCTGTATCACCGACTCCATGCCTTGCTGCTCCAAGAGATCGCTCTCGTCGTAGAAGCTGTCCTGATCGTTGAGACCTGCCAGCGTTTTGTTGATTAACGATGTGGCATAGATGACGAGCTCAGCATCGGCATTGTCATAGTCCTTGAGCAGCCTGCAATGTCGATTAAATGTTTAAGCTTTTAGTTCAAAAATTAGTTCATATTTCTATACGAAATCACTTTTGTGCGAAGCAATGACATTCTCTTCATAGAAATCAAAGCAAGTGCAACCAAAGAGCACAAACTAGTATGAGCGAAACTTTGTATTCTTTGATGCAACTTTTTCGTATATGTAAACTTTTCAGTGTCATTCTTCACTTGATGCCTAAACGTATGCAATGAAAAGTTGTGGCAAGAGTACCTCATAATGTTCGACCATGGCAATGTGCCTTGTGATTTATCCACCGCATGTATGGCATTCACGAGCGCATAGCAATTCGTTTCGGCGTACTCCACGAACACCAGCAACAGCTTGAGTGCCGTTTTCACCACCGAGCGGTAATTGGACGCAATCAGCGAGTACAGCCACTGCATGGTGGGTTCGTGCTTCATTACTCCATTCATGCCGTCCACATAGAGCATCACCTGTTGAATAACAATTAATGTGCAAGCAAAGCGTTCAACACCAAAGTAAAACATTTTAATGCAATTGCCTCTACCAACCTGACCCAATGCGCGCAAAATGTAATTTTGATAATTCTGATCGGCTCCATTGCCGACACGCACCAAACAGTTCAGTCCGCCCAGTGCGACAAAGGCGTGCACCAGATCCTTGTCCTCCTGGAAAACTTGCTTCAACGAGAACAAGGCCCTTCGCAATTCGCTGCCCTCGGACGAGAGTAGCTTTTCTGTAGCGTAAATGAGAACAATAAAAATTAGACATGAAATTGTTAATGCAAAAAATAAAGACTGATAAATATTTTAGAGCGATTCGCTCAGCTCTGGCAAGAATGAAGGAGAAATGTGCTGAACCGAAACGCTCTTCGTTAGATCGCTCTTATGAATTTGTTTATTGGCTACTTGAATTAAAATGATGTGTTATCTCACTGCCATAACGAATAATTTAAATGATTTATTAAAGAACAAAATTTGCAGAAATGATTAATAAAGATTGAGTGTTTGGTTCGTAGAACTTTGAGTGGGCATTTCAGTTCAATTCAATATTAAAATGGATGATTTAATGTATTTATATGTGGAGACATTGCAGACATAAGAACCTCATTTAAAAATTAGGGAACTGCTCCGACAGCTGTTCACTTCCTGGGACAATGCCAAACATTATTAACCCTAATTCCCAGAATTTTAGAAGTAACGTAAACCCAGAAGTGAGACTGTCAGGCTTATATGAGCTAAATTACTGAAACATTTGCTTAAAAAGTACAAAAACTGTCTAAAATGTTAAATTAATAAATTCAATATAATTCTAACATTCCATTAGAGGATTACATAAAGTAATGGAATCGAAAATCTCTTGGATTTATCACCATTTGAAATCTTTAGTGATACTTTGAGGCTCACTTCTGGGAATTAGGGCTAAATATCAGACAGCACAAGCTGGGTTCAAAGTAAATCCTTGCACATGAACTGAAGAGCCAAGGAAAATACTGGGTTTTCTACAGAAAATAGTCAAGAATTTAAATCTGTACCAAAATTGGTCGGTGTTCATTGCCAATATATCCGATTTTTGACCATATAAAAAATTCTTTATAAAATAGATGAACTTGAAATGTTTCTTCAACAAAGTTTTACATTTAAGATATGTGTAGGAATGGAAGGATGAATGGATGTAAGGAGAGCCGAGAAAGAGATAGAAAGAGCTTGTAGGGAGGAGAAGGGACTACTCGTCTTCCTGCATGATATTCCTGAATTTTTTAATGAGTCTCAGGAGATCGCATCGGAGTGTATTGCTACTGTACCAGTTTGTGATTTCGAGAAAAAGGTGTGACTGTTGGAGAAAAGTATGTGTACATATATGTTTGTGTTCGAGAAACACTCATCGGTCCGTTCTTGTGTCCATCTAATTGTTTGTGTTTATTGCTGTTCATCTCCTGGGTAAATTTTTGTTCTTCTTAGTACTCGTATCAGTCTGTTTCTAAGTTCATTCATTCGTTCATTCATCAAGTTAAGTTTTAATGTATAATACGAAAAATTAAAACTTAATCAACAGAATGTGAAAAGGGTATGGCATGCGCCCTTAATTCATTTTCTTCTTGGACAATGTGACTTATTTCTCATTTTTACGTTGGAATCAAATTGAAAGAGCTTAAGTAGACCAAAGAGACATCATAAAACAGTGAACAGATAAGTCGGTTTAAACTGATTGTACAACCTCCAATCTTAGTTAGATGGATGAATGTGAGGGGGAGCCGAGGAAATAACCTAAGGGAGGTCATTACCTCAAGCACTCTGGTTTTATAGCCCATTGTACTTAAAATCTTAGTTACACTGACCGAAACTGCACTAAAGTTATGAAAACTTTATTGACCGTTTGAAAGCAAGACTAACATCTTTCAAGTACTAACCAAGTAAATTTTTCGTTAGCTGCTACATCAATGGCAAATATCGATCGGAATTAACAATCGAATTAGCTAATTATGTGTTTTATTTTCAGCGCATGCAAAGCAATTAGCAAAATACATTGCGAAATTATTTTTATGACTGACGAATAAACAAACGAAATTTATAACAAAAATGTATCGTTAGCGTGGCATAGTTAAGAAGTAAGAAGGTCTATGAGTATGCACAAAGTTGAATTGACGTGAGAGATCTGCGATCATAATGAGTAAGTAATCTAATGATTTCCGACTTCAATCGATTCATTTTGACTACAAAATATGCTCGATCAGCCGCAGACGGCTGCATCCGACTACTGACTGCGGTCTTTGCTACATGGATTCCAACGTTTGATGTGTTTCGCTTTGTTTTGTTATCGAGACAAATCAAGGCCAAAAGCGAGTGGCATGTTGACAGATCTACTCAATGTTTATGCCGCACGCGTTTGCATTCAGAAAGTATAAATAACACAGACAAAAATTCTTATTGTTGGTGTTAGTACAAATTTAATGGTATATAGTATTGGTTTAACTTCGGTTAAAGACTTTTTTCGGTGTTGATTTTGTTTCTGTATGTATCAGAGATCAATATATGGCATTGATAAAAGCAATAATCGCTTAAGGGGGTATTCTACTCTAGAAATGCGAAAAAATCTATTTTTTTTTAATTTCATTTTTTCAAAGTCTAGATCTTTAAGAATGAGCCTCTAAGAGGATTAACGGAAATTCGAATTATTTTCGGAGTTATAGTTAAATTTGTAACGCGCCACTCAGACTGCCCGAAATAAGACTATAAATTTTAAACACGTTTTTCTCGAAACTAATTTTTTCGATACGGTAGACATGATATCTCAAGTTCTAATGCACCGGTTTACTTGAAATTTGTAACAGACTTTATTAATACTATCAAAATTGTCTCGACGTAGAGGTTTTTGTAATTTGTTTACTATTTAAAAAAAAATGCAAAAAAGGCAAAACATTATCTTTATTTTCAGGAAGACGCCATTTTGTGCAAACAAATTTTTTTTTTCAAATCTGCTACGTCTAGACAGTTTAATAAGAATTAACCTTATTTTTAGTTTCAAATCACTAGGAAGATTTGAGATACCTTTGTTTGAGTCCCCCTTTTTTTGAGTCCCCAGTTTGTCAGCCTCTATCGACTTCAAGTGTTTATCGTTTTTGACCAGAGATATAGTATATTATTTAGAAAAGGCATGGTTTTCAATACACGTCCTTAAATGTTATCCCATTGTGGAAAACCGTTGCTTCTTCCTTCCTGTTGCCTCTGATTTTTATAAAATTAGACACTTTTAAATATGTTTCTTGCGATGCATATGAAATCAGTCAAAATTCTTTAAATCAGAAGCTCGTATTTGAAAAGAAAAGGGAAATTAAAGCACTTCTGGCACATTCAGGACCCTTCTTAATCAATTTTAAATCCAAATATTTGTAGCGCAACCTTTGCTACAATCTATGGAAAAAGGAAATGAATAAAAATACGGAAGAGAACCAAGTTTATTAAATGGAATGAAGCTTCAAAAACAAAAAGCGGAGCTGTGCCCAATGCCAGATCAGGCATTTCGTCCTAAATTTAGGAGATTCTTGACCTTTTAGGAGAATGTTTAGGAAGACTAGAAAGAAATACCATGGCGGTCATTTGTACGGTTTTTCACTTGTACGGTTTTTCATTTTTTTCATTTTTAAATTGTTTTCCCTAATATTTCTGTTAAATTTTGCTTAGGTGACTTTTATTTTTTTATCGTGGAAAATTGTATGATTTTGTTAAAATTTATTTTGTGAAAATTTAGCCAAATCCGAAGTGTACTTTTCGATATATCAGCGGATATGATATGTAGTCTTTGTAGGTATGGAAAACTTGCGGTCTTTCTAGTGTTAAGAAGTTAACGAGATTTACACTTTTATCATTTTTTATTGTTTTTTTTGTGCTAAGTTGCTTTTAAGCTGAAGCTGAATGAATAAATAAGCTGCAATAAAAAAAAAAGAAATATATTTTTATTTTTTATAATAAATTTAGTTCATTAGTTTATAATGAAAAAGTTATTTAACAAAAAAAATGTTAGATTTTTAAAATTTTTGGAAGGCAACTTCAGATTTTTTTTAATTTAGAATAAAGTCATTTCAGGTATGTGGCAACACATTTTGGAAATTTCTGGGAAAACAATATATTTTTTTTAATTAGTACTTAATGTGTGTGAAATGAGAATCAGATAAGAATTCAGAGTTAAACTTCATGTTGATTTAATGTGATTAAAGGTAGTCGGAACTCATTGTGGGCAATTGTGTCAGCTGCTCACTCCGTTGTTGCGTTGTACTCACCGATAATTGCATGAACCCGTACGCTGAGCTGTGTCCGCACCACCAGCGAGTTTTTGCGGCTGCAAATAAGGAAATGCAAAGAAAAGTCGATTAAAAATAGAATCAATTTCGGATAGACGCAATCGATTGGAGTAAGAGTGAATTCTCGCACTCGCGGTTGGATGCCCGCACGGCCAGCGGAAAGTGCTGCTTGGCGCACTTTACTGTAAAAGCCAGCAAGCTGGAGAGTTGCTGTGGCGGTCGCTGCGATCGAGCCGCGGAATCGGTTCAATGACCATTTAAGAACATTGATTGCTGTATAATGACAATGAGGCAGCGCGCATAAAACAGAAAAAGCCTGAATTGCAAAATGATAAACTGGGTGTGATTATAAAGGCGGAGTAGTGGGGGGTAGGCCAAGGCGAGCAACCAACGTGGAATGTATGTAGAAATCAATAAGAACGAAATCGTGTAAGATAACATAAGAAGTCATTGTGCGGAGTGTCTGTTTCACGTGTGTTTTCCGCACGTGTGGCACAAAGCGAACGCCAGCGTTGGCAATGGAAATCAAATTATTATTCAATACGGTAGCTGACTTAACATATATAGGAGCGGTCAGTAGTTCAGTGCGGTTTGAACGCGAACTTGGACTGGTCAGTATGTGTGTATGTGTGTGTGTGTCTAATTTTGAAAAACTTGCCATTTTTTTCTCGTTCCCCTTTACTAATGCAAAAATAAAATGTTTTAAGATATCAGAAACTAAGCTCATTCATTCCTATGCCAATTAACTGCAACGCTTCCTACTTCAAGTCGTTGCCAGCGAGACTATTTAATCTCGATGCCGGGCCTTATTGCATTTTATGTTGTAATTTGCATGTCAACGACATCTAAATGCTCTCAATGCGGCATTGCTATTAAGTTTGAAATACATTTATAATGTGATTGCAGCCAGTTTGTACGCAGTCACGCCCGGCTCTGCGTGTTCTACGAGCGAAGAAATCTTTTTTTCTTCAGCCACTTGCACATTTAATGTACATTAACTGACAAACTATGCAATGCAATGCTTTTTCTGTGCCCTGAAGTTGCAAGACTTTACAACATTTTTAAATTGGAAAGGACGATTGGTAATAACAGAGATTAGTTGGGTTGTATTCGAATGCATTCGGGGCATTGTACGGAGGAGTTAGGGCAACTATGGTATATCGTATGCACTTCGACCTGGAGTTAATAAAATGTGACAGATATAAATAGTAATACCAGACGAATCGATTAGCAATGTCTGTCCGCATGTTTATTCATGCGTTCAACTGTTAACTATCTAGTTTGACCCATAAATCTTAACCCTAATTCCCACAAGTGAGCCTCTCAGTCTCACTAAAGATTTCAAATGGGATAAATCCTCTACCAAAAGATTTTCGATTCCAATTTTTTTTATGTAATCCTCTAATGGAATGTTAGAATTATATGTAATTTATAAATTTGACTTTTTAGACAGTTTTTCTACTTTTTTTAAACAATTTTTTAAAAATGCAACGTAAACCCAGAAGTGAGCCTCAGAAGCTTATTTGAAAAAACTCAAATTTACTCAGAATTCCTTGACTTTTTGTCCACCATATGGAAGAATATTTATATTTTTCATGTTTAGGTGCATTTTTATCGTATCAAGTTCAAAGTTTTTGAGCCTTGCGCTCATCTAGTCGGCATGGGATGAAGTCAATTCAAAAATTTTAAAAATACTACAATATACGACATATTATGAGGAATTTATGCCTTGTCGAAGTTGATGTTAGTTCATACAGTTTATGTCTTCCAATCCCGATAAATACAAGTATGTAGTCAGAATATGGAAGTGCGATGGTGCCAATACCTCCTGAAATGCCATACACATGCAAATACGGTAATCAAGGAGCTGTGGGTCCTGCGAAAAAGGTGTTGAAAAACTGTTTGAGACTTACAAACACAAATGTAATAATGACCAGCTAGTTCACCAGTAAGGAATTAGCCGATAGTTTATTGGATGCGGTACGAAGTACCCATATTGGTATGATGGGTACTTCAAAAAACCCAAACCTACTGAACGGCCTCTAGCTTTCTTTATAGTGGACAGTCCAGTATAACGAACTTTCCATTTAACGAATTTTCGATTTTACGTACGGCCAAATTTTTTCCATTGATTGTTCTATATTACGAACGAAAGTGAAATTTGCTATTCGATATAACGAATACTTTTGTCAAAAAGCCTGCGAATTGTTTTTATTCGAGCATTCACATTCATTACAATAACAATAAATGTTTGGTTTCGTCAAGTGAATGGTACCCAGAGTTGCCGCTTTTTGGTCTATTCGGACCAAAATTGGTCAGATTTTTTTACTTTGGTTCGCTGGTCTGCTTAAACGAATTTCGGTCCGTTTTGTGATGTGAATATCTTTTCATTAGTACAAAAAATGTATTAAAAAAATAAAATTGTAATTTAAAAATGACTTAAAAGATAACGCAAATTTTTAATTTGGTCGGTTGAGGTCGGATTTGGTCGGAAGTTTGGTCGGGAAAAAAATTTTCAAGTGGCAACACTGATGGTACTCAATTGTTTTTGTTTTTGTTACGTTAAAACTTTTAAATTTACGTCAAGTTACCAACATTTTCAAATTCTGTTTATATGCATTGCTGATAATTTTCACAGGATTTGTGTTGCGTTCGGTCGGCTATTTTCTTTAAAAATTAAAATTTCAATAATCAATCAAGAGAAATTGCCATACAGAAAAGTTTACTTGCGGTAAAAAGGCAATCGCGCATCGAAGACTTTTTCACTGTACACACATAGCTATATTTGTACTTTGAAAATGCTGGAATAAAACAAGATATTTGTTTAAAAACTGAATAAGTATGTGAGACTTATTTCTTTAAGAAAGATGGTTTAAAAGAAAAACAATTTCGATCGATTTAACGAATTTTTCGATTTAACAAATTGGGGGTACAACATAAGATTCGTTATATTGGACGTCCACTGTACATAGTTTCTAAAAAAAAAAAAGGTTGTCAGAAGCACTAAAAACCCACGAATTTGTTTGGTCATTGAAATGATAATGTTTTTAAGAACGTTAGAAAGACGAACGAAGGGAAGGAAACTCTCTTCCGTCAAAACAAAAACATGTTCAATAACAGCTTAATTGAGCTCTAAGCTAAATTGAGGTGTTAAACAGCAAAGGCAATAAACTAAATTAAATTGCCTCAAATTATTTGGCTGTCTAAACAAGCCATTAATAAATACTCCTGGTGAGTTTCCAAAATAAAATAAACAAAATTTAAGCTCAATGTCCAGATTATTTGTATTCTATCACCACCTTCGAACTGACACACACACATAGTGGTCATTTGAATGTTATGGAAATGTACATAAATATTCTTCTAGAACGAGACAGTACCAAAAATGTTAGAGTCATTTGTAAAAAATATCCAAATTCAGGCATTGAATTCGAGGGCATTGAACAGTGAGATTACAAACATTTGAAAACAAGATTCAAGTTGCATATTGATAACAAAATTGTATCGAAACTTGAGTTGCCGGTGTTTAGTTTTTGAAAAAAAAAAACACAATGAATGGAGAGGTACTCGTATGTAGGTAGTATGGTAGGACAGTTAGGAAGGCTGTTTCGAAAAGAGCTCACTCAGGTCACAGAGACATTTTATAAGAGCACATTTGACGGACTTCCTTCTTCATAAAAATTACTTGGGGCTTCTCATGAGGTTATATAGTAAATAGACTGCGAAAAGTCTTATCGGTTAAATCTCTGATTGAAAAAGATAACCTTCAAATGAGTACGAAAAGAATCTTACAAAGTGTAATCGAAAGTGGAGTATATTTTCCTCCTGCACCATACCATTTTCATAGAAATCAGTAGAACACTATCTGTGATTAGTCTGTAAATGTCTGATTAGGTATCTGTGTCTGAACTGTATTAAGTCTTAAAATAGAAGTATGCAATGCTCAAACATTCATAAATGAAATAAAATGATTGTATTAACTGAATTGTTCTAAATTTGAATTACTATTGCAAAAAACATACAACATTCTATACAACAATCAACACAATCCACAACTAAGTACCCAAGCAGCCAGAGTTTCATTCACATTCTTCTACGTTATGGGTGCAAAATTTTAGACCAAAGATTTGCAATCACTTCAGCTACCACAGTTTCCTTGAGTTAGAAACTTTTATTGGTTTACCACTCTTCATGCAATATAAAATTGGCCGCGCAGCTAAGTAAACAAGCAATTACAAATACAACAACAATCCACCCACTCAACCATTTTGCCACACCGGCAACACTGCAACCACGCACGTCTCTGCAGGAAGCCGACTTTAATGCGCGACTTGCCCCAGAAACCCAGTGAAAACACAACACCAACATCAATTGTCAACGTAGCCGCAACGCAGCAACCGCACTGCCATGAAATCGCTGCCAGGCCGCACTTTTCAACGCGCATTGCCGTCCGAAGCCGTTATTGTTGTGTTACCGTTTGCTGTCGCCTGCAACTGGCGAAACTCGATTTGGCTGCTTTCCGCCATGTGTTGAACGTATTGGCGCCCAGACGCACAAACAAACAAACACATCCACACACACACTTAATGGGTTCAAGGTAAATTACTGCGTCCGCATTGTCCACTGTCGACAGTTGCGAAAAGAGAACGGAACAGAAAGTGAAATTGAGACACAAAAGATGTCGATGCGCTGGACCTGTGCGTATGTGTGTGTGTGTGTCTTTTGCTTTGAACTTTCCACAGTTCTGGCGAATTTCTTTGCCGCTTTCGGCCATTCAATTTTAGTGAATATGCATTCGCATCGACACGGACTTGGGGCACGACAGGCGCGCGTGCGGCTGTGTGTGGATGCGCGATGTCAGACGAGTGAACGGCGGCAGCGCCAAGAACAATAAATCTCTCTGTTGCACACTTTCTAAATCAGACACGCTGACGCTTCCATAAAACTTGTGCGGTGTTAATCATAAAAGCAATCAATGTTGATAACAAAAAAGTAAACAGTCAACTACAGCAAACGTACACAAGTGAATAATTTGATCCACTGAATCACAACGATTTTTCGTTTTTCGTATGAAATCGGTGACCGATTTTAGCGATCGTCATCTTTGTTTGCAAAAATTTAGTTTCAAATTTGCAAACATTTCTTATCGGAAAGAGAGAATTTGTGCAGCTGTTGTTGGGCTGATTATTTTGTATTTGTGCGCATTTGAATGGAGACACCTATCACATATATAAAAGTTGAGTAAAGGGTTTCAGTCATTCACATCAGAGTGGAAAAATGAGTTGGCAATAAAATGAAAAGAAGGAAAGAAATAAAAACATATTTGTAGGTTAATATCGGCAATACTGGCATTGGGATTGAGCTAGTAACCTCGCTCGTACTTTGATGTCAGAGTAATTCTAATCGGGGCACCAGTGGTGCTATCACCGACAATAGAGGTGAGTTTAGAGAGAAATTGATTTTGGGGAGGTTAATGGGGTTTCGACAATACATTTTGATTTTTGCTTTGTAGAAACCCAAAAGTTGACAATCTCACAACTCCGTTCGTATGTGAGACGCCCTCTGGTGGTAAACTTTTAAACTTTAATTTATTTTGTATTTTTTGCGCTCAAGAATATTGAAGATGGCTAAATAAATCATTCAAATCAGTTCAGTAGTTTCCGCATACTTAACTACTACATTTACAAGTGGGAGCCAATTGCACAGAAAATGGCCAGTTTTGTACGGCAGCCCCCTTAAGAGGTGGTGATAGCGGGTAGGTATGTTTGGAAGAAACATTCGGAAGGGAAAATAAATGGGTGTCGGTAATACATTTGACACGTCTTGGGGCAACCTGGGAGCAGTGGGAGTATATTTTATAAAAACGACCATTTTGTATGGGAGCCCCATTGAGGGTTGGATATAGGGTAAAAATATGTTTGAAAGAAATGTTCAGTACAGAAAACTAGTGGGGGTCAGTCATAGATTTTTGTCCTCTAAGAGAAACTTCTAACCAGCTGTGGAGCCATTTGTCCAATTTCCCAGCTTTTTTGTGAACTTTGACCTTAATGCGACGCCATTTTGGCGCTCAAACAATCAAAAAACTAAGTATCAGCGTCCAAAAATCCTCTAGAAAAGTATAGTTTGATTTTAGAAAAAAAAAAAATGTCGATTTTGTTGCTCTGTGTATTTTGAGAAAGTTTTTATTTTAAAATTTGTTTAATAGGATGGCGAATTAAGTAAAAACAGACACGGAAAATTAGTTTGAACAAGATCGATTGATGATGGTATTTGTTCGTAATCATAGATTAAAATTTGATTTTTTTTTAACACTTTTGCGCCCTCTGGGCCCATTGTGATACCACAAGGAGAAAGTGATCTGACTTACTGCCTATGCAAGCCATTCTGTTTAGTGGATAAAACCTAGCAAGTCCCTATTGTTGACTGATCTAAGGTCATCCAAGTTGTCGAAGAAAGTAGAGCCTAAGGCTTTCCACCTTCGCATAGAGAGAGCCGGGCAATGACAGAGAAGGTGACTGGATTCTTCCTCCTCAACATTTTGACAGCTACAGCAAAAGTCCCGACTGTCAAGACCTAGTCTATAGGCACGACGACCAAATATACAATGTCCCGTCAGAGTTACCAGACTCAAAAAATTGTGAATTTTCCGGAGGTGGAAAATGTGGCGAAACGTAGTGGCCTTAGAACTTCACAAAAATCTGCCTCCTAACTCGCCTGTAAACAATACATCTTTTGTTCACGTGTTTTGCTGATCACTTTAAAAAGTATGGAAAAAAGCTACCATTGCTGCCTAATGTGTACAAAATACCCAATAAATATCTCAGCAACGTGCAGAGATAGAAATTTGAAAATTGAAATTGAAATTTTGTTTCTGATCATTTTGGGTCAATTCCAGGTTGTGTATCAAATTGTATCAAAATTGTATGGGCGGAACTGGTACCCGGCTTTAATGGGGAAGGCGTGCTATGATTAAAATATATTGTATTAGGAAGCCAATAGATCTAAGTATAATATAAAAAACATAAACTTTACATTAAATTTATTGTAATAAAAAAATACAAACAACACCAATCTGTATGATTCGTTAACGAATCAAAGGTACGAAATGGGTTAACCTCTGGTCGTCTGTAAGTCTCCGAACGTGGAATTGTAATGGGAAGTTTTTTATTCTTCTTAAACGCTGATTGCCTAAGGACTTTGAACGTAGGATTGGCAACTTTTCAATAGACAATCTTTGAAGGGTTTCGAATTCGAACAAGTCTTTTATATTTTTCATACAAAAGGTTTCAAAGCGAGGCATGGCTTCCAAGTTTATGTGCTGAATTGCTGTACTTGGCTTGGAATTCAATCAACGTATGCACGTACCTACGTATGTATGTTTGTATGTATGTGGATGTGTATGTGTGAAATCTAAAACACCTGCTTATTTGGCATTGTTGTCATCGCATACAACAAGTTGAGTAATAATAATGAGTATTCAAGAACTGTTGTTCAGAAAAACTTTGAATGGGCCAGCAAATAGCGTAACAAATGTTTTAGGTGTGAAATTTGTGGGATCATAATAACAAAGCGTTGAATTACCGCATTATTGTGCGACTGACTTGAATACGCGTAATTTTCATTCGACTACTTATTGAGCGAACCAACTCCCAAAGCCTTTAACGCCACTGAACGTGTGGGTGTCATTGTTTACATAGATAGAAGTAGTAATTTATTATTGTTTCTTACTCACTTCGAACTGAGACCTTCGATTTCTTCGGCTTGTTCGGCTAGGGAGGATTCCAAGTCCAAGTAGGCGCCATAGTCGCCGTCTTTGTAGACCTGTATAGCCGCATCGTCAATCTGCAAGTAAATAAAAGACGCCAACATTTAGTCAGTGCAATTCCAATTGCTTCAATCAATTCATTCTAATTAAGTCATCAATTAGTGGCGCTCATGGGTGAACCGGTAGCGTGTCTTGAAATGCCATCGAACCCATTTCTAAGACTAATAATAGGCCGAACGCATCAGGACTGCGGCAAATAGCTCTCAGCAAGGCTGCGCACAGTAAAAGTGGCGCGTGTGTGTTTAGCGCCGAGTGCCAGCGGCCCGTTGTGCACCTTGACGAGATGTGGCCGCTGCGACTCGGAACGACTGGAGCGAGATTAATGGCTGCATATGCATTGATGGCCGCAATCGAGTTCGCCACTGGTGGCGTGCCACATCACGACGTCACGACGACGTTGACGCTGCCGTTGATAGCTGATGAAAATACAATAAAGCGGCGAAGAACGCTTAGCCGGTGGCTGCTGATGATGGGTCACCTACTTTTCCCCGTTGTTGGCGGCAGCTGTTGCTTGGTCGTGCGTTGCATCTTTAATTGAAGACATCGATTAATGTTGAAGAAATGGAAATGACCGACACAATTCTTGGTCGCGGTGCGGACATTCCAGCGCTGCCATCTTTCACTTGTTGCCGCTCGCACGTCGAAAGTAATGTTTTAAATTTTGTTTTCATCCTCCTCGTTCGAGCGGGCTCAGCCGGCGTTTAGAGAGCAATTACAGGCCTCATTGTGGCATTTCTTGCAGCAAATCAATGCGCACTAATGTGAGAAAATTCTTGCAGCTATTTAGCTAAATACACACTCGCTCGCTCCAATCCGGTTGTAGAACGGTATGCGAGCGTACGCGAACTCGTAGTTTGTAAGATGGATTTAGTTGTCTTGGCACAGAGATGTGGAAAGCGATTTATCGCTATTACAGATGACTTAAACCCACAGAAAGTCATTGTGAAGCTTTCTATTACACTGTGCAACAAAGAAAATATCGAAATGCATACTTTGTCTAGGTGGAACGTAAAAACTAGTTTAAGTAGTTATTTCAAATATATCCACAAAAACTGAGTTAGAAGTATGCGACGCATTTGTGATAGATTGCAAAAGTATATATTTTGGCATTTAAAAATGGTTGTTTGTAGTTTGAAAACAGAAAAGTGAAGGTTTTTTACGCTTTATGGTTGATTCTCACTGGAGAAGGTGAGCATTTTATTTGTGAGGTTATAATGAATCGCTACTAAAAACCACCTTTGATTACTATACAACTTTATGTACTCAAAACTCAATTTTTCTTGCTCGGTTATGGTTCTACATCAACCAATCAACCACTTCTTTACATGATCATGATAGTGATCGGGGTTTTGAAATTGTTTATACATACACCATCACGAAGATATAAGCAAAGAGCGAGAATGATTTTAACTTGAAAATCCTAGCAAACTTTGCTTTAGAGCGAAGAATCGACAACAAAAGAATCGACTACAATCGACCTCTACTGGATCGAATCTTTTACGAAGTGATTTTGTGATTGTTTGAGAAAAACATTCTTTTGCCAAACTTCTCGGCTCTATTGTCGTTTGTATAATCGATATGGAGTGACCTATTTAAAAGGCGCTTGGAATTAGTATTGAAGTAGGCTGAAAGATGGGATTGGATTCAGTTTCCTTTGGCATATGCAACACATTCTATTAGGAGATATAGAATTGAAAAGTTCAATGATGGGAAATTAAGCCGTTTTCAGACTGTAGGCACTGTTTTCCTGTAATCCAAGGTCAATGAAAGAGATGCTTCGGTACTCTACATAAGACTTGAACGACAATTTGATTATGAACTAAAGCGCTAAGATAACTAAGATTATGAACTTTCTGGTTTAAGCATGCAAATTTCCATGCGATTTCCAACATTGGTTTAAGAATTTTTTCATTGACAACTACACACAAAAATCTTGTGATTCTTCTAAATATAATACTTTTACAAATATGTTTAACGTGCATTTGAGTTAAAATAAATCAATCAATGTTATAAGCGTTGTTTTTAAACAATTTTTTGCACTGTGCACGCACTGCCGAAGGAGTTTGCTAAAATCCTTACACACCCTTTTTTTATGGGCCCATGCAGACAGACTTTTCAAAATACCCATCACTGATAACCGACCATGGCACAGAGCTCTGAATGGGTATTTGCAATAAGGAAGTAACGACTCCCAACGCTGTGGCCTGGCTCCTTTGTTTACACACACACACACACACTCACACACCCACCTCGTCAGCCACACCTTGCTCATCGTGGCGGCTCTGTGCCACAGCGCCATTCTAAACGGAATGGACAAGTTGAAGCAGAAACTGCAACGGCGACTGAGCCTCCCAATGAAAATAAATCCAGTCGCGTTGTCCATAGCTCGACGCGCTGAACGCGCCCATCATCGCGTGTGGCGCTCGACGCACTGCGTTGTGTAGCTGGGACTTTCCGTTGCATGAAATGGAATACTTTACCCTTTGGTGTGTGCAACGTTATCCGTCGGCAGTGCGCTGTAGCTCTTGGCCGCCATGAGCTCTTGCTGCCACCGCGTCCTTGACCAACCAATAACTTGTGCGGCGCATACGAGAGTTTAATAGTGAATAATGTGATGGATACTCGTAGATGTTCCTACTTCATATCGTCATTATGAGACCTTTCTATTTAATTGGCTCATTAATTATACAAATTATGGACTTGTTAACTGTGCGAGCGTGGCTGACGCTTCAAGTTGACGCTAAGTAAACCTTTCTAATGACTATTAAGGTTGGGGTTTTCAACACTTTGCCCATGAGATCATTTCATTGCTCGTTTCACCAGTTGGTAATTTAAAGTTGAACGAGCATGTGGCGGAGCTGCGCTGGTGCTGTTCCAAAAAGCTTAACGCGAGCGCAATGGCCAATTGGCTGTGCGCTGTCAGACAATGCGGCGAACTGTCGATCGGCGCAACGCCACTACAATCTAAGCGAAAACCTTAACACGAGTATATTTCACGTCTAAAAACCACGATGACTCGTTCTGATAGCGAAAACAACAATAAACAACAACCAGAACGAATGGCAATGTTTACAGCTGCAGAGAGAGAATGCCAGTAGGAAAATTTAGACAGAAAAGCGAGATTTCTTTAAAATGACTTTTTGTAATTAAGTAAAAATTTGTGTTAATTGTCGTTGAAGATTTAGTTTAAAAACATAATTTTTCAAATATTTGAGCGGCCATCGGCGAGTGATTACTGCATAGGAGAGTTGAGGTTAGGTTAATTTTTGATGCATTTACGTTTACTGCAGCAAATGACTGACATCTGAAACTAACGCAAATACCTATTACCTACCTAAACAAATTAACAAATTGGTCACCCAACAGCTAAGAAATTGCTTGTAGTCTAAAATTCCATTCAGCTGATTTTCCATGGCATGAGCTCTTTGTTTCGGAGTCCCGGTCAACTTCTTAACAACAGTAAAAAAAAAAACAGTAAAAAAAACTCACTCGGAATTCGGGATCATTTTACAAAATAGGGGTACAATGTGCTAAACAATATTTTAATTTTTTAATTTGCCTTCAGAATACAGTAAATGTCGCTTTTTTTAGAAATCGATGCACTAAAATTAAAAAAAAAAAAACGATGCTCCTTGGAGCGTTCTAGTGTTAAATGTCATGATGAATGCAGTATGAAGAACCAAATAACTTTTGTGATATTCTTTAAGTTTTTTGGAGAAACAGAATGTGGTTTGGTTACATGAATAAAACCATATTTTGTGTTAACCCTGGAAGTGCATCGTTAGTCGAATCGAATATCAAACACCATACTTTTTGATTCAGGGTACAACCAACGATGCACCTTCAGGGTTAACCCATTGCTGCCTAATGGGTAAAATTTTATCCATGAAAATGTTTCAGATGTCAATGTCAATGTTTGAGATCTCTCAAAACCGTTGATAGTTAGGGTAAAGATGGAACTACCTTAACCTAGTGAAGGTCACCCTAAAATTTTGCCATCTAGCTAGAGTTACCAGACTCCAAAAATCAGGAATTTTCCGGAGGTGGAAAATGTGGCGAAACGTAGTGGCCTTAGAACTTCACAAAAATCTGCCTCCTAACTCATCTGTAAAAAATACAACTGTTGTTCACGTGTTTAGCTGATCACTTCACAAAGTATGGAAAAAAGCTACCGTTGCTGCGTAATGGGTACAAAATACCTAATGAATATCTCAGCAAAGTGCAGAGATATAAAGCTGAAATTTTGTTTCTGATCATTTTGGGTCACTTCTAGGTCGTGTATGAAATTTTATCAAAATCGTATGGGCGGAACTGGTACCCGGCAGCAATGGGTTAAAACGATAAAAAGACAGCCAGTCTTTTATGGCCTTCAAGACAAATCTAACCATTGAAATTTTATGACAGATTTTTCCTAGCTGAATTAACTTCTATGTCTCAATTATGGTATTTACAATTTGTGGGAAAATTTATTTCGGGCAACTTTCCCTAAAAAAAACGATCTAACTGTGAGCACCCCATCGTATATCTTTCAAACAATTGTGGACAAATTTTCGAAATAAAAATGCCTCGCTCAAATGTCAAACAAGCTTTGAACATCAAATAAAGAAATCGTCCCGATAGTGGCATAGAGTACTAAAAAAAATTCGCCCCGGAGATTGTGTCAAAACATTCATTTGACTTTGTTTTTTGACTATTTCAATAAAATTGCTCAGCATTGCGGTAAATTTTGAAACTACCGGTATCTCTGTTTTTCATGCAAAGTAAAAACAATTGAGATATCATATGGGAAAATTCGGGAAAATTGCCAGGTGAGAAATTTAACATGCTAGATACCGCTGAACTATGAACACCATAAATATTTTTACTGAAATAAAATAACCACACATAGAAATAATCGATGTTTATGCAAAGGTTTTTGATGGCCTTAGGGCGATTTAGGATGACTTTCTTCCAAACATGCATACTGTGTCCCACTTTTAATGGGATAATAAAATAAAAAGATTGATTGATAAAAAGATCTCAGATTGGCACTACAGAAGACTACAGAATGTAAGAATAAAACTTATTTGTTTTCGTTTTTCATTGTTTCATATTTGTCATCAATTCGTTTGAAGATTCCTTGAACAATTCATTGACATTTTTATAAGATATGAGATGATGATTAGAATATCAAAATAGAATTATGATATAATATAAATTTTCATTTCCACTTTAGCAGTTAAAAGAAATTTATGTTTGTGTTTTACAACAGTAATTGAGTCTAATAATAATAGACGATGGTATTCACAATCGTTCGTAGATCAAATAGTTCTGACTATTGGGCTACAATACGAAATATTGTTCCTATTGGGTTGTCACAGCTTTGTTTACAACTCAGGCCGCTGTCTTTTCTATTACCAACTAAGGAATCTCTACATATGTGCAGATGGTTTGAAATTGATTATTTTTACATTTATTGTTAACAATTTGTACTATTTGCATAAATGATGTATTACACAACAGGAACATAACTGCGAGAGAATACTTGGAGCATAAAAGGCAATCGAAACGATTTTAACCGAGAGTTCAGAGTTTGCAATTTTTAGCTGGGAGAAAAGTCGTTGAGAAGAAATATTCGCTTTATTTGGTTTTGATTGAGTTGGCATTTGAACCTACGACCCTCTGATGTGTGATTCAATGCAATTACAAATTTTAATTCCAAATTTACTAATGTTTATTGTATCGAGATGAGATTAGCTAATGTTGATATGCTGGCAAGTGTGCTTCTTTAAAGACGTAAAGGAACTTAAAGGAACCAAATTTTAAAATCTAAATTATAGAATAAGGAAAAACATTATCCATTATTCAAAAGTACCATTTTTGTTTACGTGTACGGAGTAATAACTATTCTGATAGTTGGTAGGTTAAGTTAGGTTGAGTTCGGGTCAAAGTAGTGATGCTCGAAATCATGCAAGGCCCCTATTTCAGGTTTCTGCTAGCAAAAGATTTTAATTTATCAGCACTTGCCAAGTAATCTACGTTTTTGTAAGAGGTCAAGTAAAAAGATCACCAAGAACAAACAGCTTAGCTGCGCTTAAAAAAACATATTCAACTATTAGAAAATGTGGCAAGTGAGGTATTTGCCATTTCCACTGCACTGCAGGCCAGTCACAGCAATTTGAGCCAACTTTTACAGTGTTGTTAAATAATTTGCGTGTTGTTGTGGTTGTGGCAGCAGCATCAAATTAGGATCGCCACTGCAGTGGTCGGCCCCAAACGGCATTGGCACGCTGCAGCTGCTGCTTCTTCCGCTGTGGCAGGCATCGCCCCAAAGGATGCATACATCTTGTGAGACTGCCATAAATTCTAACAAACAACCGGCAACCTTCGAGCATTTGCAAGCGAATCGCCGGTGAAACAATTGTCGCTCGATCGCCTCGTCCCATTGGCCATCGAATGGACAATCGGACCGGCTGGTCTGCGTGCGCAGGAAACATTAAATTAGAAAATGCCATTGCAAGGAGCGAATCTGCCGGTCGTGTGCCCTCTGAATGCGGTTGCAGATTTATGACCACACTGAAACAGGGGGTTTTTATACATAAGTATATAAGTATATATTTATATGGCTGACATAAATGGCGAGAGGAAGAGCTCATTTGGCTGTTTATACAAGCGGCAACGTCAGCAATTTTATCTTTTTGCGCTGATTATTTAAATTGGCTGTGAGCATCATTCACCACAAAAAAAAAACAAGTACTTTAACGAATAAATATTGTGTATAGCTACGTGTGTGTGCGTGTTCTTTAGTAAATATTTATTTATTCTTTCAAGTTCATCATCGTGATTATCAATATTGCTTTAGCAAATAAGTAGCAGCCATTTGGCAAATTAGCGATGTTATGTGATAAGGTGGCAGAGGGAACTTTCTGGACTTGTGTTGCATAAAAAAATATTTGTTTAAAAAGCAGTGAAGTTTCTCAAACGATAAATGATTATTTTTTGGCAAAACCTTTTTTTTATTTAGCAAATAACACTGTGCGACAATTTTCGGGTCATGGAATCTAACCCGGAACCGACCAATACTAATCGATAGTACTCTTATTGAGTAACAAAACCCTAGCTGGGTTTTGCAAAGTTAGTTGCCTTTTAAAAGTTAGAGCCGTGTAAAATTTGTGTGTAGTTATTAGGGTTTTTATAACCAGTTTTTTCTTTATAAGTCTTGAGATATTAAAAATTTTGTATTGCTGTCTTCAGCAAACTTGCTGGTAATGCTCAGATGAACAAATTCTCTGAACACTGTGTAACACAATTATTGCACCTTATCGAAATTTTGGGGGCCAATGTTAAAAAAATTGACTTTTTTTTATTGTAATTAAAAAAAGGTGTTTTTTATTCTATTAATATTAATGCCAAAACGCATTTGTATTGCCAAAAATAAAAAAAAGATATGCTAAACTCTTTACCGTCACAAAGACATGTTTTTTGCAAAATAAAGTGAAAAAAATTGCAAGTCTAAATTTGACATTTTATTGTATACATATTTCAGTCTAGTTTTTTTGAGGCTATAACCAGTGAAGTTTTCGATATTTTATTACAATGCTATTTGGTTAAAGCGAAAAATTTCTTAAAGAATAATATTGTCTCATAGGAACAGTTGTAGACAGATAGTGATTAAATTGATTTAAACTGGGATTGAAACATGCATCTTGTGCCACTTTGTAGGCTGTGACTAAGAGTCAACAAAATCTAACAAATGTTATAGTCATAAAAAAATTAGTTCTTTAGTGTTATAGTCTAACCCTATCTAACCTACAATCAGACATGGGGGTTTTGCACTAAAATCCACTACCACTACCACTAGAGGTCTGCTGGGAAATTTTCCACTACCACTAAATAAATTTTAGTGGTAGTTGAATTTTTTCCACTAATCACTGATCTTTATTTAGTGGTAGTGCAATTTTCTTCCACTAATTTTTTTTTAGTGGTACTTTTTACCACTACCACTAAATAAAATTCAGTGATAGTTGAAAATTCCTCCACTATCACTAATTTTTTTCCACTAATGTCACTGATGACAATTTTGAACGTCTAGTCTTGATGAAAGCAAATAAGTTGTTTAAATAAAACATATATTTTTGCGCATATCGTTGTTAGTGGTTTATTTAATGGTAATGGATGTCTTTGTTTAGTGCACTATACTTTTCACTACCACTAAATAAATTTAGTGGTAGCTGAATTTTTTCCACTAATCACTGATCTTTATTTAGTGGTAGTGCAATTTTCTTCCACTAATTTTTTTTTAGTGGTACTTTTTACCACTACCACTAAATAAAATTCAGTGATTAGTGGAAAAAATTCAGCTACCACTAAATTTATTTAGTGGTAGTGAAAAGCATAGTGCACTATGAATTTAGTGCAAAACCCCCATGTCTGCCTACAATTCAGATACGCAGTTAGGGCTCTTTTGAAGTATGTAACTCTAACATTTAAACAGTGTAGAGAGTGTTAAACCCATGCAAAGTCAGTTCCAGAGTGTTTGAGTTTAACCGTTTATGTACTTAGGCCTTGAGAATTGGGACCACTGTTGCAGTTTCGTTGATGAAGAAGAAGAGAAGACTAAACGTTACCACTTCTGCTCAGGCAGCCAGCTAAGCTGCGTAATCAAAACATTTTCGCAATTTATGCTCAATTTAGCTCTACATTTAACTCAATTTGTCATAAAAGAATCCAATTTAACTAATTGCAACTAGCGCTAAATTGGCCATAAATTAAGCTCAATTTGGCATGCAAGCCTGTCTTGTGCTGTTATCGATAAACAAATTCATTGAAAATTGACGCAGCCAAAAAAAAATTAGAAACTGACCGCAGTAAAAGACGTTCGTTAACATTTGTTTGCTTTAAAATTTTCATTTAAAAATTGTGTGCATCAGTAGGAATGTTGAATAAATATTACTAAATGTTCCACAAATGTTTTTAAGACCTTTTTTTATTCATAAACAGGAAAGAATCCTATCTCCCGTCAAAACAAAAACGTGTTTGATAACATTTTTGATAACTCGGTGTAAACTAAATTTAAGTGTGTGAACAGCAAAAGCGATAAACTCAATTTAGAACTAAATTGTCTCAATTTATTTGGCTGTCTGAACAGGACATTAGGCTCACTCACGACGCAAGTGAAAACTCCTGGACTTACCATTCTTCGAGATCTTGGATGAACAGAACAGCCAATATAAGAGACCTGCTTGGATTTATAAATAATATTCAGGGAAAGGATTTTGTGAAAATTGCCTTTTTTGTTTGCTGCTAGATAGAGCATTTCTGATTGAAAATGAGCACGAATTAGGTCCTCCTGATTAGAAATATACCACTTTGATTTTGCCTTTTTTTACCTTAAAAATGCAGTTTGCCTTTTTCACCCATAAATGCCTTTTTTAGTGCCTCTTTTACCTATAAATGCCACAAAATGCCCTTTTCAAGATTTGTCGAGCGCCTTTTTATTTTTCTTTCGTTATTAAGATTTTCCCCCTTTTGTTTCGCAAAAATACCTTGAAACTAAAAAAAAATTAAGTGGCAACATTGCAATTTCGTTAACTTATCGATGCTTTTACATTGATTTGATCAATCCTAAGCCGTTATTTTTTGTTGTACAGTGGAACATTAAAAAAAAAAACATGCCAAATGTGATACAAGTACGGCTTTTATGCTTTTATATGAGAAGTTAAAATATGAATTTAAAATATGTGCCTACATTTCAATTAAAATATCTTAGTTTTAGTTTTTAAACTATCTTTGAAAACCTTGATGTTCCTTTTCTTTTACAAAAAACGAGGTATAAATATTGTATGTTGCATACGTCAGATGAAATAAAATTATTAAAAAGTACATACCGTTCCCGTTTTTTTTAGATTTTCTAGTATTTTTTTCTTATTTTTAAATGCCTGTTTTTGCCTTTTTAACAGTTTTTAATGCCCTATTTTGCCTTTTTATGCAGTTTTTAGTGCCTGTTTCTGCCTTTTTGGCAGTTTTTAGTTCCTTTCTGTGCCTTTTTTGCTATTTTATTTTGCCATTTTTATAGGTTTTTAGGTCCTCAAAATCCTTTCCCTGATAATAATAATAAAAATAAATCAAATTGGCTTAATTTGTCTCTCAAAAAATTTGTAGTATTAACACACTACTTTTTGGGTTTTTAGATCCCGTGCCCAGACAGCTTAAGTAAACTAATCTGACCTAATATTTGGCCTAATACTTCCACAGTTCAAAGACACACCTAGAACTATTTTGAAGTAGTTGCACTAACGGTATAAGAATTTAAAGAGTTACAACCTTAAGCAGTAATTTTTGGAAAGTTTAAATCTAACATAATCCGAGAGACCGTTAAAAAAGTTACTTATTTTTAAAATACTAATTAATCGAATACATTTAAAGCTCATTGCAACAATATCAGTCAACTATTTTCTATTCATACCGGAAAGAATAATACAAAACTCCTAATGAATCCTAAAAAATGTTCAACTCTTGTAGCCAAATATTCACACGTAAATACAACAATTTCAATGCGGCACCGCAAACAACCAAATCAAAAATCAACATTTAATCGGGTTTATTTCTGGTTTGCAAATTCGCGTACGAAACTTGTTATTGACATAAAATTAGAAAACAAAGTAATTATAATATGTTCGCTGCCGCAGTGCGAATGCGAGCGCACAGCGAGCACCGTAAATTATGACATCAGCCTGCCGGTCCAATATCCACCTTTTTCCGTTGTTGCTTTGCCGTTGATTTGCCAATTGCGGGCGATGGATCGTCGAAGACAATGCGAGTGCGCACAACTTTCCACTGTTTTCGCTGGCGCTGCGGCGATTTGTACAATTGGCAAAAGTCAACAAAAAGTGAAAAGATCTAAAAAATGATTGCACAAAATCAACAAACAATAAGTGTGTGTACCTTTTTGTATTTATTTACGTACTCGTGTGCGGATACACACGCACATACACACCGACTCGTGCAAATCTATCATTGAGGGTTGATGGTTAATCAAACGCAAACAAATTTAATCGCCTTTTCGAACATTAAGATTTGAATTGAAATCATTTGCGAGGCATTTGCGCAAAAGAAAATTTTTAGCCACAAATTTAGTTCTCGCTTTTGGACTCACGATGGCGATTAACACCTGCGTGGCCGCACCGGAAAAAATTCCAGCGAAGTTTGCTGGGTGCCAGTTGTGTGTGTAAGATATGCCAAGTCCAGCTAGAAACAGTTGGCATCAAAGAAATGAGTGGCTGGAGCTTTCAGTTTTTTTTTTTTCAAAATTCCGAACTCCCAGACTCACAGCAACCGGCGTCGGTGGGGCTGCGCTGTTTGATGAGAACAAATTAAAAACAATGGACCAATTGGAAAAGAACAACATTCAAACCATTGCACAGTTATTCGTTCCATAGAAAAATTCAACAAATTTATATTCTCAGAATTTAACGGTTTTGATGTCATTTGAAAGGTAAAACTTCAACTAAAAAACCATAAAAAATCTGTATAAAAAATTAATTAGTGTGTGCGCAAAACATGTCCAAAGTCGAAACTTTTTTCACAACAAAATTTAAACACATGTTTTATCATTTTAAGTGTATTGAGTAAAAAAAATCGCAAATGTACGTGGTTAGCGAGAAGTTGCCAAAAATTTCAATATAGATTACAAATTGATGTGTGCAAAGTTTGCAAAGCTGAGGCTTTTACTTCACATTAAATTGACAATATTTTTCAGAATTAAAAACATGAAAATTGGCCAAACTTAGAGGAAAATATCTAAAAAGTATGTAAAAGTATGCTACTGGAGTTTTTTTATTTTAAGAAGCATTCTTTCTTTGTCGAAAAATGTAATCATATCCTCCGATATCTTTCGATCTAAGAAAATAATTTAATTTGAAAAGTGATCTAAACATTTTTTTTTGACAAAACATATTGAAACTGTACAAACAAATGTACAAATGCAAGACATACATTTATTATTATTGTTTTTATTGCAAAACTAAAACCTCCTAATACTATTTGGGATCATCAATGTTGACGTAACTGATTGAATGTAAAATCTGAAAAATCTAGCCAACACAATTGTTGCTACAGCTTACCAAATAATACGAAAATTGCAAATTTAAGTTATAGGCATGGCCAAACCAGAAAATTTAAGAAAAACAAAATAGAGATTTAAATTCAGCAAATCATGTTTAACCCTTTCCGGAAATTTGTACGATATATCGTACAATTTTTTCGACGATTTTTTATTTGACAGCGAACGCACTTTTTATGCAACAGCTTTTTAATTTGCATTAAGTATGCTGTGTTGTATCATTCTGTTTAAAAATATAAATCATAATAGCCGTGGCTACACAGTATGAGTGCGTTTTGTAAGCAGCTTTTTGCAAAAATTTGAAAAACCACCAACCAGGAATCTTTAAATATGTAATACGTTGTTGTACCAAAAATTGAAACAATTTCAAAGTTTAAATCTCAGTTGATTTATAGAACTTACTAAATTTAACATTTTTTGCGTCTAAATATTTTTCCCGAGTCTTTAAAAATTTTACGATATATCGTACAAATGACCACAAGGGTTGCAAACCTTTGTACGACTTTGTACAAGTTGTGTTTGCATTTTTTTAAGTTATGGGTTTGGTAATCGAATTTGTTTACTCCTTTGCGGACCATTGTACGATATATCGTACAAAATTGATAAAGCTGTAATTCTCAACCAAAATGATTTTTTTGAAAAATTTTTGTATTTTATTGCTAAAATGTTCAATAAGAGTCAATATTCTGAAGGAGTTTTTGTCTCAAGAAATGTGGAAATTGACCGGAAAGGGTTAACTAGCTAACCAACTTTTATTAAGAACAGAGCACTCCTTCTAATTTTGTCCCGCGGTTGTATGGAGTCGAATCGAAGACTGAGCAACAAAGCCAGTCATACAAAATTGGACTCTCAATTGAACTTTGTAAAAGATGTCCTGCAGGCCACTTGAATGATATATTTTTAGAACATAATAGTAATGACTGTACTTTAATCTTTAACAAAATCTCATCTTATTGTTTCTTATCATTTTCTAAACTAAGTAGTATTGAAAAACTTTAATACTAAATAAATGTATGCGAAATATTTCAAGCACAACTCTTTTCATCCCGAAGCTGTACTCATGACACATTCTAAAAAATATTCAGAGATATTCATTTCAGAGTTTCACATTTGGGGATCCCTACTGCCGACTGGTGCTTGTTTGTTTTGTCTGTTGCTTTGTTGTTGCCATAGTTTCAGTGTGCCTCAGTTTCAGCTGCATGAAATTTGCACCGAGAAGAAGTTATTATTCTTATTATTACACGTTGTACAATTTGCAAAAATATTTGTTACACATATGCGGCACAGATGTAGGTAGATGACCCCCGGGCCCCGGCCGCTGTGCGCGTATGTGTGTCAAATGCCCGGGGGCCGTTTGTGGTGAACGAATGGATTTCACATGATTTTCGAAAATTTGTCATGTCGCACGCACAACGACACGTCAAGGCACGTTGGCTGCCCAATTTGCAACAACGAGAACTGAAAGACCGGCAGCGGCACAAAGAACGGAACGACCGGCCACACAGACCACCGCACGATGGCGACGTTGTGAAGACAGAATGGGCAAACACATCCGGACATTTACATTTTTCATTAATAAATAAATGCCCATAAAGAAATGTGAACATTTGCAATAAGTTTGAGCGAACTGTGGAGGTAAAAATTGTTGATGGTTGCTGAAAATCTGGAATTTAGATGGAAACACTGGCCACACAGATTTAGTTGTAAATATTTTGGTAAATGTGTTTTAAGTAGTCGAAATGATATGAGTTGATGGATTCAGATCTGTTTCAGATTTTGAAGATTTTGTGACTGGTTTTTCAGTATCTAATTGAGTCATTTGTAAAAACATGCAATGCAAAAAAAAATAATAAGGAGTTTTTATCGGACTAGATATAAGAAAATGATCCGACTAAGACAATCTCAACAAATGTTAATCAGCTACAGAAGTAGCGGCATAGACATCATTCAAGAAGTTTGTGCAAAATTTTAGGAGCGAAAGCGAAATGATCTACTATAAGTATGTGAATTATAGTATATATTTTGAGAAATCAGAGTAGAATGGATGGAGTCAAAGAGAGAATTGAGTATATAACAAAAGTTTCTAGGTAGCTTTGCCATTATAGTTGGTCTCTTATATGCGAAACTGAACCTGAATGTAACAAACTTCGCAGTTCTACAGCAATTCATTTTCTAACTGTGATACCTTCCCTAATAAAATGACAATCGCACTGATGAAAATTTCAGAAAATATCTTCAAACCACACATAACTGACACCACAAAAGCATAATGAAACCAAGATTTCGTGTCACGCACAGGGACTTAACTATTATACGTTTTATAAGAAATTAATTGCAATGTAACTATAAAAATGCCACATTAATTTTGTTTGTTGGTTATAATTATTATTTGCAACAATTAATTTTTACGTTGCATAATAACTGTTATGAGAAATAATTTTTTTTTTCGTTCTCGATAATTATTATTTTGGGATTTTTTGTTTTTACGTTGCTTTAAAACTTTTATTAATGACTTTTTATTTACGTTACCGATAACTATTATTTAAAAATTTTTTTTACGTTGCTTCATAATTTTTATTTTTGATTTTTTTTTATTTACGTTTCAAAGAAAATTTTTTTACGTTGCTTCAAAACTTTTATGAAAGAAATTTTTTGTTACGTTGCCTTACCACATTTTGAGTATGAATAGATTTTGTATTGTTTATTTGTTGGTGGAAATTGGTTTCCTGCGGTTAATTTGCGTTCGTCAATTTGAAATATTTAAAAATCAATTCATACCCAAAATATGGTAATTCAACGTGTTTTTCAAAGTAATAGTTACCGGCAACGTAAAATTTAAAAATCATAAATAAAAGTTATGAAGCAACGTAAAAAAAATTCTCAAAATAATAGTTATCGGTAACGTAAATAAAAAACAGTAATAAATAAAAGTTATGAAGCAACGTAAAAAAATCGAATCCCAAAATATACTTGTTTCTTATAAGAGTTATCATGCAACTAAAAAATATTTATTTATAATAGTTTTAGGCGACGTACAAAATATCTTATTAGGAATAATTATTATAAAGCAATAATTATAGAAATTTCTTAAATCAGGGTAATTTTTGGGGAATATGGGTAATATTTATTTTAAGACTCTGGTCACGCAACTACTCGTATCTGTGTTGTGTATATAACTTTGTACACAAATATTTAGAAGGGACCTAAATACAGTTTCATGCTCCAAAGAAGAAGTAGGCTACTTTTTCATAAACAGTTTTATTCATCGAGATTGCCACTTTCTTCCGAGGGTGTAGCCGTCCAAAGAAAGTTAGTTCAATGCACTAAACTACTCAATTACAACGGCGGTCTTTAAATTATTTATTTAAAAAAACTTGATTTTTTTAGAGAAAAACAAAAACATTAAATTACTTAAAATGCTACAAAATTTTTGGCTGACTTGTGTAAATTGTGTTTGAGCCCTCTAAGCAATAATATCGCCGCCAAGATTTACAGCTTTTGACCGAGAAAATCTGCAGTAGCGGTGCGCTTCTTGCTCACACCTTGCAAGCGCTCACGTCGATGGTGGGCCGCTAAACGAGATTTTCCACTTCAACTCGATGGTTTCGCCTCTTCCCCTTCCGATTATGATTCGCACTCAGCAAAGCAGAGCACAGATGAATGCGCGTGTGCGGCTTTTGCTCGATTGGCAGTTAGTTTTTTGTATTTGTTTTAATGTCTTAATTATGCACAATAAAAAAATTGCGTTTAAGACATTTTTATGAGTTGCTGAACATTTGGTCAACGCTTTGTTCAAAATTTCGCGCACAATTGTCAAACACGGTCGCGTCCAATACAAAAGATAGCAGAAACCTTGAAATGTCGTATTTGATTGTTGTGCGTTTGTGTTTATTTTTGCCGCTAACCTGATTTAGTTGTGCTTTGGTTTTCTTTCTAAATAAAACCAAATGCACAAATTTACGCGAATTAATTTTTTGATGTGTGGCTACTGATTAATCAGTTAAATTCCGCAGTTGGCGCACGATTTATGGCTTTAATGCACGTTTTTTTGTTTGAGTAAGAGATGACTTGATACTAGTGTCCGACCGAATATTCGGTACGGTTTCGGCCCAAATAAGTGGTCCAAAAAATGGCCGAACGGCCAAAACCGAAACTTTCTACAATAGTTTTTACCTTTTATTTTGTAGCAGATATATAGTGAAAGGAGAAGTAATTTAGATGCCACCAATGTAAATAAACTTCTTTTTTTAGCATATAATATTAAATTATTTCATTTAATTTAATTAGCGAGTAAGGTACGAAAGGGTGATTTTTTCGTGTTTATGTTTTTAAAAAATGAATAAATTGTTTTTATTAATAAGTATTTATTTATTTATGTTATGTTTGTTTGTTTGTTCTTTATTTACTTAATGTAAAATTCGTTTGTTGAAAAAAATGCTTGATATGGTGATTTTTATTTCAACTAGAAAATTTCGGTTCCGGCCGAATATTAAAAAAAAAAAAACGAAATTCGGTTTCGGCCCAAAAAAGATGTTTCGGTCGGACACTACTTGGTTCAATTGCAGATTGTCGATTATAAATAATAATGGTACTCACAATCACTGTGCGATTGAAAATTGTAATATCTAACAATCTTTTTGGCGTTGTGTCTTTACACTTAAATAGTTAGAATCGGCTGGTTTTTGGTTACCTTTGACAAGGCTCATGGAACTCTGAGTATGGCAGAATAACGCTGAAAATCTGATCAAATGTTTATGAAGAGAAAAAAGGCGAAATGTAGTCAATCTGCCAACAATGTTTTAATTGAAGTAGTTATAGTTTTATGTGAGGGAAATTGTTAAAAAAATCGTAATCATTTTAGAAACAACGCAATGCTTGCATTATTAACCTTCTGCCTGTCCCTTGCTTAAAATTGCGTTCGCTGTCCTTTGGGGTCAGGATGACCCCAACTAAACGATTATATAATTTACTGGCAAAACATGAAGAAATGTTATACATAAATCACAAAAGAAAAGGGGAAAGCCCCTAAAAGTGTTTTTCTCGATTTGTTATTGGGTTGTAAACGCGATTAACACTAAATAACACAAGAAGACGATCGCACAAAACCGCTCAACCGTTTTTTGAATTCTGTCTGGAGTCAAATAGACCTCACGGGACAGGCAGAAGGTTACAAATATGAAGTATGTATATTAAAGGTAATTCACATCGAAGCAGAAGAACGAGCTTGAGTTTTTAGTCGTCTTCCAGCCAAAAGGAGTTTCATAAAAATACAACGTCCGGAACAAGGCCCAACTTTAGCGATTTATTTTGCAACTGTGGAAAATATTAGAAGATTTCTTTTCAGAGGGTTTCTTAAATATATTTGAGATATGACAAAAAATATTTGTATTGTGAGTTTATTCAAAATGGCGGGGGAAGCGCCAGGGTACAATCGGGTTGAAATTTGATAAACAACGTATAAAAAAACTTGGGTGGGGCAAAGGTTAAACTATCTTTCTTGCATATCTCTTTTTTTGAGAGTAAAGTGATACTGATTGCCGTATCTGTCATAAGAGTCGCACTTTCAAAATTTATCAGGTCTTTGGTATTTTTTGCGTTTTCTTAGACGTTGAAAATTGTTATATACAGTCAGCGGTCAGGCGTTTAGTTTCTCATATAACTAAAAAATCCCCCGAAAACATCACGACCGCATAAAAACATCACAGACTTCGCCCCCTCTCGTCAGGAGTGGGGCTAATAAATAGTTTTAGTAGAGTGAAGAATGTCTCTCTTGCACTGCAATGCAGTATGTCGCAGCAGGCGACGATACTTTGGGCAGCATTGGCTTGAAGAAGAGAACATCACACTCCTGGCCATTCGGAAGGAACTAAATTTCATTAGGTCGGTGGGCGCAGATGATGTTCTCTAACTGTTAGTAGTAGGGGGGCACAATAGATCATTACTGGTCACAGTGCATTACAACAACCAATAACATCTACATATCTATCTACGTATATATACTTGTAGTAGATGAAGCTTTAAACAACCTGAAGATGTGCTAATTTCGTAGAAATGGAGGGAAGAAAGTAGTCTAAACGAAGTGTAAGGTGGGTTATAAACAGAGTTGCCGCTTTTGGTCTTTTCGGACCAAGTTGAGAATCCATAACCACTTCTCTCAAAACCATATCTCCTAACCTTTATATCCTTTCTGAACCAACGCAATGCCTCGCATTAATAGGGATCATCCACTGCGCGTTTGTTCGAGTCAAAAAAAAAAAAAAAATGTTGCTCAGATTTTTTTACTTTGGTCCGCTGGTCCAATAATTGAATAATAATTGACTGGCACGACAGCCCGCTTACGCGGGACTAAGGCCTAGCTTCCCGCAACCACCCGTGTTGTGCGTGTGAATTTGTACGCGGGTGGAAGGGACCTACAGTTTTTATGCCGGTTCCGAACGGCAGGTTGGGAGCTTTTTCATAAGCAATTTTTACTCTCAGAGGTTTGCCATTTCCAGCTGAGAGGACAGCCACCGAAAGAGAAAACGAATTTTCCCGTTATTTTTTTAGATGTTATTACGGGCAGTATTTGAACCTGCGGTTTGCTGCCTTCGACTCGCGGTCCAACGCACTAACCAACTGAGCCACGGCGGCTGCATTTGTCCGCTGGTCCGCTTAAACAAATTTCATTCCGTTTTGTGATGTGAATATCTTTTCATTAGTATAAAAAATTTACTTAAAAAAATAAAATTATAATTTGGAAATGAATATAAAGATATCGCAAATTTTTAATTTTGTCGGTTGGGGGTCGGATTTGGTCGGAAGTTTGGTTGGAAAAAAATGTTTCAAGTGGCAACACTGGTTATAAATAAGTCGGGCAAGACTAACTGAAATGTGGAACAGGGTTGTGCTATTCACTCACTTTGCAAAACATTTACTTATTTGTACTTTCCATACCTCATCTGACCCCGACAGCCTTTGCCGTGAAATCAATTTGAAGCTTGAATATCTTTTCCGCATATTTGAAAATTCATACTACTTGTGTGGTTGCACATGCTAACTACATTCATAATAATTTTATCTGCTTAATTTTGCACTTGTAAGACAATATATATATCTATGTAGTATGTGTTCTTCGACTGATGGCTGCCTTACTTAAGTATTATCTCCGCAATCTGTTCAGTTTCAGGTGACTGCCAAACAAACCGCCCAACTACCGACCAAACAAATCGCACTTAATCTACGAGCGGTTTTGTTGTGTAATAAATATGTATATGCATTTAGATATATGTATGTATGTATGTATTTAGATATGTGCTCACCCGCTGTGGTGCTCCCAGCAGACGCAGTATTGTTCCTAAATGTGTCGCCAGCGGCATTGTGCTGGCGAAGGCGTACGTCGGCGCACGCGTCGGCATCGGATACATGGACGTGCAATTGAGCGGTTCGGTATCGACCAGATACTGCACCCGCAACGTAATCAATTCGTCTGGATCCATTTTCACTATCATTTTGTTGGTTTGCCTTCCCGCTACCGACTGCCGCCAATTGTTGCTGCCGCTTGTCGCTGTTGATTGTTTTCGTTGTTGTTGTAGTGTTGGTCGTTAGTGTTACAATCTATTATGCGACTCAATTACTTTACCACGTCAATTTAAAGTGTGCGAGAGTTTTTTTCCGCCACTTTGATATCGCTAAGCAACGCGGCATGGCATTTTATCATTGTACGAGCTTTTTCTGCGCTTATTTCGCTGCAGCGAGATAATTCCAGTGAATTAGGCAAATCACCTGAGCGTTTTGTTGCGCGATTTTTCGATTTTTCGTTGTCTAACAATTTAAATTTTTATTTTTTTAAAAAACTATCGACATTTTTGCAAGCACTTGTTTGCATTAGTTTTACTTTGTTTACATTGTCACTAAAAAACAAAATTGCTGTTATAAAAAGTAAAGTTGTAAATATCGAACGGCGAATTGTGGTGCACAAGTGTTGGCTGTCGCCGCTGTTCATTGAACTCGCATACAGTAAATATTGTCTTAACTGGCCGACGTAATTGTGTAATTTTTCTATTCAATTAACATTATAAAATTGTTATGTAAGCTCACGACTGTTCCAGCGCCGCCGACAAACGCATACAAATTGGGGCCAAGCTCTCGCTTTCTCACTCACGCGCCGCCTGGACTTGGTTCGCTAAGCATTATGCTAAACGCCGCAGAGTCCAACAAAATCGCCAACACGCCCAGTAAACGACATAATTACAATTCATCACCACATGTTAAGTCGTGGCTTGGTGCGCTCTACAAAGCGTATCGCGCACTCTGCGCGTTGGCCTACAGCGGCTTGGCTTGGCTTGGCGTAGCGAAGCTTGAGCTGGCCTGGCCTGGCTTTGCTTTGCTTTGGCTGCGACCAGTCATTCATCATATGTGTTGCGTTGTATAACGTCGATAAATTCAATGTCAGTGAAATTAACCTCTGCAGCGAGTGAGGAAAGTCGCCGCAGGTAGGTAAAAGACACATGTTGCCGAAAAGTTTCTCATCATCAACGAACCAAAATGGCAATAGACAAATTACAGGCTACAATTTGCACGTCAATTGAGATATCAAATTAATTTATAATGGCAGCGTGACTCACTGCGCATTAAAAACATGTCAAGTGTACGTCTACGAAAAAATATGATTGGTGTTTAGACGGTTCACTGTCTGATAGGTACTGATGCTAAAAAGCTGGGACGAGAAAAGAAAGAAAATGTACTCCATTTTCGATGCACACTCTAGGAAGAGTCACTTGAATAAACGTGTTCTATTCGCTATTCGCAGCCTACTTAGCGTTGTTAGACATCGGACTCCTTGCGGTTTGATGGAGTCGCAGATATATGTAGCTGATGAATAGATTTCTGGCCTACACAACCTCACCAAATCCAAATGGATCCCAAATAATTTAGTTTGGATTTCCAAGGAACCCAAGAGAAGGAGAAGGCTACCAAAACTCAAATCGAAGGACTTCACAATGAACCCAACAGGGTGAAAGTGCAAATCCAATTCTATAACCTTAACTAGAGTCTATGTCTATTACTATGTCTGTGAGTAAGGAATCTGAGTCCGATTGTGGTATGACAATGGATCTCTTAAGACCCAAGTGAACCCATCTCAGAATAACCACGACAATCTATAAATCCATCTATGTGAAAGGAAAAAAAGGATAAGAGAACTTTTCATATACGAAATTTTTTATGGTATCTAAAACGTCCAGTATGTACATAGCCTTAAGAAGCCGAGATCTTCTGAGAAGAAATTAAAATTCTACATCTTGGAGGATATGTATGGGTTTACTAATGGGCTTACTAAGATGCTTGGATCATTTCATTTAGGATCAACTTTTGGATAATGTCATATCAGAAGGCGATTAAATGCATGCAGCCAATGATAACCTTTGACTGACTCTTGAAGGTATCCAAAAACTCAACAGATGTACCAGTGGTATCACAGTAACTCTGATGTTAGTAAAAGTACAAAATAAGAGCTGCCAGATAGTCTATCTAGGAAGGAGTCAGCACTGGACTCGTGTGGACTTAAGCCAAGAATTAAATTAACCTATTAAAAAGTTGAGGGTGCGGTCGACAGTTGGGTAACCTCAATGCATCGTGATAGGTGAAATGAGATGGCCAACAATAGGCAATCTAGGGCTGCCATAAAGATGCCATTGGGTAGCAAAGTCGAACAAATACTAAATCTAGATCAGAAAACTTTAGATAGCTAGCTGCATTCATGTCGGGGCACCGTAATTTCAGGAGGCGCCTCTAGTGGTACCTGTAAGCTATGCTTCGAGAATGACGCGACAGTCTCACATACTGTGAGCTTAGGTACGACCCTGGGCGGTAAAACGGTGTGATCTCTGAGGCCATTTTAGGCTCATCGATAGTTAAAAATTGAAGTTTACTTGAAATAATGCATGGCATACTTATTAGAAGGAAAATCTATGACTACAGCAGACCTCCGGATTACTAAACACGCATTTAATGGGCATGAAAAGAGTTCATTTTGTGAGTCACATCGCCAAATCATCCAACTGGGGGTAGTTTTATATGGGTTCATGAATATCTATAAAGAATTCTACCTAATGCATTAAAAATTTAACATTTCAGAAATGTAGAAACCGAAGTTTAAAATAATCCGATACGAGTTCGTTTATATTTAATTTGTTTTATTATTATAATACGAATTGCTGTTCCTAGACTGTATTCCCATTTGAAAAGTTCAATTTGTATCAAAATTGTATACAACTTTTGCATGGAAACACAAAAAAAATTTAACAGCAAATTGCAAAACAATCGCTTTTCAACACAAAACCATCTCAATTAGTTCATAATTCCATTCCTTTCAAGCACTGATACACTCCCCAAAGACATCGCTACGCTTAGCTGCATTGAAAATCCAGCAGATACTTCTTGCCCGCAAATCCTTTAACGCTCAGTGCTGCTGAGACCGCATCCTTGAACTGTTCCAGCGGCACCATTTCATGTGGCGGCGCCACAAATTTCCCCTTTTCCATCAGATCGCATAGCTCCGCAAACATTTTCGTACGCTCCGGCGAATTGGCATTCTCTTGCGACCAACGCGTCACCCAGAAGCCTCGATATGCAATGTCCTTGAAGATGAGCGCCGGTGTCGCCGCGCTAACCGGCTTTCGCGACATTCCGCCGTAGGTGACAACGATGCCTTTGTTGTCCAGATGGCGCGTAATGTCGCTGGCGCTTTGGCCACCCACGCAATTCAATGCCAGCCGCGGCTTGGGCACACAGCCATCCTTGAACAGTGTCGTCTTGGCCACCTCCTCCTCGGTGAGGATTTCGGTGGCGCCCAAGCACTTCAGGCGTTCTTTGAGTGCATCGATTTCGGGTCGACAGCGCACCACACCCACCGATTTCAGCTTCCACGCCTTGCACAGCTGGTGTACTGCTTCGCCCACACCGCTATTGGCGCCGTTTTGTATGATACAAGCGCCCTCCTTGGGCGGCACAAAGTCCTTTAGCATGCGGTAAGCAGTGCATGGGTTGACGGTGATGGTGGCGGCAGCTGCTAGCTCAATTTTCTCCGAAATGGGCAGCAGCTGTTTTTCGGTGTAGAGCGCATGCGTGGCCCATGTGCCCAGGCCCGACTCGAAGGGTACAACACGCTGCCCGGGACACAGCTTAGACACCTTGTCGCCCACACAGAGCACTTCGGCGACGCATTCGTTGCCGCCGATGGCGGGAAACTTGGGCTTGACGGGATATTTGCCTTGTATGGTGTTGATGTCCGAGGGATTGATGGGCGCTGCCAGTATTTTCACCAGCACTTGGTTGTCTTTTGGCTCCGGCAGCTCGTCGCATTCAATCTTTAGCACATCGCATGGTTCGCCATAGGCAGAGAATTTTAGGGATTTGGCAAGAACTCCCATGTGACGGATGTTGCGAATGCTGAGCCACATTTCCAGGTAGTGACGTATTGATGGATAAACAGTCACAGCGTACATTTTTCTTTACAGCAGTTGAAGTTGTCTATTTCTCAATTTTCAATGGAGGGAATGAAATCAATTGTCAAAAAATCTAAATTGCAATGTTTACGAATTTAAACGTCAAAGCTAGAAGTTCATATTTTTGAAACTGTTCCATAACCCAGCAAGTAGTTTTAGAAATCAAATAAATCTCTACACAACTCAAATAAGCAGCTGAGTGGAAAATTTTTTCATATTTTCTCTTTCTAATGAAGGAAGATTTTGGAGAAAGAAAGAAAAGAAAGAGAATGAAAGCAAAGGCGTGTTAAGGGTGTCAATTCGTGTAAATTTACAAAATTTAATTGTTTATCGAATTATTTCGAAACACTGGTTTTTGATTATGGAAGTAGAATATCTCGGCAAGTTTTAGTCACACTGATCTAAAATTTGGGCAGCAACTTTTTGAAACTTTTTGACTTTTTGAACTTTAGAACTTCTAAAGTAACTAAAAAATGCATTGTGTTTGGTGAAATCCAAAAAGAAGGGTAATTTTTTTCGGTATTTTTTTTTTGTTAGTTACTTTAGAAGGTACATATATTTTCTCATAATAACTAATAGCAATATTTTTTCAGATGATTTTTGGGGCGCCGGCACAACTTCTACTAGAATTTGGGCCCAACGTTGGACCCCTACCACCGCCGCCATTTTGAGCACGCCAAAACAAACAAAATTTGTTCTTGCACTGCTACCTTTTAAAAAAAGAATGAAAAAAAAATTGGACATTACATTAATTTTTTCCGGCGTATGCGCGACTCCAAAAATATACCGTTTACACGTACATAAGGGATCACCTTAAAGGATTTTTGAAGGAAAGGTATAAGTTAGGTTTGTAAAGGTATGACAGTTGGCTTGAAGAATGCTCGATTAGTATGAATGCCTCCGAGGACCAAAGTGCAAATTGAGCTGTTATCCTCTAAAAAAAAGGCCACAGAGCTCAGCAGTAGCTGCAGTTGGTTCTGTTTCACCATTTATTTCCAATATACTTGCTGATCATTCTGCCAATCTTCATCTTCTCGACAGACATTGTTTATTTTCTTTCTTGTTTGCTATTTCTTTGCCTCTCACTTCGGTTTGTCCCGAAACCCAACAAAGATTGACTTATGTGGTTCTATCAATCATAGAACTGCGCTTCACTTGAGCAACACTTTCGATTTCAACACAGCCTGTATTTCATTATCAACAATGCAACATTCCATAACGAATTCCCTGACACTTCTTCCTATAACAACCAATGAAATGACTTAACACATGAAGTACAGCTGCTTTTGTAAAACTATTTTTGAGACAGTTTCGTACTCTCAAAGATTGCGAAACATATTTCGTTGATGTTTTTCAAACATCGTTTCCAAACTTCAACTGAATATCACATTGACAAACAATAACGTGAAGTTTTGTTCGTCCAACCGGCTTCGAGAATGCATTCCAACAGTTTTTCTGTTGCTTATGTGCAGAAGCAATAATCTTGCAACCTTCGACAATGAAAACACAAAAAACACAGCCAAAGCATTGCTCAAGGAAATATTGGAGCAGAACAAATCAACTGTCGTTCAAGCTGCAGCTGTCAATTCCGTGACAACTAACGATGCTAACTAACCGCAATTAAATGTCGTGGAATGGACGAATGCAAAAAACCAAAACAAATATACATAAATGTGAATGTTCGAATATGTGTTCGAATGGCTGCAAAATCGACCTGCTTTTTGCAGTTCTTAATGCAATAATTCATTTCATTGCACTTGCGGCCCAGAAAGCAGCTGTTGAACCTTTCTTGGCGCTGCCAGCGAAGCCAATGAAATTCCGAGCGCGCATCGCGTGGGAACAACACGCAAAAGGAGATGCCGTTATATCGCTGCGCGACCGGCCTTTTCCTGTCAACCGCCGTCGGCCATTACCGGTTCTGCTGAACGTTAAGCAAAGCCCAGCAAAAGTTTTGAATCGAATTTAAGGCTGCGCTGGCCAGCGGGAAGAGGCAGATAGCAAAAGTGCCAGAACATTTTGCTTCGACTTGAAAAATCCCACATGTTTATATTCATGAACAGGTTGGGTGAAAAGTTTCCAGTCTGGTTATGAGAGCAGGATTATTTTGGGTTTGGATTTGGAAGTTTTTTAAATCGCAATTCTGTAAGGTCATCATAATACTAGAAGTCGATCAAATAGATCCTCTAACTCGACCAATGGAATCTTTTGACTAAGTTTTCGGTTTTCACTATCCAATTCAAGGTTTTGATTGGTTTTAGTAAAAGCATTTATAAGTTCCCGATTTCTTCTGGGGTTGTGGGCGTTGCTTGTATGCGGATAAATCCTTTTCAAAAACAGCCATAGAGAACATGAATGGAAATGAATGGAACATGAAAAGAAATCTCTTTCTAAACGCAAAAAAGGAATGGATGTGAATGGAACGAACGTGAACGTGAATGGATGTTCCTTGCTGCTGGCTACATTCATCGGAGAAGGAAATGATTGAGAGCTATCAGTTATCAGAAAGGGTATGAAATGGTCTTCTTTATTTAGCATATGGAGCTATCTGAAATTTACTTCGTCTGGAACCAAGAACCCAGTGGTTCGAGATTATTTATAGTGACCAGTCCAGTGACCACTTCAGAGGGAGGATAAAAATTGCTCCTTATTTAGCATACGAAACTTCTGGAAACTTCTCGCTCTGGGACCAAGAACATATAATCATTTAGTTAATCGTAATTGATTCGTTGCTTAGTAAAGTCCTATTTATCAATTTGTTTAACCATTCCTGTAAGTGCAGGTAACTTCTTTACCTCATGAAAATTGCTTACTACCAAAATATTTGTTGAGACTTGCGAAGCGTTAAAAGTTACTCAGCCTTAAAAATTGGTTATTAGTTAAAGCTATTCGTGTTTGAATTCGTTTGATTTTTTTTATATCGAATTATGTGTTGTGAAACAAGCTTTATGAAAATTGATTTTGTCACGAATTCTTCAATCGAATCACCACAAAAAGATTCTGTCGTAAGTAATTTGATTTAATTTTCTAACTTTTCTTTAGATTAATGAGTTAATGATCCAAAAATCAGAATTCCATAACTTTTCTGACTGTTTGTTCTTTTACAGTCTTTTACAGTTATTTGAATACAGTTACAGTTATTTTGAATACTACAATTTCAAACCTTTGTACATATACAGAGAAGTTGTAAGGTAGGTGAGTAGCTATGAAGAAGTGGCAGCTCTTAATAAACGCACTTAGGTCAATGAGTTCCATTAAGATATCACAGAATTTAATAACTTCACTTTGGACTTGAATCAGCCTGAACAAAAGTACTAAAGTTTAACAATTTCTTGGCATCAAACCTCGAATTATCTGCAAAATTAGCTTCATATTAGAATTTTGTGTTTCTTAAGGTTCCTTGACATGGCTCGAAACTTTTTACGCAGCCTGTACATTCAAACATGTCCGAATCGATACCTGAATCGTGGGGATAAAGAAATGGAATTTATTGTGTTAACGCGAGCAGGTGTTGTTCTCAAAAAAAAATGCCAACCAAAACAGCGGGCAGCCACAGCTGGAGCCGCAAATGCAACCGCTGCAAAGTTGTGCAGTGACGCGAACTGGTTCGATTTGGAGCCGTTTGCGATATCGGACATTTCGTTACGTTTCGTTTCGCTTGCACGTGCAAACGACTGCCAGTGGTTGAGTGGGCAGAACGAACTAAATGCGTCGTAGAACAGCCCATTGGCAGGTCGGGCACTTGCGGAAATCTGCTCGAGGAAGCCGCCGGCGCTTAGTCACGCTTCGGCACTGGGCAAGTTCGCGCTCACGCAACTGCAGTTGTGTGGCATACGCGAAATTGAATTTCAGGTGCCGTCGATCAGCTACGAGTATTTACTTTCACGCATACAAATTGTTCACTTAATGAGCAGCGGAATTGTTTTGGTTTGGTTTGGTTTGGTTGCTTCGTGCGAGCTTGAACCCGGAACTTATTGCTGCCCAACATGACTGGCTCGTTAGTGCGCTTTCTTTGCAAATTGTTTCTTGGCTTGACGCAGCTATTTTGGCCACAATTGTGTGTATTGTGTGTGTGTGTGCTTGTGTTTGCGCGTGCATTTTTGGAGGTTAGGCCAAATTTAACCTTTGAATGCAATTATTTCAAGTAATGCGGCGTATGTGGGTTATGCGTTAGTGTTTTTGTTGTTTTAATTTCATAGAAACAATGGCGAAAGCAGATAAACGTTTCGCATATTTAAATGGCTTTGGAAATGTTTGTCAACTTGAAAAACAATTTTATTGATTTAGGCTTTGAAACTACAGCACGTTGCTAGTTTCTTAAACCTTTTAGTTCGTGGGTGGGTGTTTTAGTACTGAAAGAACTTAAATTAAATACATTGGAATATTTTAGATCATTCTTTCATACTCTATATTACTTAATTATTACTGATAAACGTGAATAGTTTTTTTTAATTATGAAAATATATAGAAAAAATTAAAAATGTTGGTTATTAAAGAAAACGTTCTTTTCAAATGATATATTTAATGCTGCCTAATCATAACGCTGTCAAAACTTAAAAAAATCTGCACAGGTCTGAACGAGTTCCAACATAGAATAGAATTCTACGAGATTCTATGCAGAAAACAAGAGTGAACAATAAAATTATTTTCGTTTAGCAATAATGCCAAATTAATGCTTCTTCCTTTTGATATAAATTGCGCAGGTCTATGTTTTCTGTATAAAATTCTTCAAGATTTCTGTGCATTTCAGTTGATCTTTGAGGAAAAGAGAGTAGCAAAATAATAATTTTCTAAACGAAAATGAGTGCTAAGCGCTTCTTCTATTAGATTTGGATTTTTTTGCAAATAAAACTCCAAAAACGTGCTTCATTCATGATCCAAATTAATCAGTTTTCTTCGAAAAATAGATATAAGAACTTTTTAAACTTCGGTTTGGTTAGTTAAGCTGGCTGGCCAAGTTGACCACGCATAGACTTTGTTGGACCCCTAGCGATACCAGTTGGAGCCCTTTAGGGTTGCGAATTGACGTAAAAGTGATCGGTGAGATTGTGGGTGTTTCTAGTGAAGGTCAGCAGTGATTTAACGTCATGCTTGAGAACCTCTTCGAACCCAGAAAAAAAACGAGGCCCCTAAGTCAGTAAGTCGTTATCTTCAGATGGCCGGACTGGAGCAAAGAATGTGCTCCAGGGTTTCCTTGGCACCATTTTCTTTGCATTCAAAGAAAAAATACATTACAACTTTACAAGACAAAAATTAGGAAATGTGGTAGCAATAAATACAAATACAAAACAATTTCTGCTTAGTTTTGCTTTATTAAAATAACTTTAGATTTATTTCTATCACTGCCGAGTTCACCGCCTTTTAAGCTCACATCTATCTGTCCAATGAGTTCGCACTCCAAAACTTAGCTAAAAGCAACCACTGTAGCCACCACCATGTGGACAGCCTTTACAGCTATTACAGCACATTTTCTCACTTCAAATAAAATCTACAAACTATTTCATTGCACGCAGCGTAAACTCACGTTTTGCATGCTTGAAATTATTAATAAATTCAGCCTAATTATGAAATATTTCGTTGGCAGCAAAAGTTCAGCGGTAGCGCCAATCAATTGGCAGCGCAAACTTTGCGTGCAAAACCAACCACCACCACCGCCGACACAGCCGCGCAACGTCGACATCGGCACCCACACTCGGCCGATACTTGTTTGGTTCAAGTTTGTTTCTTAAGTTTTCTGTTTTGCGCCGATAAATGAACTTTCACTTTTTTGGCACTTATGGCTGCCGTTACGGCGATGGCTGCTGCTGCCGTTGGCATTGCTGTCGTTGCCACCGTAATGATGCGAATTCGGTCCCAGTGCCGCCACCACACGACCAATAACGGGCGCCATATGAGACGCAATTGCAGCCTCTGCCGCCACAACAATCGTTTGCCAAGCACGTTGCTTCCTTTCGTTTTCTCTCTTCACTTGGTTTCGGTCAGTTTCGCGTGCACACGCTACGCGCTGTCCGAAGTTTTCCTTTGCCGCATCGCAATCGCTTTTTACGGCGACCGCTCCATCATCAATTATGCAAATTCGCTAATAATTTCAAATTAACTTTGTCTGCGGACTGCAGTTGGCCGTAATTGACAGCATTCAATTTTGCGCATTTAATTGTTGGCGTCTTGGGTGATCACTCACTCCGAGCTGCCGACGAATGTGGCAATGCAATACAATTTGCCATTAAACGGTAAACGGCAGCAGATACGAAAGCAAACTTAAGCAGAACGTAAGCGTCAATTAATTGCGGTTAGCGCTTCAACTTTGACTCGATTCAGCTGAGCAAAGTCGACTTTGACAGTTTGACTCATCGTCTAAACAATTGCGCAATGCGCAACAAAACTTGGAACAGGAGGGCGAGGGGGTTGCCAACCTGTGCGCTCGTTGGCAAAAAGTGAAATTAGATAATGACTTAAGTTTTCAGAAATGGTAAGCTTAAAAAAGTTCTCAAATTATAATTGCGTGTGATGCATGAAATAAAAAACTAATTAATGGAGTTGTGATGGATATTTATAGATTTGACATAATTATTTACTTTCTAGTGTTGGGTAGAATCGATACTGAAAGTAGTAAGTATTCGATTCGAAAAAGAATTAATAGGACTCGAAACAAATCAACACAACAGTCTCAACTCAAGCCTAATCAACAGTCATCAGAGGTGATGATAAAAAACAAGTCGAAATCGAAAAACCGAGTCCAAGTTGCGATGTACATCTTGCTGGGAGATTTGTAATTTGATGCATCACGAATTCATTCCAAGGGGGCAGACAGACAAGAAAGCATAAAAAAATTCATCAAAAATGATTAAACTTGTGGAAGAATAAGAATAAGTGGCCAAATACTCAAAAAACGAATTAATCGAATGAAACCCCGTTTCGTCTAATCTTCCTGTCCGCTAATATTGAAGCTTCGGCGTACCCGTTTTAACCCATTAGCGTCCGAACAATGTTGCTGAAATCTTTTTTCAACGACTCTTTTCGGTAAAAAATTTAACGTGGAATAATTTGGCCACAGCATTTTAAGATTTAAAGTTGTATGTATTTTTGTTCTAAAATTGCAATTAAAATTCCATAGAAGCGACGTTAATCGAATCGACTGGCATTAGTAATAAAGAGTTAAATATTAGCCTACGAATTCCACAGTAGACTAACCGAAGAAAGCTTGGAGAAGTTGAATTTTACGAGAATTATGTAAGATGAAACGGTGCAAAAATACGGACAGTAAAGCCTTGTTGACGACCTATGCTCCCAGAGAAGTGAATTTGAGACAAAAATTACAGTTTTACGCCCAATCCGAACGGAGGTTTTTTGACAGTTTTTCTTTCACACTTGCAGGTTTTGCCATTGCCTGCCAAGAGCAGACTTGTGCAGTTCTTGTCATTCTCATCTCATTTATGTGAATAGCGATAGACGAGTAGACGAGTTTTTTACCACCCCGAGCTAGGAATCGAAACTAGGGCCTCTGGTATGAGGCCAGCGCGCTACCCGCTGGACTATCGAGGCCGGCTTTACTTATCATTGCAGTGGCATCGTCGCAGTCTTACTTTAAAATTAAGCCAACCGTTATGCGCAAAACTAACATCATTTATGTGTAATGCGTTTTGCTCTTTACGAGCCACTCTGAGCTCCATCAAGTCGTGTAAATTCATTAGCTCTAATTCTGACATGACCCCAGCAATTCAGCGACATAAATTATTGAGCTCATAAGGTTACTACTTAGTGGTAATGCGACGAATGGAGAAGTGCTTCAGTAGGCGAGGAATCACATCTCACTTCCGTTACGACAACAGCACAGATGCTTTTCTCAAACGCTTAAATGCTGTGCGTTTCATGTTTGTGTTCGCTTGCGTACGATCCGAAGAATGGAGAGGAACTTGAGCGCTTGCAACGCATTTGACGGGGCAATGAGTTGGCATTCTTTCAAAGTTGGTCACAGCTTTTTACGTGTCATAAATGCAACTTCCACACACACACACACACACACACGCACACGGAGACACGCAGCCAGACACGGGAACGTAGCACAGTGGCTTGATGAGGGAATGGAATGGTCGTTTATGTTTGTACCTTTGTAAGTAGATATGCGGGGAAACAAATTATTATGTTGCCAGCGTGCATATTATGCGTTTTCCACGACAATTACGGACAAATGTGAAAGAGCATAAAATAAGAAGGAACAATGGTGTTTATGAAGTCGTGAGATAAACGCGACACTCTTCCCTCCTACAAATTGCACGCGCACTATGGCATTCAATTTCGAAGCATTTAAATGTGCCGGGATTTGGTGACTTGAAAACTTTAATTCCAAAGTGTTTACATTTAAGAAATCTGTAAACTTTGTCATAAACATTTATAAATTTTAAAATCTTCATTATCTTTATTCTTCTTCTTTAAAAATAGTCTTTATAAATTTCGAAATTAAATTGAATATATTTTTAAAATTAATGGTCAATGATTTTTAATGAATCTAGAATTTTAAAATCAATCTATTTTATTCAAAACATTTTAACTTTCTTCCTTCTTCTTTTTAAAACTAACTTTTATAAATTTCGAATTTAAAATCAATATATTTTTTAAATGAATGATGAATGAATTAGATAACAGAATTTTAAATTAATCTGTTTTATTAAACATTTTTTTATTCTCTTCTTCTTCTACTTTAAAAAAAATCTTTATAAATTTTGAATTTCAAATGAATCAATTTTTAAAATTTTAAATCCAGAATTTTAAACTGAATCTATTTTATTCAAAACATTTTAAATATCGTTCTTCTTCTTTTTTGAAAATAAGCTTTATAAACTTCGAATTTAAAATGAATATATTTGTAAAATGAATGATGCATGAATTAGATAATAGAATAAATAAATAGAATAATAGAAAAATTGTTTAACTCTCTTCTTCTTCTACTTTAAAAAAAATCTTTATAAATTTAAAATTTAAAATTAAGCATTTTTTAAAATTATAAATCCAGACTTTTAAACTGAATCTATTTTATTCAAAACATTTTAAATATCGTTCTTCTTTTTTGAAACTAAGCTGAAATGAATGAATTAAATAATAGAATTTCAAATTAATCTAATAATGAAAAAATTGTTTAACCCTCTTCCTCTTTAAAAATAATCTTTTGAAATTTCGAATTTAAATTGAATCTATTTTTAAAATTAATGATCAATGATTTTGAATAAATCTAGAATTTCCAAATTAATCTATTTTAGTCAAAAAATATTTATTAACTTTCTTGATCTTCTTTAAAAATAATCTTTATAAATGTCGAATTCAAAATTAATCCATTGTTAAACTAAATGATGAATGATTTTTAATTAATCTAGAATTTTAAATGAATCTGTTTTATTGCAAACAATTTATTTATCTTTCTTCATTTTAAAATTAATCTTTATAAATTTCGAATTTAAAATTATTATTTTTAAAATGAATGATGAATGAATTAGATAATAGAATTTTAAATTAATCTTAATTAATTTTTTAAATCTGTTCTTCTTCTTCTTCAAAAATAATCTCTAGAAATTTCGAATTTGAATTGAATCTATTTTTAAAATTAATGATCAATGATTTTTAAGAAATAAAGAATTTCCCAATTATCTATTTCATTCAAAAATCTTCTTCTTTAAAAATAATCTTTATAAATTTCGAATTTTATTTCGAATTAATCCATTTTTAAAATGAATGATAAATGATTCGTAATAAATCTAGAATTTTAAATGAATCTGTTTTATTACAAAATTGGGTTTTATCTTTCTTCTTCTTTAAAAATAATCTTTATAAATTTCGAATTTAAAATTAATCCATTGTTAAAATAAATGATGAATGATTTTTAATGAATCTAGAATTCAAAATGAATCTATTTTATTCCTAAAATTCTCTTCGGCACCTTTCAACTTTGACTCGACTCGGCTGAGCAAAGTCGACTTTGACAGTGTGACTCATCGTTAAAATTAATGATGAATGATTTTTAATGAACTTAGAATACAAAATGAATCTATTTTATTCCTAAAACTCTCTTCGGCACCTTTAAGACTCCACACTAGATGGACAGATTTCCAAAGTTTGGTATTCAAATTTGAATAATTCGTGATGAAAGACAGCGCCTATGTGCAAATTGAAATATTTGCATAAAAATCTCGAATTTAATCTTAAAAGAACAGATATTCCGGGATTTCGGGATTCATGATACACGCACTGGCTGCAGTCAGGGCTTGAATGGACAGTGGGGACACGTAGAGTGCGAGTGCGATCGTTAATGGCCACAAGAGTGTGACTCGACCGGGTTTATGGCACGTTCAGTCGCAACTCCGGTTGCATTGCTGCCAAGTAACATAGCGCACTGTTGAACACAAACACTCACTCACACATACATGCCTGCATCCATATGTGCATATGTGTGTGTGACACAATTCTTATTGTGGACTTCGCTTCGTCGTTCGCTGTGTGTCAACTCTTTTTCTGCTGTTCTTGCCGCGGATAGTTAAGAAAATGTTTGAATGCATTCAAACTGACGCGCATTCAACTGTCCGCTCAAGAGGTCAAACAACTTTTAGTGCGACACCAATGCAACAAAGGTGCACGCTTGTGTGTCTTTCTGCTGTGCTAAGCGGCAGTGCTGTCCGTGTTCCGCCGGTTCGGCTATACGTACACATGTGTCGATCTGTCGTACTGGAGTTGCGCTCCAAGTCTTTCTTTATCTATCGTACAACCCAGTATGAAACCCTTTAATACGAGCGTGACGAATTGTAATGGAATGTGTGACGTGTGCGCCAGTCGGCATCGGTAATTTGTTTGGGGGCAACAAGTAGCCGATAGCCTAACGCTCGTAAATTATGTATGTAAAATGTGTCGAGCATAAAATCGAATGGTGGAATAGTCGCATTTCAATTCAAATTCAATTTGTCAATGCAGTGCTAACAATAATTATTGATGAACATTTGCATCATAAAAGCGTCGAACGCTTCATTTGCCGTGTACGTTTGGACAGAAATTCGAGCAAATGGAGCAAAACCCAAAAATGGAGGTTGAAACAAAGAACTGATTGTCCTTGGTATGAAATTCGTTCAAAGTCGACCGAATATGTACAAATATTTCAATCTTCGTTAACTCTAGAAAAAAAAGTTAGCCGATTCGACAAACATTACGAACGCCGTGTAATATAGTTGGGAAATAAGAGTTGATTTAAAATAAAAATAATATAAAATAAAATAAAATAATAATAAAATAAAATAAAATAAATAAAATAAAATATAATAAAATAAAATAAAATAAAATAAAATAAAATAAAATAAAATAAAAATAAAATAAAATAAAAAAAAAAAAATAAAATAAATAAAATAAAATAAAATAAAATAAAATAAATAAAATAAAAATCAATAATCAAATCAAATCAAATCAAATCAAATCAAATCAAATCAATCAAACAAATCAAATCAAATCAAATCAAATCAAAATCAAATCAAATCAAATTCAAATCAAATCAAATCAAATAAAATCAAATAAAATCAAATCAAATCAAATCAAATCAAATCAAATCAAATCAAATCCAAATCAAATCAAATCAAATCAAATCAAATCAAATCAAATCAAATCAAATCAAAATTGTTTGCTTGCTTGGGTTGGATTGTTGGAATCAAAGCAAATAATAGTCCCCAACATACAAGTCACATTCAACTCCCACTCTCCATATCACATCAAAATCAAATCAAATCAAATAAAAGCAAGAAAAATCAATAAATTTCAAATAACAAATCAAATCAATCAATCAATTCAAAGCAAATCAAATCAAATCAAATAAATCAAATCAAAATCAACATCAAATCAAATCAAATCAAATCAAATCAAATCAAATCAAATCAAATCAAATCAACTCAAATCAAATCAAATCAAATCAAATCAAATCAAATCAAATCAAATCAAATCAAATCAAATCAAATCAAATCAAATCAAATCAAATCAAATCAAATCAAATCAAATCAAATCAAATCAAATCAAATCAAATCAAATCAAATCAAATCAAATCAAATCAAATCAAATCAAATCAAATCAAATCAAATCAAATCAAATCAAATCAAATCAAATCAAATCAAATCAAATCAAATCAAATCAAATCAAATCAAATCAAATCAAATCAAATCAAATCAAATCAAATCAAATCAAATCAAATCAAATCAAATCAAATCAAATCAAATCAAATCAAATCAAATCAAATCAAATCAAATCAAATCAAATCAAATCAAATCAAATCAAATCAAATCAAATCAAATCAAATCAAATCAAATCAAATCAAATCAAATCAAATCAAATCAAATCAAATCAAATCAAATCAAATCAAATCAAATCAAATCAAATCAAATCAAATCAAATCAAATCAAATCAAATCAAATCAAATCAAATCAAATCAAATCAAATCAAATCAAATCAAATCAAATCAAATCAAATCAAATCAAATCAAATCAAATCAAATCAAATCATATCAAATCAAATCAAATGAAATCAAATAAAATCAAATCAAATCAAATCAAATAAAATAAAATAATATAAAATAATATAAAATAAATCAAATAAAATAAAATAATTATTAAAATTGACAAATTATCCATAGTTTAGAAGCCTTACTATGCACTTATGTGGCATTCAACTTGACCTTGAGTGCAGCGCTGCCTTGCCAAATACTTTCAAAATATTACTAACCAGCCCAGACTGATTCCATAGTTGAGCAGATTTTCTCATTTCTGCTCAAAAACTTATTAAACCCAATGCATAAGTTTTGTTTGTGTGAGTATTTTTCACAAATTTCGTCATTGAAAACGTGCATGGCATAAAATGCATATTTTAGCTGCCGCAACAAAAATTACAAATAACAATAACAACTACAACATTGACATTCAAGCGTTGCATATAAAATCGCGCGTTTGTAACGTCACAAACACATTTGGCCATTTAACGTGCCAGTCAGCCGGTTCGCAGTCATCGACGACCAGAACGACGACCAAAGTGGACTTGTTAGCCGCTGAAGATTTGGACGCGGCATACCGAAGCGTTTTCAAATGCAACGCGCGCGGTCACTCTGGGCCGGCATCATTTATTAGGAATTTCGAATTCAACTTCGTATGCAATGTGAACGCTTTGATTTATGGAACGAGCGCAGCACAAAAATGTGGCAGCGCTGGCCGGCCGCTGGATGTTGCTAAATACGCGTGCACGCAACGCGCCGGTTGCATTTTTATCATTTTCGTGCGTGCAGATAGATAAACATTTCGGCAATTAATCATATGCAGCGCAATGGGCCATTAAAAACAAAAAAAAGCGGCGGCCGGCGGCGGACGAACAATAACGAATGCAATTTCGGTGATTTTCAAGGGAAATTTCACGCCAATTAAAATTTGTGCACGACACATGCGGACGCCGACTGCGGGCTGCAATCGATGAAGGTCATCGACAATTGTCAGCGATATAACTGTTAAAATAATTGCCGAACGAGGAAAGCGACCGTTAGCGTAGATATCATAAAACCAACACAATGGATCTGGCGACTGGATGGAAAACGTCGGATGAATGACGAGCTGAGCGACATGAGCGATTTGTTGTGTCAGCTTTGTGTGATAGCAAAACTTCCGCATTAACTTCATAGTTAAGACAAGAATAGAGCACAAATTTATTTCACGGTCTACAATTAGGACTCTTAATTAAAAAAAATTTAAATAGTTAATATTACTTTCACTTGCTTCAGTCATTAGCTGGATTAGTGCTTTAACCCTTTCGGGACTACTGGGATAATACGTCCCAGCAAGTTTTTAAAGCCCCTCAAAAAAATTATTAAAATCTTACAACCCACGTAAAATATTTCTTCGATTTCGGTGTTCCCACATAAAAGGATGATTTCAGAGCTTGTGAGCATCCAATATAATTTTCTAACCCCAACTTTCATAGCATGAGAATATTTCTACTGAGAGTATTTCGAATTTGAAGCTGTTAACTGCGGCACGCGTTGAAAATGTCACAAAATCGATGGATTGAACTAAATCGGAAATGAGCAACCGGCATCTGGCTGGGCTCAGTAAGTCCATTATCGCCTACAAAAATTTTGTATTACCTTATTAAGAGATGGTTCGAAGGTGGTATACAACGCCTCAGTATTGGAAAAACCCCAACCATTTAAAGCAAATTAATATACCTTAAAATAGGTTAAGTTGAAACTGTTCTGCAGATTCCTACGACTCTATGCTTCGTAGATAACTAATCCAGTTGAAATCCTTTTGGAGTTTCTTACTGGTCAACGTCTGATCTCAGCTTTTCGGTAATGACATTTGCAAAAGTTGCAGATATGAGATGGACACGATTCTGCGTCCTCCTTTGCACATGTCCTGCAATTAATACTACAGAAAAATAGCTGACACTTTGATTCATAGTTTACTCGGTTTCAAAAACAATACCAACTGATTCAGTGAGAAGTGGGTTTTACAAGTATGAGTCTAAATAAGGCAACATCCTCATCTAATCATATACGAAAATTAAAGAGGATCCTACATCAAAAACGAAAGAAAGTGATAGGATACTTCTCGTAGTTTGAAGGAATTTTAATTTAATGAGCTTAAGACGAAGTTAACCGGTGTTTTCAGTTAAGTAAACTCTGGTTAAGTAAAATTTCTTTTAATTGTCGTTGCAACCGCACAAACTAACAAAATCAGCTGATCTTCTTATCAGAGATGTAATAATAAGGCCAAATATTATTATTGAGTAATGAGTATTTTTAAATTATGAATTGTGGCACAATATTTTTTCGCTTAGACGGAGTTGAGTTTCACTTAATAAAATTTTTCAACTACGCAAATTTTCAGTCAAACGAACTTATTTTCCAATACCAAATTGAAATGGGACCAGGACTTTTAATTTAGTTTAGCATATTTTTCAGTTAAACAACTTGCAATTATGCGGTTTAAACTGTATAAAAAAATTGCAAATAATATCTACAAAGGTTCAGATACATGAAATCATTTCCGATTTATGTTCTAAATTCAAAAAGTTTTAATATAGCAAATCTCTATCAAATAATTTATTTAAAATAACTTCTATTGTAACTAACTTTCTTCGTAGATACTTATTCAAAGATTCACAGAAGCAAGTTGTTATTCCAATCTGACAAAAGGTGCTATAAAAACAATAATTTAAATTTGTATGTCAAGTGCTCTATAGACAAACTTCCGAAACAAAGGCCAAAACAATGGTCTAAACAACAACCGTTTGCCAATGACTAAAGTCATTTGGCAATTTCGTTTTTAGAAAATCATAAATCGGCCAAAATGGCAGATAGTAAATCTCATTTTTTTATGGGCAAAAATACGCGCAGCTTTTGGCACGAGTTGCACATAAACAAAAAGTAAACAAAAGTGCTGAATCGAATAAGTTCTCAGTTCCTCAGTCTTTTCACTCGCAACGTCCAATCGCCACTTCTATTTCAAAGCCTCATTTATGGCATTCTTCACACACGCACACTAAAGTCTTTTTACAGTGTCACAAAGCATCGCAATCGGGTTGATGATCGTTTTTGATTGCTTAAAAATAGCAAAAACATTTTGTAATGTGCTCGATTTGTCACAGAAAATGAGAGCACACACACATACGAAAAAGTGGGCCACTTACCCGGCAAAAGGTATGCACATTTCTTCTGTTGTTTTTGCTTTGATAACATTTATATTTATAAAGAAAAAAAAAACGGAAAAAGTAGCGAAAAATTGTTGCAATAGCATTCAGCAAACAATATTTTTACTTCAAATGCAAATATTGCCAACAAGAGAGACCAGCAACACGTAGCCACGCAGTGACAAAGTGTGGGCTGAGGTGGGGAGCGTGCGATAAAAATAGTCACGAATGCAGCGACCTGTATGCAAGATATTTTCATAATAATCTGAATGGTTCTGTTGTGTAGACAGACATGAATGCCACTGCGCGCGTTTGGCTCTCACGCCAAAAATAACAAAAATTGTGTGCGCTCTTGCTGTCTTTTATAGATTACAGCGAAATAGAATTACAGCATAAAAATAAATACTGACAGTTATACATACAAGATTTGATAATATGTGAAAAAAATAAGCAGATTTGGGGAAAATTTCACTGTTAATTAGCGACACTTCAGATATTTTCCGGGAAAAGTAGACTCGAAGTGGAAAGTTTTGTGTTTTGAATTTGTGAATTTGAAAATTTGATGAAATTTTTGCGCTACTACACAAACAAGATTTATTTTTATTCTGTTTGAATGTTTAAGATAAAAATTGCTATCAAGAAATTAGACTCGATGTGGAAAGTTTTATGTTTTGAATTTGTGAATTTGAAAATTTGATGAAATTTTTGCGCTACAAAATAAGATTTGTTTTTATTCTGTTGGAATATTTAAGATAAAAATTGCTATCAAGAAAAGTAGACTCGATGTGGAAAGTTTTGTGTTTTGAATTTGAAAATTTGATGAAATTTTTGCGCTACTACACACACAATATTTGTATTTATTCTGTTTGAATGTTTCAGATAAAAATTGCTATCATGATTGAAATGCTAGAATCTTGTTATGACTGCTCATAGAGATAATAGAGATCGTAGAGACGTTGTTTTTGGACAGACTGAATTTCGATTGACTAAAATAATAATATTTAATATTTTCTAAATAAAACTATTTTTAATAGATAGAATCAGCCAGTCTGCACGGTTTTCTTAAACATTCGAATTTTTAATTGATTTGCCAAGCGGCTGCTCACCATTTAACACTTAATTTTTCCCATTTCAAACATAAAAAAGTCAATAAAATTATATTAAGAAATCTAAAACTAAAAGTATATGACCAAGAAATTAAGTACCAGCTGGATTTGGAGAAGTAAGACAAATGGAGTTTTTCAGTAGTTTAGCTCATATAAACATGACTTATGTCTGGGTTTTCGTTACTTTTAAAATTCTGGTAACTAGAGACATTTACAAAATAATTGTCAGCTCATTATGAGTCAATTAACCTTATTAATCAAACATAACTAAATTCTTCTGATTAAAAAATATTTTCTATATATATAATTCTTTGTCCTGATTGACTAACTGACTGATTGACTGACTGATTCATCATTGCCAGTCCAAACCGCTGAAGCTACAAACATGAAATTTAAACTGTAGGTACATCTTAAAAAAGAAACCTTCGTTAGGAACATGGTTTAAAGTTTTATATGAACAAACTTGATTTAATATGCCTTTTCTTTAAATTTGGTGAACACACTTGAAATCAAAAAGAATTAGATACATGTTTTTCACTCTTTTGAAAACCAAAATCTAACGGTCTCAACGATGGGTTAAAAATTTGTATGGGAAAACATGATTTAAGAGGCCTTTTGACTTAAAATATGCTAAAATCACTTGAAATTCGATATAATTAGACGAGTATACCTATGTTCATAAAAATCTGACGGGGACTTCAAACTTGCATGCAAAGCCGCGTGGCTCTGCTAGTAGAACATACAAATTGTACTAAATACAACGTATTGGCAAGTTTTACCTGAAAGTGCTAGCAATCGAAAGTAGGCATTAGTCGCATGAAAAAGTAGGTCAAGACTGACTGAAACAGTGCTTGTTTCTGTCTATTACATACATACTAGAAGCAAATTGCTTATACCATTTTATACCAACAAGTTGTACTATCGCCAGTCACTCAAAGTTTGCCAAATTATGTTGCAGATAAGTTGTTGTTAGTACCTTCAAAAAACGAACTACAAGCTAACCTCAACCCCAGTTTTGCACACTTTTGACAATAGCCTTCATTCTTCTAGAAATATTTCCCCTATTTAAAAGAACATGAAACGTTCTTGATTTGCGGTATCCAAAAATCAACTTTGTTATCAGTAAAACTGTTTGTTTCCCCCACCATTAAATACTTAAAATGACAAAAATTTGCACGATTACACTTATCAACAAAACTGAAATTCACTAACGATGCGAAGGCCAAATGCACATTTGTACTGAAAATACTAAAACCTTAATTGAAACAAAGCAAAAAGTGCCAAAGATATAAACTATTTGTCTACATAATTGTGTGTGTATGTAAAACGTGTTAAGGTTCCCTATTGATTTCTGAGTGCATATATGAAAAGTTAAATTTCATGGCACATTTCCACCCTCGTCGCACAGCGTTTGCGTTTGTATTTTTAGCGTATTCCGCATAACCAGCGAAAATAATCAATAACACTGGCACAACCACCGTCGTGAAGGCTGCACAATCGGCCCAAACACACATCCAGCCAGCAACGCCAAACGTCCTCCACACGCAATTACGGGTTATTACATGTGTCCGCCGAATGGGCGTTACAACTGTCCGAGCGAAAGTAGGGCAGCCCTTGCATTCAGCTTAAATGTTAACGAGAATGCACGCGAAAGTTGGGGCCACTTTGCATGGCGTAGCTGCATGCGAGAAAACTCACTTGTTTCAATTAAAAAGTCAAGCTGAGGTGTAATCATTACACACAGGTGTGCACACATAACAGGTATTCGGTAGCAAATGTCGCAGGAACACAAGTTTTCATATGACATTTAAATTGATTAAAACCAGGGACCGGAAATAACAGTTATTTATGAAAACTATATTTGAAAAGTTTACTATGAAGGAAAAGTCACACAAATAAATTAAATATACCAACAGATTTCTTTTCGTGTCAAGAATCATATTTGGCAATAAACTTTTATTATGCAATTTTTACGGAAATATAAAAAAATAAGAATTATTTTTTTTTAATATTTTAAAAATCCTTTAATAACAATTATTTTTGATTTTTTTCTTATTAGTCCATAAGTAACAGTTTTCTTTCGATTTTTATTTTAGTTGACCTATGATAACAGTTATTGGTGACTTTTATTTAAAAAAGTCATAATAAAAATTATTCAGTGACTTTTATTCATAAAAGTCATCAATAAAAATCATTCGGTGACTTTTATTTTTTAAGTCATCATTAAAAATCATTCAATGACTTTTATTTATAAAAGTCATCAATAAAAATCATTCGATGACTTTTATTTTTTAGGTCATCAATAAAAATCATTCAATGACTTTTATTTATAAAAGTCATCAATAAAAGTCATTAGATGACTTTTATTTATAAAAGTCATCAATAAAAATCATTCAATGACTTTTATTTTATAAGTCATCAATAAAAGTCATTAGATGACTTTTATTTATAAAAGTCATCAATAAAAATCATTCAATGACTTTTATTTATAAAAGTCATCAATAAAAATCATTCAATGACTTTTATTTATAAAAGTCATCAATAAAAATCATTCAATGACTTTTATTTTTTAAGTCGCAACATAAAAGTCATTAATTGCACTACTGGAATATCTAAATTTGTCGGGTATTGAATTTGAACTTCCTGAAAATATTCTAGATCAAAACTTATTTTACACGTATTTTACAATTATTCGAAAATCAAAATTTAACTGGCCCAACGATGGGTTAAGATTCCGTATGTAGAAACATGATTTAAAAGATGGCTTGACATCAAAATTGGTGAAAGCACTTCAAATGAGATACAAATGATGTTTTTTTAAGCCCTTCTCGTGGGCCCTTCTCGTAATATATATGTGGTTTGTTCTATTGTTTTTGTTCAGCCGATCAAGAATATATATACATTTTGATATTTAATGAATCCAGTACTGCGATTAATGAAAATGACTTTTATGTTGCGACTTAAAAAATAAAAGTCATTGAATGATTTTTATTAATGACTTTTATAAATAAAAGTCATTGAATGATTTATATTGATGACTTTTATAAAAAAAAGTCATTGAGTGATTTTTATTGATGACTTTTATAATAAAAGTCATTGAATGATTTTTATTCATGACTTTTATAAATAAAAGTCATTTAATGACTTTTATTGATGACTTAAAAAATTAAAGTCATTGAATGATTTTTATTGATGACTTTTATAAATAAAAGTCATCTAATGACTTTTATTGATGACTTTTATAAATAAAAGTCATTGAATGATTTTTATTGATGACCTAAAAAATAAAAGTCATCGAATGATTTTTATTGATGACTTTTATAAATAAAAGTCATTGAAAGATTTTTAATGATGACTTAAAAAATAAAAGTCTCCGAATGATTTTTATTGATGACTTTTATAAATAAAAGTCACTGAATAATTTTTATTATGACTTTTTTAAATAAAAGTCACCAATAATTGTTATCATAGGTCAACTAAAATAAAAATCGAAAGAAAACTGTTACTTATGGACTAATAAGAAAAAAATCAAAAATAATTGTTATTAAAGGATTTTTAAAATATAAATACTAAATAACTGTTATTTGTTGAGTCATAAAATAAAAATCAAAAAATAACTGTTAAACATTGATTTTTATAATAAAACTTATAACTGTTACGGTCCCTGATTAAAACCCATATTTAGGAAAAACAAAATTGAAACTTCAGACACATCTAACTAAAAATATTCGTGCCTTAGTTAAGGTTCCATAAGTAACTGGTTTAAAAACCAGCTCGTTGACTAATTTACCATAAAACTTTGCATAAAGCCTGATTCAACGATCACCACCTCTATCAGTGTCGACAGCTAAAAGTGATCTTCTGTTTCCAAGCAAGTTTTGATCAGACTCATTGAAACTTATTGAAACTGAAACTATGAAATTAAACGCAAATCTTATTGAACTTTTATCACAATGGGTCCATCTGAGGCCTAAGTGTGCCCTGGGTCCCGTGCCCAGACAGCCACTACAACCAAAGTTAGATTAACGTTTTGAATGTCTTCAAGCCCATTGGCAAACAAATATTCATAAAACCAGCTTCAACTTTAGCGAAGAAAAGTGTTTTTACTTCTGGGAGATTCGACGCTATGACGACGTACAAAGTATTTTTGATTTTAAAACATTTGTCTCTAAGTGCGTAGTATGAATGTTTTGGCTCATGCTTGATACTTCTTACTCGTATTAGTATTAGTTGTGTATATTCCGCATTGAATGAATTCATTTTAAGAAACAAATCAAGTCATAAATATTCGAGCGAAATTAGTCAATGACAGCTAAGCAGAAGACAGACATTTTTGCAGAAATTCATTAATTTTAAAAGATTGTCCTGAAAAAAAAAGAAACGAAGAAAAAACAAGTCTCATCTCTAGACATATAATTATTTGTCCTGACTGACTGAATGACTGACTGTCTGATTCATCAGCGCCCAGCCCAATCCGCTGAAGCTACAAACATGAAATTTAAACTGTAGGTGGGAAAAATAAACCTCCTCTAAGATGGGATTTTTTTGAAATTCGAGGTCTAAAGGGAAAACATGGGTTAAGGTGTTGTATGATGAAACGTGATTTAAAAGACCTATTGATTTTAAAATTAATAAAAATGCTCCAAATCAAAAGTAATGCGAAATGTATTTTTAAATCTTTTGAAAATCAAAATTAAACGTGGCCAACAATGGATTAAGGTTCGTATACGGGAAGACTATGAAAAACAATGAACCGATTGGCCCATTGACTTCAAAGTTGGTGAAAATACTTGAAATCAAAAATAATTTGACACGTATTTCTCTTTTTTTTTTTTAAATCAAAATTTAAGGGGTAAACCAAGGGTTAAAAGTTTCTATGAAAAAACATGATTTTTGCGCATTTTGAGTTCAAACTGAACTGTTTTTTACATTTTGAACTGTGTTTTATATTTTTTCGAAAATCTAAATTTGACGAAGGGTTAAAAAGTTTTAAGGAGAAACTTTGAAATGACATGAATTAATGAGCCGATTGACTTCAAACTTGATGAAAGTACTCTTAATGAGAAATAATTTGACACGTGTTTTATATATTTTCGAAAATCAAAATTTAATGAGCTCAAGAATGGATTAAGAGTTAAGCATTTCAAATGATATATAAATGGACAAGTTTTGTTTGATACAAATTTTACGTGGTCAACAAAGTGTTAAGAGAAACTTGATTTATTGGACGTGCAAGGCCGCGGGCCCTGCTGATAGTTTATAAAGCTTCATAAGCTTCAACTGTTTAGGACTGGAAACAGAAGAAAAAGAGACTCTCGAACATGTCCTGGACAGATAGTCCGCTATTTTGAATTGCGGCATAAAAAGTTTGGACATTTTGGGCCTTTGATATGTCATTGAGTGTTTTTGCAATAACTGTGCTCGGGCTCGCGACTACCGGAAGTAGATCTAACGAGTGTAAAGATTGGGTGTTATTGCGGTCTTCAAACAGGACTTTAAGTTTCACAAAGACTCTGCATCTCTTTTCGCCAATTCGTCATGAGAGAGTTAGTTGGCCAATCGCAAAGACCGAAAAGTGGGAATTATCTTCCAGAATCTCTTAGCATACGTTAAGGGAAGCAAAATTTAGAGTAAACGGCAGATATAATGTTTTTCCTGAAATGATTGATGATGAGTTTAGTATCAAATTTAACTGAGTAGCTGGTTTTTGCAAATAATACCTATTCGTATTATTATAGCAGAAATATTGTATTGAAATATGTTCTTGTCACAAGAATTACCAAACTGCTCTGCTCTGTGCTTTTTTACTTCATTTTGCAAAAAACAAAATAAACAGCTCTTTAACATTTTATTTGGATGTCATCAGCTCCATTTGGGAAGTGTGCGAAAAACATGTCCGAATTCTCGTCTTTGGCAGCAGCAATTCATTTAACTCCAATAAACTAAGTTAACAGACAACCGACCATCAGTTACCACAAAACAAACAAACAAACAAACAGACAGACAGAGTCAGACGTGCAGTGTGAAGCCAAAGATGAAAAAACCCCATCTTCAGTTCATGAGTGCAGAACCCCATTTTTCCTTGTATGCGTACTTACTATTTCAAGTTCTACTCTACTTCAACTGCTTTTTAATTATCGTAAAATGTAATCTTCATTTATTCGTTTAGGTTGTGTTGGTTGCTTTTTGTGTTTGTTAATACTTAAGGCGGCGTATTACATTCCAGCTGTGCCACTAAATGCTTTCAACTATTTTTATCTGCTGTCTTACTGTGATGTTGTCTGGCCGAAGCTACTCGGGGTACCCTACATTTCAGCGGCGTTGCGATGTGCTGTGCCCCCCCCCCCCCGCCCCCCACTCCGGCAACTAAACTTGCGCCTGGCAGGTAGAATCAACCGCGATTCGCGTGCAAAGTGTGTCTGTTTCATTCAGTTGTAGATAGACAGATAAATCCCAATGGCCTGCATGGCTAAGCGCAAAATGGTCTGGCAGTATGACAGTGATGTAGGGTATTTGCACTTCGATAAGGTTGACGTTAATACTTTAACTAGGTATTTTTTCGTTTTAATTCTCGCTTTGTTTAGCTTGCGAATCTTTCTACGATGTCTGCTTTAGTCGAGTCGCTTTTGTGGTAGCTGAAGTTGTAGCTGGCTTGTTGTTGTTGTTATTCTTGTTGTTTTTCGGGCTTATCTTCATTCAGCTGGTTCGTTACTTTAGCCAAAGTCAAGGTGAACATTCTGACGGTGTGGTGCTTTTCGGCACTGCCTCAATTCGTTTGCTGTTTATCGTTGATTTCTCATTTAAGATCTGCTGCGGCGTTTGACTCGTACTCGCCTCGTGCACAATTCAAAAAGAAATATGGCATTTTTGGTGCCGAATTGCTAATATTATTATTTTTGATTGTACTGGAATATTGTTTTTGTGTACTGTAAAAGCGAAATTGTACAATGTTCACTGAACAACTCGATTAATTACCTATCGATTTCAGATGAAAAAAGTGTTGACAATGCTAGTTAAGTTTAGGTTAGGTTCGGTAAGATTAAGTCAGGTTAGTTTAGTTAGTTTGGTTAGTTTAGAACTGACTGAACATTCGAATATATTTATTCTTATTTTGCAAGGATCATATTGTCATCAAATATTTTCTAGTAAATCTACCAAGAGATATCTACTAAAAGATACTAAAAGAAAGATAGAGATATCTACTAAAATATTTTAGACAAACAAAATCAATCTAGAAGAGTTGTTAATAGAATGAAAGCGAGTGATTCCCAACAATCTTACCTCTTAAATGCATTATTTTTTTTTTTTTTTTAAAAAACATAATGTTTTCCTATGAAAAAACTTGAAAAAAAACTTTGAAAAAAATTTATATTTAATATTGAACTAGCAAAAACACTTTGGGTTTAGTGCATATTTGTGTAAGAAACAATAAAAGAAACCCTTTTTATGTGTAAGATTATCAGTTATGCTCCACTACTGACTGATCTTCTCTTTCACTACTAACTTGTCTTCTTGGCAAAGACAGAAAATGTGTTTAAGGTTTCTTTTGCAGTAGTGATTTCACATTTTTGGCATTTTAAAGCCCAAATATTTTTTTTCAAAGTATGCCTTAGAAAGCTGTGGCTATCAACAACACTGTCCTGGAAATAACATTTCTTATTGAATTTTGGAATAAGAAACTCTGAGTTCCGAAGAGAAGTAAAGATAAAACACTTTGGATATATGTGATGTGTTTCAATAAATTCATCTAGTGTCGAGATGTGTAAAGAGTTTAAAAAGAGACCCAAATAAAAAGGACTCTGCTACTGATTCTAACCTTTAAAGAGTTCTAAAACATTTCAGTGATAAGCTAATCATCTACTCTGGCAGAATTTGTATTATGTAAGCATTACAATAGTCTTATTGGGCCCTTTGCTCCAAAGTGGAGTGAATAGAGGGAAAAAGGGGTGTTTGAAAAAAGGAAATCTGTGAAAAATGAAGTTTAAAATCGAGCTACCGCTTAAACTGTCCAAAGTTACACAAATTGTTTCCTATTTGGCTGGGAAAACTTTACATTTATCTGAAAGTCCCCATTGTATACTGATGTCTTCTCTATATCATAAAGATTGCATTTGTTAAATGTCAGCAAAATCGAAATAAAATTACAATTGTGTACAAGAAACATTAAAACCAATTCTTAATACTAGAAAGACCATTGTGGTCATTATGGCGGCTTTTCATTTTTAATTATCTGTGTTTTCTTAAGTATTTTTATCAACTTTTGCTTTGGTGATTTTTATTTTTTTTTATGAAAAATATTACATCTTTCAAAAATGTATGTTGTGAAAAATTTGCCAAATCCGATGTGTGCTTCTCGAAATATCAGCGGATATTTTAGTGTTAACTATGAGAAAGTGACCAGCAACGCCCAAACCGTATATATTTAAATGTATACGGTTTGGGCTAAAATCTCAATGGAAGCAATGCATTCTTTCAGAACTTGATCAGAAATTAAATGCATTCTCAAGTTCTTCCGATTTGTATATATCCATTGCATAACAATACTTCAAAGAGAAACAATGTCTAAAGTTTGTTTAGAACTGCTGATTTTTAAGCCATAAACTAAAGTCATAACTTAATACTTTGCTCTAATTAAACAAAACCGCAGCAAAAATTGATTGATTTTTTTCTACGCCGTTTTGCAGCAGCAACGCTTTTTAAATACCTTTCACATGGCTTTTGTGGGCTTTTCACACACACACACACACACACACACGCAACATCGTTTAAATGTCGAGGGTTTTTTTGCTGTTC